>OX377620.1:100193737-101393737 GCA_947397865.1 Polietes domitor
GCCAACGAGCGTAATAATAAAATCGTGAAAAATATTATGAAAATAATTTCTATTATATTTTCTCACAATTTTGTATTTTTTTTCCAAAAATTATATAGGTTAAGAGTGAAATAGCACAAGTCCTTTCATTCAGATATATATTAATAAAAAAGCTATTGACATCGAAAAAATCGCCTAATCAGGGAGCGATGATAGAGATATCTTATACCTTTGTGCCTTCCATGTAAATGAACTCTTCCAGCTTACACGTGTAGGGCCAAACCACAAGCTGTCCTCGAGAATAAATTGTAATGCAATTTTAATTTTGTGTTCGATTTTTCAGAAGCAAAAACGACGAACAAAACTCTCAAAGTAAAGCAACAAAACCTCTCGACGCACACAAATTATCGCAATTTTTGTGAGCCCACAAAAACAAGTTGTTAAAGTAAAATTTATGTGACAAAATATAGAATTTACAATTTACGCAACGTAAACTTTTGCGGCAATCTTTTTTCTGTTGCGCTGGTGCTGGTACCGTAGCAAAGCACATTTGCCGGCAAGTGTTGTTAATATGAATTAAATTACACGTTTGCACATATGGTCTAGAATTTTAATATTCAAATGAAACAAATGAAAATGTATCAACCGCAGCAGACAAAGACATAAATAATGGGTCACAATATGTTCCAAGTACAGACGCTCGTAATGAGATGACGTTTTAATACCTCCACGCATTTACACGTGTGTGTGTCTGCGTGTGCGTGTAGGTGGGTGTAATTAGCCAAAAGAGAAAAAAAATCCATCATCATCTCGACAAAATTTCGTTTCTTTTTAATAATCATATATTTGAATGAGCAAGAGTTGAGGAATTCGGTACATTCACCAAAAGGCGGCTGGCAGATTGTGCTGAAGGCGGTTGTCTTTATTTGATGGAAAATCGACAGAGGGTAAAAAATACAAGTAAATTGAATTAAAAAATCTAAGATGTAAGGAAATTTTACTTCGTATAGCGCTGAAGCATTATTTCTTCATAGAAAGTTCAAAGTTTCATTTGAAACTAGGAACAAGGCATTATGACTAACAAATAAAAACGGTGTTAAGTTCGGCCGGGACGAACTTCACTATGGATTGTATTTCATAGAGGCTGTTGATTTTCGTGGAAGTTGCAGTAATAATACAGGAAAATATAAATTTTTTAATATAGCCAAACCAAAACAAATACAAATATTGACAAAATAATTTTATAAATAAATATGATACTCTTATTATTTAAAACCACATTTATAAGGCAAGGCTACCAATACGTTTACACTATATATATATCGAAATAATACTGCAAGTCAATTCAAAAACTTAATATTCTTAGAGTGGTTAAATTTTAATGATTTTGAATAAAACACAAATTATTTAGGAAATTATTGTCATTTATTTTTGTTATTATAATATTGGTATGGTTCAATTATGTATGGAAGAAAATATCGGCCAAATGGCCGCGACATCGGTGACACACCTTGACACACCTCCACCCGATGACTCTGAGGCATAATTGAGGTTCTATGCAGTTAATGTGCTGAATAATCTCATCCTTTAGCTCTTTCTTTTAAATAACCCCAAAGAAAGAAGTCCAATGGTGTCAAATCACATGATCTTGGCGGTCAATTGACACGCCACCACATGAGATAACGCGGCCATTGATTTTGTTGCGCAAAAGAGCCATCGTTTCGTAAGCAGGCACCGGCCTGTTGAAACCACATATCGTCCACATCCATATCTTTCAATTCGGGCCATACAAAGTTCGTTATCATCTCACGATAGCGAAGACCATTCACAGTATCTTTTCATTGCCATCTTTCCATTGTGTATCATTCCATTGCCTGACCGGCCCGATCATGCCGCCAGCCCATAAACCGCACCAAACAGTCACTCTTTGTGGGTGCATTGGCGACAATCACTCTTGGATTATCATTCGCCCAAATGCAGCATTGCTGCTTATTAACGAATCCATTGATGTGAAAATGTGCCTCATCAATGAAGATGAAAAAATCACGAAGTGCACGATATGCATTTTGATTTGAACGCCCATTTTCATAATAAGCCTGAATAACTTTAACGAGTTGCTAGATTGTGTATCTTTCCATGGTTCAAATTGAGTTAGTCTGAAATTGAAAAAAGTCAAATGAAGTGCTGAAAAAAACTTGATGTTTAAGTGTGGTTCTCATTCAACATCGTCCTTACAATTTCACTACCCTTTATTTATATCTTCAAAAAACTTAAATACTATAAATATTGGTATATAGTGGGTGCTACAGTTGGTTGTATTTCCATTATTGTTTAATTCCAAAAGTACAAATTTTGAAAATCCATTATCTCGAGTACATAGTGCAAAATATCCTAACTTCATGATTCAACCAATTTTTTACGTAAAAGTAAAAATAAGAATTTGGAAAAATTATTTTATTTTGTGTATCTATGCAGCCAGAGGAATTTATACACCGAATTCCATGCTTCTAGCTGCGGCCATTTTGTTGGTACCATTTTTATCCCCCTTTTTCTATTTTACCCCCTTAGGAGTACGTCTTTCTAAAATCTCTTTACTTTACATGTCTACGCAATTAGAGGGATGTACACTCGGAATTTCATCATTCTAGCTGTAGCCGTTTAGTTGGTATTATTTTTATCCCTCTGTACCCAATGTATCCCTTGAAAGTACGAATTTGGAAAAAACTTTTATTTTTGTGTCTACGCAGTCTGGGGAATGTATACTCCGAATTTCATAACTTTAGCCGGTTGGTAGTATTTTTATCCCTTTTCCCTTTTAACCCCCAAAAGTAAGAATTTCGAACAATCCCATTATTTTATGTGTCTACGAAATCAGAGTAATGTATAAATCGATCTTCATTATTCTAGATGGAGCCGTTTGGTTGGTACCATTTTTATCCCTCTGTTCCCATTTTACCCCTTAAAAGTACGAATTTGGAAAAAATACTTTTATATTATGTATCTACTCAATTAGAGGAATGTACATACCGAATTTCGTGTTTGTAGCTGTTGTCGTTTGATATGTACCACTTTTATCCCTTTTTGTCCCATTTCACCCCCTACGAATAAAAATCAATTTATGATGCACGTTTTTGTTATAGGGGGAATGCGCATACCCAATATCAAGTATGTACCAGCAGACGTATTGGAAAAATATGCTTAAATACTTTAAAATATTAGGGAATATTATGGGTATTTATAGTCCTTGTGAGGGAATTTTTTTCCCTTTGAGCCGTTTTCGCCCAGTTTCAATCCCAACCGATCTACGACTATAAGACAAATTTATGGAAAATTTGGACGTCCTAGCTCCTTCCGTTTAGATGCTAGCGTGTTTTCAACAGACGGACGAACGGACGGACATGGCGTCTTCGAATTTTATGACGATCACGAATATATATACTTTATAGGGTTTCAGGTCGATATTTCACGGTGTTACAAACGGAATGACAAAGTTAGTATACCCCCATCCTGGAGGTGGAGGGTATAAAAATGCTTAAGTACGCTAAAATATTAGGGGTCAATATGAATATTTTTAGTCCTTGTGAGGAAAAATTTTTCCCTTTGGGCCGATTTCGCCCAGTTGCAGTCCCAACCGATCTACGGCTGTAAGATGCATTTATGAAAAAATTGGACATCCTAGCTTCTCTCGTTTAGATGTTAGCGTGCTTTGAACAGACGGACGGTGTTACAAACGGAATGACAAAGTTAGTATACCCCCTTCTTGGAGGTGAAGGATATAAAAACTTTAAACTTTGGCCGAAGACAAAAAAAGGCTGAGGAAAATTTATTTAAAATTTTCCTCAAATCAAGTACATTTTTATTCAAAATAAGGAAAATTTTAATTGATACAAGGAAGAAGAAAAAGGTTGATTACAACAATAGTTTTACAGACAGCCAGAGGGACATAACTAATTCTACTCTGAAAGGGTTTCTATATCGATCGGTATAAATAACGTAGGGTCTATCTCGATTCATTTTAGGTGTTGAAAACAAATGGATAAAGACTTTCAAAATTTTGTTTAAAATTTACTATTTTGACTGATAATACCCTAGTGGAGGTTATAAATAACTATAACAAAAAGCTATTCAGTCTTTAGTGACTCATAGTTTGCTGTAAGCATTTCGTGAGATCTTGTTATCTGCTCAAAAGTGTTCCTCAGCCAAATGTTTCCTAACCAGTCATGTATCATTTTCCGGCAAACATTTTAAATGCAACTGACATTCGGAGTAAAACAAAGAAATTGCTTCCAACACGGACAATTTAACGGTGTCTCCACTCCGTCAGCCGTGCCGTGCCGTTGAAATGAGCATCACTACCGTGTATGTATGTTGAAGGATGTTAACGACTAAATGTATTACATGGAGTAAAATTACATACCTTGGACATGTGTAATTTGTGTAGTTTATTTTCGAAAATTCTGAGACAGCACCATTATACATGTGCACTAGAGCGTACCAGGTTACAAGTAAAAAAAAAAAGGTCGCCGTACACCTTCGAATATGAAGTATTATTGAAAGGTAGTTTCAAAAAAATTTTTTTTTATTTTTTTATGCCGAACGTAGGGGTCGCGCTTTTACATTTTTCTATATAACTTCTGCATTTATAAACGGATTTTAAAGTGTGATACATCGATGTTTTTGTCCGATTTTTTTGTCTTTGAAGTCATTGAGCTCAAACATGATTCATGATTTTATGCGAGCTTTAATTTTCGATTATTAGAGTGGTACATTAGGGTAGTAGCAACTGAGAAATGATGGGTAAGTACCAGAAGGGGGTGCTTGAGCTCAATGACTTCAAAGACAAAAAAATCGGCCTCGTCGAGACAAAAACATCGATGTATCACACTTTAAAATCCGTTTATAAATACAAGTTATATAGAAAAATGTAAAAGCGCGACCCCTACGTTCGGCATAAAAAAATAAATTTTTTTTTTTTGAAACTACCTTTCAATAATACTTCATATTCGAAGGTGTACGGCGAACTTTTTTTTTGAGGTACGCCCTAATGTGCACCTGTGTGTGTGAGTGTGTGCGTCTATGTGAAAAAGGATCTCATGTTAGAGGCTGTGTGCATGTGTTGCCTTATTGTTGTCATAGTTGTAATACCACTATGGTTACATTTCACCAAAAACGTACAGCTTATGTGTATGTATGTGTATAGATTTGCGAGGGGTTTAACAAATCGGAGTCACAAAATAGATAGTAACGCAATGCATATACAATACTCAAATGATAGACATTAAGCTCCACTAGTTGTAATTAATTCGTGGCGACAAATATCATCGGCTCAAATAGCATCTCAGCAGAGTGTGGATTTGTGCTAACTCAAAATAATAATAATTTGATGAATATAATGAATATCGATTTAAGAAAAAAGGCGTTTAAAATAAAATATATTTTTTTATTATTAGTATTTATTTTTAATTACTAGTGCTAAAGGAAAACCGTTAACCGTAGACTAACATAAATATGAACATGTAAAGAATGGTTAAAGTGGGACAGCACCGAATTTAACCCACCAATTTTCTAAATTAAAGTGAGAGAATATTATGAAATGAATTAGCTAATTTTTAGGAAAAATAGGTTATGAAAGAAATATATGTTTTTATTTTTTCTGATTGTGCAATTGCACACTACAAAAACTGGAAAAATTTAATTTTTCATTCTTTTGATATCTTGTGGTTATGAACTAATGCAAAAAATATTTTTCTAATTATCTTTCACTGAAATTCTGGAAGATTGTGTAAAAAAAAAATGCAAAAAAATTGAACCCATCACCACTTTCTCTTAAAAAGAGACCCAAGAAGACTACTTCAAAATTTCAGAAAAATGGATGAATGTAATTATTTCGAAAATCAAAATAAAAGAATTAAAATTGTTAAAACTTTAAAAAATCTAACCCGTTTATTGTACACCTCTTCAACATTTTGAAAGCAATTGAAATTGCCTTCAAAACAAGGTAAAGGGTGTTTTTTATTGGGGTATAGAACTTTAAGTTGGCATCACTTTTTTAACTGGCGGCCATTTTGTCAGCTGTCAAGTGATTAATATTTAGTTTGGTTTGCCATTTCATCATGAACAGGTTGACAAAAGAACAACGCTTGCAAATCGTGCAAATTTATTTCGAAAGTAATGGTTCAGTTCGCGAAGTTCACCGCAAGCTCCGTCCATTTAGCGCATGTCACAATCGAATTATTGAAGGAAACATTCGATGAGCGCATAATATCGCGGAATGGACCTGTCAATTGGCCACCAAGATCGTGTGATTTGACACCATTGGATTATTTTCTTTGGGGATATGTGAAGTCGCTCGTCTACGCCAACAAACCAGAAACGTTAGGGGACTTGGAAGCCAACATTCGTGGCGTTGGTTGAAAATTGGACCTGTAGAATTGGCTATATTCGAGCTAGCCGCGGCGGCCACATGCCCGAAATCATATTTAAACATTAATGGCATAAAATTATCCTTCCAATAAAGCCAAATTGATGGACATTAAAACGATTTTCTTGTGTTTTATTTCAATTCGAAGTTCTATACCTCAATAAAAAACACCGTTTATAAAACATTAAAATCAGTCAACTATACTATGAGTTACAGGCGATTGAATGAACACAACTTTTTTGAAGAAGTAGTATTTTTTCACTGTAAAATTGATCATAAATCGTGAAAAAAAAATTAAAGTTTTTCTTTTCCAAAAATACGTATACAATATTTTTATGAGAAGAATACATATACTTTCAAATCGCAGCTATCGAGGTGAAAAACCATACCGCATGAAATGACTCTATTATGTTTAATGTTTCAAATAAATTGTGATGTTTCAATAATAACAATTTAAAAAAATAAAAACAGCTTCCACTTTTATGACGAGGCTGCACAAATGTATATAAGAGTTTCATGATGAGAATTCACGGTGCGAAAACCCGCTAGAGATTAAAATCTGACACCATATAAAAAACTGCAATGTGATTATGGCGAATCCGTAATAACTTGCAAACTTGTTGATCAATTTGTGTCTTTAGGGGATCGTAGGAAGGGCATTGATCGCTAATTGCGACTATTAGAATTTCTTAACCCACCCCCAAACTGTTGGTGCTGAACTGTTAACGAGGCCTTGTTGAGGACAGAAAACGTGGGACCAAAATTAATCCTGAAATAAAAAAATTAAAGAAAAGCCGAACTGATACGCGGACTGACACCTTGCTGGCGTATACTGGATACGAGAACAACCTTACTGATACTGACAAAGACGCAACCCTCGGATATAACCCTAGGCCTGAAGACAGGCCCAGAGATCCAAACATGCCCCCAAAGGACAAACACAGGAAATCCTCAATGAAGAGTTATAATGACAGACGCGTGTCTCTCAACATACTGAGACGCCTCGATAAAGTCGACCCGAGTTCTTTGAGCTCAAGGGAAAAACTTTTCTATTAGTCTGTCATCGTTTCTTCTGAAAAGGAAGGTCTACTGACACAGCCCTGCATGATCTAGTTACACATATTGAGGGCTCACTTGTCGTCAAGGAATTTACAATGGTAGCTTTCCTTGATATCGCGGGCGCCTTCAATAATGTGAATCCTGAAACAATTTTAAGCGCTCTTACAACAGTGGGTGTTGAAGGCAGCATCACGAGACCCAGACCCAGACCCAGTGCTCCTTATTGTCTCACAAGCGATTCACTGATCCAACGGTGTCGTCGATTTTAATGAACGGTGTGGATATTGAGCAATCAGATGCTCTCGTTGTTCTTGGCATAAAAATACAACGTGATGTTCGTTGGACAAAACATGTATTTGATGTGTCGAAAGATGCCTTCAAATGTTTAGGCTTTTTAAAAAGATGTAAGAAATATTTCACACCATCTGATCTTCTCAATATCTACACTACCTACATCAGACCAAAGATGGAATACAACTCCCATATATGGTCGGGTGCTCCAGCTTCATCACTGGAGCTACTTGACCGTGTCCAGAGGAGGGCGATGGTGTTGATAGGATATCCAATTCTATTGTCTCCCTTGAACACCGTCGTAATGTTGGTTGTGTGTCATTGTTCTATGGATACTTTTATGGTGTTTGTTCTTCGGAAATTCGTGATCTTATACCGCCCGTGAGAACGTTCGGTAGAGATACGCGACTCTCCAGGAACGCTCACCCATTTGTTGTCGATTGGACAACCGGCCGCACTACACATTACAGAATAAATTCGTTCTTCGCCCGTACTATCCGTATGTGGAATCGACTTCCGGCAAATATCTTTCTCTCCAATTATGACATTCAGAGATTCAAAACAGATGTCAACAGCACTACTCCCTCTTTCCTCCTTCCAATACCTTATCTTCCTTCTACCAACGCAATGCACTGCATTTATAGGGGACATCCCCTGAGTGTTGGTTCAGTGAAAAAAAAAGTATCTCTAGTAAAGATGGGCGTAAAAATGGTAGCATATGCCGATGATTTGGCAATTGCTGTTAGAGGAAAATTTCCTAGCACCCTCAGGGATATTTTGCAGAATGCCCTTCGCCTAACAGCGAAGTGGTCGGCGCAAATGGTCTTGGGGTCAATCCATCAAAAACAGAATTGGTGCCTTTTACCAGCCGATAGTTCTGGGAGACATCCACGTTCCCTTCGCTGACCATGCCAAATACCTTGGTGTTATTTTGGACAGGAAGCTGAATTTCAGAGTCAACATAGTTGAACGAGCAAAGAAAGCAACAGTGGCGCTATATTCTTGCAAACTTGTGGTAGGTAAAAAGTGGGGTCCCAAGCCGCGAGTAGTACACTGGCAATACATTGCGGTAGTAAGACCAATTATGTTGCATGGATGTGTTGTATGGTGGACGGCACTTCAAAAACCCACCGCCTGCTCCATTCTTACTAGAGTACAAATAATGGCCGCACTCTGTATCTCGGGAGCACTGAGAACCACACCGACAGATGCACTTAATGTCATTTTGCATCTACTGCCCTTAGATATTATAGCAAACCAATACGCCTCAGCTACAGCTATTCGTCATAGAGAACTGTCACTCTGGTCAATCACTGGGATTGGTCACAGTTTTAATCTCTTGCTTGACACCATAGGCAATGTAGATTATACTCTGGCCGAACCACATTTTGACCAAAAGTATCGCACACTAATACCAGAGAGGTCGAGCTTGAACAGTCGTATCCCAGGTAAGAAAAGGTATGTGGACATTTCTAAACTAAACAATCAAGTGTGCCTTGGAGTCTATTCTAGGCAGTTAGGACTAAACATTGCAAGGAGGCTCCCCGACCACTGCAGTGTGTATCAAGCCGAAATATTGGCGATAAAAGAAGTTGCGGACTGGCTAAGATGTAATATTCTAACAAAATTTGGAGTCTACATCTCCTCGGACAGCCAAGCAGCTATAAAGTCTCTGAGTAATGTCTTCCTGAACTCTAGATCAGCCCTCGACTGTCGCAGATCTCTAAACGAGCTGGCTGAGCAGTTCAACATCCACCATATTTGGGTGCCGGGGCACAGGAATATACCAGGGAATTGTAGCGCCGACAAGCTAGCAAGGCTAGGATCTACCTTACAGGCTCCAGGGGAACTAGAATCTGTTGGCATGCCACTAGCTACTTGCAAGTTTCTTCTGCGAGAAAGAGCCATTGAATTAGCGTAAAATAGATGGTAGACAATTGCCAATTGCGCACACTCTAAAGTCATGTGGCCGCACATGAGCCTAAACCGATCAAAAACCCTGCTGGCGTTGACACGGCCGGTAGTTTCTCTAATTATGTCTATCGTGACAGGTCACTGTCTGATAGGTAAGCACGCTGTGAGAATACGCCAGCTTCTATCTTTTATTAAACTATCAAACTGGTTCAACGGCCAAGACTAGGAAGAGTTCTGGCTTTCATTACTCTTTTCTGTCTTTGTGGCAGCGCAAAGGGAAAAAAAATTTGTCTATGTGAGTCTTCGGACGGCCACCATAACCTCACCTAACCTGAGGAAAAAATATTCATTCTGGATCGATTTCGTCCATTTTCTGCCAAAACGATCTACAAATACTATTCTTGGAGTCCTCTTAGTTCCTTTCTTTTTTAGATGTTAGAGTGTTTTTACAGGCGGATAGATGGACAAGGCTAGATAATCTTAGATTTTTTTGATAATCAAGAATATGTATGTACGTATGTAAGGTATCAGGTCGATATTTCAAGCTGTTAGTATACCCCCAAAAGATGAGAAAATGGAAAGATTTATACCTCTGCCAAAAATACTTGGATCAGGATCGTACAATAGCATCTTTACAACTAATTTGGGATACCGTAAATTTTAAAATTCACAAGGTATCGTTACAATCACAAAAACTAACTGTTTGGTGTGCTTTATAGGATTGGAACGTTTTAAATCAATTGGAATTCGAATGTGCGAAATCGCCCCATAGGTAACTTCTCCTCTAGTAAGGACTGAAAATAATCATAATATCACTTAACTATTTTAAACATTAATTTTATAGTTGTAGTTATATTACAAATACTTTGGCGATTTTGAGATTTTGAGGCTACAATAAATGCTAGACTTGGAAGGGGAATTGGTAGTTGTTTAATAGGAATAAAGAAATCTCTGCGAAAAATGAGCGTTGAATGTACATACGAAAATAATTCTGAAATAAACTACATAAAAGTCACCACACAGGAAATCAATTTTAATATCATCCCCTTATACATGCGTGCTGCTACTTGAAACGAACATTTTACGAAGCTAGACTTATCCCTTAGAGAATATGATGTAGCAAATCCTATAATAATCGGAGATTTAAATATAAGAATTGGCTCGATGAACAGGATATAGACGAAATTTTCAAATCAACGTTCTCTGCAGGTATGCCTGAAAGAAGATCCAAGGATAGCGAAATAAACTCAAGACGTAGAGATTTTATTAACTTCTGTTACGATTATAGGTTGGTAGTATTAAATGGAATGACGAAAGGCGATGAATGCGGTGATTATACGTTTGTGAGTACAGTTGGGACATCAGTCAACGATATATGTGCAATGTCGCAGGAACTATTATCAGTCGTAAGCTCTTTTAAATATGACAACAAATTCTGGTCAGATCATATGCCAGTCGTCCTATGTTTAATTTTTAAGTCAAGAAAAGAGCCGTACAAGAAAAGCACACTAATGCCGCCATAATCAGGTGCGAAAGCTACTTGAAATCAGCAGACAAGAAACCCAACGTGATTTTGTAGACATGGCAAATGTGATTAAGACTGCTCATCAATCCTGCTTAACAAGATCGTTTAAATTTCCTAAATCAGAAAAATGGTTTGATATACATTGTTTCAATGCTAGAAGAGCATCCTTTAAGTGGCTAAAAAGGTTCAGAAATAATAGTTCTGATTAAAATAAAGATAAATATTTATACTATAATCGACGATACAAAGAAATAACAAGAAACGCCAAACATCAATATCAACTTTGCATGGAAAAGAAAATAGATAATATCAGAGACTGTAAAGATTGGTGGAAAGTTGTTAAGAAAATTCGAAACGAAGAGATATCGAACATTCAGGTGTCGACTGAATCCCTGAAAAGCTATTTTGAGCAAATCCTGAACCAACCACATTTATCACCAGACATACATTATGCTCATATGTATTGCTGCGACTATGATTTAGACAAGGCAATAACTCTGGACGACGTCAAGAATGTTCTGAAGAAAGCAAAATTAAATAAGGCACCAGAGGAGGATCGTATACCATACGAATTCTACAAATTTGCGCCAGACACTCTCCTTCAAGAAATAGTGAACCATTGCAACAACTTGTTTTATAAAGGGGAAGTTGATAATTCCTTCGAAAAAATTATTATTTATCCAATTTTCAAGGAAGGTGATAATACACAGCCAAATAATTACCGCGGCATATCGATTATGAACTGCTTGCCAAAAATAATGATGGGTATAATCAAGAAAGACTTTCAGAATGAGCTGAAAAATTCAATAAAATAAATGAATACCAGGCTGGTTTTAGGAAGAACTATAGTACATCGGATAATATATTCAACCTCACATCGATTATACATTTAAACTGGCATAGAAATAGAAAAATATATGCATTCTTCGTTGACTTTAAAGCAGCCTTTGATAACATCTCACGAAATACATTGATGTATAAATTATATACAATTGGAGTGTCAACTAAAGTAGTAAGATTTATTGAAAAGGTTTATGAAACAACAAAATTCGCAGTGTGGAAGGGAAATGAACTGTCAGATGATTTCACCACGACTAATGGCGTAAAACAGGGATGTCTGCTTTCTCCATTACTGTTCGCACTTTATTTAAATGATCTGCATGAATTTATTGGTGGAGGAACTTACGTAGATGAATTTAACATATGTCTCTTGCTCTACGCTGATGACATCGTAATACTGGCCGACGAAATATATGTTTTATAACTCATGATGAAAAAATTGGAAGAATATTGCAAAACAAACATTTCGATTAAGGCAAAATGGAAACTATTCCAAGCTGTATGTAGAGCAATCCAAACTAATGGATCCCAAACTGGCAATATATTTTCTTAAAAAGATTCTCAGATTACCGAGTTTTACACCCACATACGCCCTCATTTTAGAAACTGGTATTCAAAATTGACATATCTACACATTGGAATCCCACTTAAAATATAAAATTAGAGTTCTCTTTGATTATAACGAAGAAAGATTGCCCCTAAAAAGAGATACTACATCATCAAATATTCTGGGCAAACAGTATAAATATGCTGATATCGGAAAATAATATCGAGCCCTTTCTGGAAAATCAAACAAAACAGCATTTGATATTCAGCAAGTATCAATTGATTCAAACTTTAAATGTTAGGAATAAAAACCAAGCAATGCACAAAGCCAGTCAGGCAAGCTGTTTTTATTCTAATTTAGACCCTACTGTTGACCAAACATATTTAATTGAGAATTTAAAACAAGAGGTTATAATGTGGATTTTTAAGGCAAGAAGTGACTTGATTGATATAAATGACATCAAGTACCGACCAAATATAAATCGTCAGTGTTCAATGTGCAACATGAGAGAAAGAGAAAATTTGCAACATTTTCTAGGCCGCTGTCCAGCATTGAAAGAATTCCGATTAATGTTCTTCCAAAAGGTTTTGCTTAATGAAGGCGAGTTAGTAATAAAGAGTGATTTTTTTGAGGTTAGGATTTTCATGCATTAGTATTTGACAGATCACGTGGGATTTCAGACATGGTGTCAAAGAGAAAGATGCTCAGTATGCTTTGACATTTCATCATGAATAGACTTACTAACGAGCAACGCTTGCAAATCATTGAATTTTATTATCAAAATGCGTGCTCTGTTAAGAAAGTTCAGAAAGAAAGAAATTGTGTTCAGCGACGAAGCTCATTTTTGGCTCAATGGGTACGTAAATAGGCAGAATTGTCGATTTTGGAGTGAATATCAGCCAGAAGCATTGCAAGAGCTACCAATGCATCCAGAAAAAGTCACAGTTTGGTGCGGTTTATGGGCTGGTGGCATCATTGGACCGTACTTCTTCAAAGATGATGCGAATCGTAACGTAACTGTGAATGGTGAGCGCTACCGTGAGATGATATCCAACTTTTTTTTGCCCAAAATGGAAGAACTGAACTTGGTTGACATGTGGTTTCAACAAGATGGCGCTACATGCCACACAGCTCGCGATTCTATGGCCATTTTGAGGGAAAACTTCGGAGAACAATTCATCTCAAGAAATGGACCGGTAAGTTGGCCACCAAGATCATGCGATTTGACGCCTTTAGACTATTTTTTGTGGGGCTACGTCAAGTCTAAAGTCTACAGAAATAAGCCAGCAACTATTCCAGCTTTGGAAGACAACATTTCCGAAGAAATTCGGGCTATTCCGGCCGAAATGCTCGAAAAAGTTGCCCAAAATTGGACTTTCCGAATGGACCACCTAAGACGCAGCCGCGGTCAACATTTAAATGAAATTATCTTCAAAAAGTAAATGTTATGGACCAATCTAACGTTTCAAATAAAGAACCGATGAGATTTTGCAAATTTTATGCGTTTTTTTAAAAAAAAAAGTTATCAAGCTCTTAAAAAATCACCCTTTATATTAAATGGTGTAATCATTAATTGGAAGGCTCTAGTAAATTTTATAAAAATGTGTATTCGATACAAGAAACTATTATTGTTTGAATTTAATTTCTGAAAAACAAAAACCTATATATTTCATATTGTGTCTAGAATGAAGACTGACGACCACAGGTCAATGTCAACATTATATATATTCTTTTATTTACCTGTTTGCATTTAATTACATATATTGCTAATAATTATCTATAACAAACAAAATGTAAAATTATGATAAATAAAGAATACTACTACTACTACTAGTTATACCCTAGGAAGCCTCCATCCATGACCCGAAAAATACTTGCGTTACTTTCATTGTGATTGGACATTAAATGCGACCTATACATTGCTTGCAGGAATAAATACCCATCGATCATGAAAGTGATTCTAAAGCGATCAGTATAATCCAGGGCGGTTTTATCTCCATTGTTTTTGCCATAATACCGAGGTAAAATTTTGAAACAAATTTTGAAAACATTGAAGCTCATTAACTGATATTGGTTAGTGTCGAAATATATGTAAGTTGGGAATTATTTCAAACCTATAAATATTAGTGAATATTATTT
This sequence comes from Polietes domitor, assembly GCA_947397865.1. Classification (NCBI taxonomy): domain Eukaryota; kingdom Metazoa; phylum Arthropoda; class Insecta; order Diptera; family Muscidae; genus Polietes; species Polietes domitor. Next base: position 100,208,453 of record OX377620.1, read on the forward strand.
CTAGCAAATTTACAATACAATTTCAACAATCCTTTTAAACTAATTTCTTTTCTGAGTTATTACTATATCAAAAGCTTTATTTTATATATACAAAGCTCGAATTATAAGATAACCAGTTCAGATATTTTGGGGTATCGCTACACTGCTTCTCCCGATAGTAGTCCAAAGGAGATGCATACTGGACCGTCTGAATCCTTTTTTACAGGCCAAGTGGCGATAGTAATCCAAAGGAGAGGCATATAGGCCCATCTGAAAGTTTTTTTATTGGCCAAGAGCCGCTTAGACCCTGGATGTATTCCAAAGGAGAATTGCCCAAAACACTTTGAAGATAGACTTTGCTGCCCAGATAATCTTTACGTTGAGTATCCAACAACAAGGAATCAATCGAAATTTTCGACAGTATGAAACTATTTTTGGAAATTATTCTATCGCAAAGACTTCATCTAGATCCCTCCTACATAGCTTTGGTGACAGTGATATCCTTTCGTGTTTGTAATGAAATCTAAATATGTAGTAAAATGTATATTTAGATATTAGCCACAACACACATACAGACCGAAACGTGCACCCTCACTCACACACATGCACACGCATACACCGTACCGTATGAGATAAGTCATGTGTTGTCATTTGTACACAGTCTGTTCCGCACGCACGCATACTCACACGCACACATACACACACACACACAGGGCGCCACATCGTGTCTCACACAACTCACTTGGAATGATTGTGTGCTGAAAGGCTACGTTGTGTTCGCTGCTGCTGCTGTTCGTACCCACTCACAAAATGAATATGACACTGCAACCAGTTTTTGTTTGTTTGCCACACACATACACACGCACGCACACTCTTTCACACGGTTGGGGGAACAGACACACATATACACTTGCTCGGTTCAACACAATAAGGTGTGAACCCAAAGGTGAAATGTATCTTTGGGCATGCAATGTTATACTAGTCGCTAGTCGTAGTTGGATGGATACACTCTCGTATTTGAGTTACAACCACAAAAAGGATGGCTACACAATGTTCTCATGCTACTCATGCAGGCAAGGATGTGAAGCCATCAGAGCAAGTATGGCCGTGTCCTGTATTGGCAGCTTGGCAGAGAATTGTATAGCTCATTCTTCAATTTCTATGAAATATTATAAATAAAATTTATCAAATTTGATAAAATAATTTATATCCTAGATATCACGAAAACACAATTTGCCTTTTCCACAATTTTACCCAATTAAATGGTAATTTGTCCTCTCAACAATCTGGAAAAAAATTGAAAAATAAAATAACAAGTAAGGAAAGGCTAAAGTCGGGCGGGCCGACTATATAATACCCTACACCACTCCCTGCGTATGAACCTCGCTTTGATTACTAAACCCATTTATTTCATGGGAGCAATTTTATGTAGTTCATATAAATTATGCAGTTACTATAAACGAATAGGGGTAATAATATGGTAATTGATCCAATTATCCGACAGACAAATACAAAGATGTGGTTTCTAGAGCGGAGGGAGCGGCATTTGTTTGGGTCTATATCTAAATCTGAATCGACCTTACCCAGTTTCAGCATAGGTGTTTCTAGTTCGATTATAAGATGTTCTGCCAAATTTAAAGAAAATCGGGTACAATATGTGGTTTCTAGAGCGGAAAATGTCAAATCGGGAGCGACATTTGTATGGGAGCTATATCTAAATCTGAACCGATTTCCTTCAAATTCAATACCGATGGTCCTTGGCCAGAAAAAATAACTTCTGCCAAGTTTCATGACAATCGGACAACAATTGCGACCTGTAGAGTGCGAACAAGCTTAGATGGACAGCAGACGGACGGACGGACGGACAGACAGACATCGTTAAATCGACTCAGCTGGTGATTCTAAGCCGATCGGTATACTTAAAGGTGGGTCTAGCTCGATTATTTCTTGGTGTTACAAACATTTGGCGCGAAACTAACTTATAACTAGACCACGAAGTGGTGTAGGGTATAATAAACAAATAAGATCTTGTTTTCATTTATTTGCTACCTTAAGCCGGACAATAATACAAAACATTAAAATCAAACAGGTCAACTATACACATCACAACAATTCTTGACAATTTCAAAGTTGAATTTCAATTTTTCTACAGCTAATCTTTTTGTAAAGGGAGGTTGGCTTAATACTAACTGTATTCAAAATACTTTAGGTCCACACCATTTCCATTTCATATTGAGAAAATTCTAAGTGAAATTGAGAATTTCCATTTCAAAGTGCGAAAATTCAAATTAAAATTGTGAATATCCATTTCATATTGAGAAAGCTCCAATTGGAAATGGTTTTTCTAAATTTCAATTGGAATTTTCTCATTATGAAATGAAAATTTTGAATTTCAATTGAAATTTTCTCATTATGAAATGAAAATTTTGAATTTCAATTGGATTTTTTCAATTATAAAGAGAAATTCTCAATTTCGATTGGAACATTTTCATGTTGAAATGGAAAATCTTAATTTCAAATAGAATTTTCTCAATATGAAATGGAAATTCTCAATTTCAAGTAGATTTTTCCCAATTTCAATTGGAAATGGTGTAGTTGAGGAGTCCATAAACAATTGCAGAGTTTTTCTGTTTACCCAAATTTCTAAGCAAGATTTTAAATTATTATCTGCAATTCCGTTATTATTTAATATATATGTTTATAGCCTCAAGCATAGGTTGTGGATATACTAAGTTCAGTTGGAAGACCTTGAAATTACATTCTGTGGTTCTATAATGAAGATATCGAGTATTTAATTTTCTTAAACTGATCTGGTATTTATATACTGTTCATCGAATTCATCAAGAATGGACAAACGACAGAACATCACTTAAAAATTGTGCATTTTTTTTTAAATCATGCTTCAATTCGCGAATGTTACCCTGGAGTTAAGTTATAAAAAATATTCATGGAATACAAGCAAAATTTCTGTTCCGTTTCAAATTGAATTACTAAATATATTTCGAAAATTGTATCATTACCGGAACAAACTGCAAAATTGTTCAATTTTTTGAGAACTTAAAATGATAATACAAGACAGAAATATTATTGGAATGAATCTTTATTCCACAAACCACAGGGTATAATGACTTTATTTGTTTATATACCGATTGTTTATTATACCGATTGAATTAGAATCACTTTTTGAGTCGATCTAGCAATGTCCGCCCGTCCGTTCATGCGTTTGTCCATCTGATCTTGTAATCAAAGTACAGGTCGCAATTATTGTTTTCAGTTTTATAAGGACAAACGCTATTTAATTTGAAGAAAATCGGTTTAGATTTTGATATAGCTCCCATACAAATTTTGCTCCCGATTTTACTCTTTTCGCTATAGAAACCACATATTTCAACACATATTTCACATATTTCTTCCAGCTCTGGTACCGATCGGTTCAGATTTTTATATAGCTCCAATACAAATTTCGTCACATAATTGATTATTTCCTCTCTAGAAATAGCATATTTGAACAGATTTTCTTCTAATGCGGCACATCAGCTAATATTTCAGATAGAAACATCTATGGCGAAAGTATGTCACATCGCTTCAGATTTATAAATAGACCGATTTTCATCAAATTTGCAAAGCAACTTATATTTCAACTAGAAACAGCTCTGGTAAAAATGAGGCAGATATATATATATATATATATATATATATATATATATATAATATATATATATATAGTTTAGTCCAATCATTTTTGTTTAAAAAAAGAAGGATGTCAACATTTTTGGATTTTAGGCAGGTTCTTCTGTCCAGCTGTGCTGAACATCCTTTCCGATTCGGTTGAAGTCGCTGGAATGCATAAATAACGTGTCGCACAGATTTTAAGTGAAGGCATGTCATTGGCATTATACTGTAAAAACAAATGTTATGTTAATATGTTATGTAGTTAAAGCATCATTCTTACTCTCCAATATTCCAGTGGATCACTTTCTGTCAGAGCATTTTCATTTTCAAAATACTGTCGAGTAGAAACTATTGCATCAACTCGGCTTGTTCTTACTTTGTTGGCTATTTTACTTTTCATAAATTTAAGGAGTGGCTGTTGTAGTTCATTATCCATGCTTTGTGAAGTTGACGGTTCTACAGTTGAAGAATGCCCCTTACATATACCAGCCATTTCATTTTCAAGGGCTTTTGATGCTTGTTCTATTTTGCGTATCCAAAAAGCGTCACAACAGTAAGTGAAGACAGTTTGCCGATACTATCGATAGTGATTTAAAACTATCGATATTCGCTCAAAAGAAAAATCTATCGACACTATCGATAGTGCTTTCGATAGTTTGACAGCTCTAATAGAAAGTGGAGTGTATCATATAGTCGGCCCCGCTCGACTTTAGCCTTTCCTTACTTGTTTTTTGACTGGTCTCATTTTCTAAAGGGTTAATATCAAAATTACAAAAACTTAATTTTTTGTTTAAAGTTTGATTAAGAATGGCATTTCAATCACCTTAAAACTTTTAGGATATTCGAAGTAAAACTAATATTTTTCTTTATCGATTTTTTTTATCTCGTCGCTGCTGTTTTTTCAATTCGTCACCGAATTGCTTATTTCCGCTCTAGAAACGACAGTATATACTGTATAGCTGTATCGCCTATCACCCGGTTCAAATTTAACGACATTTGTATACCGCAGGGTATAATGACTAGGAGTAGGGTATCATATAGTCGGTCACGCCCGACTTTAACCTTATGTTATTATGATTGGCTACGAGTTACATGGTTCATTCGATCAGTCCCTACTCAGTTGTCAAAGTATAGTTATCGCTAGTTCACATGTAGCTTCAAAAACACCTGTTAGGATAAGGACTACACTTTTTCGCACAAAATTCCACACTTCACAAAATACAAAACAACATCAACAAACATCCGTAATTTGTGTTATTCTCGTAATACATATTTTTGATTATGCTAAAAAATATAATGAAAAAATAGCCAGTTCATTTTTCCTTTTCTAGTCACGCCCGTTACAATTTAATTGTTCGAAATTTTGTATATACGTAAAGTGATGTCGGTTATATATACATTAGATGAAAAGTCCCAAGTTTTTCTTTAAATACAGGGATTTCTAACAAGATATGTTATTTGGTATTCAAAGAAAAATACCATTTTTTGAGGTAAATGATCGGATGTTTATTTCATAATAAAGATGAAGGTATGCCGTTAATAATGAAAAACAACATGAGCCAAGTGGCAACCACGACCACGCTTACAGGACCATAACCTTTTCATGAAATTTGCCATAGCCAAATCGCAAAGTCCTCGTTCACGAATTCTATCTTTGAGGTCTTGAATCGTCGCTGGACTGTTGGCGTAGACCTTATCTTTCACGTGGCCCCAAAGGAAGATGTCGCAAGGTGTTAAATCACAAGATCTCGGTGGCCAATTGTGATCACATCTTCGAGAGATAACGCGGTCCGGAAACTTTACCCGTAAAAGAGCAATGATTTCGTTGCTTGTGTGGCACGTAGCGCCGTCTTGTTGAAAGTAAACGTTGTCCAGATCAATACCATCCAACTCAGACCATTCACCGTAACTGTTGATCCAACCTCATTTTCAAAAAAGTAAGATTCAATGACCCCGCGGACCATAAACCGCACCAAACACGAAATCACACGATGATGATGGAGAGGCTTCTCAACAATAACTCTTGGGTTTTCCGAGCCCCATATGCGACAATTCAGCTTGTTGCCGTAGCCGACAAGGTGCTTCACGACGACCCAAAAACGCTTTAGTTTTGCGAACTGTGATTTTCAACATTTTTGTAGTGAATTTTAATAATTTCAATGCGTTGTTGAAACGTGTAATGAGTATTTTTTGAACAGTATCTCCATTTTTTGTATACAATTTAGACTACATTTCAATGCATTTTCCTTACCTTGTCTCAGGTCACTCTTGCTCGGAAGCCTGCATGTGTTTGTACGACCTGATGTTGTCTTCTTTATATTATTCATCACATACAAGCTGTTGGAACTTACACACTCACACTCTCACACATTTATTTGATTAAGTTGACAAAAACACCAACAGCTAAAAACCCTGTTCCTCCCTCAACTCACATTTACACATGAAAAGCGGAGACGGAAACTGTAACACCAACAAGTTTGTTTTGGATATACCCTCATAGTTGTGTTGGTGTTTGCTTGTGCGTGTGAATGCTTTAGTTTATCTCGGTTTGCGTGTGTGGGTGTATGTTTACATTTTCCTTGTAAATTACATTTTTTGGATATAAGCAAGTAATACGAAAATTTTAATTTAACCAAAATGTTCTACTAATTTAAGATAAGATGCTGCAATATATGTACGTTGTACGTGTGCGTGTGTGTGCGTATGTATATATGTCAGTACCTGCTCATATTGCAACTGATGAATTGTACTTAATGTGAATTCCCTTTGAGGAAAACTCTTTATATACACAATTAATTAAATGAAAGAAGCCATATTATAGATTAAAAATACGGCGTCAATTGAAATATATTTAATTAAGGATTAAGTAATTTCTTTTGGTTTGTATCATTCATTATTGAGATATTAATCGGAGGCTGTACAAAGTGGGGGAAATGGGAATTAATCTTAAGTCTCGGTCATTTCAATGTAAGTGTATATAGGTGTTGCTAAAATGTTAATGAGCTTAAACTGATTCGGACACTCGTTAATCGTTTGATTGTTTCACTGTCAAACATCTTTAGTTTGGTCTATAATTTAACCATGAATCGTCTTACAAACGAACAACGCTTGCAAATTATTGGATTTTATTATCAAAATGCGTGCTCTGTTAAGAAAGTGAAAGGACCATTTGAGGCGCAGTCAAAGTCAACATTTGCATGAAATAATCTTCAAACATTAAATTATATGGACCGTACTATCGATTCAAATAAAGATTTCAAAATTTTTCTGAATTTTATGTGTTTTTTTTTGAAAAACTTTCCTATAGCTTTTAAAAAATCATCCTTTATAACAAAAATATATTTCTGTCTTTTTAATCTATTCCAAAGAATTGACACTTGTTCTTCTTCTTCGCATAATTAATCATACCTTTTATTTTGATGGGCCTTAAAGACCGCCATCATTTTGTCATCTAGCCATTGCTGTGCCAGGGCGACTTCATTAAAAATAAAATAGATTTCATGGAGCTTATGTTTTCAATTATTAAATCAAAGTTCATGTATTTTGGTATTTGAAAATTAAATTTCTAATTATCCAAAATTACTGTTCTTACATGATTTTTTAACGTCCAGCACAAAAAATCATTGCTTTATTGAATGCTTAAGATGTCCAATAATCCTGGTGGCGTATGAATTACGTCGTTTGTTTAGGATAGTATTACTCATTCGCACGGTGTTCGGACTAATGATGTCTGTCAGACAGACATAAACCAGACATTTTTATACACTCCACGAGAGTATTATGGCTTTGTGCATTTGTTTGTAACACCAAAAAGGAAGCGGGATAGACCCATTGTTAAGTATACCGATCGACTTAGAATCACTTTCTGAGTCGATTTAGCAATGTCCGTCTGTCTGTCTGTCCGTCTGTATGTCTGTCCGTCTGTCTGTCTGTCCATCTATTGTTGTAATCAAACTACAGGTCGCAATTATAGTCCGATCTTAACAAAAATTGGCACAAGTAAGTTTTGTGGATCAAGGACGAACGCTATATAATTTGAGACAAATCAGTTCAGATTTAGATATAGCCCCCATACAAATGTCGCTCACGATTTGACATTTTCCGCTCTAGAAACCACATATTATACTATATTTTCTTTAAATTTGGCACAACATCTTATAATCCAACTATAAACACCTATGCAAAAATTGGGTAAGATCGGATCATATTTAGATATAGCCCCCATACAAATGTCGCTCCCGATTTGACATTTTCCGCTCTAGAAACCACATATTATACTCGATTTTCTTTAAATTTGGCACAACATCTTATAATCCAACTATAAACACCTATGCAAAAATTGGGTAAGATCGGTTCAGATTTAGATATAGCCCCCAAACAAATGTAGCTCCCGATTTGACTTTTGCCGCTTTAGAAACCACATATTGTGCTCGATTTTCTTTAAATTTGGCACAACATCTTATAATCCAACTATAAACACCTATGCAAAAATTGGGTAAGATCGGTTCAGATTTAGATATAGCTCCCATACAAAGTCGCTCCCGATTTGACATTTTCCGCTCTAGAAACCACATATTGTATCCAATTTTCTTTAAATTTGGCACAACATCTTATAATCCAACTAGAAACACCTATGCAAAAATTGGGTAAGATCGGTTCAGATTTAGATATAGCCCCCAAACAAATGTAGCTCCCGATTTGACTTTTGCCGCTTTAGAAACCACATATTGTGCTCGATTTTCTTTAAATTTGGCACAACATCTTATAATCCAACTATAAACACCTATGCAAAAATTGGGTAAGATCGGTTCAGATTTAGATATAGCTCCCATACAAAGTCGCTCCCGATTTGACATTTTCCGCTCTAGAAACAACATATTGCACCCGATTTTCTTTAAAATTGACACAACATCTTATAATCCGACTATAAACACCTATGCAAAAATTGGATAAGATCGGTTCAGATTTAGATATAGCCCCCATACAAATGTCGCTCCCGATTTGACATTTTCCTCTCTAGAAACCACATATTGTATCCAATTTTCTTTAAATTTGGCACAACATCTTATAATCCAACTAGAAACACCTCTGCAAAAATTGGGTAAGATCGGTTCAGATTTAGATATAGCCCCCAAACAAATGTAGCTCCCGATTTGACTTTTGCCGCTTTAGAAACCACATATTGTACTCGATTTTCTTTAAATTTGGCACAACATTTTGTAATCGAACTAGAAACACCTATGCAAAAATTGGATAAGATCGGTTCAGATTTAGATATAGCCCCCAAACAAATGTATCTCCCGATTTGACTTTTGCCGCTTTAGAAACCACATATTGTACTCGATTTTCTTTAAATTTGGCACGACAGCTTATAATCCAAGTACAAAACCTATGGTGGAAGTGGCTAAGATCGGTTCAGATTTAGATATAGCGCAAATACAAATGTTGTTCCCAAATGTTTAACCAATTTTGGTCAAACTATACATATTATATTTCACCTATTTCGTTCCAGATTTCAATATGCCCCCATACAAATGTCCTTTACGATTTAACATTTTTTGTCAAACACACACGTTTACATTTACACATTTTCACCGAATTAAATTGTATTCGGATAGAAAGTGGAGTGTATCATAGAGTCGGCCCCGCCCGACTTTAGCCTTTCCTTACTTGTTTTTTCTTGGGGAATTTTTGCATTTTTGAATTTGGAAAAATGATCTTTGTTTAGTAGTTTTTAATCTTTGTTTAGTTTAGTTTTTCGGCCGGAATTAATGATTTTCGCCTCTGGGGTATGCCTAAAACAGGCTAAACGGTTTCAACGTTGGCTGCCTTCGGCCAGGCTTAAAGACATTCTCCTTTGGGGTATGTCCAAAACCGGCTGAGCAGAGTCAAAGTTTCCTGCATTGGGGTATGTCCAAATCTTTTTTCCCGTATGAGGTATGCCAATGTATTGGGGCATTTTTATACCCTCCACCAGGAGGTGGTACACTAACTTTGTCAGTCCCTTTTTGAACACCTTAAAATATCGATCTGAGACCCTAAAAAATCTATATTCTTGATCGTCATAAAAAAACGATCTAGCCATGTAAGTCCGTCTGTTGGAAGCACGCTAGCGTCTAAACGAAAGGAGCTACGATGTCCAAATTTTCCATAAATGCGTCTTATAGTCGTAGATCGGTTGGGATTGCAACTGGGCGAAATTGGTTCAAAGGCGAAATTTACTCCCTCACGAGGACTGAAAATACCCATAAAACCCCTAATATATAAAGTATTTCATTATATTTTTTGAATATGTCTGCTTATATTTACTTGGTATTGGGCATTCCCCCTATAACAAAAACGAGCACCATAGAGTGAATATTTTTCGTAGGGGGTGAAATGTGGCAAATAAGGATAAAAATTGTACCTATTTAACGACAACAGCAAGACACACGAAATTCAGTGTGTAGATTCCTCTAATTGAGTAGATACATTATATAAAATATTTTTTTCCAAATTCGTAGTGGAGAAATGGGAATAGTAGGATAAAAACGGCTACACCTAGAATAATGAAATTCGGTGCATATATTCCTGAGATTGTGTAGACACATAAGAGAAAGGGATTTTTCGAAATTCACAATTTTAGGGGGTAAACTGGAAAAAGCGGATACAAATTGTACCAACCACACATATAAAATAAGGGGATTTTTCGAAATTCATACTTTTAGGGGGTAAAATGGAAAAAGAGATAAAAATTTTACCAACCAAATGACAGCAGCTAGAGTCGGATTATACATTCCTCTGAAAAGAAAAATAAAAAAACCAAATTCGTACTTTCCAGGGATACAATGGGTACAGAGGGATAAAAATAGTACCAACTGAATGACAACAGCTAGAATGATGAAATTCGGTGTGTACATCCCGCTAATTGCGTAGTCGCGTAAAATAAAAAGATTTTCGAAAGTCGTACTTTTAAGGGGGTAAAATGTGAAAAGGGGATAAAAATTATACTAACCTAATTACCTCAGCTAGAATCATGAAATTCGAAGTATACATTCCTCTGACGGCATAGACTAGCAAAATAAAAATATTTCTACTTTTTTACTTACAATGTGTACGTGATAGATAATGGATTTTCAAAATTTGTACTTCTGGAATTAAAATAGGATGAAAATACAACCAATCAACCGGCTGTTGCAGATAATGTACCCACTATCCCCGAAAATGTAGGGTACTCAAGATTTTATGAAGATTACTGTCTTATATGTGCCAGTTATAATGATAGTGGTATAAGTTTTATATGTTTTGTGTAAATTAAAAAATAATAATATTTTCCTGTAAAGTAACTGCACTTCTACGAAAATGAAATGCAATCCAGGGATATAAAGTTCGTCCCGACCGAACTTAATGCCGTTTTTACTTGTTCATTTTCGGTTTGGGTGTATTTTTCATTGTTATTGGGGCGTTATTTCAAAACAGAATCCAGGAATTGGTCCCATTTTTGATTAGTGGATTTGGTCAATTAATTCAGAAAAAAATCACAAAAATGCAATACAAGGAAAAACAAGTAAGGAAAGGCTAAAGTCGGGCAGGGCCGACTCTATGATACACTCCACTTTCTATCCGAATACAATTTAATTCGGTGAAAATGTGTAAATGTAAACGTGTGTGTTTGACAAAAAATGTTAAATCGTAAACGACATTTGTATGGGGGCATATTGAAATCTGGAACGAAATAGGTGAAATATAATAAAGGGTGATTTTTTAAGAGCTTGATAACTTTTTTTTTAAGAAAAACGCATAAAATTTGCAAAATCTCATCGGTTATTTATTTGAAACGTTAGATTGGTCCATGACATTTACTTTTTGAAGATAATTTCATTTAAATGTTGACCGCGGCTGCGGCTTAGTCCAATTTTGGCATTTCCACGTTTTTGAGTAACAGAGACCCAATTGGTGCGAACGGCGACGAATCGAAAATTGGTGGTCATCATTAACACTGGCCGATACAGCTGCGATATTTTCTTCAGTTCGCACTCTACGTAAGCGTGTTGGTGGTTTAATGTCCAACAATGTAAATTTGGTGCGAAATTTAGTCACAATAGCCCGAATAACCGCTTCAGTGGGTCGATTAAACTGACCATAAAATGGAAGCGCGCAATGAACTTTCTTAACAGAGCACGCATTTTGATAATAAAATTCAATAATTTGCAAGCGTTGTTCGTTTGTAAGACGATTCATGATGAAATGTCAAAGCATACTGAGCATCTTTCTCTTTGACACCATGTCTGAAATCCCACGTGATCTGTCAAATACTAATGCATGAAAATCCTAACCTCAAAAAAAATCACTCTTTATGTATAGTTTGGCCAAAATTGGTTAAACATTTGGGAACAACATTTGTATTTGCGCTATATCTAAATCTGAACCGATCTTAGCCACTTCCACCATAGGTTTTTTACTTGGATTATAAGCTGTCGTGCCAAATTTAAAGAAAATCGAGTACAATATGTGGTTTCTAAAGCGGCAAAAGTCAAATCGGGAGATACATATGTTTGGGGGCTATATCTAAATCTGAACCGATCTTACCCAATTTTTGCATAGGTGTTTCTAGTTGGATTATAAGATGTTGTGCCAAATTTAAAGAAAATTGGATACAATATGTGGTTTCTAAAGCGGCAAAAGTCAAATCGGGAGCGACATTTGTATGGGGGCTATATCTAAATCTGAACCGATCTTACCCAATTTTTGCATAGGTGTTTATAGTTGGATTATAAGATGTTGTGCCAAATTTAAAGATAATCGGGTACAATATGTGGTTTCTAGAGCGGAAAATGTCAAATCGGGAGCGACATTTGTATGGGGGCTATATCTAAATCTGAACCGATCTTACCCAATTTTTGCATAGGTATTTCTAGTTGGATTTTAAGATGTTGTGTCAATTTTAAAGGAAATCGTGTGCAATATGTGGTTTCTAGAGCGGAAAATGTCAAATCGGGAGCGACATTTGTATGGGGCTATATCTAAATCTGAACCGATCTTACCCAATTTTTGCATAGTTATTTATAGTCGGATTATAAGATGTTGTGTCAATTTTAAAGAAAATCGGGTGCAATATGTCGTTTCTAGAGCGGAAAATGTCAAATCGGGAGCGACATTTGTATGGGAGCTATATCTAAATCTGAACCGATCTTACCCAATTTTTGCATAGGTGTTTATAGTTGGATTATAAGATGTTGTGCCAAATTTAAAGATAATCGGGTACAATATGTGGTTTCTAGAGCGGAAAATGTCAAATCGGGAGCGACATTTGTATGGGGGCTATATCTAAATCTGAACCGATTTGTCTCAAATTAAACAGCGTTCTTCCTTGATCCACAAAACTTACTTGTGCTAATTTTTGTTAAGATCGGACTATAATTGCGACCTGTAGTTTGATTACAACAATAGATGGACAGACAGACAGACGGACAGACAGACAGACAGACGGACATTGCTAAATCGACTCAGAAAGTGATTCTAAGTCGATCGGTATACTTAACAATGGGTCTATCCCGCTTCCTTTTGTGTGTTACAAACAAATGCACAAAGCCATAATACTCTCGTGGAGCGTATAATTAAGCCTCACCCCAAATTTACTTGTTGTTGTGGTCAATACATCATTTTGGGGTAATTTTTCATATTTGCATTGGCTCAGTGTTCCGACTGAAAATAATGAACATCGGAGGGAAATTGACGCCGCGGCGCTAGGCTCATTTTTGTAAAAGGGTTTGAAAGGTTTCAAACAAATGCCTTGTGTCAATAAACTAACGTAATCATTATCATTGTAAAGATTTTTCTCTGATATCTTGGTTTATTTTGAAAAAAAGCAAAAATCTTAAAAATTCCACTTCCAGTGGTTTTAAAAAACATCTTTGAACACTACTTTTAAATTAAAAATTTAATTAAACTTTCGAAATAACCCAAGCTACTGAGGCCAATAATCGTACAACTTCATATAGAATGACTCCTATAGTTTCAGGCGTATATCAACCATTCATAAAACAAACCAAGACTTAATTTTAAGTGCGGTAAACCATCAACATCTCTTCACTCCTATTATTCTCATTTGGCACAAAGACCGATTTATCCTCGCTAAAGGTCGTCTTAGCCACCCAGTGAAAATTGCACTTAGCCGACTGTCGGCGTATCCACGAGAAGAAGAGCTCAACAAATCTACGCATAAAAGTACTTGAAAACAAACTTCATGAAATATTCAGGCCGTTTTAAATTAATTTGTAAAATATTTTTATGACCTAATACTAAATGTGTATGTGCGTGTGTGACGGTCGTCGGTTGGTCGACACAACTGTTAAATTCGAATCCCATAATACACACTCCGTCCAACCTCTTTATATTGGCCACTGCAAAGTTGTTGTTGGAGAAAATACTTTTGATAAATATTTACAAACAAATATTAAAGAAAGTTTTGAATATTTCACCAGAGAAATTGAATTTCTCCTCGCTGCGGTCTTTCTTTTTTTCGAAGTGTGTTCGAACCATAAAGAAACCACTTCCAGCTGAATAATTTCTGCTTTGATTTGCCTGTCGGCGAGTCAATCGTTCGCCACACTGCCACACTTTGGCGAACGAACGAATGAATGAAGCATTTGCATCCACATGATTTCGCCATGGCAAAGTTAGTTTCCTTTGGCGGTTTTCTCGTAGCAGCTATTGTTGTGGTGGTAGGTGGGTGGTGATTGGGGGTGGGGCTGGTGCTGGCGGATTCAAAACAAAAACAAAATAATTTCACTTGATGGAATCGGTTGTTGTTTTCCACCAATTACTCGTAAACTGCGGCAATTACAAACAAATTATGGTGAAGTGCTCATTACAAACACTGAACAGAAAAAACTTAGTGTACTACAACATCCGGACACACATACATATACATGTGTATATATGTACTATTTATGTGTATGGTTGTTTAACATTTACAATATTTTGTTAATGCATTCCTTTGAAGATATAACACCCCCACACGTATTTGCAACCGGCCAGGTAGGGATGACGAAACTCGATTTACATTTTTGGAAACCCGGTTTGTTAGGAATTTATAAATATTCATATCAGTAGCCAAAACACGGCATAAGCTGGAGAATTTTTGGAAAACACAGGCCACAATACAATCACTGACTTTAATTCTTTTCCGAATTTGGAAGTTATGACCGTTTTGTTTAACCGGTTTTCGATTTTGCTTTTGAAATCCCTACTATACCGCCAACCCCACCAACATCCGGCAACCTTCGAAAGGGAAACTTTTTTAATGTTTCGAGCTAGCGAACGAGCGTTTGCCAAAGTAAAGATTTACTACGTTCGGCAGACAGAGTTGAACGGCGGCACGAAAGGCAGGAACAGTAACAAATGTCTGCTAATAAAAGAGAAACATTACCAGTTATTGCTTTAAAACCCAAACAATTGTACATTCACACAGACCCGCACACGCATACGCACCCATACACGCACAGGCTACAAACACACACTTGCACACGTACATTTTGAAATATATTTCTTCAGATTTTTATGACCTATTTTTTATAAAGCGAAACTTTGGCAATTAAATTTCACCCAATATCGCTGTTCAATGTTGTTTGGTGGCGGCGGTTATTGCTGCTCTTCTATAACAATGTTCTTGCCATGTTTAACCCTCGATTGTTTGGTCGTGGTGGTGGCAGGACAAATGAGAAACATGTAGGAACGCAGCAGACTGGGAATGCTTCCCAGTCTGCTAGAGCTTCAAAATTCAATTAGGGCAATCGTACGTTTAAATGAGGCAGTGCAATAAATAAAATCGAGGCAAAGAAAGCATAAACGACAGGCGGGTACTCAACAGCAACACTTTGTATGCTGAATTGAATGTGTATGACTGAGGGCTACCACAGAGCATGAATCGCTGTGGTTATTAAAAATGGATTTGGTGGCATCTACAACCATTGGTCAATTTGTTATCTTAGGTCGGTTGGAACTATGCAGATTTTAAAGTGGAATAACATTTTTCTTAGTTTTTCGATCACTCGTGCAATAAATATACGAAAGGTGAATTTTGAAATTTCTTGGGCTACGTTCATTCCAATTGTTTTATATGTAGGCATACTTGCCCCAAACATAAGTCCTTAGTTGAGTTTCTTGGTGTTTAGTTCAGTTTATTTGTGAGAGTCATAATTGTTAGACGTGTATTACTTGTTCGGTGATTCGGTTGTTATCTCGCCCATCATCGCAAAACGAAGTCCTTTCAGGGTCTCTTCAATTTTGGGAACAGGAAAAAGTCCCAAGTGGCCATAGACCCATGATTCGTCACCATTTATGACCCTGTTTAGCAAATCTGGATTGTGGTTAACGTCATTCAACGTTTCCTGAGCGATTGTTTTGTAGTGGATACACAAGTATTGACGAACAAATTCTTGAATGTTTATTGAACAAAAGTTTTTATCGAATGACAATTATTGGAAACTTATTTATAAAATTAAATATCATTTCAATATCAAACGATGATGAATCAAAATTGTGAGTTGCAAAGTATATTTATATCAGCATATTAAATAATTACTACAGTTTTGTTCAAAATTCAGCAACTTCGTTGCCCCATGCTTCATGCTCAAAATTTCCGAAAAAAATTATGGCATGAGCCAACCGATATGCCGACATCCTCTGCAACTTCTCTGATACTGATTCGCCAGAGCAATTTTATTTACTTTTTCAACATTTTCATCGGCTTTTGATGTCATTGATCCTCCAGCACGAGCGTCGTCATTCACAACTTCTCGACCTAGTCTGAAAAGCTTGTACAACTTGTAAACATCTTACACACTTATACCAAAAAATGTACATTGTGACACCACGGACACCCACGTCCCTTATAAAGGGTGTTTTTTATTGGGGTATAGAACTTTAAGTTGGCATCACTTTTTTAACTGGCGGCCATTTTGTCAGCTGTCAAGTGATTAATATTTAGTTTGGTTTGCCATTTCATCATGAACAGGTTGACAAAAGAACAACGCTTGCAAATCGTGCAAATTTATTTCGAAAGTAATGGTTCAGTTCGCGAAGTTCACCGCAAGCTCCGTCCATTTTATGGTCGACATAATCGTCCATCAGAGCAATTAATTCGGTTAACCATGGATCGTTTTCGCACTACGTTTACTCTATGTGATAATACGCATCCGCAGAGACGTCGAACAGTGCGCACCGAAGAAACAATTGCCGCTGTAGAGCAAAGTGTTGAAGAGGACCCGAATGAATCGATTCGCCAACATACGGCCCAATATGCTCGAAAAAGGGGTTGAAAATTGGACCTGTAGAATTGGCTATATTCGAACCAGCCGCGGCGGCCACATGCCCGAAATCATATTTAAACATTAATGGCATAAAATTATCCTTCCAATAAAGCCAAATTGATGGACATTAAAACGATTTTCTTGTGTTTTATTTCAATTCGAAGTTCTATACCTCAATAAAAAACACCCTTTAGGAACCAACCTATGCACGGTGGGCAGATGACCAGTTTTAGAGGCAAAAATAATTTGAGGCAGCTACACTTTAGAAATTTCGTACGTGTAGTAATGGTGCTTACCAAAGACGTCTATAAATATATTTGAGTTGCCACGACCACTTACAGTGAGATGGTAGTAGATTTTTTAAGCAAAATATCTTAGGAAACACCTAGACCTTTTAAATTCCGTACAGATAATTATGCTGCTTACAAAAAATGTTTAGAAAAACATTAAGTTTCTCAACCTACTGCCACGTCCATTTACAGTGGGATGGTAGTTGGTTTTTTGTGCCAAAATAACTTAAGAAACATATAGATATTTTATATTTCGTACATATACTTATGCTGCATACAAAAGTTTTTTTAAAAAATAATTTGTAAACCTATTTCAACGCCAACTTACAGTGGGATGGTAGTTGGTTTTTTGAAGAAAAAACATTTGGAAACAGATAGGCCTTTAAATTGCGTACATATACTTATGGTGCTTACTGAAGTTGTCTAGTAAAATTTTAAGTTGATCAATCTACTGCCACATCCGCTACAGATAGCTCTTTGAAATGTATTGCAGTTAACTTGATGGTTGCTAATCCTTTCAAAAAACGAGTTGCCACCTGCTTCCCATTTTTGGAAGTTTTTAATTTGGTTAAATATGAAAATATAGCACACTGAATAATTTATGTGGACTGTATAAACTATTCCAATTGATATAAAAACACCAGGAATATGCCCAAGGAGTGGTGTAGACATGAACTCAAGGATTGTTTTGAGATATTAACATTGAAAATCGGGGAATCGGAAATATTTTAAAAATTAGCCAAAATTCGATTCAAAAAAGTATTTTTTATTTTTTTGTTTTATGTTTTCTTAACATTATTTTGCTTACTTGTTCATAATGAGCAGAAAAGATTTGAATTTTTTTCGTACATATTTTTCACACATTTTGAAAATTAAAAAAACGTAATTTCTTTTTTCATCTTTTCAAACCGTTTCTCTCACATTTTAAAAAATTTTGTTTTATTAGAAATGGGTTTTAGCTTTATTATGACACCGAAACTGTTCGTTATAGAGAGAACTAGAACACCCTGAGAACAAATGAACTATTAAGTATTCTTATATTAATAATAACCAGCTAACCTCCGTCATGTACATGTTCCGATAGTCACGTACGTAGCGTATGTATCTGACCAGATACACTATGTATTTCAGTACATTTATATGAAAAATATGCTATTTTAGTGATAGTATTACTTTGTTATATTGCTATCACTCGAGGCAGATATATATTTTCTATTTTTTTTTGTTCTTAGTACATGCTAAACCCGTGCAAAAAAAAATGATTGAGAAATAAAACAAGAAAAATTTAATTTTTGTGTTTAATTTCAAAAAAATAGTAGTTATAAAGTTCATTTCAATGAAATTTAGTAGTTATAAAGTACATTTTAATTAATTCTAAATTAAACAAGTAGGGAAAGGCTAAAGTCGGACGGGGCCGACTATATAATACCCTACACCACTCCCTGCATATATACATCGCTTTGATTACTAAACTCAGGTATTCCATGGAAGCAATTTTATGTAGTTCATATAAATTATACAGTTACTATCAATTCATCTTTAATAAAATTTAATGAATATGGTAAATAATAGAGTAATTGATCCAATTTTCCAGCAGATATTCCGAGTAAAGTAAATATAACATGATATGGAAAAATTGATCAAGATCCATAGGTTTTTTAGTTGGATTTTTAGATGTTGTGCCAATTTTAAAGAAAATCGGGTACAATATGTGGTTTCTAAAGCGGAAAAAGTGAAATCGGGAGCAACATTTGTATGGGGGCTATATCTAAATCTGAACCGATCTTACCCACTTTTAGCATAGGTTTTTCTAGTTCGATTATAAAATGTTGTTGCAAATTTAAAGAAAATCGGGTACAATATGTGGTTTCTAAAGCGGAAAAAGTGAAAACGGGAGCGACATTTGTATGGGGGCTATATCTAAATTTGAACCGATCTTACCCACTTTCAGCATAGGTGTTTCTAGTTGGATTATAAGATGTTGTGCAAAATTTAAAGAAAATCGAGTACAAGATGTGGTGTCTATAGCGGAAAGTGTCAAATCGTGAGCGACATTTGTATGGGGGCTATATCTAAATCTGAACCGATTTTCTCCAAATTCAATACCGGCCAGAAAAAATAACTTCTGCCAAGTTTCATGACAATCGGACAACAATTGCGACCTGTAGAGTGCGAACAAGCTTAGATGGACAGCAGACGGACAGACAGACATCGTTAAATCGACTCAGCTGGTGATTCTAAGCCGATCGGTATACTTAAAGGTGGGTCTAGCTCGATTATTTCTTGGTGTTACAAACATTTGGCGCGAAACTAACTTATAATACCCTAGCCCACGAAGTGGTGTAGGGAATAAAAAGTCTTACACAGTCAGGCAAGCAACTAAAACATGTATACTCTGATTTCAAATGTTGTAGGCATACCGGATTCGAGCACTTGGAACAAAAAAATACGAGTTAGTTGGCGATTTTTTTCATTTCCCAATGTACAAAGCTGACAACTTTTTCTGTTTTGTAGAGCATCAGCACCACTTGAGCTAGGAACTACTACTGGAATCTAAAATGAAAAAGAAAACGAGGAAAATGAGATGTAATGAAGGACAAATGTTATATCAATCAAACTTACATTTAGTGGTCTTCCAAAATACGATTCCATGGCCAAACGAGTGTTGAAGTGTTTGATGATGTGAATGTTGTTCATTCGGTTTTCAATATGTGGAAGAACCAATGTATCAGCTAACGTAGTGAGCAAATTTCTTCTAGCACTATTTTTATTGAGACCATCAACTTCTTTGCAAATACAAAATGCAGCCAGTGCCATGCAAAAGTCCATCGTCTTGTTGACCGCTTTGTAGTAAAATGTGTAACCATTTGGTCCATACAATCTACGCCAGCTGTATTTTCATTGTAAAAGAAAATGGCTTCGGGTTTCATTGCTTCCCCTTCACAATGTTTCGTATAATGAACTGTCGAAAGTAGGTTCACACCTTTATTTTTTTGGCACGTAGCTGCAAATTGATACCTAATTTTCGTGGAATCCAAATAACGATGACAAAACAGGACGAGAACGATCCTTTCTCATTTCGTTAGGAATACATCTTTTATTGGAGCGAATGGTACCAACAAATGCCAGACCAATTCTGGCCAGACGCTTTTCTCCTTCTAAAGTAGTAAAAAAGTTGTCAGCTACAATTGTACGGCCAGTATTGCTGTACGGCTTTGCGAGTTGTATCAAAACATTTTCACCTTGATTC
This sequence comes from Polietes domitor, assembly GCA_947397865.1. Lineage (NCBI taxonomy): Eukaryota > Metazoa > Arthropoda > Insecta > Diptera > Muscidae > Polietes > Polietes domitor. Next base: position 100,228,936 of record OX377620.1, read on the forward strand.
ACTTCCCGTTCTTCATACAAAATGTGTGTGTTTCTGGCCAGATACATGCGCTACGTATACGATGTATAGATGAAAAAATCCACATAAATTTTGTTTTTTGCTTTTTTAATGTGTTTTTTTTTTTCATAAAACGATACCTAACAATATTTGTAGAGGGTACCTGGAGACTCAAACCCCTCGCTAAATTAGAAATATATTTAAATCACAGTTAAATTCGTAAAATATCTGGCCAGATACATGTGCATGACGGAGGGTCTGTTCGTACATCTGCCCACTGCCCATTTAAAGTTTGTGATTAGCATACATTGTGGTCCGATCGCCATAACATTTGGCAGAAGTATTTGTTTTGCCAGGAATATGAAGAGGACAGTTTTCAGCGATGTTGCTCAAATTTGTCATAGTAACATTTAAATTCCCATACCTACAGAGTAAAATGATCATATTAAGCCAAGGTTTGATATAGCCCCATACAAATGTCTCATACCATTTTTTCAAAATCTCTGCGTTTCAGAATCTATTGATTACAGCCGATCTTGGTGAAATTTATATCTAATTTCTCCTATGTTTTAATATAGCCTCCATACAAATTTAATTATGGGATGCACCGTGTCTTGATAGAAGCAAGTCGTTTGAAGATTTTTAAGTTTAAGATTTATGCTAACAACACATGACCGATCTTGTATTGAAGGAGTAAATCGAGTGGACACTTTTATACAAAGCTGTATTGGCATATTCTGACCGATATGTTATTTCGTGGACTTCTTGAATCTACAACAAATATTAAAATTATTGTTTGCGTGAAATTAATACCAAATAGCTATTTCAGGATGTTACAAACGGAAGTAACTAACTTAGTATGCCGCCTGTCTATAATAGTTGTTCGACTTCAATGAAGCTATGGTGGCATTGTGTTTTCGTTAATTTTCTACAATCAACTACTAAATATTTATTCCGAATTACGTGCCAAATTGCACAGAGTTCAGCATCAAAACTTTGCATCGGATTCAGTTGTTACTGTGCTCAAATTGATAGACTCCTTTATTATTTTTAATTTGTTTCGATGTAGTTTTATGTGCAGTTATTCAAACAATTTAACTTTTGTTGCCATGATCGCATGAAACTTGCTGCAAGAATCCGAACTTATGATTTTATAAATTGTGCAATGTGCATACACACGAAAACATAAATATGTACATATACATATACTTACCCAGTTGGGAATGTCTTGTGTTCAATTTCTAAGACGGTCACAATGCCACAGGAAATCGTTGAGGGAATATTGGTATCCCTCAGTACATAAAGTCAGTGCAATTTTCATACAAGAGTGGGCAAAATTATAGAAGACCAAATGGACAACACGTTCGTCATCTTGTCATTTATGACAGATTGAGCGACAATACCGTCACATAATGTCATCGACGAAAATAATGAAATTATGCCCAAAAATCAATGCAAATTCAGCCGAATTAAAAATCTCATCAACAAAAGTTTTTACAAAATTTTAATTTTGAAAATAAAGAAATTTTAATATTTTTTAATGAAGAATATTTCATGAGATTTTCGTTATCGGTAATGAAAGGTAAAGGACAAATGCTATTTATGACATATTCCAAAATTTCGTTGAGGAATCTTTGAAGACAATTCTGTGTACGGCGATTTGACCAACTGGGTATATTTCGAACCATGTGTTGTACACATGTTCATAAGGACAACTATCACCCCAATAGGAATTTTAAAACAGTAGTAAACCGAATATTGTTAACTATTTTACATATATTTTGAAACAAACATCGAAGGGATATATAATACCTTGTAATATATTTTGGATTTCTATTATGGGTAAATTACAAGAATTCCAATTTTCGTCAAAGGTACATTCAATATTTGTTTAGGAACAGTCTAAAAAAAATAGATTTTTTTCCAAACATATATTTTTTTGGTCTCAAGAAAAAAATCAGAAGCAAATATTGTTTTATTTATTAATAGCAAATATTCTAACGAAGAAATAATGTCTATATGTAAAAGATCTATGGATGAATGTAGAAGGTTTAAAAAATACGAAATAAAAATACGAAACAAATTATATATCAGAATATTTTGTATTACAATACTAATTTTAGGAAAATATTAATAAATGCAGAAGTTATGGCCTCTCTTCTCCTAAGTCAATTTAAATGAAAAATTGGTAAAATTTAAACTTCCCATAGCCGAATAGGTCTTGTTTTCTTCCTTAGGATGCCAGCTATTAAAAAATGTTCAAGTTTTCGCGATATTTAACCTGCAAAATAAAAAAATATTTAAAAATAATAGTTTGGTCTACTCGGACCTATATTTTCAAAAAGAGAGAAAAATATTAAAGGTTACATCGACGAAGATTGAAAATTTTGTAATCAATTAAAAATAAGTAAGAAAAGCTAACGTCGGACAGACCGACCATATCGAGTCCTATTTGCCAAAAAGCACGTAAACATCAAAATTTTTATTCTTCATTCTTTTGATTAAAATAATTATTAGCTACCATTTAATAATATTAATGCACAGCTTTACAAAGTACCGTTATGTATAATACATAATTCCATAGTAGTACTCACTCATAAAGCTAGGGTAGTTAATAAAATCCATCTCCTGTGTAATTATGTTGATGGCTCTTTTTGGCAAATAGGGCTCGATATTATTCCACCCACTTTCCGACGTATTGCAAGGCTGTTATTATCAATCCTCATAAAAAAGAATTAAAAAAATTGAACTTCGTATGGCGAAAGTTTAATGCCGGTCAATGTCGTAATATGTCGTTCTTTATGGACCATGTTAAATACAGAGATACAAGCCGACAAGCCGCCGCCGATTTCATCCACTCATATCGACTTCAACCACGCCGCCGAGATTTGATGGAGTTCTAACTCAGTCAAATCTTACTACCAAAATAGACAACCCACTAGAAATTACAAAGAAAATATAAATATCGACTTACACAACCTAATACTGTGAAATATATGGATCTTTGAATTTAGTATCCCACTATATGATGACGTCTATAGAAAGTTGAATGATTGTATTTTGATTTGAAAGTCGCATTTATATAAGTCGATTCCAGTACGTGTGGCCATGTGTTCCTATAAATAACAATAAACAACAGCTCCTCTATTGTGCTTCTTTAGTGTGTCAAAGTAGGTTGAATATTATCAATCTTTGGAAGGATTATGATATTCAAGATGTCTGGTCAAATATACCTCACATGAAAAGCTGTAATTGCAAAAATATTTATTAAATTCATCCATGCATGGGATAATTATATGAAATTATGGGAACATTTGCTAATATTGGCTAATATTAACGAATATTGAATTAGTTGACAAAAAATAAAATAAAAGGTATCAAAAACCAATACAAATTGTTCCTTCCATTTTCCCAAAATTGTCAAATAAATAGAGGTAATCGAATGACAGATCGAGCCGGCAAATCAGCAGAAAGCCGCCCAAATCTGATGATATATGCGAAAGGCTGAACACCTATCTCGTTGATCTTGCCAATTTCTTCGCAGCGAGGAATATGAAAATATCCGCCTCCAAATCGTCAGCCACACTATTTACCACATGGTCTTCTGAGGACCATCTTATGGTTCTGCCCACCTCGCCCAGGCAGGTAAGGAAAGACCTCCAGGATCTAGAGAGAGAGGTCCAAAGGTATAAGAGAGAGCCTCTAGATCAGCGAGCATACAAGGCAGGTTTAAACGATATTCACAGAGACGCAGTCGCAGCAGCAATCAACAACAACGCCATGAATATCGTCCTCGGAGATCATCCGCCAGAAATTGCATCTGAAGAGAAACAACTGCCGCGACAAACTAGATCGGTTTTGGCGCAGCTGAGATCTGGATGGTGTAGCCGCCTCAATTCGTACTGGGCACGAATTGACGGCAACGTGCAGAATATCTGCCCCGCTTGTAGCCAGGGGCCACACGACACGCTGCATCTATTCAACTGCCCTGCAAAACCTACTCAGCTGGTCCCCAGGTCCCACCTGAAGACGAACGACGCAGATCCTGATAGTGAAAGAGATTAAAAACGGACAACACAAACATACATATATAGCTGTTACAACAACATGGTTCGGCTTGTAACTCTGGTTAAATACAACTCGGTGTGTCAGTTCTTCCAGTACATGGTTGCAATATGTGACGTGTCTATATATCAAACCGACGAGGTTCACTGTTTATGATGTATGGACAGATGTTTCGAGGCGAAATATAACGAGCCTTGTCAAATTTGAACAAAATCGGTTAAAATATATGGTTTCGAGAGCGGTAACAGTCAAATCGGAAGTAACATTTTTTAGCCGAGGCATAGACCGTTGTGAACCAATTTCTCAATAGATGCTTCTAGATGAAATATAACGAGTCGTGCCAAATTCTGTAGTTTCTAGAGCGAGAAAAATCTATGAGTTAGTAAACTAACTGCTAATGGGAGATATGAACATTGTTTATATCTAGTACTATTTATAGGATCAGTTATTTGAGTTAGTTTAATGAATTTCCGTGTCATGTAATTAATTAATTAATAATATGTAATCAGTTTGGCCTATTAAGCTTATCGATTATAAATAAAATTGAAGTCTATATATAAAGAGAGAGAAATGTTCAGGGTAGTTCCCAAAGGGAAGGGTTTTACGAAATTCGTACTTTTAGGGGGTAAAATGGGACAAGAAGGGATAAACATCGAACCTTCGTCCTAACTAAACGGCAGTAGCAATAAACTGAAATTCGGTGTGTTCCTTGTGCAAGGACATTTCATGACCCTTTGGTCTGGGTGCTGGTCTATGATAAGTCAGTCAGTCAGTAACGCAACTCTTTATAGACGAGCTACAAATAGTGATTTTCCGTAATTTATACTTATATGGGAGGAGTGTGACAAAAAGGGATAAAAATGGTACCAATTTAAGTATTAAAGCTATATTCGTGAAATTCTCGGGCAACGTGGACTTGCAATATAAATGGATTTTTTGAAATGAGTATAAAAATGGAACTAAAAAAAATATTTTTGCAATTTTTATGGGCGAGAGGGACAAAAAGGGATGAATATGGTGCCAACTAAAGTTCAAAAGCTAGAATCGTTAAATTTGGTACGTAAATTCCTCTGACGGGCAAATGGTGTACAGCCCTTTAAATACGTAAACGCGGAACATAAATTGATATTTCAATTTTTATACAATACACCACAGTGTATAATGTCTTTGTGCATTTGTTTGTAACACCCAATTTGTTTGTAACACCCATTTAAATAGCGTTCGTCCTTATCCCATAAAACTTCGTTGTGCAATGTGTCATTTAGTTCTAACAACAATTGCGACCAGGACTTTGATTACAATAATAGATGGACAGACGGACGGACATCGCTAAATCGACGCAAAAAGTGATTCTAAGTCGATCGGTATAATAAACGATGGGTCTATCTCGATTCCTTTTGGGTGTTATAAACAAATGCACAAAGACATTATACCATGTGGTGTAGGGTATAAAAATACAAATGTTGAAAATCCATTATCTCACCTACATAGTACAAAATAACCTCAATCAAAATAACCTCCATCAATTTTTGCCGTAAAAGTAAAAAGTACGAATTTGGAAATATATTTTTATTTTGCGTGTCTATGTAGTCAGAGGAATGTTGACACCGAATTCCATGATTCTAGCTGCGGCTATTTGATTGGTACCATTTTTATCCCCTTCTTCTTAGTTTACCCCCTTAAGAGTACGACCTTCTAAAATCTCTTTATTTTATGTGTCTACGCAATTAGAGGGATGTATAGCTGTAGTTGTTTAGTTGGTACTAATTGTATCCCTCTGTACCCATTGTATCCATTGAAAGTACGAATTTGGAAATAACCTTTAATTTTTTGTGTCTGCGCAGTCAGAGGAATGTATACTCCGAATTTCATGACTCTAGCTGCGGTCATTTGGTTGGTACTATTTTTATCCCCTTTTACTATTTTAACCCTAAAAAGTACGAATTTCGAAAAATCCGTTTATTTAACGTGTCTATATGTATACACCGAATTTCATTATTCTAGGTGCAGCCGTTTGGTTGGTACCATTTTTATACCGCTATTCCCATTTTACCTAAAAGTACGATTTTGGAAAAAATACTTTTATATTATGTATCTACTCAATTAGAGGAATGTACACACCGAATTTCATGTTTCTAGCTGTTGTCTTTTGATATGTACCATTTTTATTCCTTTCTGCCCCATTTCACCCCCTACGAATAAAAATATTTTATGGTGCACGGTTTTGTTATAGGGGGAATGCGCATACCCAATATAAAGTAAGTACAAGCAGACATATTGAAAAACCAGTAAGGAAAGGCTAAAGTCGGGCGGGGCAGACTCTATGATACACTCCACTTTCAATCGGAATACAATTCAATTCGGTGAAAAAGTGAAAACGGCAAGGTTTTTTGTATTCTGTAAATGTATGTGTTTGACAAAAAATTTTATATCGGAAAGGACATTTGTATGAGGATATATTGAAACCTGGAACGAAATAGACGAAATATAAAATGTATAGTTTGGCCAGAATCGGTTAAACTTATGGGAGCAACATTTGAATTTGGGCTATATTTAAATCTGAACCGATCTTACCCACTTTCACCATAGTTTTGTTTAGTCAGATTATAAGAAGTTGTGCGAAATTTAAAGAAAATCGAGCACAATATGTGGCTTTTAAAGCGGCAAAAGTCAAATCGGGAGCGACATTTGTATGGGGGCTATATCTAAATCTGAACCGATCTTACCCAATTTCTGCATAGTGTTTCTAGTTGGATTATAAGACATTGTCCCAAATTTAAAGAAAATCGGGTACAATATATGGTTTTTAGAGCACAAAATTCAAATCGGGAGCGACATTTGTATGGGGCCTATATCTAAATCTGAACCTATCTATCCCGCTTTAGCCACAGGTGTTTCTAGTAAGATTATAAGATCTTGTGCCAAATTTAAAGAAAATCGAGTACAATATGTGGTTTCTACAGAGAAAAATGTCAAATCGGGAACGACATTTGTATGAGGGCTATATCTAAATCTGAACCTAAATCTGAATTCTAGAGCGGAAAAGTTCAAATCGGGAGCGAAATTTGTATGGGAGCTATATATAAATCTGAACCGATCTGACCGATATTCTCCATGGGTGTTTCTAGTGGAAATATAAGATGTTTTACCAAATCTGACGACAATCTGATACATTATGTGGTCTCTAGAGCGGAAAAAGACAAATCGGGAGAGAAATTTGTATGGGAGCTATATATAAATCTGAACCGATCTAACACATTTTTACCACAGGTGTTTCTAGTTACAATATAAGATATTTTGCCAATTTTAAAGAAAATCTGTTGTAATATGTGGTATCTAAAGTGAAAAGAGTCAAATCGGGAGTGAAATTCGTATGGGGGCTATATCTAAATCTGAACCGATTTTCTTCAAATTAAATAGCGTTCGTCCTTATCCCGAAAGACATCGTTGTGCAAAGTTTCATTCGGTTCTGTCTACAATTGCGACCTGTATCGTGATTACAAGAATAGATGGACGGACGGACGGACGGACGGACAGACAGACAGACGGACATTGCTAAATCGACTCAGAAAGTGATTCTAAGACTATCGGTATAATTAACAATGGGTCTATCTCGTTTCCTTTTGGGTGTTACAAACAAATGCACAAAGACATAATACTCTCGTGGAGTGTATAAATATGCTTAGATACTCTAAAATATTAGAGGTTATTATTGGTATTTTTAGTCCTTGTGAGGCAAAAATTTTTCCTTTTGGGCAGATTTCGCATTTATTGAAATTTTTGACGTCCTAACTCCTTTCGTTTCGATGCTAGCGTGCTTTCAACAGACGGACGGATATGGTTAGATCATCTTAGAATTTTATGACGATCAAGAATATATATAATTTATAGGTTCTCACGTCGATATTTCAAGGTGTTACAAACGGAAAGACAAAGTTAGTATACCACCATCCTGGAGGTGGAGGGTATAAAAATAAAGCATAAATGAAGCGCAATTTGTATTGATTTTATGACTCAGAATGATTTAATGAACACAAAATTTATATTTTTAAGTCTAGGACATTTTGTTATATTTTTGCTGCATGCTATTTTCATTGTACAGGGTGATTTTTTAAGAGCTTGATAACTTTTTTTTTTTAAAAAACGCATAAAATTTGCAAAATCTCATCGGTTCTTTATTTGAAACGTTAGATTGGTCCATGACATTTACTTTTTGAAGATAATTTCATTTAAATGTTGACCGCGGCTGCGTCTTAGGTGGTCCATCCGCTTAGTCCAATTTTGGCATTTCCACGTTTTTGAGTAACAGAGACCCAATTGGTGCGAACGGCGACGAATCGAAAATTGGTGGTCATCATTAACACTGGCCGATACAGCTGCGATATTTTCTTCAGTTCGCACTCTACGTAAGCGTGTTGGTGGTTTAATGTCCAACAATGTAAATTTGGTGCGAAATTTAGTCACAATAGCCCGAATAGCCGCTTCAGTGGATCGATTAAACTGACCATAAAATGGAAGCGCGCAATGAACTTTCTTAACAGAGCACGCATTTTGATAATAAAATTCAATAATTTGCAAGCGTTGTTCGTTTGTAAGACGATTCATGATGAAATGTCAAAGCATACTGAGCATCTTTCTCTTTGACACCATGTCTGAAATCCCACGTGATCTGTCAAATACTAATGCATGAAAATCCTAACCTCAAAAAAATCACTCTATAGAATGTGGACCAAATTCATAACCTTATCAATGCCGGGCGGTTCTTGCATAGTTCTTCTCCAAACAACTACTGAATTATAGGAAAAGTATACTAAGAATGGATATTTACTCAATTCAAGTTTATTTTTTCTTGAATTTATAGAGAGTTTTATTTAAAAATTTTAAAATACAAATGTATATGATCAATTTTACTAAAAAATGTTTTAAGTGTGATTGTAGTCAGTTACATCATAGAAGAGTCTTACAGTTGGACTGAGCGAATATTATTTTATAACGAAGATCGGTCAAAATTCGGTTAGCAATAATTCAAACTAAAATATTGCTAAAAATTAAATTTGCCTGAAAAATTGAATGGATTTAAGTAATGCACTGCAATACTCCAAAAGACGACCAACAGTGCAATCATACTTCAGCTGATTTCCGACCAGGACAATTTGTGACCCAGAGAACGAACGACCGAACGAACTGTTTACAAAAAACACACAAAACTGAAATGCATTAGCAGCATATTGAGCAAACATTTTATGACCGACTCTACAAACTCCTGTTCGTTACATAAATATTCATTCATTCTGCTCTCAGTCCTGTGACTGCAACACCCGTATCACATTACCCACTAACCCGCAAACACACGCGTTCACACGCTGACACACACACAGGCAAAAGCCAGGAGGGATTGTTGCCATCTAACAACCGAATACATTGCGAAAATGGCGATAAGAGAAGTGAATTTGGTGCAAACTAATACATCATCCGAGGCAAATGTATGCAAATTTATGTTTATGTGTCTGTCATGTTCACTATTTGCGAATGGACTACATTTTTATCGCAAAATAAAACATAAATAAATCAAATATTTGTAGCAAACTCTTTAAAATGGTTTAGAAGAGAAAATAAAAAATGTATTGCTTTCTGTTGACAAAATATAAAAGTGATATATATATGTACACAAGTATATGGATATATTTAGGTGGGGACACTGCAAGTTTTCTTGCATTCATGATATCGATATTTAGGTAAAAACAAGTAAGGAAGGTTAAAGTCGGGCGTGGTCGACTATATGATACCCTACACTTATTCATTATAACTTGTGGTGTAGGGTATAAAAAATTCGTTACGTTTGCGCAGATACAGCTATATACTACAGAATATACTACAAATTTAATACTTCTATCTGTATTGTAGAAGAAGTCTTCAGTTGAAGTATGAGCTGGTTTGCCAAATTAGAATTATTTTGCCACATTTGAAAAAAATCTGTTAAAATATGTGGTTTCTAGAGCGGAAAAAGTCAAATCGGAGGAGACATTTGTATGGGACCTATATATAAATGTGAACCGATCTCGCTTATTTTTACCAGAGCTGTTTCTAGTTGAAATATATAGCGTTTTGCCAAATTGGAAGAAAATCTGTTGACTTATGTGAATTCTAGAGCGGAAAGAGTAAAATCGGGATCAAAATTTGTATGGGAGCTATATCTAAATCTGCACCGATGTGACCCACTTTCGCCATAGATGTTTCTATTTAAAATATTAGCTGATGTACCGAATTTGAAGAAAATCTGTTAAAATGTGTGGTTTCTAGAGCGGAAAGAATCAAATCGGGGGAGACACTTTTATGGGAGCTATATATAAATCTGAACCGATGTGGCCCACTATCGTCGCAGATGTCTTTAGTTGAAATATGATCTGGTTTGCCAAATTTGAAGAAACTCTATTCAAATATGCTTTATCTAGATCGGAAATAATTAATGCAGTTAATTCGGAAATAATTAATTAATTTGTATTGGTGCTATACATATATCTGAACCGATCTGGCCCATTTTCACCAGAGCTGTTTCTAGTTGAAATATAAGTTATTTTACCACATTAGAAGAAAATCTGTTAAAATGTGTGCTTTTTAGAGCGGGAAGAGTAAAATCGGGAGCAAAATTTGTATGGCAGCTGTATCTAAATCTGAACCGATGTGATCCACTTTCGCCATAGATGTTTCTATTTAAAATATTAGCTGATGTACCGAATTAGAAGAAAATCTGTTAAAATATGTGGTTTATAGAGCGGAAAGAATCAAATCTGAGGAGACACCTTTATATGAGCTATATATAAATCTGAACCGATGTGGCCCACTTTCGTCGCAGATGTCTTTAGTTTAAATATGAGCTGGTTTGCCAAATTTGAAGAAAATCTATTCAAATATGCTTTATCTAGTTCGGAAATAATTAATTCGTTGGCGAAATTTGTATTGGTTATATACATACATCTGAACCGATCTGACCCATTTTCACCAGAGCTGTTTCTAGTTGAAATATAAGTGATTTTGCCACATTAGAAGAAAATCTGTTAAAATGTGTGGTTTTTAGAGCGGAAAGAGTCAAATCGGAGGAGATATTTTTATGGGAGCTATATATAAATCTGAACCGATCTGGCCTATTTTTACCAGAGCTGTTTCTAGTTGAAATATATGGAAGAAAATCTGTTAAAATGTGTGGTTTTATGAGCGGAAAGAGTAAAATCGGGAGCAAAATTTGTATGGGAGCTATATCTAAATCTGAACCGATTTTCTTCAAATTAAATAGCGTTTGTCCTTATCCCATAAAAATTCGTTGTGCAAAGTTTCATTTAGATCTAACAACAATTGCGACCTGGACATTGATTACAGGAATAGATGGACAGACGGATGGACGGACGGACATTGCTAAATTGACTCAAAGAGTGATTCTAAGTCGATCGGTATAATAAACGATGGGTCTATCTCGTTTCCTTTTGGGTGTTACAAACAAATGCACAAAGTCATTATACCCTATGGTGTACAGTATAAACAGTCACGTTAAAACTAAAACGTGTTTTGTCATAACCTTTATAATGATGCAATAATTGTTCTCAGAGGCCACTGTGCGAGGGCCACTATTGACACCGAAAAGCTCGGCACTACGATATATCATTGAAAAATCTCCATGAAATAATTTCTGTGTTGATTTTAAGAATTAGTATTCACACAAAAAATAATTTTTTGAATCTCGGGTACAACAATGTTATTATTTTGTTGCATGTCATGGCATATTTCCAGAGACAACATTAAACTGCCACCTGTCTGAATTTGTATTTATTTATCTAGTCAACAATGTGTCAACAGAAATAAGTCAACAAATTAAATCGAAAACAATTGGTTTACAAAACACAAAACTAGCCTTCGTGTTGAATTATTTTTGGATGAGACATTTTATCACGCCTAAGGTGTGAAATGTTGCCCGGGGTATGTTTGTACAATTACACTGCAATTAGTTGTATTAGTTAATTGTTACGATAATATTGATAGCAAACAGTTGCGGAGCAACGCTCACAGAAAAGCGTTAGTAGACCGGATGTAAATAGTTCAATACAGTACAAATGACTAACAATGGCAAAAACAAGGAAGGAAAGACTAAAGTCTAGCAGCGCCGACTATACGATACCCTCCAATCAAGGTTTTCATTTGCCAACTATAGCAAATCAAGGACCAATGTGACATACTTTCATTATATGTAGATGTTTCTGGATGAGAGATCACAAGTTGTGTGAAATTTTATCAGAATCTATTAAATATGTCACTCTACATGTTTCTGTTTAATATATATAAGGTTGATTCAGGGTCATACAAATAAAACGAGTAAGGACAGGCTAAATTCGGACGGGCCTACTATATGATAACCTCCACTTTCTATCCCATTGCAGTTCAATTCGGCAAAAAAGTAAAATCGGGAAGGATTTTTGTGTGGCTCCTCATCATGCGCCATTGTGAACCATTCCAACAATGTATGCTACAATGTAAAATATAATTAGATAATTATTTGGGAGTAACATTTGTATGTTCGCTATATCTAAATCTGAACCGATTTTACCCACTTTCACAATAGCTAAGTGGATTATAATGCGTTATGCCAAATTTGAGGAAAATAGAGTTAAATATGTGGATTCTGGAGCGGAAAAGGCCAAATCTTGATCGATATTTGTATGGGGGCTATATCTAAATCTGAACCGATCTTACTCGCTTTCAGCATAGGTATTTCTAGTTCGATTATAAGATGATGAGCCAAATTTAAAGAAAATCGGGTACAATATGTGGTTTATAGAGCTGAAAAAGTGAAATCGGGTGTGACATTTTTATGGGGACCATATCTAAATCTGAACCGAATTGTTTCAATTTAAATAGCGTTCGTTCTTTCTCCGCAAATCTTAGTTATGACAATAATTATTACGCGACTCGGAAAGTGATTCTAAGTCGATCTGTATAACAAACGGTGGGTCTAACTTGTTTCCTTTTGGTGTAACAAACAAATGCACAAAGACATAATACCCTAGCTGAGAGTATAACAATTAAAAACGGCATTAAGTTCGGCCGGGTCGAACTTTGTATAACCTCCACCATGGATTGCATTCCACAGAGGTTGTCTACTTCCATAGAGGTGCAGTAATATTACAAAATATATATTTTTTAATATAGCCAAATCAAAACAAATACAAATATTGAAAAAAAAAAAAAAAATATTTTATAAATAAATAGAATATATTTATTATTTCAACTCATGCATATAAAACTAATACGTTTACACTTTATATATCGAAATAATACTTCAAGTCAATTAAAAAAATAAATATTTTTATTTTGTGTGTCTATGCAGTCAGAGGAATGTATACACCGGATTCCATGATGCTAGCTGCTACCATTTGCTTGGTACCATTTTTATCAACTTTTTCTTATTTTGCCCCCATAAGAGTATGACTATCTAAAATCTCTTCATTTTACGTGTCTACGCATTTGAAGGGGTGTACAAACAGAATTTCATCATTCTAGCTGTATTCGTTTAGTTGGTTCTATTTTTGTCCCTCTGTACCCATCGTATCCCTTGAAAGTACGAATTTGGAAAAAAACTTTTTTTCGTAGCTACGAAGCAGAAGATTGTACATATACACCGAATTTCATGACTCTAACTGCGGTCATTTGGTTGGTACTATTTTTATCCTCTTATTCCATTTTAATCCCAAAAAGTACGAATTTCGAAAAATATGTTTATTTTACGTTGCAACGCAATCAGAGGAATGCATACATCGAATTTCATTGTTCTAGGTGCAGCCGTTTGGTTGGTACCATTTTTATTCCCCTATTCCCATTTAACCCCTTAAAAGTCCGAATTTGGAAAAAATACTTTTATATTATATATCTACTCAATTAGAGTAATGTACACACCGAATTTCGTGTTTCTAGCTGTTGTCGTTTGATAGGTACCATTTTTATCCCTTTGTGTCCCATTTCACCCCCTACGTATAAAAATCACTTTGTGGTGCACGTTTTTGTTATAGGGGGAATGCGCATACCCAATATCAGGTAAGTAAAGGGTGTTTTTTATTGGGGTATAGAACTTTAAGTTGGCATCACTTTTTTAACTGGCGGCCATTTTGTCAGCTGTCAAGTGATTAATATTTAGTTTGGTTTGCCATTTCATCATGAACAGGTTGACAAAAGGACAACGCTTGCAAATCGTGCAAATTTATTTCGAAAGTAATGGTTCAGTTCGCGAAGTTCACCGCAAGCTCCGTCCATTTTATGGTCGACATAATCGTCCATCAGAGCAATTAATTCGGTTAACCATGGATCGTTTTCGCACTACGTTTACTCTATGTGATAATACGCATCCGCAGAGACGTCGAGCAGTGCTCACCGAAGAAACAATTGCCGCTGTAGAGCAAAGTGTTGAAGAGGACCCGAATGAATCGATTCGCCACCGTGCACAGCAATTGGAGCTTTGTCCATCAACTTTATGGAAGATTTTGCGCAAAGATCTTGGCTTGCGACCTTACAAGATCCAGCTTGTGCAAGAATTAAAGCCGCGAGACCATGCAATGCGTCGTGATTTTGGTGTATGGGCCGAAAATGAGATTCATCTCGATGCTGATTTTCATCACAAAATTTTGTTCAGTGATGAGGCTCATTTTTGGTTGAATGGCTACGTCAACAAGCAAAATTGCCGCATTTGGAGTGAAGAGAATCCACATGAGACCCTTGAGACGCCATTACATCCACAAAAACTGACTGTTTGGTGTGCTCTATGGGCTAGTGGAGTCATTGGGCCATACTTCTTCCGAAATAATGCTGGAGAGTCAGTTACCGTTAATGGAGACCGGTATATAGCCATGATAACCGACTATTTTGTTCCCGAATTGGATGGCATGAATGTGAATGAGTTGTGGTTCCAACAAGACGGCGCTACATGCCACACAGCGCACGTCACAATCGAATTATTGAAGGAAACATTCGATGAGCGCATAATTTCGCGGAATGGACCTGTCAATTGGCCAATCGTGTGATTTGATTTTGACTCATTTACGCCAACAAACCAGAAACGTTAGGGGACTTGGAAGCCAACATTCGTGGCGTTATTGCCAACATACGGCCCCATATGCTCGAAAAAGTTGTTGAAAATTTGACCTGTAGAATTGGCTATATTCGAGCCAGCCGTGGCGGCCACATGCCCGAAATCTTATTTAAACATTAATGGCATAAAATTATCCTTCCAATAAAGCCAAATTGATGGACATTAAAACTATTTTCTTGTGTTTTATTTCAATTCGAAGTTCTATACCTCAATAAAAAACACCCTTTACAAGCAGACATATTGAAAAATAAGCTTAAATACTCTAAAATATTAGGAGTTATTATCGGTATTTGTAATCCTTATGAGGGATTTTTTTCCTTTGGTGCCGATTTCGCCTACTTTCAGTCCCAACCGATCTACGAGTATAAGACGCATTTATGAACAAATTGGACATCCTACCTGCTTTCGTTTAGATGATAGCGTGCTTTCAACAGTACGGACAGGCGGACGGACGGACGGACGTGGCTAGATTGTCTTAGAATTTTATACTTTATAATTTACTTAGAATTTATACTTTAGGGTCTCAGGTCGATATTTCAAGGTGTCTTGAAAACACTTTAAACATAAATTTAGATTCTTAGCATAACTTATTAGTCGAATTATTGAACATTTATAGTAATTTTTATAGTGACATCTAAAAACTTTTTCGTATGTGGTTGTAGTATTTTGTAAAATATATATAGCTGCAGTAATTTTCGAATGATGCCTAACATCGGATGGAAATTGACAACGCAGAGCTCATTTCTGTAGAAAGAGATTGAAAGTTTTGGCTCTGAAAACACATTTTTATACCCTCCACCTCCAGGATGGGGGTATACTAATTTTGTCATTCCGTTTGTAACACCTTGAAATATCGACCTGAGACCATATAATGTATATATATTATTGATCGTCATAAAATTCTAAGACGATCTAGCCATGTCCGTCCGTCCGTCTGTCCGTCTGTTGAAAGCACGCTAGCATCTAAATGAAAGGAGCTAAGACGTCCAAATTTTCCATAACTGCGTATTATAGTCGTAGATCGGTTTGGATTGAAACGGGGCGAAATCGGCCCAAAGAGAAAAAATTTTCCCTCACACGGACTAAAAATACCCATATTAAACAACAACAGCTAGAAACACGAAATTCGGTGTGCACATTCCTCTAGTTGAGTAGAAACATAATATAAAAATATTTTTTCCAAATTCGTACTTTTAAGGGGTAAAATGGGAATAGAGGGATAAAAATGGTACCAACCAAACGGCTGTACCTATAATAATGATATTCGGTGTATACATTCCTCAGATTGCATAGACAAGTAAAATACACTGATTTTTCAAAATTCGTCCTTTTTGGGGTTAAAATGAAAAAAAGGGGATAAAAATAGTACCAATCAAATGACCGCAGCTAAAGTCTTCAAATTCGGAGTATACATTCCTCTGACTGTGTAGATACGGAAAATAAACTGATTTTTCGATATTCGTACTTTTTGGGGTCAAATTAGAAAAAGTAGATAAAAATAGTACCAACCAAATGGCCGCAGCTAGAGTCATGAAATTCGGAGTATACATTCCTCTGACTGCGTAGAGAAAATAAACGGATTTTTCGAAATTCGTACTTTCAAGGGATACAATGGTACAGAGGGATAAAAATAGTAACAACCAAACGACTACAGCTAGAATGATGAAATTGCGTAGAAACGTCAAGGGGTAAAAATGGTACCAACGAAATAGGAGCAGCTGGAATCATGGAATTCGGTGTATACATTCCTCTGACTGCATAGACACGCAAAATAAAAAGTTTTTTTCCAAATTCGTACTTTTTCTTTTACGGCAAAAATTGGTTGAATCATGAAGTTAGGTTATTTTGCACTATGTACGTCTGATAATGGATTTTTAAAATTTGTACTTTTGGAATTAAAATAGAATGGAAATACAGCCAACTTTTGCACCCACTATGTACCGATATTTATGGTATTGAAGCTTTTTGAAAATATAAAATAAGAATATTTATTTTTTGATTTGAAATAAATAATGGTTTGAAATAATTAAAATATTATATTTATTTATAAAATTATTTTTTAATATTTGTATTTGTTTTGATTTGGCTATATTAAAAAAATTATATTTTTCTGTAATATTACTACACTTCTACGTAATCCGACAACCTCTGTGCAATGCAATCCATTTTTTATGCCAAAATATTCTCAGACATCCCCCGATTGCATCTTGACGTCCTAGAGAAATTATGTCGCGGGAGTCATGAAAGTTATATGTGCTAATCTTAAAAATCTACGACAGAAACTTATCTACGTTAAATTATTTCGTTCTCTGTCCTGCATTTTATGAATTTCATACACTTTTTTAATCTCTCTAAATTTGCTGTTCAAATGCTATAAGTCTCCGCAAATAATTTGAATAAATAATTTTGCACTAGTGTAACCGGAATATCCTCTAAGACAGGTTCAAATATTTGCATACGTATAAATGGAAATTCTCGGGAAATATTAAAAGTGATTTTAGTAAAAACACTTTCGCTTCCTCAGCTTTTCTTTAGCTCTTGACTACAATTGTTGTTCTGTTCAAACAGAACTCATTAAATAATTCACTATTCACTATTTGCTCGAGTTACTTTCGTTCTTTGTGTTCAACAAGTTGACTGGCACTGCACCCTTTTCGTCGCACACCACCACCACCACTTAAGTTGACAATTTTCTGAATTCTTAATGTCGCAGTAGAGGAAACATTTGCGCAAAGAAAACCGAATGCGAATGTTCACTTCCTTAAGGATATCAATTAATACGGTTGTGTCCTTGTTCTGTGGCTAACGTCAAGTGAATTATATATTGTCAGTGGTTTTCTGAAAATATAAAGATAGAATGTAGCCATGTGGAATTTTCGTCAAACAATTTTGCTGTTGTACGTTAGAGTGGGTCACAGTGGAGATCTGCTAGCCAGTCCACAATACATAAAGGTTTAAAAAACATAAATAGAGAAAAAACTAGTAAGGAAAGGCTAAAGTTGGGTGGGGCCGACTATATGATACACTCCACTTTCTATCAGAATACAATTCAATTCGGTAAAAAAGTGAAAATTGTAAGGATTTTTGTATGTTTCCTAATCTTAGGCTAATATGACGTGATACAATTTGTCAAATCGATAAAAATATTTGTATCGGGATATATACAAACATTGAATGAAATGACCCACTTTCACAATATGTTCTTCCAGTCTAAGTTTAACGTGTTATGTTCAATTTGAAGAAATTCGTTGAAAATACTTGGTTTCTGAGGCGGAAAAAGTTAAGCCGGAAGCGAAATTTGTATGAGAGCTATATATATAAATCTGAACCGATCTGACCCATTTTCACCATGGATGTTTCTAGTTGAAATATAAGATATTTTGTAAGATGTGGATTCTGGAGCAGAAAATGTCAAATCGGGAGCGAAATTTGAATGGGAGCAATATATAAATCTGAACCGATATGACCTATTTTCACCATAGGTTTTCCTAGTTTAAATACAAGATGTTTTACAAAATTTGAAGACAATCTGATAAAATATATGGTTTATAGGGCGGAAAAAGTCAAATCGGGAGCGACATTTGTATGGGGGCTATATCTAAATCTGAACCGATCTAGACCGCTTTCACCACAGGTGTGCTATATGGAGCGGAAAAAGTCAAATCGTGAGCGACATTTGTATGGGGGCTATATCTAAATCTGAACCGATCTTACCCGCTTTCATTATAAGTGTTTCTAGTTAGATTGTAAGATGTTGTGCAGAATTTTAAGAAAATCGGGTACAATATGTGGTTTCTAGAGCGGAAAAAGTCAAATCGGGAACGACATTTGTATGGAGACTATATCGAAATCTGATCGTTTTGCCTCAAATTAATTAGCGTTCGTCCCTGTTCCACAAAACTTACTTGTACCATTTTTTGTTAAGATCGAATAATAATTGCGACCTGAAATTTGATTACAACAATAGATGAACAGACGGGCAGACAGACAGAACAAAACATTGCTAAATCGACTCAGAAAGTTATTCTAAGCCGATCTTGTAAATAAGTCGTTTCCTTTTGGGTGTTATAAACAAATGCACAAAGACATAATACTCTCGTGGAGTGTATAATTAGTCAGGCTGGAGTGACGATATGAACTCCTTCATTCTCCTCTCACATAACATGGGCGGTTCAGATTTATAAATAATAAATAATACTTGAAATTAAATCTATAAAACAGTTTGTCTATCAGGTCTAGTAGGGCGATATTGATGGATACCGACTGGTTTTTAGCGAATAAAAGTCCTTTCTAAGTTTAATCCTCACTATCCTTCAAGGCATACGGTAGAAATTTGTAGACCACTAACAATAAGCTGCAAATACCAGAAACAGAGTTTGTTAAATCGACTCTTCTAATTATTATATTTATTAGAAAAAAGTAAGGAATTTAAAATTAATATTTGTAAAATAACCCAGTGCTCTAGTTTTTGTAAAATGTAAAATGGTATTGGACTGAACTGGACTGAATCCTTATGAAGAGAAGTTTTTCCCTGTGGACCGATTTCGTCCATTTGCAATCTTAACCTATGTACAACTATAAGACGACCTCATGCAAAATTTGGACGTCCTAGCTCCTTTCGTTTAGGTGCTAGCGTGCTTTCAACAGACGGACGGATATGGGTAGATCGTCTAAGAATTTCATGACGATCAAGAATATATATACTTTATAGGGTCCCAGGTCGATATTTCAAGGTGTTACAAACGGAATGATAAAGTTAGTATACCCTCATTCTGGAGTTGGAGGGTATAATAAATTATCGCACGGAGGAGTTAAACCTAATAAGGTTTACAGAATGAATAATATATATGGGTATAGTACGATTCCATGTCACTCAGGCTTCTAACCACTTTAAGAGCAATATATAATATTTCTGAAAGTGTCATAATTTTCAAAACGACGAGTTTAACCTCGCCAACATCCTAAAGTTTTAAAATTATGCTGTTAATGTAGTCTACTGAGCTAAGGTCTACCCTAATTTACCCTAATTTTGCTTTCGAAAGTTGTTCAACTCTTTTGGCTATAACTTTTTCAGCATAAAAGAAAATCATTCTAATCTTTTTGTGGATGATAAAGAGTGATTTTTTTGAGGTTAGGATTTTCATGCATTAGTATTTGACAGATCACGTGGGATTTCAGACATGGTGTCAAAGAGAAAGATGCTCAGTATGCTTTGACATTTCATCATGAATCGTCTTACAAACGAACAACGCTTGCAAATTATTGAATTTTATTATCAAAATGCGTGCTCTGTTAAGAAAGTTCATTGCGCGCTTCCATTTTATGGTCAGTTTAATCGACCCACTGAAGCGGCTATTCGGGCTATTGTGACTAAATTTCGCACCAAATTTACATTGTTGGACATTAAACCACCAACACGCTTACGTAGAGTGCGAACTGAAGAAAATATCGCAGCTGTATCGGCCAGTGTTAATGATGACCACCAATTTTCGATTCGTCGCCGTTCGCACCAATTGGGTCTCTGTTACTCAAAAACGTGGAAATGCCAAAATTGGACTAAGCGGATGGACCACCTAAGACGCAGCCGCGGTTAACATTTAAATGAAATTATCTTCAAAAAGTAAATGTCATGGACCAATCTAACGTTTCAAATAAAGAACCGATGAGATTTTGCAAATTTTATGCGTTTTTTTTTTTAAAAAAGTTATCAAGCTCTTAAAAAATCACCCTTTAGTAATGATGTTGCAAAATCTTCTATATGTTGAAAAAAGCATGTGCCATCACTGAGGAATAAATGGTAGCTCTTCAAAATCTGTCACTCTGTTTTTGCATAAAACGAAAATTGATACAATTTTCTTTTTTGCGCTTTCAGCGTGAACGTAATTGCAATTTTTTTAATATTGGATTATAAACGACAGAGATACTAACAAAAGGCGACCGGACGATTTGGTGTGCCTTCAGCGACAAGGAGATTATGACAGTACGAACATCATCAGGTCGATGCGTGCAGATCATGAAATTTCATATTTTTTGAAGAGCGCATCCGCAGTTTGAAAAATAACTAGTGGCAACCCTGTGTGATCGGTAAATATGAGTACTACTAATAATGTGTGTAAGTGCTAAATAGATCGAATTATTATTTTGGTACCGAGAGCCATTTTAGGTTAAATTTTGTTGATTTTCATAGGGTTTTCAGACTTAACTTGCAATAGAACCAAAAGGGACAATCCGATTATAACTTCTTCAGCACTTGAAAAAAATGATGCACGCGAGCACATTATTTATATTTAATGTATTTTTAACAAGTTGACGCTAAATTGAAACGTGTGCCTCTAATTTGAAATTTTTAATTTTTCAAAATTGAAATCGGACTATTTTGTAGATTTTCCCATATACAAGAATAACTAAATAAAAGTAACCGATTCGAAAATATTTACTTTGAATATGTAAGAAACTTTCCGCAAATCAAAACTAACTTCAAACTCTAAAATCAGCCTTTGTTTCAACATTTGGCGACTATTTGGTGACTATATTTACAAAAGGATGTGATGTAATCTTGACTTCTTCCCACTTAAATTTCCTTATAATTTTATCGTAGCATCACTTTGGTCATTTCTCGCTCTGAAGCTTATGTTTGCTCCTGGGTGAGCCCAGTGCCCATTGTTCAGTAGGACATCATGAACCACTTTCTTTAGATCTTGGGATAAATAAGCAATTTTTTGAATCGTTGTTTTTTTATCCGTCCTTGATAGTTCCGTGTTTCTTCAAGTTTAACCACATGTACTTTTAGTAATAACTCTGTCAATATCGTCAGAACGGAAGATGGATTTTCGTTAGACACATATTCTCCGAGTAATTTCATAAATTTTAAAATAGTTGAAAATGTCATCATAATAGAGGTTATTTTATTAGACTGTATCGCGGAAACCATGTATCGTAGTGAAATTTCGTTTATTTCCTAGAATATAGAGGCACTTGAGGTGTCTTTGGCGTTTAAAAATGTGTAATTACGTTTTTGCTTTCCTTTTCAGACAGAGATTTTCCTGAAAGTTGTATTTGTTAGGTATTGTTAATTTCCTACAGTATAAAACTATATTCGCGAGGCCGATCGATGCCTCGGAATTTACAAATATTGTTAAGCTATTGTCTTACTTATTCATTTTAAAAGGAATATTCTGCTTATAGCTGCCCAAATCGATTTAATTACTGAAATGGTAAAACCTTCTAAGCCAAAAATTAAGCAATACTTTCTTCGTTGTTCTGTGATAATGTATTTAGGAAAATTTATTTAAAGCATACTTTAGTGGTGTAAGATTTTATGGCATGCGAGCGCATGTAAATATTGGATCGATAGCCGTTTGTCATCTATTAAAAAATAAAATAATTTTTATAAAAATTTCGAAAATGTTAAAAAACCAAAAATTTTATTTGGTCGTTGGGCGCGGGACAGACAATTTTTATTTAATTGTGAACTCAAATGAAATCACTGGTAATAATTTGTGTTCACTTTTATATTAAAATAAGAAATTTATAACGTTTTTTTTCATTTTAACTTACATGGGAGGTGTGCGGATTTAAACAAAAAAAATGTTTTTGATCTAATTTGACGATATAAGGAATGTGTGCGAAATTTCAAGGTCCTACTCTATTCCTTCTAATTTTTGCAGCAACTTGTATGAAAATATTCAACAGAGGGCCGTAACTCGCTTCAGGCGAGTTACATTTTCTGAAATTTGTATGCTGGAGATTATTTGTATGCTTGGAGATAATAATAAAAAAATCAACATAAACTTATAAACCAAATATATATTGGAAATAATTTAAATAACATATTCCAAGCTAGCCCCAAAAGAATTTGTGATTGTTTCCGACTAAAATTATTCTTTTATTGTCCAAAATATTTCGGCTTTATCAATGCTCATTCTTTAGCTAGCCAGTTTTTTACGATTTAGCGATTTATTTTACGATTAGCGTTATTTTTGATGCATAATTTATTAAATCGGCAATAATTTCCACATTTTTGGTACGATTTCTACTAGAAAGGGGTTCACTGATTCATAGCATAAATAAAATGTATAGTATAAATAAATTTAAATCCGTCAAGCTTTTCGTTTCGTCTTAAGTTAAAAAAAAAATCTCACCACGCATGAAATAGGATTTGTAAAGGAACGATACTACAAATTTGCATAAAAATCAGAATCATTGCGTTAAATAGTTTTCTAAAATCATGCCGTTTGTCATGGAATGTTGCATATGTACATATATATGATATCTCGCTTGCTTTTGGCTGTGACAAACAAATGCACAAAGATATAATGCCCTGGCGGGGGATTTACAAATATCAGACAAAAGACAAATTAAACAGCCATTTATCAGATTTCTTCACACGAAGTTCGCACAAAATTAAAAAGATATATCTGTATAATAAAGCCCAACAAATTTTTAAACACAACAAGCAATCGACAAAAGCAAACAAATAAATTGACAGTAGAAATGTTTGTACATTATTCTCCAATATCGATGGCGAAAGCGATGGCGATGGCGAGGACGGCAACGACGTTTGTGGATGTGAATATGAATGTGATGATGCTCAGTGACACATCAATTGAATTCGATGAATGCAGAGGATGCCATTGAATCCGATGATGTTGGTTTGGTCGTGGTCTGGAGATGCTGGCGATGATGCTGCTGATGATGTTGTCAACAATGTTGTAGTTATGCCAAAGCACCGAAGGAATGGCAATATGGCTATGGTCGCTCCTATTCACAATGTGTCTGTGCCGTTGAATTGCAATTCGATTTCGATTATTGTGTATTGAAATGAAATATTTTCATAAAGTTGGCATGGCATTACAACCGAAAGCGAAAAGCAACCAAACTATGATTGAAAGGGAATACATAAATTGTCTGCAGATATACGTGACTAACAACAGCAGCAACAACAACAAAAAAGGGCGATATGAAAGTGAAAATGAATTTATGTATATTGTATACAAAAGATGCATTCAGAAACGGCAGGAACAACAAGGTCCTGCATTGACTGAAAGGATTTTATAACGTGCTGGCGTATGCGTGTATTTGATATGTGTTTACCTGATGGATTCGTTATTTTTATAGATAAAAATTATCGATAAGAAATTCGTATTTGTACAACTTTCGCTCTCGATTTAACTACTCCCTATATAAAAACCACATATTGTACCATTTGATCCTCTTCTTACCCAATGACCTTTGACATTTGATCTTGACCTTTGATCCCCTCGATCCTTTGATCCACTTGATCCTATTAATCCCTTTGACATTTGAAGTTTGAAATTGGCATTTGATCCCCTCGATATCTTTGATCATCTAGATCTCCTTAATCCCTTTGACCTTGACCTTTGATCCCTTCATTCCCAAGAAATCATCTTGATCCCACTGATCTTCCTAATGCCTTTGACCATCATCTTAATCCCATGATAGTCTTGATCCCATTGATCCTCTTGATCCTATTTGACCTTTGACCCTTGATCTTGACCTTTGATCTCTTCATACCGTTGATCCTCTTAATCCATTGATCCTCCATTTGACCATTATCCTTTGACCTTGAGGCTATTCAGATTTTTAGGAGTGTATTATCAATTTTTTGGAAGTTGTCCAAAACGACTTTTTCAAATGAGGGAAATATGCAAAGTGAGATTTTGGAACGCCACTATAATGTTCTGCCTGCGAAAGTAATTCCAATTATAATTCAATGGTCATACTTGAATTTATTTTTATTAAATAAATTATCAGGTTTTATATAAAAAATATATCGGCTGTTTTCCTTTGCACTTACAGTGAAATTTGACGTAGAATATTTTATCCATTCACATCGCCACCAAAAATTTCCGTTTTGTGAGACAGTTTAACACCAATTCGGAAAAAGTACAAAATTATCCCTTAAATGAATATCAAGTTTTGCCCTATTTCTGGTCTGGTGTATTCATAAACTTAAAGTATGTTTTCTGTCAAATATTTTTGTAGAACATTTGACCCTTTAAACCGCTGTTTTATGGATGTTTTTTTTATCATTTTGTCTAAAAATACCTTTATATTGAAGAACTAACGGGTTAAAAAGATCCCCAAAATGTTTTCGTAGTGTTTTAAGTAATATTACTGAATACATCCTATACTAAAATCGAAGGGTCACAAGTAGGGTTTGCGGTTTCCCGGACTTGTTTAATTTCCCATGAAAACGGGAATGAAAAGTGTCATTTTGCTCTAGTGTAAATTTTTCCTGAGAATACATTCGTTTGTAAAGGGTGATTTTTTAAGAGCTTGATAACTTTTTTTTAAAAAAAAACGCATAAAATTTGCAAAATCTCATCGGTTCTTTATTTGAAACGTTAGATTGGTCCATGACATTTACTTTTTGAAGATAATTTCATTTAAATGTTGACCGCGGCTGCGTCTTAGGTGGTCCATCCGCTTAGTCCAATTTTGGCATTTCCACGTTTTTGAGTAACAGAGACCCAATTGGTGCGAACGGCGACGAATCGAAAATTGGTGGTCATCATTAACACTGGCCGATACAGCTGCGATATTTTCTTCAGTTCGCACTCTACGTAAGCGTGTTGGTGGTTTAATGTCCAACAATGTAAATTTGGTGCGAAATTTAGTCACAATAGCCCGAATAGCCGCTTCAGTGGGTCGATTAAACTGACCATAAAATGGAAGCGCGCAATGAACTTTCTTAACAGAGCACGCATTTTGATAATAAAATTCAATAATTTGCAAGCGTTGTTCGTTTGTAAGACGATTCATGATGAAATGTCAAAGCATACTGAGCATCTTTCTCTTTGACACCATGTCTGAAATCCCACGTGATCAGTCAAATACTAATGCATGAAAATCCTAACCTCAAAAAAATCACTCTTTACTATGGTACGTATGATCGATGTTCAATGTTAAGATATTACTTATACGCCAAAATAACAACGTGCCTTTTTATACACTCCACGAGAGTATTATGACTTTGTGCATCTGTTTGTAACACCCAAATGGAAGCGAGATAGACCCATTGATAATTATACCGATCGACTTAGAATCACTTTTTAAATCGATTTAGCAATGTCCGTCTGACTGCCTGTCTGTTTGTCCGTCCGTCCATCTATTATTGTAAGTACAGGTCGTAATTGTGGCCAGAAACTAATGAAGCTTTGCACAACGAAGTTCTGCGAGATGAGGACGAACGCTATTCAATTTAAAGAAAATCGGTTCAGATTTAGATATAGCCTCCATAGGAATTGCACTCCCTCTTTTTACGCTAGATACCACATATTTTAGCAGATTTGCTTCAAAATTGACAAAAAATCTCGTATTTGAACTAGAAACACCAGTGGTAAAAATGTGTTAGATCGGTTCAGATTTATATGTAGGTCCCATACAAAATTCGCTCCCAATTTGACTTTTTTCGCTCTACAAAACAAATATTTTATCAGAATTCCTTCAAATTTGGCGGAACATCTTATATTTAAACTAGGAAGATCTGTGGTGAAAATAGATCAGATCGACTCAGATTTATATATTGCTCCAAATTTCAAATTTCGTTCACAATTTGACTTTTTCCGCACTAGAAAGCGCATATTTTGACAGATCTTCTTCAAATTTGGCAAAATATTTTATATTTCCACCAGAAATATCCATGGTGAAAATGGGTCAGATCGGTTCAGATTTATATATAGCTCCCACATAAATTTCACTTCCGATTTTACTTTTCCACTCTATAAACCACATGTTTTAACAGATATTCTTCAAATCTTCAAAATATATATAACTAGAAACACTCCTGCTGAAAATGGGTCATTTCGGTTAAGATTTATATATAGCTCCCATCCAATCGCAAATCCTGGTTGTTTATGAATTTACAGTTTTCTCTATTGCGTCGAAATTTTGAGATTGTGGCGCTAAAATTTGCAAGGATGTTTAAAAGGCTAGTGTGAATTAGATACAGAAGTCTTTGGAATACATGTTTGACATCTGATATGGAAATGTATGGGATAACATACCCCCGAAATATATATACAAACATAAATGTTACATTTTCAAATCATTTTCACTACGAACAAAAACCGATGACACCGGGTTTTCTCTCCAAACTCCACCGGATTACTGCAACGAAAGCCGCCCACTGTTTTTTATAAATAAAAAAACCGTTTTTGATCACTCTACCAAAAATGCGTGTAAATCACACGTTTTCCATTATTACGAGAAAGAGAACACTCTCTTTGCGTTAATAAATTTTTTACGGGTTTTGTGAAAAAAAAATATTATATTGTGGAATTTAATTCATTCATTTCAAGTGTTGTTATACTAAGTTAACGGAGTGTACATGAAATAGATTCAGATTCAATCATTCGCTGTTATACACTTTTGGTTCATATCGTTTCTCTTTAGTCATAATGCCCTGGTTGAGGGCAAAAATCAAAAATCCTCACTTTAGGGACAATACGACACCGCTTAAACAGTTTGACCTCATACTAAATGACGTTGTGTACGCGTATAGAAACAAAATTTAATTTAATTCCATGACCAAAATAACAAAAAAAAAAGAAATAAATTTTAAATGCACAACGAAATCTAATCTGGCATGACAATTCTGCAAATAAGGTGCCATAATTTCATTTCCATATGTAACTTGTTGCAAATTAAAAGTTTCGAGTTGGGAATTCACCTGCAAAATGGACATAACCATTGTCCACCAACGAACGTGCAGTGAGTACAGTGGCGGGCAAAAAAGGGGCAAGAAATTTGCCAACTAAGTGTTTGGAAGTTGGAAGTTATCGTATTTGGCTATAACAATTGTGGAATATTAATAATTTCAGAAGAAATTTATAATATGCCGTGGGATAGGCCGAGCTGCGCATAGTCTCTCTCGCAGTAAATGGGAAAACACTTTTGTATATCATAACATAGAATAAATTGCACAGTAAATACTACGAATGATATTATAAAATTATATTTTATCTGTAAAACTTGGAACAATATGACCGAGATTCTGTCAAAATGTTTCATTATGTGTAGCCTTCCATTGGGAAAATCGGATGAAACTCTGGTGCAGGGGCTATATTTAAAAAGTAGCAAAGTTTCAGTATAAGCACCCACATACAATAAAAAATATTTTTCATATTTATATACGAAAAATATTTTTTGAAAAATATTTTTTATTTATATTTAACTTTTATTCCCAAAAAGCGAGACCATCTATTTTTTTAATCCAAATCGCCTTCCTTACTGATTCTTTGCAATATTCGATCACATTTCTCCATCACTGTACATTTTTGTGGCCCATTGTGTTCATGTGTACATCCGTTTCGGTTTGAACTGAGCGAATGAATATGGTTCGTTTTGGTTTGCACAAAATTTCATTTGATTTTTTTTTTTCGTTTTTCCTATGAACTTTTGTGGTTTTCAACATGCCGACCAAACGAAATTATTTGATTTATAATGAAATTTAGAAAAGAAAAAAACAACAAAATAATCGATTGTATTTTTCACTACAACTCCATCTGGTGAATAGTATGCAAATTTGCCAACAACAAAAAAAACCTAGTGCCAAATGTCAAGCCAGAGCGATATGGAACGATGGTGATAAAATATACGATTCAATTGGTTTTTCATGGAAGCGTATATGGCTGCCAGAAGTGTATGATGTTGAACTGAACTGTTGTCCAGTATTATCACAAAGTATGGAGAGAAAATTGTGAATATTATATATTGTGGTTAATCCTTTTAGTTTTGCTCGACCTGTATTTGATTGATGCAAGAGTGTCTCAAAGGGATACGTTAAATATTTGTCAGTGGCAGAATTCGCTCAAAAAATAATTATAGTCTCACAAATATATGAAATTTGTCTATATGGATTACAATATAGCCAAATAATATTTTGAAGTTCATAATGAAGACCATTTAAAATTTCGACCGAGTAGTGCCTTCTACTCGATTATGATATAGACAAATTTATATTTGCCGGATTAAGTACTGAAAATGGTTGTGGATCGGTCACATACCACAACTAGATGTAGAGAAATCAGTACTTCACTGGAACCCACAAGGCAGGATAGGTCGTAAAAAAATAACTTGAAAGCGGAATGTCTTAGAGTCAAATGAAATCAATTACTAAAAATCGAAACTTATGGAAATATGATCCGTATTATTATATTTTGTCATTCCGTTGGCAACACCTTGAAGTAGTCATCAGAGACCCCATAAGGTACATATATGCTGCGTCGTAGTGAACTTCTAAGGCGATCTAGCCATATCTGACTGAACGAAATTAGACAGTAAATTTAAATTTTCCACATTTTCCAATAGTTTTCATTCAGTTGTAATTTAAAATGAACAAAATCGGTTCAGAGGGAAAAATTTTTCCCTAACAAGGACTGAAAATACCACCTAATACTTTAATAATCAGGAATTTGGCATTATTTCTGAAATAAAAATATAGACAACCCACTTTTTTAATAATGAGGAAATTTACCTTATTTGGAAAAAATGCATCGCTCACACTTAGCCGCAGACGGAGTGTCTTATCTACATCCAGTAAATGTTGGATGTTTTTATTATTAAAAGGATGTTATACTTACGCGAATTTCACAAACAGTATACACAAATGAAGATTACAACCCAAATTTTCAGAAAATGCTTAATTTTGCATCAAAAAGGTGACACAGAAACCATGGCTCATTACTTTTTCCAAGTTGTAAATAAAGTTTTTTTGCTGGAATACCACTGTAAAACCTATATTAGAAAATACATTTTTAAAATATAAAATTGTGCTATTTCAAAAGTTATCTTTCATTTTCTATCAAATTCATTTAATTTTTTGACTTTTGGCCGATTGTAATGGCGAATGGATCAAAAAGCGATAAAAATTGTACCAATCAATAAAACAACGGGTAGAGATATGAAATTCGGGTTATACATTCCTCAAATTGCGTAGACTGCTGGATTAAGTGGGTATTTCGAAATTCATTCTTTTCATGGATAACATGGAAGAGCGATAAAAATGGTACCATTCTACGGCTGAGGCTCAAATTAGGAATCTTGATTTATAAATTACTCTTACTGTGGAGACGCGCAAAAAAACGGTATTTTTCAAAAATTTTAAATTTAAGGGAAATGGGGTAAAAGGGGGTGAAAATGTAACAACCAAACAGTTGGAGCTAGAATCTTGAAATTCCGAATATATGAAAATGTTTCTAAATTCGTATTTTTACGGTCAAAATCAGATAAAAGGGATACAAATAAAGGGTGATTTTTTAAAAGCTATGGGAAAGTTTTTCAAAAGAAAACGCATAAAATTCAGAAAAATATATGAAATCTTTATTTGAACCGATAGTACGGTCCATATAATTTAATGTTTGAAGATTATTTCATGCAAATGTTGACCTTAACTGCGCCTCAAATGGTCCATCCGCTTAGTCCAATTTTTGCATTTCCACGTTTTTGAGTAACAGATGCCCAATTGCTGCGAACGGCGACGAATCGATAATTGATGGCCATCATTAACACTGGCCGATACAGCTGCGATATTTTCTTCAGTTCGCACTCTACGTAAGCGTGTTGGTGGTTTAATGTCCAACAATGTAAATTTGGTGCGAAATTTAGTCACAATAGCCCGAATAGCCGCTTCAGTGGGTCGATTAAACTGACCATAAAATGGAAGCGCGCGATGAACTTTCTTAACAGAGCACTCATTTTGATAATAAAATTCAATAATTTGCAAGCGTTGTTCATTTGTAAAACGATTCATGGTTAAATTATAAACCAAACTGAAGATGTTTGACAGCTGTTTAAACCAGTGTTGCCAAAAAGATAATAGCTAAAAAATCACCCTTTAGTATGAACCAAACGGGTGTAGCTGGATATAGAGTAATCAAAAACGCGGTTTTTCTGCAATGTCGGGTTTTTCGAAAACCGTGATTTCAAAAAACCCGGTTGCTCGGTTTTATTTTTATAAAAAACCGGGTTTATTCGGCGTTTTCTTGAAAGAGTGAAAAAATGTGGTAATTATTCATATTCGTTCTTGGGGATAGCATGATTATGATGTAATAGATTCACTGAAATCTTTCGTAAATGACTCCAAACATTCCAGTCAGAATTAGGATAATTTTGGCCCATTGCCAAAAATTTTTTGGAGATTTTTTTACAATACGTCCTGCATCTATTATTCCCAAAATATCAGTTTAGAGCAGTTATGAACACCGTAAAAACTTCAAATTATATCTTACTGATATAGGAAATCATTTTGAAAAACAGATATAGTTTCTGGACCAATTACCCCGTTCTGTGATTCTTATAGAGAATAACATGAGCTAAAATATATAAAAAATAAACCATTCGTTTGATATGAAATTCAAAGACGAGACGGTTGGATCGCGCAAAAAAAGCCGCGGTCACCCCCAGAAATGGTTTATTTAATGATGCAAAATATTTATTCCTTGAGTCAAAACATTTGTGGGCTATATACTCCTGAAAACACCTCTAAAAATAATCACGGGCATCTCCCAGTGGCCCGGAAGCCAGAGGTCGAAATAAGGAAAAAATAGCGTTAAAAGCTATTAGTGTGGTCTGATTTAATTTTTTTGATAGACCTTTTTTGGAGATGCCCATATATTCCTATGTCGACCAACCGCTCGACATCCACAGCGGCAAATGGTCAACGGCGTGCTGCTGTGTCGTAAATTTTTTAGTTAATTTGCGGTCTTTGATAAAGAACGTTCTACGATGCTTGTAATAATATAAAAAGTGGCCAAATTCCCCAGTTTTTCAAAAACCGCGATTTAAAAAAAACCCTCCGGTCGGTCTCAGATGAAAAATCCGGTTGACCCGGTTTCCGGACTCGGGTTTAATCACTCTATGTGTATGCTGCTCAGACTCTGTGGATGGTTATGATTGTAAAGTGACACACTTGGTCGAGAGGGATAACGTTTTTTCTATCAAGTACACAAAATTCCCCCTAATAGTTAATGTACTTAAGAACATTTTTGAATACACTTGAAGTATTATTTTGGTATTCAGGGATGTCGCACTGTTAAAACATTTTGATAGCCTCTCCCTACAACCAGGAGTGGCCTTTCGATTTATTTAAACTTGGTTAAAAATATCATCATTTTCACATCTGCCGGTAATACTGCAGAAATCACTCCATGGTGAAGGGTATATAAGATTCGTCAAAGCCGAACTTAACACCGGCCCATAAAGTACATCAAGCGTTAAGCTTTTGTGAATGAAACCATGAATCGTGATCTCTTTAAATGAGACAACTTTGTTTATTGCACAATTTACATGGTTCTTGTTCTGTCGTTCTTCTATTCACGAGGAAATGGCAAACCAAACTGATCTGCCAGAACTGAACGATTTGTGACTTTTCAATCGTTATCGAAAAATGGTACCTCTAAAAATATCCGCTAAATAGCAAATCACACACTGGTTTCAAAATGGTTTTGTAGAGCAGAACTTTGTTTTCCAAGCTTAGTTGGGATTTGGGACCCAGAAACCAATACATTTTAATTGTTTTAATATTCAACTATTCTCTTTTATGATCAATATGATTTTTCCAATTTCAATGCCTATCAATATGAAGTCCAAGATATTAAACACAGTTTGCTGAGGGACTTTGAACTCAATTTAAGAATATTGGAGGGCAATCCTCCTTTCTTAATGTATACGTAACATGACTGATTTATCCTCGTTAACTGCAATGTTCCATTTCTTAAGCCATGCTTCAGTTTGATTGAGTTGTCGTTGTACTGCATTTGAGGCTACTTTTGATATACATCAGCGGCTAAGATCGCTGTATCATCTGCATAAGTCGCTATGGTAACATCACTGTTTATGGACATGTCCGATGTAAACAACGTATATAAAACTGGCCCACAAAACACTTCCTTGTGGGACCCCAGATTCAGCCAATTTCAGAATCCTCGTCGTTGATATTTACGTAAAATGTTCTGTCCCTCAAAAAGGATCGGAATATAAGATAGAATGGTGTAGGTAAATTTTTATTTCAGTTTAAAAAGTAAGCCATCATGTCATACTCTGTCAAGTGCTTGTTTACGTCAAGAAAAACAAAAGATCAGTATTGTTGATTTTCTAGACAATCTCTTATTACATTTCCTACTCTATGGCATTGTTCTGGTGTTCAATGAGAGTTTCGAAATCCGAATTGGTGATCAGGCATTATTTTTAAATCTTTCAATATAGGTAACAGTCTTTTCTGTATAAGTCTTTCAAACAACTTAGAAAATTAAGATATCGCGTGTTCAGGCTTATTTGGTTTTTTAATCATTACGATTTTTGCACATTTCCATTGGGTAGGGAAATGAGATAAACGTATGGCTGAAATAAAAAATATTGTTAAAAAGACTAAACCTTTTTAGGTAGAGATTTAATAACATTAGCATATCTATAAGTCAAAACGAGGTGATTTTTGTGTGTTTAATTTCTTGATTTCATTTTCCACTTCTTGCAATCTAAAGGGTTTTATAGGTGGCATGGTGCGTCTAGAAAATCGGTTACACTTTTTGCTTCTTGCGTAGAAAATGGAGTAAAAGTTTCCTCTAAATGAATTTACTTTATATAATTTATAATCCTTTATAGGTACATTTTTTCGTTGGGGGTTTCAGATAAAACCTATTTTTTCTATGATTTTTCATTGTTTGTATACCTTGAACTATGAGTCATGGAAAAATATATATTTTTTAATTTTTTTTCTGATTGTGCAGTCTCACACTACAAAACAGTAAATTTTTCCATAACCTATTTTTTCTTGGATTATTTCATTGTTTGTATACCTTTTGTTTATGAACTAATGAAAAAATTATAATTTTGATGATTTTTCACTGTAATTCTGATTGATTTTGTAAAAAAAAATCGTAAAAAATGGAAGCCATCATTTCACCACTTTCAAACTCAGAAAGTCGCTTAAAAATAAATCCCATATTTTGAAAGTAATTGAATTTTCCTTCAAAACAAGGTATAACACATTAAAATCGGTAAAGTATTTCAGGAGTTAGAGGCGATTCAATGAACACACCTTTTGAAAAAAGTACTACTTTTTTCACTGTTAAATTGGTCATAACTCGTGAAAAATACGCCAAAAATACGTATACAATAATTTTAGGAGAAGATTATATACACAAACTTTTAAAACAATCGCAGCTATCGAGGTCAAAACCCGTACCGCTTGACATGGAATGACTCGTAAATGTTTAAAATACATTATGATGCTTTATTATCCACTGATTCTATTAGGGTCGATTTGCTCCTCTTAATTCCAGCTACAGATCAAATGTCCATTTTGATACGAAAAGTACTAATGCTGCAGATCCATTATGTTTCGCGTCCACAGTGGAATGTACATACCTAATTTCATGATTCTAGCTACAGCCTATTGCTTCGTACTTTTTTCATTTTCATCCGAAAAGGACGAATTTGGAAACATCCTTTTTTTGGGCGATTACGCTGTCAGACGAGTGTAAGCACTGGATTTCATAATTCTGTTTATAGCTGCTTGGTTGGTAACAATTATATTTCAATTTTATCGTAAAGGTACGAATATCAAAAGAAATCTTAATTATTTGTGTCTACGCAGTCAGATCAATGCACACACCGAATTCCACTATTCTATCTGCAACCGTTTCGTTGGCACCATTTATATCCCCCTTCTCCCCATTTTCCGCCTAAAATCACAAATTTCGAAAAATACCCCTGAATTTCGCGTCTACACAGTCAGATGAATCCATACACCGAATTTCATGATGTCAACTTCAGCCATTTTTATACCCTCCAACTCCAAGATGGGGGTATACTAACTTTGTCATTCCGTTTGTAATAACTTGAAATATCGACCAGAGACTCTATAAAGTATGTATATTCTGATCGTCATAAAATCCGATCAAGCTATGTCCGTCCGTCTGTTGAAAGCAAATAAATACGTCTTATAGTCATAGATCGGTTAAGATTGAAACTGGGCGAAATCGATCCAAAGTGAAAAATTTTTCCCTCACTCATAATATTCCATAATATTTTAGAGTATTTTTAGCAAATTTTTTCAATATGTCTGCCTGTACCTACTTGATATTGGGTATGCGCATTCCCCCTAAAACAAAAACGTGCACCATAAGTGATTTTTATTCGTAGGGGGTGAAATGGGGCAAAAAGGGATACAAATTGTGCCTATCAGTAGAGTAATGATACGGGTACGGTATAAATGTCACATATTTTGATTGAATATTTTGACAGGTTGTTTGACGAGGGTCAGGTTGGGGTGGTCAGGTGTTCATCCAGGTGTTCAGCCAGGTGTTCATCCAGATGGTTGTAGGGGTGGGGGGTTAGTTGACGGTTAGACTGCATTGTCTGTAAAGGTGATTGGAGTTTTTCGCTAGGGGTTGATGATCAACAGTTAGGTTCCTTTGTATGTAAGAGAATTTTACTAGTTGTTCGTGTGTACTCATTGGGTGGGCAGTAGAGATGAGAGCGAAAGGTTACGTCTGTCCCTTAATGTTTGTATGTAAGAGAATTTTACTAGTTGTTCGTGTGTACTCATTGGGTGGGCAGTAGAGATGAGAGCGAAAGGTTACGTCTGTCCCTTAATGTTTGTATGTAAGAGAGTTTTACTAGTTGTTCGTGTGTACTCATTGGGTGGGCAGTAGAGATGAGAGCGAAAGGTTACGTCTGTCCCTTAATGTTTGTGTGTCCTTTCGTTTTCGTCTCATGACGCCGATCAAAACAATCTGTGTTTATCCGCGTCACCACCTTTCAAAAGGTAGGCAATGTAATGGTAGGCAATTTGTAGCGACAAGTGTTTTTTAAGGACGATTGTTTTTGTTATGGTGGAGAGAGTTGTGAGCGTCAGAATTCTGTGTCTGCTAAAGACAGTGTCCCTTTTTGATGTCATGTAGATCAGATTGGTTTAAGGCGACATGCCATAAATTGAAAATAATAATATTCGTGTATATGTTGTTGTTATTTATTTTAGTTCATCCTTTTTTAAGGACGTCGTATGGTGAAGATGAAAAATAGAAAATAATATTTTTCACGAAAAAATTGTGTATTATTTTCATTTATAGGTAAAAATATGAAGGGGGTGAAGGATGTATGAGTAAAAATTGAAATGCACAAAACAGTTTGTTTTAGATCGACATCGATTTTTATGATCGACGTTGGTGGTATATCGGGTACATTTCAAATTGCTTTTTGACCGCCAGTGAAGACGCTAGTGGAAACGTTTATGACGAGTTAGAATTTATGACGGCGCTTGCTGTTATTTATTTTAGGATATCCTTTTTAAAGGTTTATTGTCATATGGTTAGGGATAAACTATACCAATGGTTGTTAGTGTATACACTTGTATATTTATTTTTGAGATTAAGGGTTTATTGTCATGTGGTTAGAGATAAACTATACCAATGGCTGTATATTTATTTTTTATAATAAACAATGAAATTAGTCCTAGGAATACAGTATTCGTTGACCTTTGGAGAGTGAAGCATCATTCTGTAAACATATATTAATTTTGAGATTATTTTCAAATTATAAAAGTTAAATAATTTAAATTCGTTTTTTATTATATTTTTTATTTAACGAATACTGTGTACTTGCGAAAAAGTGTATTTACTATAAAAAATTTTCTAACATTGTTAAAAAAAATAAATAAATAAAGTAAAATGGCTTCATATACATATACTTGTGCCATATGCAACGCTGGATTTGGTATTTCAAGCCAATATGAAAGGCATTTAAAATTGCATTGTCCCATCTGCAATCAAGTTTTTGTAACGATGCATGCAGTGAAGTTCCACATACGAGCTTTCCATTCAAATGAAACTGCAGTATCTCAACCTAGAAAGCGATCAATGGATATGGAGGATCAGCCAGATTCAAAAAAGTTGAAACATGTACAATATCGATCAAATAGCAACGTAAACCCAACTTATTCTGGATTCAGCAAGAACAACAATGTGTTACAACAACAACATCCTCAACAATACTCAGACAATGGACAAAGTTCAATACCACCAATAACGACTAGTAACACAGGAGTAGACGCATTAATCCCACAAACAACACAAAATACTCAAACCGCACCGATTAAAAAAACTATTTTTTGCGAAGATTGCAATGTAGATGTAGCTGCAAAAGTAAGCCATGTTCGTACCAATGAACATAAGCGAAATGTTGCATTTTTTATTAATCAGAATGTTAATCACATAAAAAGCACATTTTCGAACCGTGTTGCGACATATGAATATTTAAATAAAAACAACACTTTGATACCTGAAGAGTTTTTATATGAAACGAAACAAAGTTTGGTAAAACTACTAAGTCTCAGGCTAGTAGATCATAATATTATTAAATTTAATATGGAGCTGCTAGCGGATTATGTTAAACCTGCTATTGTTGCAAACAATTTGAGTGTTAATGGAGGTGAAGAACAACCAACAACGTCAAGACAAGCTACAAACAAAAAACTGGTCAATCCTATTTCTGATGGAATAAGTAGTCCAACACCTTTTAACCATATGGCGAAAATGACCTTAGTAACCATGGCCGATGATATAAACCAGCTTTTTGATGATCAAGTTGACATAATTAGAAAAAAAATGTCCGAATTCCAGGAGAGGGATTCTGGATGGGCATTATCAAAAATAATAAAGTTGGAAATAAATATAAATCAGGCTGCACTTACTAAGGGATCCCAATATATGGCGCTGCCGCAGAGTCTAGCAGTAAAACAAGCATGCCTAAATGTAAAAAATCAGGACGAATTCTGTTTTAAATGGAGTCTAGTAGCAGCATTAGATCACACACCCACAAATAATGCGAACTGCACATCTTCCTACAACGTGAATATTCATAATGATAGAATACCTCTACAAACTAACATTGAGTTGAATTTTCAAGATCTAGAATTTCCTCTAGCCATTCAACACATTAAATTGTTTGAAGCAATTAATGACAATATTAGTATAAATGTTTTCGGATATGAAAACAATGAGGTTGTGGGACCGTACCACCTAACGAAAAAGGAAAAGGCGAATCACGTAAATTTAATGCTGCTACATAAAGACGGTCAATTCCATTACATATGGATTAAAAATATGTCAAGGTAAAAATACAAAAATATATATTTTTTTATTTTAAAACAATAATATTAATATTTTTATTTTCTTCCATAGACTACTGAGCACACAATTTTCTCGAGGAAAAGCAACAATTTTTATATGCAATGGATGCATTCAACATTTTGGTTCGGAAGGTCTACTACAGAGACACAAACCGGAATGTGGAGGCATTGTAACACACTTGCCACAAGGGGACAAAGCCATTTTGAAATATAAACACCATCAACGAAAGTTAGATGTTCCTTTTGTGGTGTATGCCGATTTTGAGTGTGTGTTGCAGAATTCAACAAACACCGCAACTTCAACAAAAACTGTAGAGTTGAAGAAGCACGTTCCTTGTGCTTTTAGTTATGTAATTAAATGTAGCTACGATAGCAGTCTGGATAAGTTCTGTATATATACAGGAGAAGATGCTCCCACAAAATTTTTGCAAAATCTTGTGAAAGATTGTAAAGAAATTTACAATAAATATTTAAATGTGAATAAGGAGATGATTCCTTTAACGCCCTTAGAGGAAACCCAATTTATGACTGCAGTAAACTGTCATATATGTGATGAGACTTTAGGTGATGATAGAGTGAGAGACCACTGTCATTTAACCGGAAATTTCAGAGGGGGAGCACATAATGCTTGTAACTTACAGCATCAGATAGCTAAATTTGTCCCAGTATACTTCCATAATTTTTCTTCATATGACTGCCACCTTTTCATCAGTGAGCTGTCTAAATTCGATGGTGAAACCAAAGTAATTCCTTTGAATAAGGAATTGTATGTTTCACTTTCCCATTTCATTAAAATGGGTGGGAAAAATAGATTAGAATTGAGGTTTTTAGACTCATTTAGATTCATGGCAGCTAGTTTAGATACGTTGGCTAAAAACTTACCCGAAGAAGATTTTCATAGTGTTCGAAAACAATTTCCCAATGATATTGATTTTAAACTTATGAATAAGAAAGGTACCTTCCCCTATGAATATATATCTAGTTATTCTAAACTTTCGGAAAATAAACTTCCACCTAGAAATGATTTTTTTAACTATTTGATAAACAAAGAATGTTCGGTGCAAGACTATAAACATGCTCAAGATGTGTGGTCAAGATTTGGATGTCAGAATCTGAAAGATTACATGGAATTGTATCTGAAGGCCGACGTCTTAATATTGACTGACGTTTTTGAAAATTTTAGAGCGGTTTGTAAGAAAATTCATAATTTAGACCCTAGTCATTATTATACCGCACCAGGTCTTTCGTGGGATGCTATGTTAAAACATACAAAGGTAGAATTGGAACTTTTAACAGACATTGACATGTACAATTTCTGTAAGAATGGGATTCGAGGTGGCATTGTCCAATGCTCCAAACGACATACAAAAGCAAATAATAAATACATGAGTAACTATGACAAGAGTAAACCGTCAGAATATCTCATGTATCTTGATGCGAATAATTTGTATGGGTGGGCAATGTCACAATATCTACCTAAAAATGATTTTAAATGGGTCGAAGGAGCAGAATTTGAAAAACTTAGTCGCAAAGAAGAAATCATGAAATTAGCTGACGATGGAGACAGAGCTTACTTTATTGATGCGGATATTTCATATCCAACTTGTTTACACAAAGCGCATAACGACTTACCGTTCTGTGCTGAAAACAAGAAGGTTGGGGGATCAAAGTGTAAGAAATTAATAACAGATTTTTCGACAAAACAATCGTATCCAATACACTCTCGAGTTCTCAAACAATGTTTAGCGAATGGGTTGATTTTAGAAAAGGTTAACCGTATCCTTTCTTTTAAACAGGAAGCTTGGTTAAAACCATACATCGAAAAAAACAATTATCATAGAACCATGGCGAAGAAT
Organism: Polietes domitor; assembly: GCA_947397865.1. NCBI lineage: Eukaryota > Metazoa > Arthropoda > Insecta > Diptera > Muscidae > Polietes > Polietes domitor. Next base: position 100,269,131 of record OX377620.1, read on the forward strand.
GCTTTCGAAAAAGACTTTTTCAAGCTATTGAATAATTCAGTTTACGGGAAAACCATGGAAAATGTTGACAAAAGAAAAGATGTCAAAATTGTTAAATATTGGGAGAGAACAGATAGGAATAGATTGGGTGCACAGGCATGGATAGCGAAACCGAATTTCCATAGTTTGACACAGTTTTCTGATGACATGGTTGCCATTCAGTTGAGTCGTGTAAAGACTTTATACGACAAACCAATTTATTTAGGGTTCTCTGTATTGGAACTTTCCAAATGGTTAATGTATGATTTCCATTACGAATTCATGAAGAAGAAGTTCCAGGAAGATTTTTATTTAAATTATATGGATACAGATTCATTCATATATTCCTTTATAGGTAGAGACTTTTATAAAGAACTGACATTACAGGATATTCAGGATAGGTTTGATACCTCAGAGTATCCTTCAGATAATCCTTTCAATATACCGCTACTAAATAAAAAGGTATTAGGAATGATGAAGGATGAAAATTGTGGAAAAATTATGACCGAATTTGTAGGATTGAGACCGAAAATGTATGCTATAAGTGTACAAGACGGAGCCCTCATAAAAAAATCTAAGGGCGTTAAAAAGTCTGTCCTTAATAAATATACAATAGACACCTACCGAGACTGCTTATTAAATAAGAAAAAATATTGTGATAATATGATCACATTTAGATCTAAAAAGCATATAATTTATACTAATCAAATCAATAAAATAACTTTAAGCTACGACGACGACAAAAGAAAAATTAAGTCCGACGGTATAAATACATATGCTTGGGGACATTATGAAATAGAAAGTCCATCAGACAATTATATTGAAAATATTGATCTGAACTCGATTGATTTAATGACGTTTGATTACAGTTTAAGTGATATTAACAATCTAGATCTTGCGACTTTAGATGAACTGAGAGAAAGTGAAAATGTCGATATAGATTTAAGTTCAATAAATCTCATGACATTTGATTGTAATTTTAATGGGGTTAATAATCAAGACTTGGCTTCTTTAGACGAGCTTAACGAATTGAATTTGTAATTAAACAATATTACTTTTGTTATTAATATATATATATATTTATTTAGATTTGTATTTTCCTTGTTAATTAATATTCTCGTTGCCTATTTATAGTTAAAAAATAAAAAGACTTGTTATTAAGTTTCAAATATAATTGTAAATTTGTGTTTTTATTTTGGTAATTTCATTCATACAATGATGTTGTGTAAGTATATAATTTTAAAAATGTTTAAATAATTTTAAAAAGTTTAAATAATTTTTCTAACTATTCCTGTTAAAGGTGTATACTCAAGCAATCGATCGTGAAGTATTAAACAATATGCAGATGTGTTTTCAGGAATAGCTTTGTTTGTTTCAAACTCAATTTTAACATCAATAGGTCCGCTTTTAACCATTTCATTCTGATGACTAACATCAATTACTATTACAGGGGTTTCCTTAAATTTTTCACATGAAAGGATTGGTTGTGGTTCACGCATATAATAACTTTGTTGAAATTTAGCGTACATATCATATAGAACAGCATATCGGTTATCATCAAATTTCAAGTTTAAATCATCATATGGATATGTTTCTGAATTTAGGTGGACTTTCATGTTTGTCAAATTACAGTGTGAAAATTTTGTATCTTTTGAGAACGCAAACAAAATGAAACGTGGCCTTTCTCTGTTTACAGACAGCTTTACATTCCAATTACACTTTGTTGCACCATAAAATGTTGGATTAAAATGACAATCCCAGCTACGGAACGCGAGTGGTAAAGACGTTCCATCTTTTATGGTTTTCATAATTTTTATTTTCGATGTATCAGAAAGGTGTATGTGTGGAATTCGCCATGTTATATTTGTTATTGTTAAATTTAAAACTTCAGCTACATCTGTGGAATAACATACGTTGTTGTCACTTGAGCTACGTAGCATTATGAGGTCGTGTTTGCTATTCAATATAACTTTAGTGTAATCTTCGGCAAACCCCAATAACATCTTAAGTGGAACATAAAAGTTGAACACCCCCATTGTTAGATCGTTACCGTTATTCCATCCAGCATTTTTCATCATATTACTTTCAAAGTCGTTCAGAGAAGCATAATTCTTTATGGTGCTAGATAATCCTAAATAGCGAGTTCGATCGATTTCAACGCCATTAATTTCATATCGAATTTCATCAAACATGTATGCCACACAGTTGTTTCGCAATCGAGCATTAGATGTTTTCGCACCCCCTACCAGTGTAACACAGCCTTCTATGAAAATGTAGCTTTCACTGGGTAATACATACAAGTCCTGATTTTGAATTGTTATTCTTATCTCATCGTTATTTTTAAAAGATTGTATATATGGTACATATGTATGATAGTCTTTTTTTATTATATTCTCGTCTGTGAGTGGCTTTTCACCAACATTAAGTATTTCAGACATAATTTTTTAATCGAAATTTTAAAGATTTTAAAAAAATTTTATTTTCTTTTGTCAATGGTAGTCTTTTAGGTTTGACTGATTGGAAAGGAATGTGTATATCTTTTCTTTTATTCCCGTATTTATTATAAATAATCATTTTGATTTTGGTCTGAGATGCAATCGAAGTGTAATTTCTTCTCCGCGAAAATTTATTAAACGTTCTTCTTGATCCACAATCCAAACTTTAAGTGAACTGATTTCTTTGACGTTTACTGGTAAATAAATTAGGTTTTTAGGTATTTCATCCATTTTATATCCTGGAGACACGTTTATAGCAAACTCGTGTATAGTATGTACTGGTAAATTGTTTAAATATGCTCCTGTAATTATATTACATTGTATTTGTACGGCGTTCACTTTCAAAATGTTAACAGGTAGATACGATTTATGACTTTCTTTCGATAACAAAATTCGGTCATCAAATCCAAACAATGTTCCTAGAGAACGATCTCGATTAAAATAAATAACATCGTGTGAAGAATATATTTCAATTTGTAACGTATTATTGTTAGCTGCGATATCTAAAGTTTTTTCTCCATTATGTTTTCCATATACTGATTTTATATAGGATACAATATCTTCCAACTCGTAAGATCCGACTGGTATTTCGATTGTCATGTCACCGATATGAAATAAATTGTTGTCATAGTCAACGTTTGGAATGGAGTTGTAAGAATGAAAATCTATTAGAGAACATTCATACTCGTCTGGAAGTTGGATTGGTGGAAAATAATTGGCTGTTAAAACCGGCGATCTTCCGCTTAATGCTAATGTTATTGACATTATGAATGCTATTTAACTAATGACAAACAAAATATATAACTGAGTGATATAATTTTGCTTAAAGTATTTCATTTTTATCTATCCAGGAGTTGTGTTGATTGGAGAACCCCAACCATTTAACATATACTTTATCTGCCTTCGTTTTTAAAACTTTCTCAACGAGGTACGCATTAGGAAAGCGTGTGTGTATAATCTCTTCCTTATAGAAACCTCCTTTAATCGGATTTCCTTGATAGTCTTCCAATGTATATGTAACTGGATTTGTAATTTGAACAGATTTAATTCTAAAAATCTCTGTACTAAAGTTTGGTGTATATCCTTTTTCAAATATATTTTTATATTTGCTTATGCGTACATAATCCCCCACATGAAAATTTGACGGTTTAAATATTTTCAAGTGGTTGTATACAGTGTTTAATAACATTTTCTCATTATCAGGGTTTACATTAATGGGGGCCATTTTTATTGTTCTATGTTCTTTATTATTGTATGTATCTACTAAATCCTTATATATCTTGATCCACTGATAGGTTCCATTAAATGAAAATTCACGAAACAGGATAGATTTTAAGGTACGGTTGAAACGCTCAACAATTGACGCCTTCATTGTACTATATGTAGAATAGTGATTAATTTTATACTTATTCATTAATCGTTTAAAATCTTTATTAAAAAACTCCTTTCCATCGTCAGTTTGTAAATTTTTTGGTATTCGACCCAAATTCAATATTCTTTGGAATGCAGCGGAAACATCGGAAGCATTTTTAGTTTTAGTGTGTTCTACCCAAGCATATTTTGAAAAGTTGTCTATAACTGTTAATAGATATTTGAATCCTTTATTAAATTTTGAATAATTCCCCATTTCAACTAAATCTGCTTGCCATGAATCGTCAATTCCTTTCATAATAACTCTTCGTCGTGGGAACTTTTTGCGGGCTTGAGTATGCAGTTCATTTACAATTTTTCTTTTCTCCATTGTTTTTTTTTTTATTATATTAATATCTTATTGTTTTTTACAATTGGTTGATGGTATAGATACACAAATATTATTATAAACTTCATCAAGTTTATCCTTCAACTGTAGTATATTTTTTTTATTATCAATAATTTCTGCGTTTAATATTTCTCGTGAACGGTTGATTTGTGTTTGTAGATAAAATTTGTTGACAGCGTCTCCCACTTCTGACGGCGGACCCAAATTTTTGATTTTCTTATTTCGGATATCGAGGTTGTTATGATCATCAAGACCAATTCCCAACATTTTCGGAACATTTCTCCTCAATATATCAGAATTTGAAAAGTGACCGAACTTGTCAACACTCATCTTATGATTAATTGAGTTTCTTCATCGTCAGTATATTATATCTGATTCCTTTAATTCTTCAATTATAGATACTATTTCGTTATTTTGATTAGTATGGCCAGCATTTTGTGATGCTATGAGAAGCTTTAATCTTTCCACCAATTCGTTGGGATCGTCCCAGTATATATAGTTCGGGTTTTGAAGACTTACGCTCATAAGGCCTTTACCTGTGTGAGTAGATTGAAATAACCTTTTTATTATTTTTGTATATTTTAAACCTTTGCTTCCTTTAATTTGTTCATTGGGGTCATGTTTTCTTCGATGTGCATTTGTATTAATTAAAATCTTTTTGTATATATCCAACTCATATGAATCATAACTCTTAGGATTTTTATAAAAAAGCAATTCATATAGTCCATGCGTATTAGCCCAAGATTGATTTCCAATAATAATTTTGTCAGCACTTAGATGTATACTGCTGTTACCGAATTTCCAAACATCATTCTCTTTATGCGGTCCATATATGGTATCAAGTTTTCCATCTCTATTCAAAGAAGATAAGTCAATTGTGTCTTCCTCCTCTGATTGCGAAAAAAACTTATCCTCCTTTGCTTCTTCTTCCTCTTCACTCAAGCTATCAGACTCATCTTTATAGATTTTACTAGAAAATCTGTTTTCCTTTTTATACTTTTTATTTGGTGTACTGGTTTCAAATTTTATATCATGATTTTCAGGTGGAGGTCTTTTAATATTTTCATGAGATATTTTAATGAATTTATTTAGTGGTTCTGTTAGAGGTTTAAATGTGCTTTCCAACTTATTCGCTATTTCATTTTCTCCCAATTTGATACTCTGAAATTTTTGTTTTAAAATTTTTCGCGACTTTATTAGTTCCTTTAATATTTTTTCGTCCATTGTTAATGTGTGTCAATGTTTCAACCAATAATCAGTTTGTTGCAAACTGCTAGCTGTTCGTTTTAAAGTGGTAGACAGGTATTTTAAACTGGTGGGCAGTTGTTTTTAACTGGTGTGCAGTCTGTTTTAAACAGATATATGCTAGTTTTTTGACTGATATCAGTTTCTATTAGACTGGTAGCAGTTCCTATCGGACTGGTAGCAGTTCCTATCGGACTGGTAGCAGTTTCTATTAGACTGGTAGCAGTTCCTATCGGACTGGTACCAGTTCCTATTATACTGGTAGCAGCTCCTATCGGACTGGTAGCAGTTTCTATTAGACTGGTAGCAGTTCCTATCGGACTGGTAGCAGTTCCTATTAGACTGGTAGCAGTTCCTATCGGACTGGTAGCAGTTCCTATTATACTGGTAGCAGTTCCTATCGGACTGATAGCAGATCCTATTATACTGATAGCTGTTTGTTTTATGTTGATAGCTGGTCTTTTATATCGACTGCCGTTCGTTTTATATTGACGTCTGTTGTAATCAAAAGAATATTTATTACTAAATATATATGAATACATCAAACCCTTTTCTATAGCGTCCACATGTAATATCATCGTCTTTGCTTATAATTAAAAATCCATATCTATCTTTCCAACATTCTCGACAAATTTCCATAAATTTATTAAACTTCATATCGGAACCAACATGATCATTATAGATGTGCTTCATATTCATTTCGTCCTGTTTGAACATTATAATTACATTGGAATTATCTCGAATTAAATGTTTAGGAATTCGGGTATATGTTTGATTCAAATAAAAACAATCGACATTTTTATGTCTACCCATAGAAAAATAACTTCGAATATTATTTTGTTTTTCACAAGCAACATCGTCAAATATCATTAGAGAATTTGATTTTGCTTCGTCCGGTGGTATGACATCAACATTATCCGTAAAAGTGTAATATCCCATACCCTTTATAGGTGTTATAAGTTTCTTTAGATACTCATATTTCGGTTGATACAAGGACTTTGAATATAAATATATATTTTCAAATTTCAATCCATTAGGGCTTTCAATTAGACTCAGCAAGACATTTGTTTTTCCACAATTAGAAGGTCCCACTATCAATGCTCTTATAGAGTTCGGTAATAAGGAGCTATGTCTCGTTTGATTAGAATTATTTTGTGTGAAATCTAAATTTCGCACATTAATATTTGTATCCTGTTTAACTAAACGCATTTTAACAACTGATTACAAGTTGGTTATTTCATTCAAATTTATGTTGTTTTTTTTTTTTTTTCATTTCAGAAATTATATAAAATGATTGTTTATTCGAATAATAAAATTAATTGTAAAAGAAACGTTCGCGGGAGAGGGTTGATGAATAATTTAATTAATTCATTACCAATTGAGCTTCATTTACCTGGCTACCAATTTTGTGGACCAGGAACAAAGTTAGAGAAACGATTGGAAAGGGGTGATAAGGGAATAAATGCCCTTGATGCTGCTTGTAGAACTCATGATATAGCATATACACAAAGTAACGACTTAAATCATCGACATCGAGCTGATAGAGAGCTAACCGAGAGAGCGTGGGAACGTGTTAAAGCTAAAGACAGTACCTTAGGAGAAAAAATAAGCGCATATTTAGTCACCAACGCCATGAAAGCTAAAGTAAAATTCGGTTTAGGTATGGGGAAGAAAAAAATATGTGGAAAAAAAATATTTTCAAGTGCTGTAAAAAATGCCATCACCATTCTAAAGAAGCAAAAACCGCAAGATATAAATACAGCTATAAAAACTGCACGAAGGGTTATTCACAACTCATTCAAAGGAAAGAAATCACAGATTGTTATTCCGAGGGTTATAAGAGTACCAAAAATTGGTGGGTTTCTTCCTCTAATATCAATTCTATCAGGACTTGGAGCTATGGGAGCCATTGCCTCTGGAGGGGCTTCTATTGCAAATGCGTTAAACACTGCAAAAAAAGCCAAACAACAGCTGGAAGAAAATGTTCGACATAATAAAAGTATGGAGACTATAGCAATGGGTAAAGGGCTTTACCTTAAACCATATAAGAAAGGACTGGGGATCATAGTGGATAACAAAAATTCGACAAAAAACTAATAAAACATCTACCCAATGTACCTCTAAGTAATATTGATTTAAAAACATTCGGTAAAAAACATATTCCCTATTTTAGAGATGTTTATATGAGAGATAAACTACCAAAAAAACCTCGTTATAGAGAATGTGGTATAGTTAATTTAGACTCACATAAAGGAGCCGGTACGCATTGGGTAGCATACTATAAAAATAAAGATTTTATTGAATATTTCGATAGCTTTGGTAATTTACAACCACCATTGGAAATAATAGAATATTTAGGAAATAATATAACCTACAATTATAAGAGACGTCAGAAATTTAATTCAGTCAATTGCGGACACCTTTGTTTAAAATTTTTAATCCAATTTAAATAAATAAAAAATAAAGCACTTAATTTTCCTTTTATTCATATTTCATTTATTTTCCATTCTTGATAGTAATTTATAAATTTTTACATCTTGTTTTATTGTATTAACCATTTTTTTACCAAACTCGAAACATAGACGGGTTAAATCAATTTCAACATCCTTTTCATAGAATCCTTTAATATCAGAAATTTGTATATATGTTTTCTTCAGATCGGCACATGTAGGTATATAAAAATTATAATAAAAATATGCAATTTGTTTTTGCAATATGTTGTTCCAGCAAACGAATGTAGTTAAAAATATTCCAATTCGAGTTATTGCATGCCATGTTTCACAGTCAATTTTGAGTTTGTTATCGTTTTGTCTTAGTATTAGGAGACTTCTACCATCCTTTTGTCGAAATTCATATTTGATGGCTTCTTTCGGAGGATCGTTAAGCAAATTAAATGAATCAAAAAATTCATATTGATCCAATCGCACTTGGATGTAGTCCTTATACGTCATCAAATGAACCCACATATCACGAGTTAGGCCCACATAGTGCTTCTTCTTATTTTGAAACCATATCATTGGCTCAAATTTTGATGATGTTGAAAATCCGCATTTAACTTTTAAATTTAAATTAACAAAATATTCAAATTCAAAAACGACGTCATGATTTTGGAATTTTTTTTCTTCCTTTTTATTCGCTTGCTCCATTTGAGTTGAAAGAGTAAATTAACACTGTCGATTTTATGAAAATAAAAACTGTATATAAAGGGTTCACAAAAATAATAGTTATTTTAGTTGGTCACCAAACTCGGTTGTAAAATGTTTCAAATAAATAGATCTTCCGTTGCCTTTTTGGATTTTCAATACTGTCATGGCAATGAAAACAGTATATATATGAAAGAGATGGCATACATGTGTGGAACATCGGTTGTCCCCAACTATTTCCTTTTCAAACCACCTTTCGATGTCAGAGAACTAACCAGAGAGGGACGGAGAAAAAACAATTACTGCAAAAAATTTGTGAATGGATTGGATTGGTCAGAAGGCTCAATAGACTATTGTGATGTAGGTGCTATACTTTCACCCCTAAATACATATAAGTACATTTTTGTTTTTGGAAAGGCTAAGAAAGACTTTCTAACAAAATATATTAAAACCAACATAATAAATCTGGAAAACAAAACAAGTTTTAAAACATTACCCAATTACTTTACTTCTTGTCCGCTCCATTCTGATGTTAGTTTTAAGTGCGCCATTAATAATTTATATAAAATATTTGTTTTTGTAGAGAAAAATTATTATCAAATAGAAGACTTTATATTAAATGAATAACATATTGATAAATAAATAATAATAAAATTAAAAACAAAAACACATGGAATTTTATTTCAGTCAAACGATTGAGTTTATTTATTTGAAGTTTTTTTATAATCTATACTAAATAAGGTGAATAAAATACTTCAGTAGGTAGAATTTGTTTTAGCTCTAATCTATATAGGTTATCTTGCCCATCACGCAAGGATGACTTTGTTATTGAAAAGGCTCCATCATTTAATCGTTGCACCACATCGTCTCCAAGAGAGTTGAATCTGCTCGGTAGATACAAAATGCAGTCGTCCAATTTCAAGACAAGTTTGTCCCCATACTTGGTTGACGTCCGGTATGCTGCACTAATTACATATTCTGTATTTAGTTTCATATCCTTTATACTAAGGATTTTTTTGAAATTTAGGAAGTTAAACGTGGTTATTAATTCTGTATTTGATGACATCTCTACAACTTTATTTTTTCAACTGTGAATTTATTGTATTACTTACTGATATTTATACCAGATTCTGATTATGAATCAAACAATTTTTCGTTGAATGAGCGAGATGTATATTGCATGCAAAGTAGGGGTCAGCATTTGTAAATATATGACGTATTTCACATTTTACATAAAGAGACAACAAGAGTAAAAGAGAAAAGTTATATTTATTGCCGAAAAAAGAAAAACCCTCCTCTAATTTGAAATAAAAAGAAAAAGTATATACTTTATATTGATTGGTATTTTATTTTGATGTTATTGTAAGCAGAAAAGAAAAATCCCCCTCCATTCTTGAAATAAAAAGAAAACTTATGTATTTTGATTTGATTTTTTATTGTTGTTGTAAGCTGAAAAGGGGAAATTGAAATTTGAATATAATATTAAAAAAATATTTAATTTAAATATATAAATATTTTATATTTAATTTATTTTTTAAATTATTGTTATTAAACTAAAAATAATATTTACAGTATTTAATTTAAAATTATAAAAAATAATTATGAACGTCTTGTTCGTTTTGTTGGGGTTTTGAGCACATCTTTTCGCTGCCTCTTCATTGGTCCTCTTCTTCCACAGTTATCGAAAGGTATTATGCTTATCGATTCATCTTCACATAAATCGAAAAGCAGCATACACTTCTCCTCATTAACCTCATCGATTATTTCCACACAAGGAGATGTGGATCGTGGTGACCGATTATAAAATTCGGGACGTGGTTGTGCTGGTGGTAAATAGTATTCTTGAGTTTCCTCAACGAACACATCTTCCTCTTGTGTCTCATCGATGACCACCTCTTCCTCTTGGCTTTCCAAATTGATGACGTCTTGTGTTTCGCCGATGACCACCTCTTCCTCTTGGCTTTCCAAATTGATGACATCTTGTGTTTCGCCGATGACCACCTCTTCCACATGTATATTGAGTACACTCTTCAAATAGCTTTCAATATCAGACAAAGTTATGGCTATGTTCAACTTCCTTAACGTTAATGCGCCAAAATCTTCCACTTCATCATCCTGACCAGAGTTGGATGTAGCTGTAATGTCAGTCCAATCTTCTGAATTGTATGGCACAATTCTTTGACCACATTCTATTACGATGTCCTCAAAAGCATCTTCATCATTCTCTATAGCTGCCACCACTGCCTCTGCTCCACGTAGTTGCTCCGATGTGATTGTTAAATCACAATCAAATGAGATATTTAAATTATCCTCATAAGCCTGTTCACATTCGTGTCTACTCCCGTCGTTTGATATAATAGTAAATGTGGTATTGCAGACATTTAGGCTTTCATTCAAAATTTGATTTTTCTTTTCAGTGATTTGATTTTTCATTAAGTGAATATTATTTTGGAATGCCATTTTTTATTTTTACTTTTAATTTAATTAAAAAAAGAATAACGATGTGTAAGATGATGTGTCGCTACAAGAACTGAGTTGGTGATATTAATTTTCTCTTGGTTATATATCAAAAAAACTGTTTTGTGCATTTCAATTTTTACTCATACATCCTTCACCCCCTTCATATTTTTACCTATAAATGAAAATAATACACAATTTTTTCGTGAAAAATATTATTTTCTATTTTTCATCTTCACCATACGACGTCCTTAAAAAAGGATGAACTAAAATAAATAACAACAACATATACACGAATATTATTATTTTCAATTTATGGCATGTCGCCTTAAACCAATCTGATCTACATGACATCAAAAAGGGACACTGTCTTTAGCAGACACAGAATTCTGACGCTCACAACTCTCTCCACCATAACAAAAACAATCGTCCTTAAAAAACACTTGTCGCTACAAATTGCCTACCATTACATTGCCTACCTTTTGAAAGGTGGTGACGCGGATAAACACAGATTGTTTTGATCGGCGTCATGAGACGAAAACGAAAGGACACACAAACATTAAGGGACAGACGTAACCTTTCGCTCTCATCTCTACTGCCCACCCAATGAGTACACACGAACAACTAGTAAAACTCTCTTACATACAAACATTAAGGGACAGACGTAACCTTTCGCTCTCATCTCTACTGCCCACCCAATGAGTACACACGAACAACTAGTAAAATTCTCTTACATACAAACATTAAGGGACAGACGTAACCTTTCGCTCTCATCTCTACTGCCCACCCAATGAGTACACACGAACAACTAGTAAAATTCTCTTACATACAAAGGAACCTAACTGTTGATCATCAACCCCTAGCGAAAAACTCCAATCACCTTTACAGACAATGCAGTCTAACCGTCAACTAACCCCCCACCCCTACAACCATCTGGATGAACACCTGGCTGAACACCTGGATGAACACCTGACCACCCCAACCTGACCCTCGTCAAACAACCTGTCAAAATATTCAATCAAAATATGTGACATTTATACCGTACCCGTATCATTACTCTACTCCTATCAACGACAACAGCTAGAAACACGAAATTCGGTGTGTACATTCGTCTAATTGAGTAGATACATAATATAAAAGTATTTTTTCTAAATTAGTACTTTTAAGGGGTAAAATGGGAATAGAGGGATAAAACTGGTACAAACCAAACGACTGCACCTAGAATAATGAAATTCGGTGTATACATTCCTAATTAAAATAAATATCCCACCCTATATCTGTAACAGATTTCAAATATTATCAATTTAAGATAGCAAAATAACTTCAGAATAATAAACATTCCAACTAATTATCTCCACAAATACCCTTTCTAACATATATATATATATATATATATATCTATGCCTCATATCCCATTAGTTTTCTCTGTGTACAATATGCCACTTGTCACTGAGTAGCAAGTGGGAAGGTATATATTCAATTTGCACATTTAAAATGATTATATCAGCAATATTCAAATATCACTCGTAATTATACCAATCCATCTTTTCCATTCCCTATACAAATGTATATATGTATGTGCGATATGTGGGTATATTCGTGCATATGGATATGCAAAAGCATACGTAAATGTATTTAAATAAAAATTGGCTAATTAATTATTCATTGTTGTACGCTGAAAGCAAAGTGTTAAATCATTCCCTTAATGGCTGTTGTTTAACTATTGTGGGAAATGGAAATGGTTGTAATTGATGCCTGGTTTATTACACACAAACACACCCACACACATACACACGGATTGAGCATATTTCTACGTGTTCGTATAAATACAGTTGTATGCAAAAATATAAATACCTGTATATTCAACTGGGTTACATTTCACACAAAAACTAGTATCTATGGAGTAACAGTAGTCTTTACTCAGAAATTTCAATGGTTGACCCACATATAACACTCTATAATCGAAAATAAAAACTTCCGCAGTTGGTGAAAGTAGGATGGTTGTCCATTCTATTTAAATCTAAATAGATTTTCTTCATATTCAGCTGCGTCCGTACTCGCCAGAAAAAATACTCCTCAGAAATTGCATGGCCATCGGGCCATGCAATATAGTTTGATCACAAACTATAGGTGGACATTAGACGGATAAAGGGAAGGACAGAAAACGTTAAATGGACTCAGCTGATGGTGCTAACCCGGTCGGAATAATTATAGGTGGGACTAGTTACATTAATTCACGGTGTTACAGTCATTAGACGTGAAACTATATTATATTACTCTATCAAACTGGTGTAGGTTATAACAATAATTAATTAATTAATGTAGGTTATAACAAGTTACCCCAGAAATCGAATGGTTAGAGAAGAAAACAAGTAACAACGGCGTTAAGTTCGGACGGGCCGAACGTTATATAGCCTCCACCATGGATTGCGTTCCACAGAGGCTGTCGATTTTCGTAGAAGTGTAGTAGTATTACAGGAAAATATATATATATTTTTAATTTTATAAATAAATATAATATTCTTTCTTCAAGTCAATTCAAAAAATAAATATTCTTATATTTATATTTTCAAAAAAGCTTAAATACCATAAATAAATGGCAGATAATGGGTGCTACAGTTGGTTGTATTTCCATTCTATTTTACTTCCAAAAGTACACATTTTGAAAATCCATTATCAGACGTACATAGTGCAATATAACCTAACTTCATGATGAAACCAATATTAGCCGTAAAAGTAAAAAGTACGAATTTGGAAAAATCTTTTTATTTTGCGTTTATATTTATTTTATTTGTATACGCAATTAGAGGGATGTACACACCGAATTTCATTATTCTAGCTGTAGCCGTTTAGTTGGTACTATTTTTATCCCCATTCTACCCCTTAAAAGTACGAATATGGAAAAAATACTTATCCACTCAATTAGAGAAATGTACACACCGAATTTCGTGTTGCTAGCTGTGGTCGGTTGATATGTAAACATTTTTATCCCTTTTTGCCCCATTTCACTCCCTATAAAAATGGTGCACGTTTTTGTTATAGGGGGACTGAGCATACCCAATATCAAGTAAGGACAAGGAGACATATTGAACAAATGCTTAAATATTTTTCACCCAGTTTCAAACCCAACCGATCTACGACTACAAGACGTATTTATGGAAAATATGGGTATCCTAGCTCCTTTCGTTTAGATGCTAGCGTGCTTTCAACAGAGGGACGGACATGGCTAGATCGTCTTAGAATTTTATGACGATCAGGAATATATATACTTTATAGGGTCTCAGGTGTTACAAATGGAATGACAAAGTTAGTATACCCCCATCATGGAGGTGGAGGGTATAATAATATCAATTTAATTTTGTGACCCACTCTAGTATTTATAATTTTTAAATATTTTAATTGCGAAATGCTTTCCATGCAGCTAATAGCAAAAATTCTTCATTATCAATCAGAGAAAAGGCTGAAATGATTTTCACAAACATACGCGTCCGTGAAACGATTTATCAAGTAAGTTGTTGTGGTTGCAGGAGGTCTGCTGGGAATTGGTAGGAAAAATTGTCGTTATGAATATATGACCCAGGAAATTACGGCCTAAAGTTCAAATTAAATTGGACACCACGTAATTACACAGGCACCGTATAGGTGAGTGACAGGTATTTGGTTCAGTTGTGCACAGTGTTATTTTTTCTGGCAAAAATTAAATTTATCTGCAATTAATTTTGAAAAATCTAATTATGCAGAAAAGTGTTTAAATGTGAAAAGTCTTTAATTTGTTAAAGTAAAACGAAATATTATGAACATGCTAGACCACATTTTTTCTTTAACGCACTGCACAGTACCATCACAGATTAGAGGCTATACGTAGAAGTGCAGAGTCATAATAGGAAAATTATAATATTTTAATGTAAATTACGATATCTTTACTAAGAAACGGTGCTGCAAGATAAATAAAAAATTAATTCGTTAAATTTTTTAATGCTAATCACATCAAATCGTTTTGTATTAAAAATTTAAAAAAATTGCTTAAATTTTGAAAATCATAATTTGGCAAAATTTAGACTTTCCGATTAAAAATGCTGGTAATTTTAATACATTGGTTTGAAAGATTTTATTATACCCTACACCACTTCGTGGTCTAGGGTATTATAAGTTATTATACCCTACACCACTTCGTGGTCTAGGGTATTATAAGTTAGTTTCGCGCCAAATGTTTGTAACACCAAGAAATAATTGAGCTAGACCCACCTTTAAGTATACCGATCGGCTTAGAATCACCAGCTGAGTCGATTTAACGATGTCTGTCTGTCCGTCTGCTGTCCATCTAAGCTTGTTCGCACTCTACAGAACACAATTGAAGTCCGATTGTCATGAATTTGGAGGAAATCGGTTCAGATTTAGATATAGCCCCCATACAAATGTCGCTCCCGATTTGACATTTTCCGCTCTAGAAACGACATATTGCACCCGATTTTCTTTAACTTTTGCAGAACATCTTATAATCGAACTAGAAATACGTATGCAAAAATTGGGTAAGATCGGTTCAGATTTAGATATAGCCCCCATACATATGTCGCTCCCGATTTGACATTTTCCGCTCTAGAAACGACATATTATACCCGATTTTCTTTACATTTGGTACAACATCTTATAATCCAACTAGAAACACCTATGCAAAAATTGGTTAAGATCGGTTCAGATTTAGATATAGCCCCCATACACATGTCGCCCCCGATTTCACTTTTTCCGCTTTAGAAACCACATATTGTACCCGATTTTCTTTAAAATTGGCACAACATTCTATAATCGAACTAGAAACACCTATGCTGAAAGTGGGTATGATCGGTTCAGATTTAGATATAGCCCCCTTACAAATGTCGCTCCCGATTTGACTTTTTCCGCTCTAGAATCCACATATTTTACCCGTTTTTCTTTAAAATTGGCACAACATCTTATAATCCAACTAGAAACACCTATGCAAAAATTGTGTAAGATCGGTTCAGATTTAGATATAGCCCCCATACACATGTCGCCCACGATTTCATTTTTTCCGCTTTAGAAACCACATATTGTACCGATTTTCTTTAAAATTGGCACAACATTTTATAATCGAACTAGAAACAGCTATGCTGAAAGTGGGTATGATCGGTTCAGATTTAGATATAGCCCCCTTACAAATGTCGCTCACGATTTGACTTTTTCCGCTCTAAAATCCACATATTGTACCCGTTTTTCTTTAAAATTGGCACAACATCTTATAATCCAACTAAAAAATCAATGGTGGAAGTGGGTAAGATCGGTTCAGATTTAGATATAGCCCTCATACAAATGTTGCTCCGGAATGTTTAACCGATTTTGACCAAATTTTACATATTATATTTCACCAATAAACAGACATGGTGAAAGCGGGTCACATCGTTCCAGGTTTTAATATACCCCCATACAAATGTCATTACCGATTTAACATTTTTTGTCAAACACATACATTTACAGGATGCAAAAATCCTTCCCGATTTCAATTTTTTACCGAATTGAATTGCAATGCGAATTGTTTGGGTGATGCCCATATGTCCATACTTTTGTATGACTTTGGTATACTACTGTATAATTTGTATTTGTCTGTCGGACAAATAGGAATTATTACCATATTATTTACCATATTCGTTAAATTTGACTAAAGATGAATTTATAGCATATAAATTATATGAATATAATTTATATAATTTGTATGAACTGAAATTGTTCCCATGAAATACCTGGGTTTAGTAACACAGTGCAACACGAAAAAAAATAACCATATACGGACACCGCTACATGATAAAAGACCAAAAAAAAAAAGACCCGTGTTTTTTTGTTTCCCCCAAAGTCATGCACTTTTTTTTTTATGGGCCCCCAGAGATTTGAGGCCTCGGTGTAATTTTTGGAAAAAAGTGATCATATTCTCAGGCTCATATCTTGCAAACCGTTCGGAATTTTGATTTACTCTCTGAGGCAAAGTTCTAGCTCTTGTCATAAAGAACAAAAATTGTGAACATATAAAATCAAAAAAAACTTCATCTTCAAGGTCAAAATCGCAAAAAACTTAAAAAAATTCGATTTTTTTTAACCTTTTTTCCCCTGTTCAGGTCCATAGGTAGCAAACCGCTGAAAATTCAGGGAAACAATCAACTACAAAAATGTACCTAAGATCTCAATAAACAACTTTCTAGAACATATGAACTTCCTAGGAATTATTCTTAACACCGTTTAGGTAGCGCTTAGTTAGCGCTTAGGTAGCCGCAAAATTGAAAAATTTCCCAAAAATTTCACTGTGCAACATTTTTGAAGTCATTTCAAAATAACCATATACGGACACCGCTACATGATAAAAGACCAAAAAAAAAAAAAAGACCCGTGTTTTTTTCCCCCCAAGTCATGCACTTTTTTTTATGGGCCCCCAGAGATTTGAGGCCTCGGTGTAATTTTTGGAAAAAAGTGATCATATTCTCAGGCTCATATCTTGCAAACCGTTCGGAATTTTGATTTACTCTCTGAGGCAAAGTTTTAGCTCTTGTCACAAAGAACAAAAATTGTAGTTGATTGTTTCCCTGAATTTTCAACGGTTTGCTACCTATGGACCTGAACAGGGGAAAAAAGGTTAAAAAAAATCGATTTTTTTAAGTTTTTTGCGATTTTGACCTTGAAGATGACGTTTTTTTGATTTTATATGTTCACAATTTTTGTTCTTTATAACAAGAGCTAGAGCTTTGCCTCAGAGAGTAAATCAAAATTCCGAACGGTTTGCAAGATATGAGCCTGAGAATATGATCACTTTTTTCCAAAAATTACACCGAGGCCTCAAATCTCTGGGGGCCCATAAAAAAAAAGTGCATGACTTTGGGGGAAAAAAAAAACACGGGTCTTTTTTTTTTTGGTCTTTTATCATGTAGCGGTGTCCGTATATGGTTATTTTGAAATGACTTCAAAAATGTTGCACAGTGAAATTTTTGGGAAATTTTTCAATTTTGCGGCTACCTAAGCGCTACCTAAGCGCTACCTAAACGGTGTTAAGAATAATTCCTAGGAAGTTCATATGTTCTAGAAAGTTGTTTATTGAGATCTTAGGTACATTTTTGTAGTTGATTGTTTCCCTGAATTTTCAGCGGTTTGCTACCTATGGACCTGAACAGGGGAAAAAAGGTTAAAAAAAATCGAATAAGTTTTTTGCGATTTTGACCTTGAAGATGAAGTTTTTTTGATTTTATACGTTCACAATTTTTGTTCTTTATAACAAGAGCTAGAACTTTGCCTCAGAGAGTAAATCAAAATTCCGAACGGTTTGCAAGATATGAGCCTGAGAATATGATCACTTTTTTCCAAAAATTACACCGAGGCCTCAAATCTCTGGGGGCCCATAAAAAAAAAGTGCATGACTTTGGGGGAAACAAAAAAACACGGGTCTTATTTTTTTTGGTCTTTTATCATGTAGCGGTGTCCGTATATGGTTATTTTGAAATGACTTCAAAAATGTTGCACAGTGTAATCAAAGCGAGGGAGTGGTGTAGGGTATTATATAGTCGGCCCGCCCGACTTTAGCCTTTCCTTACTTGTTGAAATTATTGAAAAT
Organism: Polietes domitor; assembly: GCA_947397865.1. NCBI lineage: Eukaryota > Metazoa > Arthropoda > Insecta > Diptera > Muscidae > Polietes > Polietes domitor. Next base: position 100,287,851 of record OX377620.1, read on the forward strand.
GTTAATGGTGTAATATTGTCGGCTTATACAAACATAAAGAGGTAAAAGGACATGTTCATCATGATACATATAATTTGTTGTGCGATACGATTGTGAAGATTTTATTACCCATCAAATTGTTCTTGTGATGTAAAGTTTTTCACTCAGCGATCATCACCTAGTTACATTTAATAAGGCATCTGTAAACGGATATAATCCAAAGTTAGTGATAATGGTCTTTTTGTGAAGAGAGAGCTTCGTTATATATGGTATATTTAGAACGCGACTTCAGATCCAAATGAGCTGAATGGTTTTTACCATCTCTTTCAGAAATTATATGTCATTGGAATGTTGAGTAGATAATTTTTGTAGAATAAACACATAGTCCAGCTGGTCTACGTTTCTCTTTACAGTGGATCAAAGATTACATTTTTTGGTCGAAGGGAGCATTATACCAAGTGAGAAAAGTTTTGTAAGTTAATTTCTGAGAGAATTCTTATTGTCAGAACTATATTGTGGAATCTTAAGAGGATTGGTTTTGTGGATGATCTTAACCGTCTATCTCGTATCTTTACGGGCCAATTTAACCCTTTTTTGAGAAAATCAACAAAAAGTTTTACAAAAAAGGACAATTAAGTATTAACATGTTCTACGAATAAATTTGCTGGGAAATTTCAGTGGGGTCACCGAAGATGCCAAACTTTTAAATACTCAATATCCTCATTTTTTGTCGAAACTGATCAATTTCCCAAAAAAAGTTGGTGAATGTTAACCCTACTAACTTTGTTGTATAGGTTGGCGTGTTACAAGTTTGGAGTCTTTCTGGCAAAATTTTCGTAGAACATTTAAATCCTTAAATGTCCTTTTTGAAATGACTTTCCTTGATTTTCTCGAAAAAGAGTTAAAGTGTTCCATATAGATAGAAAGATCTTCCACAGAAATAATCCTCATTAAATTCCATAATATAGTTCTGACAATAAGAATTCTCTCAGACATTAACTTACAACACTTTTTTCGCTTAGTATAATGTTCCCTTCGACCAAAAATGAAAACTTTAACCCGCTATACAAAGAAACTCAGACCAGCTGGACTATAAGTTTATTCTACAAAAATGATTTACGCAAGAAGCCATTCTGTTCCAAAAATGCTGTTGGACAGAGTTTGTTATTTTGATTTTCCCTAAAATTATAGACTATGTGAGTTTGCTGTATAAGTCACATAGTCGCTTTACGAGGAACGTTCTTACGGAATTTCAAGTAAAGACAGGCAGAAATCTTCAAAAGGAATAGTAATAGACTGCGTATGAATAATATCCACTTGAATCCGCACAACTTATACACCACATATATCATGATGATGATTTCTACCGATGACAGGAATGGAAAAGCTGGTACTTTAGTACTATTTTCAGTACTTTTTCACTCTGAAACTCAAGTCATTAATGATATTTCGTCATATTTTAATGGAAAGTTCTAAGTTTTCTATAGCTGTACACACTGCTGACATGATGATATATTTTTAAAGAAATATGGTGGGTTTTACTTAAGGTGACCATCTATCCCGCTTTTTGATGTTTTCTTTAATTTTCAATCCCGCATAATCCCGCTTTTTCGTTTTACATTATTTTTGGTACGTTATCGATTAAAAATTTTTGGGTGACCGATAAAAGTCCACAATGTCTGTTTAATAAATTTTTAATTAGCTATAATTTTAAGCGAATATTAAGGATTTTTAATAGTAATTTAATCTATGCTTTGATAAAATGTAATTAAATGCTGTGTTGTTCAATTGATTAATTTAAAACATATATTGAAAATAAATGACATCGAATGTCAAAAGTTTTTGAAAAGAAAAATAAAATCGCTTTCAATAATATAGTCGTTTGTTTGACAGGTTCACAAGCACCTGTAGAGAGCTTATTCTTCTATTAACAAAATATAGACCAATGAAATTCTAGCCTAATAATAAGCTCTTTAAAAAGAATTTGTATTAACAAATTATTAATTCTTTACAATTTGAAGATCGAATCCATCACTATGAAAAATTGTTTAAGAAATAAAAATTTAAAATTAGTAAAAGGGCGTTATGTTTGGACATGGCTAATGTCATATATCCTCCAATTTCACTATGAATTGCACAGTATTACCGACTCTAGACTGTTGACTTTGCGTAGAAGTGAACCTACGCGCCGACTTATGTTAACAGTTTTAATTAAATTTTCGTTTTTGTGTCGTTGTTGAAATATTGAAAAATGTAAATAATTTTACCCTAAATATTGTTTATTTATTTAGTTAGGAAAAACTTGATGCTTCTCGACCAATTTTATCTATTTACAATCCTGAAGTTCTTGATTGCAGATAGATCCGTTTGATTGGTACCATCTGTCTACATATTCTAAACACCCCCATTTTAATTTATAATACATATACAGCTTAATTGTTTATGTTTACGTTTTTGACCAGATTTTCATGATCCCGATTTTTTTTCAACACAATCAATCCCGCTTTTTGTCCAATAACACTACTCAACAAAATGAAAAAAATTTCATGTACTCCGGATGCGATAATTTTTTCTGTGTAGATAACCTTGACATGAGCTCGAAAAACGCAATAATTTTTTTTTTCGTTTGGTTTTTGTTTTATTTTTTTTTTTTTAATTTAAAAATTTTTTTTGGTTAATTTGTTTCGTCCGGCATAACTCGGGAACCACTATCCCGATTTAATTGAATTAAATTTTAAAAAATTTAAAATTACAATTCCCTTAATCTGTTCATATATTGTTTTCCTATACAAGCAACAGTTTCCAAGTTAAAAATGAATATATAAAGGAAAAAACTTATTTTTTGCCTAAAGATTTAAATTTTTTTTAAATCCATAAAAAATCCTAAATGAAAAAAAATGTCAAATCTTATTACTTTTACGTAAAGTCACATAACCTATGAGCAAAATGAGACAAAGATCATGAAAATCGATGCACGCGTTTCGCTTTTATTCGCAATTGAGTAAAGGTATGAATTTCAAAAATTTGCTCGACATATGCACAACTTTGTCTATGGTAAGGTTTTTTCTTTTTTATTACAAAAAAAAAATTAAAATTTGTTGGGTGACAAAAATATATGACTTTAAATTAAAAAACAATTCGATATATGTACAAGAAATTATCCTAAGGATATCAACATTAATTAATTATAAAAAAGTTTTAAAAAAAAATATCTAAACATCTTTTATATTGTTGTGGGTCTGTTTCTCTTATCAGGAACCAGATATAGTCCCCCATCATAGCTTCGTTCCAAAATCCTTGGTATCGGTGCTCAATTTCTTTCATTTGCTGATGAAAACGCTCACCATGCTCGTCACTCACATCGCCCAGGTTGTCCGGAAAGAAGTCCAAGTGCGAGTGTAGAAAATGTATCTTAAGCGACATATTTGCTCTATTTTTTTATAATTTTGGAGTAGTTGTTCGACGATCTCTCTGTAATTTGAGCTTTTGTTGTTTCCAAGAAATCCGGAAACAATTTGCCGAAATGAGTTCCAAGCTGCAGCTTCATTTGGTGATAAAATGTGCTCAAACTGTTGGTCTTGCAACAACTTTTTAATTTGCGGACCGTCGAAAACGCCTTCCTTAATCTTTGCCGATGAAAGGTGAGGAAAAATGGTTTTTAAATAGGCGAACGCTTCGCCATCTTTGTTGATAGCTTTCACGAAGTTTTTTATGAGTCCGAGCTTTATGTGAAGAGGTGGGAGAAAAACATTTTCCTTTTTTATGAGTGGTGTATATTTCACGTTGTCGCTGCCGGGGATGAAGTTAACTCTTTCTGTCCAACTCCTCCTGGTGTAATGATGTTGACGATCGCGGCTGTCCCAAAGGCAGAGAAAACAACAGTACTTTGTGAATCCACCTTGTAATCCACAAAGGATACCGATAACCTTAAGGTCGGCACAAACTTTCCAATCGTGCCTCTCATAGTTAAGGCACTTTAGTAGATTGTCCATGACTTCGTATGTTTCCTTGGTGTCAACGGCATGAGCAATTGGAATCGAAGGTTTCTCGTTGCCGTTGTGCAGTAAAATTGCTTTAAGGCTCTGCTTGTTGCTGTCGATGAAAAGACGCCACTCTCCTGGATTGTAAGAGTACCCGAGTTCACCAAATAATCCGGGAATGTCCTTACAAAAACAGATGTTGTCTTTTTTGTGTAGTACCTTGCGTATGGTTCATGACGCTTCCTGTAGATTGTTGTCACCACACCAGGAGCCAAGAAACCGAACTGTTGCATGCGCGATGCATGCAACTCTGCATCTTCCTTGGAGAGTTTCAATTCTCTAACCCAATCGTTCAGTTCTGCTTGGGAACATAAGCGTTGACCTCCATGCAATGTATATGTTGACTCGCATTCTGATGTGGTTTCTACTGTCTCCGAATCTGATGTTGGATGTATCGCCTCATTATTAGATACCCATCTTGAAACGGACGGTTGCGGGTCCACTGGTTCTTCGGAAAATGGCACTGGAAAATTCACTGTTGAAACAGCAGCGTAAGTCCATCGTATATTTTTTCCCACGCCTGTTTTTTTGCTAAGACAGAAGTAGCAATCTGTTACATGGCAAAGCGGAGCTCTCCAAAGCATTGGCATGATGATTCTCGGCTGTCGTCTGAAAGAATTTCAATAATAAGTTATATATGTTCTTGAATTTCGTAATCTACACTTACCTTGAGTCAGCTAGCTGTACGTAGCACCTTGGACATAGAGCAATTGGTGTCCACCGCTCATCTATGTTTGAGACCTTTAAGTTGAAGCTCTCTTCAAATGAATCTCTCAATTTAGGTGAAAAACAACGCTTGTTTTTTTCAGAAACGTATTCTCCGCACATGTAACAAAAATTACTTGGATTGGTATTGCATTCAAATCCTCGCGAACGTTTATTTATTTATTTAGTATTTTACTGACAGGTACTTATAAATGGGTGTATATTTTTTTACGGTGGCTACATACCTGTTTCACCATGTGTGAGTCTTAAATTTTCCGAATAATGACCACCCTTAAATGTGGGTTGCATTTCTGTAAAAAAATCATACAGGTAGCCAACGGAAAACCCAAATAATTAAAAAAGTCCCCTTTCCTTTTTTCCTTTTAATTGTTCACGCACATTTATTAGCGTTTATTACTTTGCTTACGCAATCATAAAAATTAAATAACCCTTTGTTTATTCGGTTTTGTTAATTCTGAGAATCAAAAAAAAAAAAGAAAAAACCTTACCATAGACAAATTTGTGCATATGTCGAGCAAATTTTTGAAATTCATACCTTTACTCAATTGCGAATAAAAGCGAAACGCGTGCATCGATTTTCATGATCTTTGTCTCATTTTGCTCATAGGTTATGTGATTTTACGTAAAAGTAATAAGATTTGACATTTTTTTCATTTAGGATTTTTTATGGATTTAAAAAAAAAAATTTAAATCTTTAGGCAAAAAATAAGTTTTTTCCTTTATATATTCATTTTTAACTTGGAAACTGTTGCTTGTATAGGAAAACAATATATCAACAGATTAAGGGAATTGTAATTTTAAATTTTTTAAAATTTAATTCAATTAAATCGGGCTAGTGTTTCCCGAGTTATGCCGGACGAAACAAATTAACCAAAAAAAATTTTTAAAATTAAAAAAAAAAAAAATAAAACAAAAACCAAACGAAAAAAAAATTTTATTGCGTTTTTCGAGCTCATGTCAAGGTTATCTACACAGAAAAAATTATCGCATCCCGAGTACATTTTGACTGTTGACTAGTGTAAGTGATAGTCACGTTAGTTTTACTGCAAATAACCCTTTAATAACGATGGATAATTCGTAAATGTACTAGCAAATTTACAATTGTTAATAACCATTTTTTTTCTTACCGGTTCTTCTTAACTCAGTATTGTGTTCTGTATTATCTACTTTATCGAAAAAGTAGACAAGTTGACGAAAGAAACTAACTATTAACAACCCGATAGGCAGATTTTTATTAAATTCTTCGATATACTTCAACCCGTTGGCTTTCTAGAATGGAAGTAAGAGATCGTATATTGGAACTGTGGGAGCCCTTCAAGTATATTTGCAATCTGTAGAATTTCACTAATATGAGCAGTGACTTAAAAGCCGAGGAGCTTATTTTCATATATTTTGCTGATATTCCATTATATTTTACTATCTACAAAGAAATTTGTATTTATACAATTATCCCGAAACATTATACAAAGGGAAGTCTAAGATAACAGTGATTTTTCTAATGTGAATTTAAACGAAAATTCAATTTTCTGTGGATTTGAAAAATGTATTTCGAAAAGTATTATTTATTTTTTACAAAATACTACCAAAAGTTTTCAGTTGTCACTATGAAAAAAACACAAAAACTTACAATAAACGTTCAATAATTTGACTAATAAGTTATTCTAAGACAAGAATCAAAATTAAATCAGAACAGAATTGGACAAAAATGCACCACAAAAAAATTTAAGGGAAAAATATGTGAACAAACTTAACTCGTTTGTTCTTAATTTCTATTAATCGCATTTAAAATGTAAAATACGTTACATTAATCTATTTTGAATTGTAAGCAAATTTACTAAACATTGTAATAGAGTATCTTATATTTCGAAATATGAACTATTGTGAATTGTTAATCGCGTATAAGATTCGTCGTAACAAAATGTCAAATCTTCTTCTTAAATGAATTCTAACAAATCTGCCACTTAGTCGATACAGCCGAACTGGTGAGCATCTTCTCAACTCTAAATAAAATAACCAATTTGAAAACTAATCTTTAACTTGGTTTATTTTACCTTTTACTTACCTACGAAAAAACTGCATATCATCATCGTTTCTCATTTCACTGAGAAACTAAATGATATACCAGATTTACTCAAACCCCTTTTCTAGTAGCTCAAAACGGAGTCACTTCATTCAACACCAGAAATACAGTCCACTATCTTCGAGTGTAATCGGTTGAAGTTAATTTGTGACGTCACCGGCCTGCAGATTCCCCATTATATTCCTCTCTGGTTTTTATTACCAATTTCTGCAAGCGCCGGGCTTTGGACGTCCGCAGCTGATCAATCAGAGCACACTCACCGCTTCCAATTGGAAACCCGCCGCACACCTATTCAACATGATTTTAGAGGTGTTTTTAACTCAAAGACGGCTTAAACAATCTTTAAAAATTAAACAATCTTCATTTGTGGGAGATGACTGGAAATTATTTGTTATTTGTTTGGACCGCGACCCATCCTAGTAATACAGTGGACTGCACTCCATGCTGGAGTCACCATGAAGCCACAGCTTTTTAAGTAGCTCCGGAACTATTGGCCAACTCAAAAACTAACTCTTAATACCACTTCCAGATAAATTAATTATGCAATTTTTATATTTTTAATTCACGTTCTCGACATGATTCTTAACATCTTTGAAACAACATTTTTAAATATTGACAATTTTATAAAAAAATAGAAAAAAACTTTAAAAACATTAAAATTCCGACTGTAAACCATTTGCCACGATTCTACAATCTATCATATGTTAAACTATTACTTGTCCCATCTTTAAATGACGAACGGGGAGAGCTACACAATTCTTACACAACTAGTCCAAAAACTAATGCATTTAATGTTAGTTGCAGTCTTAGATGTGTTACAACACATTTGCTTCCTTCAGTTGAAAGTAATGCCCTCCACTTAGTTAAAAATTGCATTGTTTAGTGCACAAAGACATACGGCAAAATGTGCCAAGTCGCTATGAAATTGCGCCTGATTTATGAATTTGCTACTGGCGCGTTGCACGTGGTACATACATCACCAACGCTGCGTATGAATGTTTGTGTTCAAAAATGTTATGAACAGTTGTATATAAATATAAATGTATTATATACGTATAGCAGTATAGTAGTACAGTATAGGGTTGTCAGAAAAGAGCAATACATGTTCAAATTGTTTGCCAAGGGCGACTTCAAATACAAAAACGGACCAAACAAATTTGGTCAAAAAAAATACAAAATAATTATAAAAATTAGATTTTTGCCAAATTGGCATTAGGAATCTTACTTTTGTATAAAACAAAATTGTTAAAAGGCATGTATCACAAAGAAAGATTACTTGATTTACTTTAGAATATAACCAGTTTCATCAATATTAATTAATATTAATATTAATTAAACGGCTATTTGTGAACACGCTAAGCTCTGTTTTCAATAGTACTCAGTAGATTTTCTGCACAAAATTTTTTATTAATACCAACAAATTATGATTTCTGAGTCGTAATCGAAAAAAAAGGTTTTAATGTCCTTTTTGTAAAAAAGTCATATTTTTTGGAGTTTATTTTCCCCTCCTTAAGAATTGTGGTATCGCAAAAATGTACTTTTTGGTTTATAAAAATATATATAATTTCTTGATGCAAACATTTCATGGCGCTACCTTAATCTCTGTGCCCATTCTTATTATTTATTTAGAATTAATTGTGGTAGTAATAAGAATATATTTATTTGGCAATGATTGCATGTAATTTTGTAAGACTAGTTCAATAACCCTTTACATCGCACACACTATAAATAAGGGTGAATATCTCCCTTGCAAGCAGCATTCATACTTATTACACATACAGCAAATTTAGTTTATTTTTACTTAACACACATTTATTTCACAATGCAACACATTAAGTCATAATGTGGTGGCAGTTCTGTAGCATAAAATATTGTCTGAATTGTGCCAACGTAAAAGATAAAAAACATATTTTTTCTCATATTTTGTTGTTATTGTGTACAATATATTTACTTAGTTTCATTTCACATTTTGGAATGATGGAAAATCTGATCTGATGCTGTATAACCCACCTTCGTTGATACAACGTAAAATGTTTCATTAAATTAGCAATCAATTGATAATGAAACACTATCATTATACTATTGCAACATTGTCATCATTATACTAATGAAACATTGACATTATAAGAATGAAAAATTATATTTATAATAATGAAACATTGTCATTATAATAACGAAACACTGTCATTAGAATAATTCTAAGCCATTTCAATTGAATTCGGAGAAGGAACTGAAATCGACAACGGTTTTTGTATGGGTACTATATCATGATTCGATGTAAACTACCTTCACAATGTATATTTCCAGCTGAAATATGAAGTGTTCTGCCAAATTAGAGCAAAATCTGTAATGGTTTGTCTCTGAGAGAAAAAAGTTGAATCGGGGAGGACACTTGTATGAAGTTTATATTAAAACCTGAGGCGATGTGGCACAATTTCACCATATGTATTTCTAGTTCAAATATAAGATGTTTGCCAAATTTGAAAAACATCGCTTACAGAAAATGGCAATGAGAAAGGTTTCAGGTAGAACACAACTCTCTTCAAAAAACGCTTTTCGGTGAGCTTTTCGTGTGTATACATACAATACTCAGATAATGTAGATAATAATACTCTTTTCATATAATGTAGATATATATACAACCGATGACAGCATATTACCGCTAGCACTCCATACACAAGGATCACTGATGAGTTGTCTCTACACAGGACAACGAAATACGTGTATGGTCAAATGTATGTATGGTTGAGTGTGGTTCTCCTCCTTTCCATTATCTAAAAAGATTTCCTTCGAAAGAAGAAATTACCTTATCGAATAGCTAAAATTCGAATGTATTACATTCAAAGCTCATAGAAAATCAATCAATCGATCACTAGTCAAACAACGCTTAAAATAGATAGTTTCTAGAGAGAAAATCGGTTAAAATATGTGGTATCTGAAGTGGAAAATGTTAAATCGAAAGCGAAATGTGTATGTTAAAATATGCTGTCTCTACAGCGAAATTTGTATGGGAGCTATATCTAAATCTGAACCAATCTAACATTGCTAGATCGACTCAGAAAGTGATTCTAAGCCGATGAGCATAACAAACGATGGGTCTATCTCGTTTGCTTTTGGATGTAACAAACAAATGCAGAAAGACATAAATATCCAAGTGGAGAGTAGAAAAATCTTCAAAAATGGGAGTGACGAGCACGTTACGGCAAGTGATGTAGTGCCACGTCGCACAGTGACTGAAAATCGTTTTTCATTGGCCAAAATTCTGTAACTTTTGAACCGATGAAAATATTTAAGTAATGTTTTTAATGGATAGATATTTAGTTCAGCTTGACCCAGTTTTAATTACATTAAAATTGATTGAGGACTTTTTAATTAATTCTAGATCAAAGTTGAACTTTCGATTTTTTTAAACTTTTAGGGTGAATTATGGGTTTATTATGTCTTTTTTTTATTAAAAAATTTAATATTTGGATTTTTAATAATAATTATAAATATTTTTTGTAATAATGGAATTTTTTTAATGTTACACTCACTCAAACAAATTTTTACACAAAAAAATAAAATCAACTGGAGATTTTGCTATTATTACAGAAAAATTAAAAATTGTTTGCTGTCAAATTTGCAAATTTGTTTACACTCAAAGAATATTTACACTTAAAATAAACGTTAATAATATTATCTACAAATCTTGCTACAAAAAAATTATTATTTTTTGCTGTCGAATGTGATAATTTTAAAAATAAAAACTGCAATAGATTTTAATAGCATTTGTAAGAATGGTAGGTTCTGTTTATTATTATTTTTACTAATACTATGTTTTTCGTACTTAAATAAAAACGAAAGGCAATTATAATTATTATTCATTTGACTCAAATATTGATTGAAAATATTCCATATTTTGTTCTGTGCTATTTCTGTTTATACCCTACACCATTTCGTGGATTAGGGTATTATAAGTTAGTTTTCCGCCAAATATTTGTAACACCAAGAAATAATTGAGCTAGACCCACCTTTAAGCATACGGATCGGCTTAGAATCACCAGCTGAGTCGATTTAACGATGTCTGTCCGTCCGTACGTCCGTCTGCTGTCCATCTAAGCTTGTTCGCACTCTACAGGTCGCAAATATGGTCCGATTGTCATGAAATTTGTTTTTTGGGCCTAGGACGATTGGTATTGAATTTTGAGAAAATCGGTTCAGATTTAGATATAGCCTCCATACAAATATCGCTATAATTTACACTATTACTGCTCTAGAATACATATTTTACATTTCAAAAATTTCAGGATCGTGTTATATTTGAACTAGAAACAGCTCACGGGAAAGTGTACCACATGGGTCCATGTTTTGATATAGCCCCCATACAAATGTACCTCCGATTTACAATAGCACTGCTCTAAAATGCACATTTTACATCGGGTCTTGATCAAATTTTCCACACAATGTTACATTTATACTAGAAACACGTATTTTGAAAGCCAGCTATATAGGTCAATGTTTTGGTATTGCCCCCATACAAATATTCCCCCAGTTTACACTATTATCGCTCTAGAACCCACATCTTACATTGGATCTTGATAAAATTTTGCAGATCAAGTTATATTTCAATAAAGAATATCTACTTTAAAAGTGATTTATAAAATTCCACTTTTTAATGTAGCGCCCTTCCAAATGGGCCCTCATTTTAATTATTACCTCTCTAGGACCCACATTTTTCATCGGAAGTTTTTCAAATTTTGCAGATTATATTATATTTCAACTAAGAATACATACTATGAAAGTCAAATATATGGGTCCATATTTTGGTATAACCCCCATACAAATTGAGCTCCCACTCTACATGGATTGGATCTCCATACAATTTTGCATAGCATGTCATATTTCAACTAAGAATACCTACTTTGATCTATATGGAAACACTTTTTAATGTAGCGCCCTTACAAATGGCCCCTGTTTAATTTTTACCCCTCAAGGACGCAAATTTTACATCGGTTTTTATACCCTACACCACTTCGTGGTCTAGGGTATTATAAGTTAGTTTCGCGCCAAATGTTTGTAACACCAAGAAATAATTGAGCTAGACCCACCTTTAAGTATACGGATCGGCTTAGAATCGCAAGCTGAGTCGATTTAACGATGTCTGTCTGTCCGTCTGTCCGTCCGTCCGTCTGCTGACCATCTAAGCTTGTTCGCACTCTACAGGTCGCAATTGTCGTCCGATTGTCATGAAACTTGGCAGAAGTTATTTTTTGTGGCCAAGGACCATTGGTATTGAATTTGGAGGAAATCGGTTCAGATTTAGATATAGCCCCCATACAAATGTCGGTCCCGATTTGACATTTTCCGCTCTAGAAACCACATATTGTACCCGATTTTCTTTAAATTTGGTACAACATCTTATAATCCAACTAGAAACACCTATGCCGAAATCGGGCAAGATCGGTTCAGATTTAGATATAGCCCCCATACAAATGTCGCTCCCTATTTCACTTTTTCCGCTTTAGAAACCACATATTGTACCCGATTTTCATTAAAATTGGCAGAACATCTTATAATGCAACTAGAAACACGTACGCAAAAATTGGATAAGATCGGTTCAGATTTAGATATAGCCCCCATACAAATGTCGCTCCCGATTTGACATTTTCCGTTCTAGAAACGACATATTGTACCCGGTTTTTTTAAATATTGCAGAACATCTTATAATCCAACTAGAAACACCTATGCAAAAATTGGGTAAGATCGGTTCAGATTTAGATATAGCCCCCATACAAATGTCGCTCCCTATTTCACTTTTTCCGCTTTAGAAACCACATATTGTACCCGATTTTCATTTAAATTGGCAGAACATCTTATAATCCAACTAGAAACACCTATGCAAAAATTGGGTAAGATCGGTTCAGATTTAGATATAGCCCCCATACAAATGTCGCTCCCTATTTCACTTTTTCCGCTTTAGAAACCACATATTGTACCCGATTTTCATTTAAATTGGCAGAACATCTTATAATGTAACTAGAAACACGTATGCAAAAATTGGATAAGATCGGTTCAGATTTAGATATAGCCCCCACACAAATGTTGCTCCCGATTTGACATTTTCCGTTCTAGAAACGACATATTGTACCCGGTTTTTTTAAATATTGCAGAACATCTTATAATCCAACTAGAAACACCTATACAAAAATTGGGTAAGATCGGTTCAGATTTAGATATAGCCCCCATACAAATGTCGCTCCCTATTTCACTTTTTCCGCTTTAGAAACCACATATTGTACCCGATTTTCATTAAAATTGGCAGAACATCTTATAATGCAACTAGAAACACGTATGCAAAAATTGGATAAGATCGGTTCAGATTTAGATATAGCCCCCATACAAATGTCGCTCCCGATTTGACATTTTCCGTTCTAGAAACGACAATTAACATTTTTTGTCAAACACATACATTTACAGCATGCAAAAATCCTTCCCGATTTCATTTTTTTACCGAATTGAATTGCAATGAGAATTGTTTGGGTGATGCCCATATGTCCATACTTTGGTATGACTTTGGTATACTACTGTATAATTTGTATTTGTCTGTCGGACAATTGGATCAATTACCATATTATTTACCATTTTCGTTAAATTTGACTAAAGATGAATTTATAGCATATAAATTATATTCATATAATTTATATAATTTGTATGAACTACATAAAATTGCTCCCATGAAATACCTGGATTTAGTAATCAAAGCGAGGTACATACGCAGGGAGTGGTGTAGGGTATTATATAGTCGGCCCCGCCCGACTTTAGCCTTTCCTTACTTGTTTTTTTTTTCAAATTTTGCAGATTATATTATATTTCAACTAAGAATACATACTATGAAAGTCAAATATATGTGTCCATACTTTGGAATAACCCAAATGGGGTCCCATTCTACTCTATTACTCCATGTTGTAATAGACCCCCTTTCAAATGTCGATCCGATTCATCCTATTACTACTGTAAAATTTGTATTTGTCTGCCGGTAAATTGGATCAATTATCATATTATTTACTATATTCGTTAAATATGACTAAAGATGAATTTATGGTAAACTGTATAATATATATGAACTACATAAAATTGCTCCCATGAAACACAACAATAAAAGCGAGGTATATACGCAGAGAGTGGGTATTATATAGTCGACCCCGTCCGACTTTAGCCTTTCCTTACTTGTTTTTTATTAGTTTTTTGGCTTCTTCATCTAAATGTTCATCTATGTTCCACTTTCCACTGATTTCGAATACTGGAGATGAATGGATCTGACGTTGCTAATAATATATTAAATATATCTTCATTTGTGGAATTTCGTGAAATTTTTCTGGTATTGTGCTCTCTATAAAATCTGTAATCCAAGTTCCTTTTTTCCTGAGCCTCCTCTGATATATCTCCAAGTGGCACCAAATGATATCTAATGACATCTTCTCCATGATAAAGGATTTTGTGAACTGTTGCAGACATATTTCTCCATGGGTATTTGGTTGTATATATTTTTGCAGTTTCCTTAGCATAATCTCCAAATTTTCTAGAGTCAATTTCTTCATTGCACGCAAGTACTTCTAGGATTATTTTAAATCTGAAAATAAGGTTTAAATCCACTCCTGTTATTTCAGATGCTGTTTCTGGATCTTTTTTTGGCTGATCTATAATCAATCCAAATTTGCGATATTCATGTTGAACATGTTTCTTTTTTGAACATCTTAACTCTTTGTTGGTTTCGTTGTTTCTTATTGATCCTGAAAACCCGAAATCCAAATCATAACTGATTTTTAGTATGTGTTCCATAAGTCGTATTCTTGCATGTAGTGGTGATAATCCAAATTCATATGCATTGGTATTATCTAATGATTTTGCCTGGACTTGGTTTAATTGTATTGATGTTGTTTGGCATATAATACAGCTGGATGCAGCCATATATTTACTGTAGAACCTATTGTGATAATTTTATGTCTTATTTTTTGCTGATCAAAACAAATCTATAAAACCCTTTTGCAGGTATTATATTTAATTATTTTAGTTTTACGTAGTCTAAAGTAAAAAAACATAAGATTTTAGGCAAAATTGGAGAAATAAAACAGTTTGGATGAAATATATAGACGGTTGGAATTGAAACTTGTTATGGGTCAACAATAGACTGTGGCCCGAAGTTACAAAAATATAAAGTTATTTATGAATCTGTCTCTGATATCACATCATCATGTCATGTTACACGACTATCAAAAATGGGACTATCAAATTTGAGAAAGGTAGTGTATATTTTGAGTTTTATGAGGTTTCGGGTGATGTACGTTTCTTGTTCTCTTTTGTTTCCTAGAAGTTATATTCCATTAAAGTTTAAATTATTTTAAAATATTTCATAACGCCCCTAATGTTAAACGCGAGAGCTGTGACCACTTACAACAACTAAAGACTATAATCCTACCAACATTATAAAAACAAAAAAGGAAAGGCTAAAGTCGGGCGGGTCGCCTATAACATTTTTCGGTAACAAAGTGAAAAGAAAGATTTTTTGTATGTTTCCCAATCATAAGCTAATATCACCTTTTCCAATTTGTCAAATCGGAAATATTTATACCGGTGCTATATCCAAACATGGGATATAGTGACTAACTTTCACAATAAGTTCATCCAGTTCAAATATAACATGTTATGTTCACTTTTCAAAAATTCGGTGAAAATTCGTGGTTTCTGGGGCGGAAAAAGTCCATCCGGGAGCAAAATTTGTATGGGAACTATATATAAATCTGAACCGATCTGATAAGATATTTTGAAAGATTTGAAGAAGAACTGTTAAAATATGTGGTTTATAGAGCAGAAAAAGTCAAGTCGTGATTACAAGAATAGATGGACAGACAGACAGACGGACATTGCTAAATCGATTCAAAAAGTGATTCTAAATCGATCGGTATAGTTAACAATGGGTCTATCTCGTTTCCTTTTGGGTGTTACAAACAAATGCACAAAGACATAATACTCTCGTGGAGTGTGTGAAGACCGCAGGCCATTATCGATGATAGCTTGCAAGTAATAACCATTTATTTTTGATAAAAAAAAAAAACAAAAAAATCTTTTTCTGAAATTAAAAAACAAACAGTTGAGTTTGACAGCATGCCACTCCCAAAATTAGCGATAGTTTAACCTAAGTTTTTGGTTACCTTAATCTGGATATATTAGCTACAAAAAGGCATAACAATTTTGAAAATCGGTGACAAAAAATATAGATTTTTATCTCATATTGTCCGGCTACATGCTTAGAAGTACAAATGGAGTGAAAACTCCATTTATGCTGCGCCTCTACGTCAGAGGAATTTACACATCGATTTCACGATTCTAGCTGAAATACTTTAGTTAGTACCATTTTTATCGCTTTTTGTCCCGCTCGCCCCTTAAAAGTGAAAATTTCGAAAAATCCATTTATATTGGACTTCTACGTGGTCCGAGAAATATATACATGTGGAATTTCAAGATTCTAGTTGCAATACTTTAAATGGCACCATTTGCATCCCTTTTTGTCCCGCTTCGAAAAATTCCATTTTTATTGCGCTTCTACGTAGCAAGAGAAATTTACATACCGAAATTCACGATTCTACCGGAAAACTTTGGTTGGTACCATTTTTATCTCCGTCAAATTTCCTTCAACTTCTTATAAAAAGCAAAAGATAGGCAAAATTTCAACGAAAACTGTAAGTTCACATCTTGCGGCCTAACCTTTGCGTACGGGAAGTGACCCGGTTTTAAGTACCACATAAAGAGTGATTTTTTTGAGGTTAGGATTTTCATGCATTAGTATTTGACAGATCACGTGGGATTTCAGACATGGTGTCAAAGAGAAAGATGCTCAGTATGCTTTGACATTTCACCATGAATAGACTTACTAACGAGCAACGCTTGCAAATCATTGAATTGTATTATCAAAATGCGTGCTCTGTTAAGAAAGTTCAGAAAGAAAGAAATTGTGTTCAGCGACGAAGCTCATTTTTGGCTCAATGGGTACGTAAATAGGCAGAATTGTCGATTTTGGAGTGAATATCAGCCAGAAGCATTGCAAGAGCTACCAATGCATCCAGGAAAAGTCACAGTTTGGTGCGGTTTATGGGCTGGTGGCATCATTGGACCGTACTTCTTCAAAGATGATGCGAATCGTAACGTAACTGTGAATGGTGAGCGCTACCGTGAGATGATATCCAACTTTTTTTTGCCCAAAATGGAAGAACTGAACTTGGTTGACATGTGGTTTCAACAAGATGGCGCTACATGCCACACAGCTCGCGATTCTATGGCCATTTTGAGGGAAAACTTCGGAGAACAATTCATCTCAAGAAATGGACCGGTAAGTTGGCCACCAAGATCATGCGATTTGACGCCTTTAGACTATTTTTTGTGGGGCTACGTCAAGTCTAAAGTCTACAGAAATAAGCCAGCAACTATTCCAGCTTTGAAAGACAACATTTCCGAAGAAATTCGGGCTATTCCGGCCGAAATGCTCGAAAAAGTTGCCCAAAATTGGACTTTCCGAATGGACCACCTAAGACGCAGCCGCGGTCAACATTTAAATGAAATTATCTTCAAAAAGTAAATGTCATGGACCAATCTAACGTTTCAAATAAAGAACCGATGAGATTTTGCAAATTTTATGCGTTTTTTTAAAAAAAAAGTTATCAAGCTCTTAAAAATCACCCTTTATATACAATTTCCAATGAAATGGAAATATGCTGCGTTTAATTTAAGAGTTATTAAAAATCCCCTCTGATATGATGGTAACTTTTAAATTGTTCCTAATTCATGAAAATAGTAATTATAGGCATCTGGGCCTTGAATAGCCAACATGCAAAAAACTCATATGTTCAACAATGAAAATTGTATAATTTTCTTCTGGTGGTACTGCGCTCTACGTAATATTGCCGCTGTATAATCAGGCGGTACTTCTGTGAAGTGGACGGCGAACTTAACTGTCTTTTACTACTTTTTTCTAAATGTTGCGCCAACTCCGCCCCTGGAAACACCCTTTTTCCGTTTAAATCTACAAATCGGAAAAATCTTTTTGCGTCAATTGCAGTTGTCTTGGAATTGGGCAGTACAAAATAATGCCATTTATGCAAATGGTTTAAAATTGAATCTTCACAGATGATTTCAGTTCATGCCGCTGTCCAAGACCCTGCCAGAACACTCTACTATATTACAATGCTTATAACCATATATTGTACTCGCATGAATGACTATATATGTACACACGCTTTAACCAGTCCCCCAAAAAATAAATTTAGTTATGCGGGGCAGCCCAACAGAATAGTGTTGTAATTTGAAACAAATCTTAATTTAAGAAAACTTTCAGCGGCAGCAGCATTTTTCTTGTGCATAAATTACAAATGCAATTTACCGAAAAAACAAAACCGACAACCGAAGAAACAGTGTAATGAGACATTGACTTCGAAACAAATGTCTCCATTTAAATTGTGGAAAATTGCCACAGCGGCAGGCAGACCTTTTCTCTGGCCAGTGCCAGCCAGTCCATAGTCTATGTGTGGACACAGATAATGCCAGACCTTTTTTGTTTGCATGGCTAGCTACCTATTTAAATAAAGGCCGATTGGAAGTGGAACCTGTGCCAGATAGTTTTGTTTTTTTTTGATGGAAAGAAAACAAAACAGAACAGGAAACTAAGACAACTAAGTATCTATCATAGAAGCCAATCTATTTTTATTTACTTTTGAGACAATTTTTGTCCATTGGAAATATCTATGTTGTTTTTGTTCGGTTACCCAAAATAACAATCGAGTGTTTTTTATTTAACCGGAAAAGGATACAAGCAACTGGCTGGCTGGCTGACTCGACAGCCACCCACATACACACAAGCATAACCACAGACACACACATACCTCCTATTTTCTGTATTCAGGAGTTCGAGTACATGTGTGTCACACTACATTTACCTCAAAACTTTAGATTGCTTTAGTTTCACATGTTTAAACATGGTTTATTACGGAACGAACACTCAGGCGTATCACGGGTATCATGGCGAAGGGAAAAACAGAAGGGGGCCTGATGGAAATACAGGGAATACTAGGGGACTACTAGCTCCTGATGATTAATTACACATAACCTCACTTTGTGGAAAACTGTTGTCTCGCTGTATATAACAGACATTTCCGAGGTCATGATGAATAATTGCACAAAACACCACTTTGTGGAATACTGTTGTTAGGCTGGATATAACAGAAATTTCAAATCGCTGTTTTTCATCAGGGAACCTTCAGGTTTGTCCTTACCATATCAACCAAGAAATAAACGCAAGTTCAGACCACTTAACAAAGTCGTCGTATCTGCCGTCCATTGCTTAATTCACTGATTTTTTATAAGAGATATTAGAGAAAAATATATATAAATCCCCAGCGGGCCCGACGCCTTTAGGCCCCTTCAACACCGCCTTCTCCACTATCATATGAATTGTCTACTAGACAGACTATGCGGAAATTTTTGAATCAATAGATGTAAAAAAAAGGCAACATGGGTTTGTGCAAACAACAGTGTGTCACAAAGGCAAAACAGAAAAGCAAAACTGAAACCTTTCCGACTTCGGGAAGAAGTTTCCTTTGTTGTATGCACCATTGATTTGTAATCCATTGGAACAAAATTCACTGTATGTAACACCCATAAAGCATGCCACCGCCACCAACAACAATAGCAACGGCAACAAAACTTATGTATATAGAAAAACAATAAATATATATTTTTTATACACTCGATTTCCCTTCAATCTGTAGTTAAACAACACAAACAACGCAAACAAACAACAAACGATAGAAAGCGAAAGATAGAATTTTAAGAAAATAACAAAAACAGTAACACAAACTTCAGCGTTCTATCCCACTAACCCAGTAAGGATATTATTTACCACATGCGAACAACACAAATACACACTATTACAGACAAGGCAAACATAGCGCCAGCTAGAGAGCCAACAAACGTAACATACATACATATGTAAACACAATTAAGGGAAGAGTCAAATCAGAGGAGACATTTGTATGGGAGTTATATCTAAATCTAAACCGATTTTCTTTAAATTAAATAGCGTTCGTTCTTATCCCATAAAACTTCGTTGCGCAAAGTTTCATTTAGTTCTAACTACAATTGCGACCTGTACTTTGAATACAAGTATAGATGGATAGACAGGTGAAAACGTGATTCTTAGTCGATCGGTATAATAAACGATGCACAAAGTCATTATACACTGTTGTGTAGTGTATAAAGATATAGATATACCCACTACCAGCCAATGCATGTAAGAAGGCGTCGATCATTGAACCTAGAAAATACTCTATCAAAAAACGGCGTACGGTCATAACGCCCAAGTTCATAACGCCCAAATCGATAAATGTCATAAAGCCCAATAATGGGCATATCACCCAAATTTGGGCAATAAAAATGTAAATAATTTATTTGGGCTTTCTGACGCAAAGTATGGTCTTATGACCTTCTTTTGGGCTTTATGACATTTTTGTAAAATGAATAATACTCAGAAACCCATCTGAATGAAACTGTTGTATAACAGTTATGTATTTTGTATCTCTAGAGGCATAGTCGAATAGGAGCATCCCCAACTCGCTTTTTCAGTTATCTATAATTTATAAAGTGTAGTATCGTCCACTCAAAAATAATTTGGATACGATCCTGAAACCAGATATACAAACCATAAAGGAGACTATGAATTGTTCAACAGAATTCAACAGTCTAGCTACGAAATGTTCTTTGTAATTTGTAACGTCCAAAATAGTGTTTCGTTGGTCGTGATCGTCTTAGTTTCTTTTCGAGTCCGTGATTATTGTTGTTAGATGTGAATAGTGAATTAATTTATTAGCAGTTCGGTTTTTAATCAGACAAAATGGAGTCGCTAACTTGTGAGGCCGTTACTTTACGCAGGGTAAAGGTTTTCTTCGTTGCAGGCCTTCAACCGGGATTATAGATTTTTCTTTTATGTGATATGTCCAAAACCGGCTACGCAAAGTAAAAGTTTTCTATGTTGCCGGCCTACGGCCGGGATTAATACTTTTCTCCTATGGGGTATGTCCAAAGCCGGCTACGCAAAGTAAAAGTTTTCAGCGTTGCCAGCCTTCGGCCAACGCAAAAAATATTTATAATGCATAGCCGTTTGTAGACATACCCATAGGAGAAAATCTTTAATTGCGGCCGCAGGCTGGCAACGCAGAAAACTTTTACTTTACGTAGCCGGTTTTGCACATATCCCATAGGAGAAAATCGTTAATCCCGCCGAAGGCCGTCAACGTAAAAAACCTTTACTTTGCGTAGCCGGCTTTGGACATACTTTATAGAAGAAAATCTTTAATTCAGGCCGTAGGCCGGCAACGAAGTAAATTTTACTTTGCGTAGCGGGTTTTGGACATATCCCATAGGAAAAAATGTTTAATCCCGGCCGAAGGCCGGCAACGCAAAAAACCATTACCATGCGTAGCCGTCGTTGGATACTTCATAGGAGAAAATCGCAGAAAACCTTTACTTTGCGTAGCCGGTTTTGGGGACACACCTCATAGGAGAAAATAATTTATTTTCTCATATAAGAAAATAATTAATTAATTATGTCGCAAATTTTGGTTGGACAAAAAAAAGTTAAATTGGAAAGGACATTTGTTTGGGAGTATATCAAAACCTGGAAAGATGTGACGCACTTTCACCTGCTAAAATATGTGAGATCTAAATATGAGGTTATTAGATTGGAAAAAGACAAAACAGTAGCGACATTTGTATGGAGGATATGATCCGATCTTACCCACTTTAAACATAGGTGTTTCTAGTTGGATTATGCATTATGAGGTGTTGTGTCAAATTTAAAGACAATCGGTTAAAATATGTGGTTTCTAGAGCGGAAAAAGTGAAATCGGGAGCGAAATTTTGTAAGGGGCAATGATAAATCTGAATCGATCTTATCGGCTTTCATGATAGGTGTTTCTAGTGGCTAATTTGAAGAAAATCGGGTGAAATGTGTGGTTTCTAAAGCGTAAGAAGTAAAATCGGTAACGAAATTTGTATGGAAGTTATAAATAAATCTGTACTGATCTGACCCTCTGTTAAATTTGTTAAAATATGTGGTCTAGAGAGCGGAAAGAGTCAAATCGGGAATGAAAATTCACCAGAAGGATTTAGGTTTACATAAGATAAGGAAAATTGTGTGGGTGGTGCTATAAGGGCAAACCCATAAATATTTTACTCGTTTAATGTTTTCACATATAAAATTGCGACTGATTTTGACTATCCGTAGGAAAGATTTATGACAATTTGTGTGGGAGGTACTAGAAAGGGCGTGGCAATCTTCTGGGTGGGTATAAAACTATAAAATCATTGTCAAATATCAAATTTTAGAGTATTACGACCATTTGTATAGAAGTTATTAAAGCTTAAATTTTACGTTGGTTAGAGTGAGTTGAGTGGGAGGTACTAGAAGGGGCTTATCAAATCCCGCCATATTTTGTACACTTAAAGTGAAGTTACATTGGTTTTAATTCAACATATGAATATGGCCTTTTAGTGTTGGAGGTTACAGAAGAGGCGTGACAATTTCGGAAAAAATATTACCATCTGCAAATTTCGAATTGTTACCTTAACTCATTGCGAGAGTTGTCGTGTCCACCGCCAGTTTTTTCTATCTCAAATCATATACACGTTCCTACTCTGTAGAGTGAGGGTATAATTATGCCAGGCAAATAATTTTCTGTTTTATATGATTTTTTGTAAAAAGATTATTTCCATTTTTTGCCTACTGAAATTAAACTACAATAAAAATGGGATTATTTAATTTGTACAAGGGTGGCAAAAATTAATTCGGTATATAGATGCCTCCGGCTATGTTCAAAATTTGAGCATTAACAAGCGAATTGCCCTAAAAGGTATATCCTAACACTGCAGCGCACTGCGGCAATTTCGAAATATATAATCAATCCCACCCCCATTTTTATACCCTCCACCTCTAGGATGGGGGTATACTAACTTTGACATTCCGTTTGTAACACATTGAAATATCGACCTGAAACCCTATAAAGTATATATATTTTTGATCGTCATAAAATTCTAAGACGCTCTAGCCATGTCCGTCCGTACGTCTGTTGAAAGCACGCTAGCACCTAAACGAAAGGAGCTAGGAGGTCCAAATTTTCCACAAATGCGTCTTATAGTCGAAGATCGGTTGGGATTGAAACTAGGCGAAATAGGGCCAAAGGAAAAACCTTTTCCCCCACAAGGACTAAAAATACCCATAATAACCCATAATATTTTAGAGTATTTAAGCATATTTTTTTAATATGTCTGCTTGTACATACTTCATATTGAATATGCACATTCCCCCTATAACAAAAACGTGCACCATAAAATTATTTTTATGCGTAGTGCGTGAAATGTGGCAAAAAGGGATCAAAATGTACCTATCAAACGACAACAGGTAGAAACACGAAATTCGGTGTGTACATTCCTCTAATTGAGTACATACATGATATGGAATTATTTTTTCGAAATTCGTACTTTTAAGGCGTAAAATGGGAATATAGGGATAAAAATGGTACCAACCAAACGGCCGTACCTAGAACAATGAAATTCGGTGTATACATTCTTCAGATTGCGTAGACACGTAAAATAAACCGATTTTTCGAAATTCTTACTTTTTGGGGTTAAAATGGAAAAAGGGGATACAAATAGTACCAACCAAATGACCGCAGCTAAAGTCATAAAATTCGGAGTATATATTCCTCTGACTGCGTAGACACGAAAAATAAACAGTTTTTCCCAAATTCGTACGTTGAAAGGATACAATTGGTATAGAGCGATAAAAATAGTACCAACTAAACGATTACAACTATAATGATGAAATTCGGCGTGTACATCCCTCTAACTGCGTAGACACGTGAAATAAAGAGATTTTAGAACGTCGCAGCTAGAACCATGAAATTCGTTGTATACATTCCTCTGACTGCGTAGACACGCAAAATAAAAAGATTTTTTCAAATTCGTACTTTTTACTTTTACGGCAAATGAATCATGAAGTTGGGTTATTTTGCGCTATGTACGTGAGATAATGAATTTTAACAAGTTGTACTTTTGGACTTAAAATAGAATGGGCATACAACCAATGTAGCACCCGCTATCTACCAATATTTATGGCATTTAAGCTCTTTGTAAATATAAATACAAGAATATTTAATTTTGAATTGACTTAAAGTATTATTGCTATATGTAAACGTATTGGTAGGCTTGCCTTATAAGCGTGAAATAATAAAAATATTATATTTATTTATAAAATAATTTTTGCAATATTTGTATTTGTTTTGGTTTGGCTATATTAAAAAATTGCTGTATTATTACTGCATTTCTACAAAAATCCAAAACCCCGTGTGGAATGCAATCCATGGTGGAGGGTATAAACCCTCCTCATTTATAAACTTAACGCCGTTTATAAATGATTTTAAATTGATTTGCAAAACAATATTTACAAATTATTTCAATGTTATATTTGTGGCGTATACGTTATATTTATTAATATTACTATAATATTACTCATACCTACGTAGAATGAACTAAATCATCATAAACAACATAAATTGACTTAGGATCATTCTAGTTGATGGACTAATTAGCTTTGTCCTGATTGTTACATATCTGATTTTTTATTTTTTGAAACACCTATAAAATATTTTTAAAATAAGAATTCATATTCAAACTCTCGAAGCTAGGGATTAAAAAAATAGTTTCGTTTGTCATGGAATGACCAATATATGTATTTCTTATTGTATTGTCGAGGCAACATGTTAAGTTATATTGTATTTGAGCTTATGATAGATATGATGTAAAACTGTGCGTCTGCTTGGCAGTTGTCTGTCTGCTTCTATGGGTGTTGATAACCCCACCAGCCGTCAACAATGAGAGGTGGCATCATCTTTTCATACGTCAATCAAGTCTGTCAAAAGATTTCTTAGATAAAGTTTGCAACATGTTACGCTGTTTGTGTTCAGGACTTGATGTTATATGAAGATAAAGGAGGATGTGGAATGGTTCACATTACGCGTGAAATAATTTTTTCGAAATTGGAGAAGAAATCTGCACATATGTTTTGATAGTTTTCGCTAGATACAAAATTTACACAAATTTATTGTTCTTCTCATCATGAATAAGTTCCTACCCATAGATTGCGTTAACAGATTTAATTGGATCTTAGTCTGGACGTTCTTCTCCTCACTAGAATTTCCTCAAACCTGTATAATATACATTTTCGGCATATTGGGATGCGATAAAAAAGCATTTCATTTGAAAATATTGCTCCTTTTCCTGAAAGCATTGTTACTCGTACCTGCTAAATTATAGAAATCATTAAAAAACTATCCTATCCATTGTCTCTCACACCCTTCTCAATCGCCGTGTAGTAAACAAAAGTGTAGTTTGTAAATAATTGTTCGCTTTGTCCCAGTATCACTTCCGTTTCCTATTGTTAGTGTCTAGCACCACAATCGGTGCCGAACCACCGAAAATGGCCAGAAAAAATAAGAATCCATTTATTCTACTATTTCCGGACATTTCTTTCGCTCTCAACTTTATACAGAAATTGTCAAATAACATTTGCCATGGCAATGCCACTTTAGTCGTAGTCATGTTCTTCGCTATAAAATTGCAACATTGTACAAGAAACCGAAAAAAAGGTATTTTTTATGGCTAATCTAAATAAAATGGACAGTGGGCACTTTAGGGTACTGTCTGCTACGGGTGGAATGGTTGGAATGCATTTTGCTGTTCTCTTCTAGTGGCTTTACTGTTTTTGTAATTTGTCTGTTTGCAGATTTTGCCCAAAAAAGAAGGTGGAAATGCAAAAGAAAACGAGAAAATATTACCGCTGCCAAATTGTCGTTTTATTACTTTCATTAGCCACTTTCCAATCAGCTTGTCAAGTGTCTGTACTGTGGCCACTGTGAAATTGTGTGCAAATATTTGTGGCAACCACAAGGAATGCCACAACTTCAGCTTAACTGTCAGTGGTGATTTGTCAGCTGTGTGATATACAAAGCAGCAATTGATTGCATTGAGTACATGGGCAGTTGTGAGAGGATACTTTACATTTTATCCATTCTCTGGTGAAACAAACAGCCTTCATTCATGACCATTTAATATTACGGAATTTTGGTACTTTGTGGTGATTCTTTAACGAACACATAACATGATGTGATCCACGTGTAAGATTTGCCATTTAAGATTGCCAGCATTTTTGCTTGGGATGTGAATTTATTTAAATATTTTATAATACAGGGTTTCCAAGAGGTGTTATTTTGAATCACCCGATATGTCGGTTGCTGTCACTTTTGAAGCTTTTATTCTTTGACATTTGACAATTAGAAACTACGCCATTACTAACAAGTAAGGAAAGGCTAAAGTCGGGCGGGGCCGACTATATAATACCCTACACCACTTCCTGCGTATGTACCTCGCTTTGATTACTAAACCCAGGTATTTCATGGGAGCAATTTTATGTAGTTCAACAAATTATATGAATATAATTTATATGCTATAAATTTATCTTTAGTCAAATTTAACGAATATGGATAATAATATCGTAATTGATCCAATTGTCCGACAGACAAATACAAATTATACAGTAGTATACCAAAGTCATACCAAAGTATGGACATATGGGCATCACCCAAACAATTCTCATTGCAATTCAATTCGGTAAAAAATTGAAATCGGAAAGGATTTTTGCCTCCTGTAAATGTATGTGTATGACAAAAAATGTTAAATCGGAAAGGACATTTGTATGGGGGTATATTGACCCGCTTTCACCATGTCTGTTTATTGGTGAAATATAATATGTAAAGTTTGGTCAAAATAGGTTAAGCATTCGGGAGCAACATTTGTATGAGGGGCTATATCTAAATCTGAACCAATCTTACCCACTTTCACCATAGGTTTTTTAGTTGGATTATAAGATGTTGTGCCAAATTTAAATATAATCGAGTACAATATGGGGTTTCTAGAGCGGAAAAAGTCAAATCGGGAGCGACATTTGTATGGGGGCTATATCTAAATCTGAACCGATCTTACCCACTTTCAGCACAGGTGTTTCAAGTTCATTTATAAAATCTTGTGCCAATTTTAAAGAAAATCGGGTACAATATGTGGTTTCTAAAGCGGAAAAAGTAAAATCGGGAGCGACATTTGTATGGGGGCTATATCTAATTCGGAACTGATCTTACCAAACTTTTGCATACGTGTTTCTAGTTGGATTATAAGATGTTCTGCAAAATTAAAGAACACCGGGTACAATATGTCGTTTATAGAGCGGAAAATGTCAAATCGGGAGCGACATTTGTATGGAGGCTATATCTAAATCTGAACCGATCTTACCCAATTTTTGCATACGTGTTTCTAGTTGGATTATAAGATGTTCTGCAAAATTAAAGAACACCGGGTACAATATGTCGTTTCTAGAGCAGAAAATGTCAAATCGGGTGCGACATTTGTATGGAGGCTATATCTAAATCTGAACCGATCTTACCCAATTTTTGCATACGTGTTTCTAGTTCGATTATAAGATGTTCTGCAAAATTAAAGAACACCGGGTACAATATGTCGTTTATAGAGCGGAAAATGTCAAATCGGGAGCGACATTTGTATGGAGGCTATATCTAAATCTGAACCGATCTTACCCAATTTTTGCATAGGTGTTTCTAGTTGGATTATAAGATGTTGTGCCAATTTTAAAGAAAATAGGGTACAATATGTGGTTTCTAAAGCGGAAAAAGTGAAATAGGGAGCGACATTTGTATGGGGGCTATATCTAAATCTGAACCGATTTCCTCCAAATTCAATACCGATGGTCCTTGGCCAGAAAAAATAACTTCTGCCAAGTTTCATGACAATCGGACAACAATAGCGACCTGTAGAGTGCGAACAAGCTTAGATGGACAGCAGACGGACGGACAGACAGACATCGTTAAATCGACTCAGCTGGTGATTCTAAACCGATCGGCATACTTCAAGGTGGGTCTAGCTCGATTATTTCTTGGTGTTACAAACATTTGGCGCGAAACTAACGATATGTAACGATACACGCTTCAACAACGCATTGAAATTATTAAAATTCAGTACAAAAATGGTGAAAATCTTGCAGTCACAGTCCGCAAAACTAAAGCGTCTTTGGGTCGTCGTGAAGCACCTCGTCGGACCGCAATACAGAAATTGGTGGAAAAATGCGAGCTGTTGGGACAAGTTAGTGATGTGAAGAATAAAAACCGTGGACGTCGATCAAGAACAACTGAGAATATTGCGTAGGTTTGTCTATTCCTCGTCGTTCTTTGGAATTGAGCATTCCACAATCGTCATTACACCGTATTTTGCATAAAGACTTGTGTCTTAAGGCTTATAAAGTTCAGTTAACACAAGAACTCAAACCGGCCGATCATCAACAACGTCGTGTCTTTGCTGATTGGGTCCTTGAGATGAATGAAAATGATCCGGAATTCCATCGAAAAATCATCTTGACTGATGAGGCCCATTTCCACCTCGGTGGCTACGTCAACAAGCAAAATTGTCGCATCGGATCGGAAAACCCAAGAGTTATTGTTGAGAAGCCTCTCCATCCTCATCGTGTGACTGTTTGGTGCAGTTTATGGTCCGGCTGTGTCATTGGACCTTACTTTTTCGAAAATGAGGTTGGATCAAAAGTTACGGTGAATGGATTGCGCTATCGAGAGATGATTAATGTTTTTTTATGGTCGGAGCTGGATGGTATTGATCTGGACAACGTTTACTTTCAACCATTGCTCTTTTACGGGAAAAGTTTCCGGGCCGTGTTATCTCTCAAAGAGGTGATCACAATTGGCCACCGAGATCTTGTGATTTAACACCATGCAACTTCTTCCTTTGGGGCCACATGAAAGATAAGGTCAACGCCAACACAGCAGCGTCGATTCAAGACCTCAAAGATAGAATTCGTGAGGCTATCGAGGACATTGCGATGTTGGTTATGGACAATTTCATGAAAAGGATCGATCATCCAAAAAACATGGAACCATTTTAACCCTAGTAATTTTGTTGTAAAGGGTTGTTAAATTGTAAGGGCCGATGTTGAATGTGAACCACACCTAAACGTGAAGTTTTTTTCTGCATTTCATTTGACATTTCTCAATTTCAGACTAACTCAATTTGAAGAATGGAAAGATACACAATCGAGCAACGCGTTAAAGTTATTCAGGCTTATTATGAAAATGGGCGTTCAAATCAAAATACATATCGTGCACTTCGAGATTTTTTCATCTTCAGTGATGAGGCACATTTTCACCTCAATGGATTCGTCAATAAGCAGAATTGCCGCATTTGGGCGAATGATAATCCAAGAGTGATTGTCGAAAAACCAATGCACCCACAAAGAGTGACTGTTTGGTGCGGTTTATGGGCTGGCGGCATCATCGGGCCGTATTTTTTTTCCAAAATGAGGCCGGTCAGACAGTTACTTTGAATGCTTCGCTATCGTGAGATGATAACGAACTTTTTATATCACGAATTGGAAGATATGGATGTGGACGATATGTGGTTTCAACAGGCCGGTGCCACTTGCCACAGCTAACGAAACAATGGCTCTTTTGCGTGACAAATTCAATGGCCGTGTTATCTCACGTGGTGGCGTGTCAATTGGCCGCCAAGATCATGTAATTTGACACCGTTGGACTTCTTTCTTTGGGGTTATTAGAAAGAAAAGGTTACGTCGATAAGTCAGCAACAACTCAAGAGCTAAAGGATGAGATAATTCGGCACATTAACGACATAGAACCTCAATTATGCCTCAGCGTCATCGAAAATTTGCAACATCGGGTAGAGGTCGCGGCCATTGATAAATCGACTCAGCAAATGATTCTAAGCTGATCTATATTATAAACGAGGGGTTATTTATTGGGTGTTACAAACAAATGTACAATGACTTAACACCTTAGAGGAAGGTATTAATATATTTATATTTGTTCTCAACACGCCGTCACAAATTTGTTTTGCCATATCCGTCCGACTATAGCCTTTTCTTACTTGTTATACACTCCACCTCCAGGATAGGGGATAAAAATGGTACCTATCGTACGACACCAGCTAGAAAGAGGAAATTCGTTGTGAAGATTCTTCTAATTGAGTAGATACATAATATATTTTTTCCAAATTCGTACTTTTAAGGGGTAAACTGGGTATAGTGGGAACCAACCAACCTGAATGCGTGACACCTAAAAAAATGCATTTTCGGAAATTCGTACCTTTTAGGGTTAAAATGGAAAAAGGTGATAAAATTTGTACCAATCAAATGGCCGCAGCTAGAATCATGGTACCCCTCCCAAAATTGAGAAACTCCCCAATTTTCTCTCAATGTAATATTTATTTTGTGTATTTCACAGGAAAAAAAACAAGTAAAAACGGCGTTAAGCCGGGCCGAACTTTATATACCCTTCACCATGGATTGCATTCCACAGAGGCTGTCGATTTTCCTATAAGTGCAGTAACATTACAGGAAAATGTCAAATTTTTAATATAGCCAAACCAAATCAAAAAATATTAAAAAAATAATTTTATAAATAAATATAGAATTTTTATTGTTTCAAACCACGCTTATAAAGAAAGGCTACCACGTTCATAATATATATATATATATACATCGAAATAATATTTCAAGTCAATTCAAAAACTAAATATAAGACAGCAATCTTCAAAAAAAGCTTAAACACTACAGGTTGCATTTCCATCCAATTTTAATTCCAAAAGCACAAATTTTGAAAATCCATTATCTATATCGCAAGATAACCTAACTTCATGATTTACAAAAAATTAAAAAAATACGAATTTGGAAAAATATTTTTATTTTGCTTGTCTATGCAGTCAGACGAATGTGTCCACCGAATTCCATGATTCTAACTGCGGTTGGTTGGCACCATTTTTATTTATGTCATTATTTCATGTGCAGCCGTTTGGTTGGTACCATTTGCATCCTTCCTTAAAAAGTACGAATTTAAAAAATACTTTCATATTATGTGTCTACTCAATTAAAGGAACGCGCATACCAAATTTCGTGTTTTCTAGCTGTTGTCGTTTGATAGGTACCATTTTTATTCCTTTTTGCCCTAATACATCCCCTAGGAATGAGAAGCACATTATGGTACGCATTTTTGTTGTAGGGGGAATGCGTATTCCCCCTATCAAGTATATGCAAGCAGATATAGTGAAAAAACATGCCTAAATACTGCAAAATATAAGGGATTATTATGGGTATTTTCAGTCCTTGTGAAGGAAAAAATTTTCCCTTTGGAACAATTTCGTCCAGTTGCAATCCCAAATGATCTAAGACTATAAGACACATTTATTGAAAATGTTGACGTCCTAGCTCCTTTTGTTTAGTTGCTAGCGTGCTTTCAACACATGGACGGAGGGACGGAAGGACATGACTAGATCTTCTTAGAATTTGCCTTATAAGCGGAGTTCTAACTCCGTCATATCTTATTACCAAAAAAGATAACCCACTTAAAATTACAATAGAAAATACAACTGTCTGACAACATACTACTGTGAAATAAATGGATCTTTCTTTTTTGATTTGAAAATCGCATTTATAGAAGTCGATTCCAGTATGCGTGGCCATGTATTGCTATATAAAAAAAAAAAAAAACAATAAAAATAGTTACTCTTTTGTGCTTCTTAAGTGTGTCAAAGTAGGTAGAGCTTTACCCTTCTTTGGAAGGCTTATGATATTTAAGATGTCTGGTCAAATATGCCTCACATGAGAATTTTGGGAATGGATTCCCAATCCCAAAATTAAGTTATGTGAACATTTTCTAATATTAACGAATATTGAATTACTTGCCGAAAAATTAAATAAAAGAAAATTAAAAACCAATATTCCTTCTCTTTTCCCAAATTTGTCAAATAGAAAGGGGTGAACGAATAACAAAACGAGCCGGTGAATCAGCCGATCGACTCATTTTGAGTAGCGCCGCCGCCGATAATTCTGGGTCGTCTTGTAACTCTGCAACCGACCAAGTGGAGAACAACATCAGACGCTATGAGTGATACAAATTTAGACATTTCTGAGCATGTCTTATTATAGAAAAGTCCATTAGTTTTCATACCATAATGGTCTTGATGACATATTAATCCCCCAAAAAATGTTTCCGTCATATCTCACACAAAAGTAATGCCACAAATATTGCGATATGTGATATACAATCCACTATTGCAATCTACTCAACCCTAACTGTCCCTATAAATATATTGCGGTAGTTGTGAATAAGACCGTGGCAACAATATGGCCTTATAATTACACTCTATAGCACTTAGTGGAATTAAAGTGAATATAAAGCACAAATCTACCAAAAATTTTAAATGTTAGGGGAAGGTTGTTACTAATGTTATTACTTTTTCCCAGATTGACTCTGAGAATACGAATTTATAAACATACCTTAATTTTGCGCGTCTATACAGCCGAAGAATACATTACGGCTACAGCTCAAATTCATTCTTCTGGTACCAATGATATCCATATTTTTTCATACTTATGAAATATAACGAAAGCTTGGCTACCGAATGTAGTGATGAAGACGCACCCGAAACATTTATTCAGCTCGTGATAATATTTATTTGTTTGCCTTGCCAGCGGAAGCAATCGATAAAATGAGCATTGAAGAAGATATCATCAAAAGCGAGTTAATTATGAGCGAATCAAGTGCGTTCATATCTGTTGAAGCCGGTCGGCCATATCGGGATTGTATGTAAATTCCATGATTGCAATACCAACAAACTTGACAGTTTTGACGATGAAGATGTTGGCCACGTTTTGCGGCAGCCAGTGGACGTTGCTGCTCCTTACATTCGCTTATTGTTTGTCTTATTTATCATATGCTCCCACATTTCGTATTAATTTGTAGTCAATTATACGTCGATTGAATTATTTTAATTGTTCATCGATGGTGAAGAAGTGATTGGCTGGTCAGTGGTGTGCAGGGCTGTAGACTACACGACAGTATGTCAACAGATGATGCTGAAAAAAAAAACAATTTATTGACATCCTCTTTGTAAACTGAGGTAATAAACGGCCGAAAATTTTTAAAAAACAACGAAAATTAAGTATCCCCAAACTATGCCACAATGAAATAGTGGCATCAATTTTTTTATTAAAATTCGAAGTTATAGAAAAATACACAAACAACTGAAGAGACTTTTTCACAATACATTGCACCTAAACAAATTTCGTAACGCCGAATTCGAATAATTTATCACTTTTTCCGTATCTGATATCATTGATTCTTATACACTCAACGAGAGTATTATGTCTTTGTGCATTTGTTTGTAACACCCAAAAAGAAGGGAGATAGACCCATTGTTAATTATACCGATCGACTTAGAAACACTTTCTGAGTCGATTTAGCAATGCCAGTCTGTCCATCTATTGTTGTAATCACGATACAGGTCGCAATTTTAGCCTGAACCAAACGAAACTATGCACAACGAAGTTTTTCGGGACAAGGACTACCGCTATTTAGTTTGAAGAAAATCGGTTCAGATTTAGATATAGCCCCCATACGAATTTCACTCCCGATTTGACCCTTTGCACTCTAGAATCCACATATTTTAACAGAATTTCTTCAAGCATAACACCTTATATTTCAACTGGAAACACCTGTGGTAAAAATGTGTTATATCGGTTCACATTTATATATAGCTCCCATTAAAAATTCGGTCCCGATTTGACTTTTTCTGCTCTAGAAACCACATATTTTAGCAGATCTTCTTCAAATCTTGCAAAATATCTTATATTTCAACTAGAAACACCCACGGTGAAAATGGGTCACATAGGTTCAGATTTACATATAGCTCTCTCAGCATAACACGTTATACTTCAACTGGAAGAACTTATTGTGAAAGTTAGTCACTTCATTCCATGTTTACATAGCTTCGATACAAATATATTTCTCGATTTGACAAATTGTACCAGGTCATATTAGCCTGTGATTAGGAAACATACAAAAATTCTTCCCATTTTCACTTTTTTACTGAATTGAATTGTATTCTAATAGAAATTGGAGTGTATCATATAGTCGGCCCCGCCCGGCTTTAGTCTTTCCTTACTTGTTCATAATACAGGAACCGAAATTTCTACATATTTCTTCTGCATTTAACGCTGAAGAAATGTATGCCTACCTTGACCATATTTAAATATGACAACAACTTGTTTGTCCCATTATTCGCACCTCACGAAGAACCCTCTGTTAGGAGAGACAGCGTATGTAAAGTTTATTTTATTCATTTCATAGCTGCTGCTTTCGATAATTATTCGTCTTCCCCCTCCCCCATGTTCCCTGATGTTTCTTCCCGCCCCAGCCATGGCCGTAGGCACACATAATAAATTATGCTGATGCAAAACAAATAATGACTTTCGTACAATGCGAGCGAGCACATTTTTTTAATTCTGATAACCGTTTCCGTTAATGACGATGCCAGTGACGGCAATGGTGACATACAAACAAAGAAAAAACACACATGCTTTAATTACGTGAACATGATTGTGTGCGTGCGCGTGAGTGTGCTTGTACGAAAACATATACAAACAAAGGAATATATTGGAGAACGCCCTCCATACGATTTTCATATAAGTACTTACTTACAGCAACTGGTCAATGAATTACTATAGAAACAAATACATTAAGTACAAGACCTTTGAGGGTTCCATTGAGAAAATGTTTTCAAGATATCCTAAATGAGGGGTATAAGACTAACCGCCACCGTTTTTCGATAAATAGAAATTGTCGGTTAACCCGGTTATTTAATGTTGGTAAGGCGTTTTCTTTTATCACTAAATTACACTGTGCAAGAGGTGCAGACAAAAAAGTAAAAACAAAGCTATATAAAAACAAGTAAGAAGGCGTTAAGTTCGGCCGGGCCGAATCTTATATACCCTCCACCACGGAGTGCATTGCACAGTATTACCAGCAGATTAAAGGATGTCGACTTTACATAGAAGCACAGTACCATAATACGAAAATTGTGATATTTTTATGCACATTACTATATTTGTTTACTATTTCAAACTATAATGTATACTTATGCGCAGTGTTTAGAATCGACTACTATATATAAATAAAATGCTGAAATTGTGAAAGTGAACATGCCTAAATATTAGGCGATTGTCAGTCGCCATTAGAAAGAAGCATTTTCAGATACAGACAAAGTGATAAGAAAAGTATAAATTTTAAAGATATCCCCATTCGCCCCATTCTCCGCCCAAATGTACAAATTTCGAAAAAAAACCTTTTCAAGTATTCATAGTCAGAACGAATTTCATGATTTCAATTTCAGCGGTTTGGTAGGTCCCATTTTTATCCCTCTTTTTAATTATATCCATTAAAAGTACGAATTTCGATAAATCCCTCTATTTTACGTGTCTATGCAATTAGAGGGATGTACACGCCGAATTTCATGATTCTAGCTGTTGGCGTATCATTGGTACCATATTTTATCCCTTTTTGTCCCATTTCGCCCGCTAAAACTTTTATGAGGAATGTCCGCAACAAATTTTAACTGTATGAAAATAAGAAATTTAATTAATAAGCCAATATTTAAAGGAATAAATTTTGAAAATCCGTTATCTCTCACGTACGCAGTATAAGACAACTTCATGATTCTACAATTTTTTGTCGTAAAAGCAACAAAATAAAGTACGAATTGGCACGGCAGCCGGTTCTATGTACCGGATTGACTCAAAGATGAATTCTTCGACCAAGGGCTGCCACCTCAGCAATATATGTTATGTGTTTGTCCGTTTTTTCATCGTGGGAGCAACATTACCCGGAGTGTTTGCTCCGATTACTACTGGTCCGTGCCGGGATAGAACTAAACCCCGGACCTTGGATCTGTTCGGTTTGCCAAAACCGAATACACCACCGAGCAACATCAGTGAGGTGTAATAGATGCCTGGAGTGGGTGCATTTCCGGTCTTGCTCTGGCCTCGGCCACGTAAGGGAGTACAGCGATAACTACGTTGCCGCATGCTGTACCAATATGCAACGTAGTCCGTCCAGCGACTCGCTGTCGTCGATATCGTCGTCTACATCGTCGTCTTCTTCGTCATCGGTCTACGGTACACCTCCGCAGTCTCCCCCGCAGCAGTCCGTACAGCAGCTAACACCACACATTGCTGTAGCAAGACCGGACAATGTACTAATGTTGCAATTTAATTGCAACGGTCTTCGAGGCAAAATCAACGAGATAGTGGACTTTATGAGTCGGAACAACATCAAGGTCGGTGCGATTCAGGAGACTAAGCTGACCGACACCTGCAGCTTGCACAGTTGTGACGGATACAATGTGCTACGTAAGGATCGCACCAGAAGTGGAGGTGAGTATTGGCGTTCCTGAAACACCATTCTGTGCAGTATAGGTCTATCTCGCCTGAGCTTGACTCTAGAGACCCATACATGGAATGTATGGGGGTAGCAGTCAGGTCTGGGGCTGCCGAGATAGAGCTGTACAACGTGTACATTCCGCCGGTTGCCAGCACTGCCTCAAGTTATCATCCTAACGTCAGCTCGCTGCTGCAAGGGGATAACAGGGTTATACTTGGTGATTTTAATGCCCACCACGAGCTTTGGCATTCAATCCTAGGTAATGACCCGAGAGGTATTGCGTTGGCGGAACAGATTGACGACTCCACGTTTTGCACAGTGAATGAGGATGCCCCCACCAGGATTATGGGTGACTGCCACAGTTCGCCAGATATCACCATCGTTTCGGCTGGTCTGATAAATGACAGTACATGGCGACCTGTCATATCATTGGGCTCAGACCACCTCCCCATAATCCTCTCCATTGACCGACCATCTGATTTCATCACCTCTGAACGCCGTACTTTTCTCAACCAGAGGAAAGCGGACTGGAACGGGTTCAGAGAGTTCACCAATCGACGCTTCAGTGAACTACCCATTCCTTTCGACGTGAGGGTAGCTGAGAAAAATTTCCGAGTCATCGTCAACGCAGCAGCCGCTAGACACATCCCTGCTGGTCGAATACCCAAAATGAGACCAAACTTCCCAGCAGAGGCAGCGGGACTCGCAGATGAGCGTGACGACATTCGTAGGGCTAATCCTGGAGATCCTAGAATCAGGGAACTGAACCTAGAGATTAACAGGTTAGTCAACGAATACAAGCGGAATAAATGGTTGGAGCACTTGAAGCAGTGCAACTTAAGTTCCGGAATTAGTAAATTGTGGGCAACGGTTAAGTCGCTCTCGAACCCCACCAAGCGGGACGATCACATCGCTGTTACTTTTGGTGACAGGACGACAAATGATCCGAAGCGGTGCGCGAGTTATTTTAACCGGCTTTTTATTGAGCACCCCGAGAGTGACAAGGCGAAAAGGAGTATCATGCGTCATATACATGGTCTCCGAGCCGAGGAGGTACCACCACAATTTACTACAGGCGAAGTTGCACAAATCATCAACAGCGCAAAGTCATCCAAAGCGCTTGGTCCAGACGGAATCTCTATGTTGATGTTGAAGCAATTGGATGAACCGGGAGTCGAGTACCTGACGAAGGTCCTCAACTTGTCCATGGCCACTCTGATAGTTCCCGAGGCCTGGAAAATGGGCAGAGTGATACCGCTACTGAAGCCAGGGAAAGATGCGAGTAAGGGAGAATCGTACAGGCCGATCTCTCTTCTCTCTCCAGTAGCGAAGACGCTTGAGGCACTTCTCCTCCCGAGCCTTAATGGACATTTTCCGATTGCAGATCATCAACACGGATTCCGTAAGCAGCATAGCTATTACTTTACACGCTATTACCACACATATCGGTCGCGGTCTGAACCAGGATAAACCGTGCGACAGGACGGTCCTCGTGGCCCTTGACCTATCGAAGGCATTTGATACGGTCAACCATGCCGTTCTATTCGAGGACATTGCCAACACGTCCCTCCCGAACAATCTGAAACGTTGGATCGTGAATTATATGTGTGGACGCCAGTCATTTGTGGAATTCAGAAATAGGAAGTCAAAACCCCGTAGAGTTAAACAGGGAGTTCCCCAAGGTGGGGTGATATCTCCGGCTCTGTTTAATCTCTACCTTTCTGGTATTCCACAACCACCTGACGGCGTGGAAATCGTGACAGACGCCGATGATTGCACGATATTAGCGTCGGGACCCAAATCTGATGATATATGCGAAAGGCTGAACACCTATCTCGTTGATCTTGCCAATTTCTTCGCAGCGAGGAATATGAAAATATCCGCCTCCAAATCGTCAGCCACACTATTTACCACATGGTCTGCAGAGGTCAGAAGGACATTGAATGTGAAAGTCGACGACACGCCAATACCGACAGTAAACTACCCCAAAATCCTTGGGGTCACATTCGACAGTCTATATAAATCCTCTGCACACGCCACAGCTATTTGCGATAAAATGAGAAGTAGGAACAAGATCCTCAAGTCGCTTGCCGGCAGCACTTGGGGAACCGACAAAGAAACCTTGTTGACCTCTTATAAAGCAATAGGCCGGTCCGTGGCTAACTATGCGGCGCCAGTGTGGTCTGCAAATGTGAGTGATACGCAGTGGAGAAATATACAAACTTGCCAAAATGCCGCCCTGAGAACAGCAACAGGCTGTCTCCTCATGTCCCATCAAGATCACCTACATGAGGAGTCTAAGGTCATTTCCGTACGTAGGCACAACTTTATGTTGTCTACGCAGTACTTGCTTGGGTG
Organism: Polietes domitor; assembly: GCA_947397865.1. NCBI lineage: Eukaryota > Metazoa > Arthropoda > Insecta > Diptera > Muscidae > Polietes > Polietes domitor. Next base: position 100,326,475 of record OX377620.1, read on the forward strand.
TTACCGCAGAGACCATCCAAACCACCATCTTATGGCTCTGCCCCCTCCGCCCAGGCAGGTAAGGAAAGACCTCCAGGATCTAGAGAGAGAGGTCCAAAGGTATAAGAGAGAGCCTCTAGATCAGCGAGCATACAAAGCAGGTTTAAACGATATTCACAGGGACGCAGTCGCAGCAGCAATCAACAACAACGCCATGAATATCGTCCTCGGAGATCATCCGCCAGAAATTGCATCTGAAGAGAAACTACTGCCGCGACAAACTAGATCGGTTTTGGCACAGCTGAGATCTGGATGGTGTAGCCGCCTCAATTCGTACTGGGCACGAATTGACGGCAACGTGCAGAACATCTGCCCCGCTTGTAGCCAGGGGCCACACGACACGCTACATCTATTCAACTGCCCTGCAAAACCAACTCAGCTGGTCCCCAGGTCACTATGGACGCACCCAAAGCAGGTGGCCATCTTCCTGAACCTGGAGACGAACGACGCAGATCCTGATAGTGAAGGAGATTAAAAACGGACAACACAAACATACATATATAGCTGTTACAACAACAACAACAACGAATTGGGAAAAAAATATTTTACGTGGCTATGCAGTCAGAGGAATGTATACACCGAATTCCATGATTCTATCAGCGGCCATTTTGTTGGTACCATTTTTATCCCCTTTTTCCAATTCCCCTCAAGAGTACGACTATCTAAAATCTCTTTATTTTACGTATCTACACAATTAGAGGGATGTACACACTGAATTTCATCATTCTAGCTGTATTCGTTTAGTTGGTACTATTTTTATCCCCTGTAGCCATTGTATCCCTTGAAAGTACGAATTTGGAAAAAACATTTTATTTTTCGTGTCTACGCAGTCAGAGGAACGTATACTCCGAATTTCGTGGTTCTAGCTGCTGTCATTTGGTAGGTACTATTTTTATCCCCTTTTTCCATTTGAACCCCAAAAAGTACGAATTTTGGAAAGTTCTTTTATTTTACGTGTCTACGCAATCAGAGGAATGTATATATCGAATTTCATTATTCTAGGTGTAGCCGTTATGTTGGTACTATTTTTATCCCTCTATCCCATTTAACCCCTTAAAAGTACGAATTTAGAAAAAATACTTTTATATTATGTATCTACTCTATTAGAGGAATGTACACGCCAAATTTCGTGTTTCTATCTGTTGTCGTTTGATAGGTACCATTTTTATCCCTTTTTGTCCCATTTCGCCCCCTACAAATAAAAATCACTCTATGGTGCCCTTTTATGCTATAAAGGGGATGCGCATTGCAAATATCAAGTAAATACAAGCTAATATGTTCAAAAAACATGCTGAAATACTCTAAATATTAGGGGTATTTTCAGTCCTTGTGAGGGAAAAATTTTTCCCTCTGGGCCGATTTCGTCCACTTTCAATCCCAACCGATCTACAACCATAAGACACATTTAGGAAAAATTTGAACCTCCTAGCTCATTTCGTTCGGCCGCTATCGTGCTTTCAACAGACAGACAGACAGACAGACAGACAGACAGACAGACGGACAGATGGACAGACGGACATGGCTATATCGTCTTAGAATTTTACCACGACCCAGAATATATATACTTTGTGGGGTCTCCGATGAATAGTTCAAGGTGTTACAAACGGAATGACAAAGTGAATATACCCCCATCCTGGAGGTGGAGGGTATAAAAACAAGTAAGGAAAGGCTAAAGTCGGGCGGGCCGACTATATAATACCCTACACCACTCCCTGCGTATGTACCTCGCTTTGATTACTAAATCCAGGTATTTCATGGGAGCAATTTTATGTAGTTCATACAAATTATATAAATTATATGAATATAATTTATATGCTATAAATTCATCTTTAGTCAAATTTAACGAATATGGTAAATAATATGGTAATTGATCCAATTGTCCGACAGACAAATACAAATTATATTTAGTATACCAAAGTATGGACATCACCCAAACAATTCTCATTGCAATTCAATTCGGTAAAAAAATGAAATCGGGATCTTACCCGATTTCAGCATAGGTGTTTCTAGTTGGTTTATAAGATGTTGTACCAAATTTAAAGAAAATCGGGTACAATATGTGGTTTCTAGAGCGGAAAATGTCAAATCGGGACCGACATTTGTATGGGGGCTATATCTAAATCTGAACCGATTTCCTCCAAATTCAATACCAATGGTCCTTGGCCACAAAAAATAACTTCTGCCAAGTTTCATGAGAATCGGACGACAATTGCGACCTGTAGAGTGCGAACAAGCTTAGATGGACAGCAGACGGACGGACGGACAGACAGACATCGTTAAATCGACTCAGCTTACGATTCTAAGCCGATCCGTATACTTAAAGGTGGGTCTAGCTCAATTATTTCTTGGTGTTACAAACATTTGGCGCGAAACTAACTTATAATACCCTAGACCACGAAGTGGTGTAGGGTATAACAAGTATAAACGGCGTTAAGTTTGGCATTTATATACCCTCCACCATGGATTGCATTCCACAGAGGCTGTCGATTTTCGTAGAAGTGCAGTAATATTATAGGAAAATATAAATTGTATTAATATAGCCAAAACAAAACAAATACAAATATTGAAAAAATAATTTTATAAAAAAAAATATAACATTTTAATTATTTTAAATAAACTTTAATTATTTTAAACCACGCTAAACAAAGCTACCAATACGTTTACATATCCAAATAATATTTCAAGTCAATTCAAAAAATAAGTATTCTTATATTTATATTTTCAAAAAGCTTAAATAAATATTTGTAGATAGTGGGAGCTATAGTTGTTTGTATTTTCATTCTATTTTGAAAATCCATTATCTCACGTACATAGTGCAAAATAACCTAACCCCATTTTGTCGTAAAAGTAAAAAAGTACGAATTTGGAAAAATCGTTTAGTTTGCGTGTCTATACAGTCAAAGGAATGTATACACCGAATTCCATGATTCTAGCTGCGGCCATTTGGTTGGTACCATTTTTATCCCCGAATTTCATTATTCTAAGTGCAGCCGTTTGGTTGGTACCATTTTCATCCCTCTATTCCCGTTTTATCCCTTAAAAGTACGAATTTGGAACAAATACTTTTTATACCCTCCACCTCCAGGATGGGGGGGTGTCATTCCGTTTGTAACATCTTAAAATATTCATCGGAGACCCCATAAAGTATATATATTCGGGGTCGTGGTAAAATTCTAAGACGATATAGCCATGTCCGTCTGTCTGTCTGTTGAAAGCACGATAGCGGCCGAACGAAATGAGCTAGGAGGTTCACATTTTGCCTAAATGTGTCTTATGGTTGTGGATCGGTTGGGATTGAAAGTGGGCGAAATCGGCCCAAAGGGAAAAAGTTTTCCCTCACAAGGACTGAAAATACCCCTAATATTTAGAGAGGACAAAAATAGTACCTATCAAACGACAACAGATAGAAACACGACATTTGGCGTGTACATACCTCTAATAGAGTTGATCAGGGCCGTGCGCAGGGGGGGTTTTGGGGGTTCAGAGAGGTTTCGAACATATACTTTTTAAAACCATCTAGACTTTCTGAAGCAATAAAATATAGAATTTTTAAGGTCTTTTTAAAATAACTCGTATGAAATGGAAAATTTTGCAGTAAAATCATGAAAACATGATTACATGAAAATAAAAAATCGTTGACACTTTCTTGAATTTCGGACAAAGGTTATGAAAACTACAAACAAACTAAAGGAATTGTGCCAATTTCCAGATTGCAGTAAAATCATGAAAACATGATTACATGAAAATAAAAAATCGTTGACACTTTCTTGAATTTCGGACAAAGGTTATGAAAACTACAAACAAACTAAAGGAATTGTGCCAATTTCCAGTTTGTGTAGTGCTAGATTGTGTTCGCTAATGGACACCAAATTGTTCGGATAATTTTCATTTTTATTAACCGATACCACTTCTTGACATTCGACTAGAGCTATATCTTATGAACTTTTAATTGTGTACTGCAATAAAAGTTTGGAAATTTAATAACAAAATCGTTTAGTAATTTTAAAAAAGTGTAGATAGGGCTATATCAAAACATTGACCCACATATTCCACTTCCACAACAGATGTTCTTAGGTCAAATATAATATGGTGTGGATATTCGTATATTCTGTTTGCAATGAGTGGTTTCTAACATTTGCGATGCGATATATTTATGGAGTTGTATATAAATCTGAACCGATGTGACCTATTTTCATCATAGATACAACAACAACAGTTTCTGTTACTTCCAATGTTTTGGGAGTTTGCAATTATAATACAAATCCATTTCGACAAACGAAGAAAACTGTTTGATATACATAAACTTATTTCTCTTTGTTCATTTACAACAACTGATGACATGCAAAGAAACTATTTTTTCCACAAAAGAAACTCAAAAACGATGTTAACGTGTCTAAAAATTTCGTTTTTAAGAAATGCATTTTTTCTCCGCGTGTAGATCTCTATTTTAAAATCTACTTTAAAGTTGCAAAACAATAAGAAATGAGTTTCAACTTACTAACATTTTTGTTATATTTATCACTTATGTCAAATATTTTCAGAGTTGGTATTTTAATGTACATATGTAACAAGTATTATTCAAAAGAGAAACCACAAATTCAGTAACTTGGATCTACGTAGGAAAACGAAACTCTAAAATACCAATTATTTGGTTCTTTGGAATTAAAATTTCTAGTTGTTTCTTCTTGCATTTCATCGCATACGAAACATGAAACCGCGAATAATAGCAAATTTCGAAAACTTTTTAATCGTAGCAATTAGTAATCCTTTTTAGATTAAACTGTAGAAGAACGATTAATAATTTCTTTTCAAGTTAAGGAGAAAATCTCTCCTGAAAAGTTATGTTTTTGTTCACAGCCACTTATGAATATAAACCCTCGATATGTATGTATGTAATTTCAAGCAACTATTTAAAAAAAGTTCTACACTTAGAGAACAAGTCTATTATAAAAGCAGCGATTGTCTGCTGCCTATCAACAGACACTTTTCTGCTATTACAGCTTTGGCATAACAGCCGTTTTCTGCAATCTTACATCACCATTCACACTGCTAAAGAGTTTGCAGTCTGCTAAAATTGGCTGTTGTTAATTAAAATATAAAACCAGTAAGGAAAGGCTAAAGTCGGGCGGGGCCGACTCTATGATACACTCCACTTTCAATCCGAATACAATTCAATTAGGTGAAAAAGTGAAAACGGGAAGGTTTTTTGTATCCTGTAAATGTATGTATTTGACAAAAAATGTTAAATCGGAAAGGACATTTGTATGAGTATATATTGAAACCTGGTACGAAATAGGTGAAATATAAAATGTATAGTTTGGCCAAAATCGGTTAAACTTATGGGAGCAACATTTGAATTTGGGCTATATTTAAATCTGAACCGATCTTACCCACTTTCACCATAGTTTTGTTTAGTTAGATTATAAGATGTTGTGCGAAATTTAAAGAAAATCGAGCACAATATGTGGATTTTAAAGCGGCAAAAGTCAAATCGGGAGCGACATTTGTATGGGGCCTATATCTAAATCTGAACCGATCTTACCCAATTTCTGCATAGGTGTTTCTACTAAGATTATAAGATGTTGTGCCAAAGTTAAAGAAAGTCGAGTACAATATGTGGTTTCTACAGAGGAAAATGCCAAATCGGGAACGACATTTGTATGGAGGCTATATCTAAATCTGAACCGATTTGACCTATTTTCACCATAGATGTTCTTAGTTTAAATATAAGATGTTTTGCCAAATCTGATACAATATGTGGTTTCTAGAGCGGAAAAAGTGAAATCGGGAGCGAAATTTTATGGGAGCTATATATAAATCTGAACCGATCTGACCGATATTCACCATGGGTGTTTCTAGTGGAAATATAAGATGTTTTACCAAATCTGAAGACAATCTGATACATTATGTGGTCTCTAGAGCGGAAAAAGCGGAATATAAGATGTTTTACCAAATCTGAAGATAATCTGATACAATATGTGGTTTCTAGAGCGGAAAAGTCAAATCGGGAGCGAAATTTGTATGGTTGCTATATATAAATCTGAACCGATCTGACCGATATTCACCATGGGTATTTCTAGTGGAAATATAAGATGTTTTACCAAATCTGAAGACAATCTGATACATTATGTGGTCTCTAGAGCGGAAAAAGTCAAATCGGGAGAGAAATTTGTATGGGAGCTGTATATAAATCTGAACCGATCTAACACATTTTTACTACAGGTGTTTCTAGTTACAATATAAGATGTTTTGCCAATTTTAAAGAAAATCTGTTGTAATATGTGGTATCTAGAGTGAAAAGAGTCAAATCGGGAGTGAAATTCGTATGGGGGCTATATCTAAATCTGAACCGATTTTCTTCAAATTAAATAGCGTTCGTCCTTATCCCGAAAAACATCGTTGTGCAAAGTTTCATTTGGTTCTGTCTACAATTGCGACCTGTATCGTGATTACAAGAATAGATGGACGGACGGACGGACGGACAGACAGACAGACGGACATTGCTAAATCGACTCAGAAAGTGATTCTAAGACGATCCGTATAATTAACAATGGGTCTATCTCGTTTCCTTTTGGGTGTTACAAACAAATGCACAAAGACATAATACTCTCGTGGAGTGTATAAATAGATAAGCGTTCATAAGCGAGTTTAGCTCGAATCTTCTTTTATATTAGATTGGGACAATATGCATATCATATATATTGTTAAAAACAGCAAACATCTGTTTACCATCTCAGCAGATACAAATCTGCTGTCTCTTTTTTAACAGCAGAAAAACTGCTCTTTCATTAGACTTTCTGCTTTTTTTACTGACATATTCCTTTGAGTGTACTGATAGATGGATTACTGAAATGCAATTTTGCAGACAATGTCTGTCGGACGAACCTATCAAAATATTTCTCGAAGATCCTGGCAATAAAATATGAGTTGTTTCCAAACGCTCCAATAAAAATGTCCTAAAAAGTTGGAAAATTAACTAAGTATGAGTAAAGTTTCCTTCTTTCAAAGCCATAGTAAATAGTTCATTTACTAGAAAAAGGGTAGTAGATTTACTTAGAAACATTTCTTTGGATCTAATAAAAAATTCTTACAATTGAGTAAATTCAAACTAATGTGGAAGAATATTTTCAATGTTTTAAGTGAGAAAAAAATCTGAAATTTTTTGTATGGAAAAAATACCATTTAGGAAATTTTAACTTAAAAATGTGTTTTTTCCTAAAATGAAGTTAAAATGTTTACTGAAATTTATGCCGAGTTCTTCATACATTTAAGTATTAATTCTTGAATATTAATCTAAGAAGCAATTCTCGCTCGTTTGCAGAGACTTATTTCTTAAATACTTTATGAATTATTCTAAACAACCACTGCGAAGGCGCCTATCTTGCCTTCGCAACAATCATGGAGTAATAGCTTAACTCCTTATGGCAGAGGTATCATGAAACTTTTGAGAAATATTTCATGTTGTAATTTTTTGTATCAGTTTTGCATACACTGAATCAAAACTATTTGTTCGTTTTTTTAGTTAAATTGAACTTATTTTAATTTCACCTTTTTTTCCTTGTATAAAATAAAATTTTCCTCAGTTTAAGTAAACATTTACTCGTTTTGAGGAAAAAAATCAGCAAAATTGTCCTCAGTTTGAGTAAATATTTACTTGATTTGAGTAAACATTTACTTAGTTTTAGGAAATTTTCAGCAAATTTTTACTAAGATTTAGTAAAAAATGTACTTAGTTTTAGCAAAATTTTGCTTAAATTTAGTAAAAAATTAATTGGTTTCAGGAAAAATTTACTTAGATTTAGGAAAATTACAGCAAAATTCTACTTATGTTTAGTAAACATGTACTTGATTTCCTAAATTTTAGTTAATTCTAACTCATTATAGAATTAACTTTTTTATTAGTGTAGATGAAAACCTCCCCCCCAGGGAAAAATCCTGCGCACGGACCTGGAGTAGATACATAATATACAAGTATTTTTGTACTTTTAAGGGGTTAAATGGGGATAGAGGGATAAAAATAGTACAAACCAAACGGCTGCACCTAGTATAATGAAATTCGCCTGATTGCGTACACCCATAAAATAAAGGAAACTTTCGAAATTCGTACTTTTAGTGTGTTAAATTTGTTTAGACGCTGTGATAGAAAATTTCTACAGTGCATTGCATAATTGTATTTCTAAATCAGTACCTAAAATATTAAAACGTGATAATAATATTGGTCCACCTTGGAACACTAATCAATTGGCAAGATTCAAGAATAAGAAAAACAAATTATTTAAAAGATACAAAAAAACTGGTTCTTCTACTGACTTTTCTAAATATTCCATCGCAAGATCTAATTACAATACTGAGAACAGAAGAGCATACAATAATTACGTAATATCTATGAAAATCCAACTGAAAAGTAATCCTAAATCTTTTTATTAATTTGTAAATGACAAACGCCGATTACGTACTTTTCCAAACTCTTTGAAATTTGGCTCCATTGTTGCTGAGGATGATATATCAATTAGTAACATATTTGCTAACTTTTTTCAACGACTTACTCTAATAAAACATTTGATCAGTCAAGTTCTTATCCTTATAACATTGTTGAATATTCACCAGTAAATGTTTCATATATAAGTAGGTGTACGGTCTTGGACAATTTGAAGTCATTAAAGAGTACATTTAATCCTGGTCCTGATGGAATTCCCATAAACATACTAAAATATTGTCCTGATGTTCTTTCGTATCCTCTCTGCTTAATATTTAATAGATCATTATATTATGGTTATTTACCACCTCTTTGGAAAGAATCATATATAATCCCAATGTTTAAATCTGGCAGCAAGATGGACGTATGGAATTATAGAGGCATTGCAAAACTTAGCGCTATTCCAAAGCTTTTGGAGAAAATTATAGCTGACATTTTATCTCATCAAGTTTCGTCATTGTTGTCCTGTTGTCCTGTTGCCAACACGTATTTCGTAGATCCCGATCAACCATAACGATTATATTGGAACTTACTACAGTTGTAAATGATGGATTTAAAAGCCGAATGCAAACGGATACGATTTACACAGATTTTAGTAAGGCTTTTGATAAAGTTAATCATAACCTTCTGTTGAAAAAAATAGATTCTATGCGCTTTAGTAACTCATTATTAACTTGGTTAAAATGCTATTTATGTGGTCGAATCCAAAGGGTAAAATTCGGAAATGCTATTTCAAAGGAAATTGTGGGGTCTCCGGTTTACCACAAGGAAGCCATCTTGGCCCTGTCTCATTTACACTATTTATTAATGACCTTCCATCTGTAATTCGACATTCCAATATTCTAATGTATGCTGATGATGTAAAAATATTTCGGTCGTTTAAAGACCCCTTGGAGCAATATTATCTACAATCTGATCTTGATTGCTTTCATGAATGGTGTAAAGTAAATTTAATGGAACTAAATATTTTGAAATGTAAACATATAGCATTTTCTAGAGTTAAACATCCTAGAACCAATTATTTCTTTGGTGATCACGAACTCGATACTGTAGATACTTTTCTGGAGCTCGGAATCTTATTAGATCAACGTCTGAACATTCGACTTCACATTTCAATGATAGTAAACAAAGCTTATAGTGCTCTTGGTTTTATGAAGCGTTGGAGTAAGGAGTTTTCTGATCTTTCAGTCACTAAGCAATTATATACCTCTTTGGTTCGCTGCATACTTGAGTATGGTTCTGTTATATGGGGGTCCCATCTTATACTATTCATAGTAACATTATTGAATCTGTGCAAAAACAATTCCTCTTATTTTGTCTACGTGGACGTGGGTGCAACCCCCGTACACTGCCGTCATATGAATTTACACTTAGTCTTATTAAGTTACCATCTTTGAGAAGTCGTCGTACTATGCTGAACATTACTTTCCTGATGAATGTTTTACAGGGCAACATTGATTCAAATTTTATCATGAATAGAATGTTTATAAATATACCTCAAAGACCTACTACAAATCAGTTGATTCACATTGATCCGCACAAATTACGCTAATAAGTATCCTTTCCGCTGCTTGTGTGTTCAATTTAATAAATACTACCACATAATTGAATTATCGGAAAATAAAAACTCTATTAAAAGAAAAATTATATTTTATTTAAATACCTAATAATTAAGTAGTTCATAAGTATATATATGTACATTAGTTTTTTAGTCTGTAAGGATATTTGTAACTATAGACTTATAATAAAAACAAGTAAGGAAAGGCTAAAGTCGGGCGGGGCCGACTATATAATACCCTACACCACTCCCTGCGTATGTACCTCGCTTTGATTACTAAACCCAGGTATTTCATGGGAGCAATTTTATGTAGTTCATACAAATTATATTCATATATTCAAATCTGAACCGATCTTACCCAATTTTTGCACAGGTGTTTCTAGTTGGATTATAAGATGCTGTGCCAATTTTAAAGAAAATCGGGTACAATATGTGGTTTCTAAAGCGGAAAAAGTGAAATCGGGAGCGACATTTGTATGGGGGCTATATCTAAATCTGAACCGATCTTAGCCAATTTTTGCATACGTGTTTCTAGTTGGATTATAAGATGTTCTGCCAAATTTAAAGAAAATCGGGTACAATATGTCGTTTCTAGAGCGGAAAATGTCAAATCGGGAGCTACATTTGTATGGGGGCTATATCTAAATCTGAACCGATCTTACCCAATTTTTGCACAGGCGTTTCTAGTTGGATTATAAGATGCTGTGCCAATTTTAAAGAAAATCTGGTACAATATGTGGTTTCTAAAGCGGAAAAAGTGAAATAGGGAGCGACATTTGTATGGGGGCTATATCTAAATCTGAACCGATCTTACCCAATTTTTGCATACGTGTTTCTAGTTGGATTATAAGATGTTCTGCCAAATTTAAAGAAAATCGGGTACAATATTTCGTTTCTAGAGCGGAAAATGTCAAATCGGGAGCGATATTTGTATGGGGGCTATATCTAAATCTGAACCGATCTTAGCCAATTTTTGCATACGTGTTTCTAGTTGGATTATAAGATGTTCTGCAAAATTTAAAGAAAATCGGGTACAATATGTCGTTTCTAGAGCGGAAAATGTCAAATCGGGAGCTACATTTGTATGGGGGCTATATCTAAATCTGAACCGATCTTACCCAATTTTTGCACAGGTGTTTCTAGTTGGATTATAAGATGCTGTGCCAATTTTAAAGAAAATCGGGTACAATATGTGGTTTCTAAAGCGGAAAAAGTGAAATAGGGAGCGACATTTGTATGGGGACTATATCTAAATCTGAACCGATCTTACCCAATTTTTGCATAGGTGTTTCTAGTTGGATTATAAGATGTTGTGCCAAATTTAAAGAAAATCGGGTACTATATGTGCTTTACAGGGCGGAAAAAGTCAAATCGGGAGCGACATTTGTATGGGGGCTATATCTAAATCTGAACCGATTTCCTCCAAATTCAAGTCATTGGCCAGAAAAAATAACTTCTGCCAAGTTTCATGACAATCGGACAACAATTGCGACCTGTAGAGTGCGAACAAGCTTAGATGGACAGCAGACGGACAGACGGACGGACGGACAGACAAACATCGTTAAATCGACTCAGCTGGTGATTCTAAGCCGATCGGTATACTTAAAGGTGGGTCTAGCTCGATTATTTCTTGGTTTTACAAACATTTGGGGCGAAACTAACTTATAATACCCTAGCCCACGAAGTGGTGTAGGGTATAAAAATGGAAAAAGGGGATACAAATTGTACCAAACAAATGGATGCAGCTAGAACCATGAAATTCGCGGTATACATTCCTCTGACTGAGTGACTCGAAAAAAAACGTTTTTCCAAATTCTTACTTTCAAGGGATTCAATGGGAGCAGAGGGATTAAAATGGTACCAACTAAAAGGCTACAGCTAGAATGATGAAATTTTCGAAAGTGGATAAAATGCGAAAAAGTGGATAAAAATGGTACCAACAAAATGGAATGGAATGGAATTGGGTATATACATTCCTCTGAGTGCATAGTCACGTAAAATATATATTTTTTCCAAATTCGTACTTTATTTTGTTGCTTTTACGACAAAAAAGTGGTACAATAATGAAGTTGTCTTATACTGCGTACGTGAGAGATTAGGTATTTTCAAAATGTATACTTTTGAATTTAAAATAGATGGAAATACAACCAACCAAAGGACTGCAGCTGCAAATACACTCTCTATCCCCCAATATTTAGGGCATTTATGATTGCTGCAATATATTTACTTTATGAATTGAAGTATTATTTCCATTATATATACATAGTATAAAAATATAGGTAGCCTTGGCTTATTAATTAAATTTCTGATTTTCATACATGCTTGGAAGCACCACAAAGAAAATAAATGTTTTAGCGGGCGAAATGGAACAAAAATGGATAAAATATGGTACCAATGATACGACAACTGCTAGAATCATGAAATTTGGTGTGTACATCCCTCTAATTGCATAAACACGATTCGAGAGGGATTCTTCGAAATTCGTACTTTTAAGGGATATAATTGAAAAAGAGGGATAAAAATGGGACCTTCCAAACCGCCGAAGTTGATATCCTGAAATTCGGTGTGTATTCGGTGGTCTGACTATGAAGACTCGAAACAAAATGTTTTTTTTTGAAATTTGTACATTTGGGCGGAGAATGGGGCGAATGGGGATATCTTTAAAATTTGTACTTTTCTTATCAAAATAATGCAGTCAATTTGTCTGTATCTGAAAATGCGGCATGTTCACTTTCACAATTACAGCATTGTATTTATTTATAGTAGTAGATATTAAACAGTGCGCATAAGTATACATTTGAAATAGTAATCAAATATAGTAATGTGCACAAACATATCACAATTTTCGTAATATGGTTCTGTACTTCTATGTCGACATCCTTTAATCTGCTGGTAATACTGTGGAATGCACTCCGTGGTGGAGGGAATATAAGATATATAAGACGCCTTCTTACTTGTTTATTATGTATCTACTCAATTAGAGGAATGTACACACAGAATTTTGTGTTTCTAGCTGTTATCGTTTGATAGGTACAATTTGTATCCCTTTTTGCCCCATTTCACCACCTACGAATAAAAATCACTTTATGGTGTACGTTTTTATTATAGGTGGAATGTGCATACTCAATATCAAGTAAGTACAAGCAGACATATTAAAAAAAACATGCTTAAATACTCTAAAATATTAAGGGCTATTATTGGTATTTTTAGTCCTTGTGAGGGAAACATTTTTCCCTTTGGGCCGATTTCGCCCAGTCATTCCTTTGTTATGCATGAAGGGGTGTGTCAATATCGCCCATATTCTACATGAATGCAACATCTACAAAAGCATTGTCAGATATCAAATTACATAGTATTCCGATCATCCGTATAGAAGATATAATTAAAGCAGTTAATTTTACGTAGTTTTGAGTGATTTGTGTGGGAGGTACTAGAAGGGGTGTGACAAAACCCGCCATATTTAGTACACTTAAAGTGCTTATAACAATTTTATCAAATGCCAACATATAGGTAATTCCGAATATCGGTGTGGAAGTTTTGAAGCTTTCAATTTAACATAGGAATATTGTCCATGTGTGTGGGAGGTACCAGAAGGGGCGTGACAATTTTGGCCATCTTCGAACTCAAACTAAGTTTGGGAAAAATATTATCTTATTATCTATTATATATTATCTTGTGCAAAGTTAGAATTGATTCCTTAACTCCCTTCGAGAGTTATCGTGTACCCCAGCCAGACAGACGGACGGACATGGCTCAAACATATAAAAAGTCGTGAAATGGATTTGGTCCAAAGATACTTAGGGTCTTAAGATACTCCTTCAATGCGTTACACTTTTTGTCTGTCCCAAATGATATATACCCTCCTGCGCTGTAGAGTAAGAGTATAAAAACTAAAATTTTACGGACCGAATCCTTAGATTTACTAAAAATAAAAACACATATAATTAAACTAATGACACCTAAACACAATTCAACACTGTTTTGGAAAAGTTGTTAAATAAAAAAATATAATGATCCTAACTCAATTGCCAGATACTGTACTTATGTGGCTACATTATGCCACCCTAAAGACAGCGGCAGTGGCGAAAGCAAATTGATTTTTTCTTTGATGAAGAAGATGGTGATTGCGAAAAAAATAACAGAGAAAACAAATATAAATGAACAAAAACGACAAAAAGCCCAAAATGTATTCAATTGACAAGCTGACAGGAACAATATCCTAATGATTCTTAGATTACACATGGTATAATTGTCAAATCCATCCATCCAGCCGTGGTGCAAATACACAATCATACCGACACTCAACTCACACTTACTCACACAGTCATATGTATATGTGTGTATGTTTAGAGGGATACACATACTTATGTACATATGTATGTATGTAGTATATCCTTTGCCGTTTGGTTTCCTTTTTCAATTGTAAATCTTTTGAATCTGTTTCGTTTTTTTTTGGTGAGTCAGTGTGTTTAGTCTTTACTCTTAGAAGTGACATTAACACATTGACATAACTGGGGGAGGAACAGTGTGGTGGAATAATGATTTTAGAACAAGTAAAGACGGCGTTAAGTTCGGCCGGGCCAAAATAACCGAAAGGCAAAATAACCTAACTTCATGATTCAACCAATTTTTGCCGTTAAAGTAAAAAGTACGAAAAACCTTTTTGTTTATGCAGTCAGAGGAATGTATACACCGAATTCTATGATTCTAGCTGGTTGGCAACATTTGTATCCCCTTTTTCTAGTTTACCCCCTTAAGAGTACGAATTTGGAAAAAACATTTTATTTTTCGTGTCTACGCAGCCAGAGGAATGTCTACTCCGAATTCCATGACTCTAGCTGCGGTCATTTGGTTGGCACTATTTTTATCCCTTTTTCCATTTTAACCCCAAAAAGTACGAATTTCGAAAAATCCGTTTATTTATGTGTCTACGCAATCAGAGGAATGAATACACCGAATTTCATTATTCTAGGTGCAACCGTTTGGTTGGTACCATTATCCCTCTTTTCCCATTTTATCCCTAAAAAAGTACGAATTTGGAAAAATACTTTTATATTATGTATCTACTCAATTAGAGGAATGTACACATCAAATTTCGTGTTTCTATCTGTTGCCGTTTAAAAGGTACCATTTTTATCCCTTTTTGCCCCATTTCACCCCCTACGTATAAAAATTACTTAATCGTGCACGTTTTTGTTATAAGGGGAATGCGCACACCCAATATCAAGTAAGTACAAGCAGACATATTGAAAAAATGTGCTTAAATATTCTAAAATATTAGGGAATATTATGGGTATTTTTAGTCATTGTGAGAGAAAAAATTTTACCTTTGGGCCGATTTCTCCCAGTTTCAATCCCATCCGATCTACGACTATAATACGCAGTTGTGGAAAATTTGGACGCCCTAGCTCCTTTTGTTTAGATGCTAGCGTGCTTTCAACAGACGGACATGGCTAGATCGTCTTAGAATTTTATGACGATCAAGAATATATATACTTTATAGGGTTTCAGGTCGATATTTCAAGGTGTTACAAACAGAATGACAAAGTTAGTATACCTCCGTCCTGGAGATGGAGGGTAAAAACAGACCTGGGTGTAATACACAGAATCAGATAACAATAGATTAACTCGTTTTTTTTCTCGAAATATTCGCTATTTAGGATTTTACAATTGATTTCTCTTCAAATTGTATGGAAGTACTAGTGGCGTATGAGTTATGTGTTAATGTATAATATCACTCATTCGCCACGGTATCGCGAGCATAAGGTAATATGTAAGCCATTTACTGTACAATTTCAAATATTATTCAATCTTTGTTCAATCGTATCAGAATAATAGAATTCATTTCTTTTTTAAAATGAAATTAAATATTTGTATCGCTTTAAATTTATTATGCCCTTCATTTCATGCAATTGCCACACTGTCCCTTTGACATCATCGTCATCATGTTGCCTTTGATGCGGTGGCAATGATATTGGCAGTGATGGCGAAGGCGATGGTGCTGCTGCTGATGATGTGATAACGCCATTTCAAATAGCAAATGTCAACAAATGCTTTTGCCTTTTGCCATGAAAGTAACAGGCATTTGTTTAACGCAATCCTCGTACGACCTCTCAGATACAATCGTATGAGGATTTTTAAATTGAGGTTTAAAATGCGTTCATTTGTTCCAAAAGGGCCAACTCACATATTGGGAAGTGTGTTGAGTGCGTAGTAGGGTCTGCGACATGTTAAAAGCTACGATTATAATCGTTTGACTTTGGAACGTCTATGTAATGGAAAACAAATGGACGGGAAGATGTTGACACTTTGAGCACTATACCAAAAACTCACACTAAATCGTTTGGTACGCAAGAAAGAGTAAGCAGCAGTATCATAAGACGCTAGGATCAAGTCGTTGTCATGGCATTTTAGGCCATTTGATCTTTTAAATTCACAGTTTTTTCCACATAAAACTGATCAAAAATAAGAAAATAGCACGTTTTATTTATGAAAGGGAATGATTTCTGGTTTATGCTTGTTTCAATTGCTAAATTAAAAAAATATTGTTGAACAAAACTAGATTTAATATTCACCTTTTCTTAAATAATATACACTTTTCGAAAATATATTCGGACTTAAAAAAGCCCAAAAATAATAAAAATTGTACCACCGCCTAAAATCTTGAAATTTGTTACGGACATTTCTCTTATTGCGTGAAAGCGTTCCAAAAATTTTGCAAACTTCGTAATTTTAGGGGGCAAAAAAGGACAAAAATGGTACCAACGACACATGACCTCCCTGACCAAACGAATAGACCTAGAATCTTAAAATTTGGTACAGACATTTTTCTTATAGCTTGAAAGCGACCAAGAAAATATTTTTGCTAAAAGGCGGTGAAAAGCCTGGACATAGAACCTCGAAATTGAATACGCAAAAATGTTTTTGAAATTTCGTACCTTTTGGGGGGCTAAAATTGACAGAAATTATAACAATCATGAAATTCGGTGTGTACATCACTCATTCATAGAAACGCAAAATGAAGGAATTTTTCCAAATTAGCTCTTAGGAATAAACGGGGAATAGGGGCATACAAATGTTACCAACAGCACTCCTGATATTAGAATCGTGAAATTCGGTATGTATATTACTATGACTGTGTAGACGCGAAACATTAAAGTTCCAAATTTATACTTTTAAGTGGGAATCGGGACAAAGTATATATCATTTGGGACAGAAAAAAGTGTAACTCATGGAAGGAGTGACTTAAGACCCTAAGTATGTTTGAAACAAATACGTTCCACGACTTTTTAAACTGTTATTTTTCCCAAATTTAGTTTAAATTCCCCCTTTCTGGTACCTCTCACATAAATGGTCCGTATTCCTATGTCAAATTAAAACATTATTTGGGTACTTGAGTTTGAAGTTGAAGTTTTTAAATCGCTTTGGCCGTATGAAATGTGGAAGTGTTTGCCACGCCCCTTCTACTACCTAGCACTACAGTGATCAAACCCGAGACCGAAAGCAGGGTTTTTCATCTGAGATCGACCGTCGCACAGTGGCGCCATTTGAGTTTTTTCGTTGCAAAAATCATATCTTTTGAACCGAATAAGATAATTGAACAGTTTAAACAGCATATGATAGATAACTGTTCAGCCTATGAAATGATATGGAAAGGGTGCTACGCTCTGTAGGGGCCTAATTATGGGTTATCAAAGTTAAAATTAGTAGAAAAATCAATTTTATGGTAACTAAAAAAAATATTTTTACATTTTTAGATTGTTTTTATTTTTTTCTTTAGGGTTTTATGTTTTAAATTATTACCCAACAAATTAAAAAAAAAAATATTTTTATTAATTTATTTTTTCAATTTTCTGTAAAATATTCATCACAGTTAGTAAGAGAAGGTATATCTAAAAGACTAACCATTTCTAAACTATAATTATTTTCTAACTCTATTCTTGACTTCACATGCCGCAGGGAAGAAATAAGTGGATCGGAAGATGCTGCCAACATGTTGAAGAGGTCCTCATTTTGCCTCATTGGTGGCATCGGCAAGTTTCCTCTTCCTTGTGAAAATTGAACACTCCTCAATACTTTTTTTGGCCTTCCTTCTGCTCCTCTGGTTGATGTGGTGGGTTTATCTACTGCCAATATATCCAGGATGGTGTCTTCATTAAGCCAGTCCTCGTATTTGGAGTTGAAGTTCTGAATGGTTAGATTAGATTTCACCCATTTTGCCTTAATATTTGCATATATCAGATAAAATTTATTTTTTATAATTTCACTTCTCTCAATATTTCCGTATAAGCTATCAAGTTCTTCTAAAGCAGCTTCCGTGAAAAAATTTGGTGTGGTTGACTTTCTAAACAGTTCAAATAATTTAAAATTGTTCAACACCATGTTTTCAGTACTTAAATTGTTTAATGGTTTCAGTAATTGTTGCGCCAACTTTCAGTCGTAGAGTAATCCAGGCATTATCCTTATTTTGCAATATATAGGCTTATGCTACCATGCCTAAAAATAAAAAATAAAAATAGGGACCATAAGTCAATATTGTTCTTGACCATTTGCAATATATAGGCTTATGCTACCATGCCGAAAAATTTACCTGTTCCCTGCATACATATGGATTTAGGCTGAATAATGCAATTTTGATATTATGCACGTGTCCAAATAAGATTTGTGCCTACCTGTAGGGACCATAAGTCAATATTGTTCTTGACCATTTGTACGCCAAAGTATTGTTTAAGTGAGGTACGTACCTGCTAATTTCAATGAGTAGTTTTTTTCAAACTATTAGATCAAACTACTGTCAGTCAAATCATATAAGGGATGGACGCCATACAATTTCTGCAACCATGTCTTTTTAACCTTTTTACCTCTAGAAGCCAAACGGGCACGTACGGGCAGCTAAAATTTTTGAATTATGTAAAGAAATAATCAATGAACAGGTTTTGCAAATATGGCAAATATAGAAAAATATAGATTTTTTTTATTTTCCGTCAAAGTTGAAAAATAGTGAAAAAAACGGATAGTTTTTAAATAGTGATTCACCAGGAGAAACACAAAGCAAACAGTTAATTTTTTTTATCATTATACATTTAATAAATACATCAATCAATACAAACAAAAAATAAGGCGATTCGTTACCTATTTTTCGTGATATTACACCTGAAATCGCAACAAATTCACTAAAAATTGTGTGTTTTTTTGAAAACCGAAAGTCGGTCAACTTTGAACGGCTATATCTTCTAAACTAAAAATGTGATATTATTAAGAGTGGCAGATTTGAAATCGTTGAAAAGTTTCCTATAACATGGGTTTATTCAAAACTTCGTCGGCGCTCATGAAAATTTTGATTTTTGCATCCTCGTTTGCTCTACGGGCGCTACTGTGCGTCGGGTATTTTAAAATCGCGGTTTTTTGGAAAAACGGGAAACCCGGGTTTTTTATGCCTGTCTCAACCGGTTTTTTTATATTCAGTGCTATTTTTTATAATGTACCATTATTATATATTATCACATAGAACGTTTTTTATCAGGTACCGCAAATTGACTAAAATAAATTACGAACACAGCAATACTGTGAGTCTAAAATGGCGATGTTCGTCCTAGGTTTCACATGAATTTCTTATGGGCAGAAGAAAAATCGACGACGTTGACCTTTTGTCACTGCGGATGTCAACCAACATTACACATAAGAATATATGAGGTGTTTTCAAGTCCATTTAGCTCACAGACAGTTTGACCAAAGGACGAAATATTTTGCAGATCATCATTAAATAAACCAGAATTTTTGCGATTTTGAATTTAAACTTTGCGATTATAAAAAACATTGCAGAAAAACCGGGTTTTTAATCACTCTACCTACCACACAAATCTCTGTAACCTAGGTAAAATAATAAATAAGCGCCCCGGTAATAGACTTCGTAGTGCGGTCGGCTATCAACGTGGAGTTCTATTCCCACCAGAGTCCGTCGCTGCAATTTCTAGCTTAAACGTTTCGTCAAGCGGTTCAATCCCTGGACCCAAAATTAGAATATAAATTCACTTTAAGCCAATACCACACACATACGAAGTAGCAAATATTTGCTAGAATAATATATTAAAAAATATTGTCTTACAAATAGCGTCATAACTTTTACATTTATCCTTAGTTATTTGTCGAATAGGAATTGTTTCTTCTTCTATCTATAAAATATAGAACTAATTATTTTTCTCTGAATTTAAATTCCAACAAAAATTAAAAAAAAAAAAAAACATAACATAAACAAGTAAGGAAAGGCTACAGTCGGGCGGGGCCGACTATATAATGCCCTACACCACTCCCTGTGTATATTCCTCGCTTTGATTACTTTATACAGTTACTATAAATTCATCTTTAGTCAAATTTAATGAGTATGGTAAATAATAAAGTAATTGAACCAATTTTCCTGCAGATATTCCCAATAAAGTAAATATAACATGTAAAGTAAATAAAACAAATATAAATACAGATTATACAGCGGTAATAGGATGAATCGGACGGACATTTGAAGGGGACTATAACAACAATTGAGGCATGTGCCAAAACATGCGCCTATATATTTCTCATTCACGGTAGGTATTCCTAGTTGAAACATATAATGATCAGCAAAATTTGATAAAGATGCGATGTAAGATGTAGTTTCTAGAGCTGTAATAGAGAAGAATGGAGTAAATTGGGTTATACCAAAGTATGGACATATGGACATCTCCAAACAAATATGGAAAGGCTAAAGTCGGACGGAGCCGACTATATGATACACCGCACTTTCTATCTCACTACAATTCAATTCGGTAAAAAAGTGAAATCGGGAAGGATTTTTGAATGCTGTAAATGTATGTGTTTGGCAAAAAATATTAAATCGAAAAGGACATTCTCTTATAGCTGTATCGTATATCAAATGTGACGACGTTTTTATACACTATACCACAGGGTATACAGACTCTATTTTCATTTTTCATTTCATTCCTATACTTGTATATCACTCCGCCATTAGAATTACGATCTGATTGCGACCTTGATGATAAACCATAAAAAATCCCAAGCAAATTCCGGGTATCTTCAAACACAAGTCATTCAACTGTTCACTGTTCGGTTAAGTCTAAAAAAAACTATGACAAACTTAATTAAGCTAGTGTAGCGAAATCAAATAGAAATTGTGGGTCAAGGTCTCCGGAAATAAATCGTTTACGCTTAAGTTTTAAATTTAATTCTTAACATTTCCGGTCATGTTTTTTCATGGATTATACTTCATAAATGATAACTGGGAAAATCCTTAGATGAATTCAGAACTTATTTTAAATGTGTCAACATAGAACTGATGAAATCTGTGTCCTATCTTGCATCATAAATTGGCATATTAGTTACTTCATATTTCATTTAGATAAGCCGTGTCCAATGACTTGTATTCAAATTTATTTATAAACCAAATATACGCTGATACCCTACAGATATTAGAGTAAGCATAATCATTTTATGAACGGATTTGAGATTTTTTTCGAGATCCACTCTAACGTTTGTAACTTTGTTGTATAAGTAATATTAATACTCAAATTAATATTAATCATACGCATAACAAAATTGAACCCATTTGTTGTGATATATATATTTAATATCATCATCTCATTTAATATCAAAATCGTAATTGTATGACAAAAGTACGGAAATAAATTATATAAACAACTAATTTGTTTGGAAATTAAAAGTCTTGTAAAAAGAAAATGTCACATAAATTATAGAACCTCAACAAGTTCAGTCTGTCAAAAGATTAACAATGAACGAAATGTTATGCTATGAAAGCGCAGTCAGAGCACCACAATTGACCCTCACGAGACTCGGTAATTCTATTATTCCAAACAAATGTAGTTTAATATAATGTAACATGCACACTTATGTTCGGAATATAATTGGGATATAATTCACCCATGCGACATGTCGTAATCTACTTTCTGTAATTAGTTTTGGTTTACAGTTATAGTAGAATTTTATGACATATATTTTTGTAGAACATTTTGACCCGTTTAACCGCTGTTTTAGGTATGTTTTTAACCTTTTGCACAAAGTGAACCAAAAGGACCCCTATATTTAATAATCCTCAAAAATTTTCTCGTAGTGTTTTAAGTATTATTGCTAAACACAGCCTATACTCCAAATGTAAAAGTCACAGGGTTTAATATGCCGATTCATCATAAGAATGTGTAAAGGGCTAATTCACCCCCTCTAAAATGACCCCCATACGTAATCTTTGAAAACGTCGATACAGTAATTTTCTTTTTTACCCTCTCTATCAGAATCCGTTGTCAGAACCTTATTTTGTGTACCACAGTGGCTTCAAATAGGAGCCGTCTGATTTTTTTGGTGATAAATATAGGGTGGGCCATTTAAAATTTGAAAGGTAGAATAACATTCATTTAGGTAGAATAACACTTTCACCATAGGTGTTTTTAATTGGATTATAAGATGTTGTGCCAATTTTAAAGAAAATCGGGTACAATATGTGGTTTCTAGAGCGGAAAAAGTGAAATCGGGAGCGACATTTGACCCACTTTCAGGCTCTGCCAAATTTCATGACAATCGGACCACAATTGCGACCTGTAGAGTGCGAACAAACTTAGATGTGCAGCAGACGGACGGATGGACGGACGGACAGACTTAAAGGTGGGTCTAGCTCGATTATTTCTTGGTGTTACAAACATTTGGCGCGAAACTAAATTATAATACTCTAGTCCACGAAGTGGTTTAGTGCATAACAATATTATTGTTTTTCGGGTTCAGATTGCCAAAATAAAGCAGAAAATGTTATACACAGTTTTTCGACAAAATGTTTGTTGCATAGTGTGTTTAGGGTATTTTTGAAAATTTTGAATCTTATTGTCTTCACTATTTACTGTGTAGGATTTGCGCGTATAATGTGTCGTAGTCTCAAAAAATATTTATTGTATTTTTTGTTTTCAAAATAATGATGTTAAAACATCACACTTTTTAAACAGAAAACATAAGAAATATCGTAAATTATATAAATAGATCATAAATTTCCTATATTATAACTGCACTTCTAAATAAAATCGGGTTTAATGAAAAGGGCGCTCAGTTCGTTAACGTTAATTTGTTTTTTTTTGTTTCGCTCATCTATAATCACTCTTCATAACTTCGGACTGTACAGCTAGTCGTTTAGTTTTGCTTGATAGTTTGTGGATCAAAAATGCAAATAAAATGTGTTAGTGAAGGAGTTTTTAGCACTGTCTACAAAAACTGTTTAAGAAAAGTCAAATCCGAAAGATTTTAGTTTGCGTTCCCGAAAGTTTTGTAATTTTGTTTGCACTAATTTTAAGGTCACTTCACTGATATGTTTATAAAAGCTATAAAGTTCAGTGGGATTTTTGCAATAATTTTTCATTATTGTCACAACAGAAGCGTTTTTTGATTTAATATGCATGCAAAAAAACTGATCCTTAGGAGATGACACCAGAAAAAAACCGTGCTATAAATCATTCTTGATATATTTCCTACGAATATTAAAGATATGCAAAAGACAAGCATCAATATTTAAAAAAAGGGCGTTATGGATTGAAGGTAAAAGAGTTTATGACTTCAATAATACTAGCATGCTAATTTGTGAAGTATATAATATTAAATTAAAAATTTAAATGACCATTGTAAGTTAGCTACTACGCCTCAAAACATGGTGCATATAACTTCAGGGATCTAACCACGACATTTGGAAATGAGAACGTTTCGATCGAAATGTGGGTATATCTTTTCTACCTCTAAAAATCTAACGCAATTCGATCCAATAGATATTATCTCAATATCATATATTATATATTTTCGTTAATAATGTCTACTTTTTCACAATAATTACAAATTGACTCTATCGGAAATTCTCGATATCGAATCCCGTGACTAGCCACAGTTTTGGTATTCTCCATATATGTATATTTCCAAACAAATTTCTTAGGGCTACAACATATTCGACCATGAACCTCTACTCGCATCATGTGTTCACATTTTGTCTTACTTTGTTTGACACATATTCGCCCCCTCCTTTTGCAGTTACATTAATCCTCCTATGAATGTGCTCAGCTCACTACATACCCGGACTACATCTGCCATCTTACACTGATGATATGATGGCATGATTAAGTGTTTAGAAGTTTAAAAGTCTACTTTATACACGGTTATCAGATACACTCAGGATACATTTAAGCGATACAAACGTTTTTATATGGCCAAAGGATAATTGTGTTGATAGAGCAAATACAGACCAGACCGAAAGGAACACATGACGAAGTAAGGCAAAAAACCAAACAGACGGTGGGGAGGGGATGCTGCTGCTGGGAGAAATATGCTGGAGTAAGAGGCCACTGGGCACAATGGATAGAGATTTCGTTATTAAACTTTTATCTAAAACTATTTGATAAATGCCGGCGGAAATGAATGGTTGCAAACAACACAACACAAAACGGAACGGTTAGACAAGGGGTTCGGTCAACTGCGAATATCTGTTACGAACACATTGCCTGAGCACACTTTCAGTGTTGCTTTTAAATTGTTTTAAATACAATAAAATGGAAACATGGGGGAGTTGATGTTTAAAACGTTTAAAGTGTTTTTTACGTTTTCATTGTTGCGGGGCTGATTGTATGGCAACGGCTACGTGGAAAGAAGTTTGTTGGTAATATTAAAGATTCTTAAAGATGATTTATTTTCAAAAAAATACAAACGGGAAAAGTGTATCGGTGGTTTAAGAATGCCGAGACCAAGTATAAATTTTACTTTTACTGAAAACAGGAAGTTTAAATGGTTAAATTGATATCTAAAATTTAATTTCATCCTTTTTTCGGTAATCTCATTTAATTAATAAATTAAATTATGTACTAATTAATGTTATTATTTACTAATTATTGATTAAAATGCAATAAAATAAAAAAGGCCCAGCAAAAATAGAGAAAAGTTGCTAATCTTGCCATTCGGAAGTTGTGAAAATTTAGACTTTACAAATTAATATAACATGGAGTTGAAAGCTTGAAATAAGCAGGAATAAAACAAAAATTTTATCGAAGAACTGAGTATAACATTTTCTGGTTACTAAGATTACAACTTCCATTTCTACGTTAAACAGAAGGTAGGAGTAGGGACTACAAATTTTCTATTACCTTTACTTGGATGAATTGGAATAAGGGATTTAATATAACCTAGGACTGATACAATTGTGTGGGAGGTACTAAATGGGGGCGTGTCTATGGCATATATATTTTTTTATTTTAAAAACATTTTCAAATATCAATTGAAACTTATTTTGACTATCCGTCTGGAAGTTACATCAATTTTATTTTAATAAAAACTTATGCCACTTTGTGTCGGTGTTACCAGAAGGGGTGTGACAATATCGTTCAAATTGCAGGTGAATGCAACGTCTATAAAAACATTGTCAATTGTCAACATCTGAGTATTCCGATCATTCGTATATAAGTTACTAGCAGTACCCGCTACTTCGCACGGGAAAAAGCCAGGTATTTGTTATTATCTGTCTCTGTTTTAGGATAGTATTTATTTGATTTTCTTTTCTAAAGTAGTAAATTGGAAACATAGCACTACATTCAAAGGAATGTGCTTGTCGATGTCGCTGTCGATGTGCACTGTTTTAGCTGAACTCCCTTCGTATATATATTTTTATCATTTTCTACCTAGTTTTTAACAAAAAATTACAACCGCAGAGCCTTTTATTCGAAAAATAATACATTTTGATGCCGCATCTACATGGTCAAAGGAATTTACATACTAAATTTCATGATTTTACCATGGTATCATTTTTACCCTTTTAGGTCCCTCTGTCCCCTTAAAAGTACACATTTTGAAAATCTATTTATATTGCAAGTCTACGTTGTCAGAGGAATTTACGCACCAAATATATCGACTATAACAAGAATATTTTAGTTGGTACTATTTTTATCCCTTTTTGTCCCCCTCAGACCTTATAGGTATAAATTCCGAAAAAATCTATTAGGATTTTCGATAATACATGGTCAGAGGAATTTACATACCAAATTTTACGATTCTTGCTATAATAATTTAGTTGGTACTATTTTTATACCTTTTGTCCCGCTCACAAATTTCGAAAAATCCAATTTTACTGCGCTTCTACATGGTCAGAAGAACCTACACATCAAACTTCACGATTCTAGCTGCAATACTTTATTTAGTACCATTTTTATCCCGCCAACCTCTTATAACTATAAATTTCGAAAAATAGTCCGAAGAACTTACCAATCAAATTTCAAGATTCTAGCTGCAAAAAATGGTACCACTTTCATCTCTTTTGTCCCGCGCAACCCTTAAAAGTACGAAATGCATTTATTTTCCGCTTCTATGTGGTGAGAGGAATTTACATACCTAATTTCACGACTACAGGTGCAATTAAAGTAAGTACCATTTTTATCCTTTTTCCCCGCTAACATGTTACAACTATAATTTTTGAAAAATCCAATTTTACTGCGCTTCTACATGGTCAGAAGAACTTACACATCAAATTTCAAGATTCTAGCTGCAATACTTTAGTTGGTACAATTTTTATCCCTTTTTGTCCCGCGCAACCCTTAAAAGTACAAAATGCATTTATTTTCCGCTTCTATGTGGTGAGAGGAATTTACACACCACATTTCGCGACTATAGTTGCAATACATAAATTAGTACCATTTTCATCCATTTTTGTCCCTCGCAACCCTTAAAAGTACAAATTTTGAAAAATCCAATTTTATCGCGCTTCTACATGGTCAGAGGAATTTACATACCAAATTTCACGATTCTAGCTACAATACTTTAGTTTGTACCATTTTTATCCCTTTTTGTCCCGCTCACACCTTATAAGTACAAATTTCGAAAATCAATTTATATTACAAGTCTACGTTGTCAGAGAAATATAAATACCGATTTTCACGATTCTAGCTGCAATTCTTAAATTGGTACCATTTTTATCCCTTTTTGTCTCTTTCCTCCCTTAAAAGTACTAATTTCGAAAAATCCCTATTCGTAGCTCGTCTGCATGGTCATTGCAAGGAACACACCGAATTTCATGTTTCTAACTACTGCCTTTTAGTCAGGACGAAGGTTCGATGTTTATCCCTTTTTGTCCCATTTTACCCCCTAAAAGTACGAATTTCGTAAAACCCTTTCTTATTCGACGTCTACGTCATATTTGGGAACTACCCTGAAAATTTCATGACCCTGCCGTTCAGCCGTTTGGTCTGGGGGCTGGTCAATGATAAGACAGTCGGTCAGTAACGCAACTCTTTTATATAAAGGGTGATTTTTTAAGAGCTTGATAACTTTTTTAAAAAAAAAACGCATAAAATTTGCAAAATCTCATCGGTTCTTTATTTGAAACGTTAGATTGGTCCATGACATTTACTTTTTGAAGATAATTTCATTTAAATGTTGACCGCGGCTGCGTCTTAGGTGGTCCATTCGGAAAGTCCAATTTTGGGCAACTTTTTCGAGCATTTCGGCCGGAATAGCCCGAATTTCTTCGGAAATGTTGTCTTCCAAAGCTGGAATAGTTGCTGACTTATTTCTGTAGACTTTAGACTTGACGTAGCCCCACAAAAAATAGTCTAAAGGCGTCAAATCGCATGATCTTGGTGGCCAACTTACCGGTCCATTTCTTGAGATGAATTGTTCTCCGAAGTTTTCCCTCAAAATGGCCATAGAATCGCGAGCTGTGTGGCATGTAGCGCCATCTTGTTGAAACCACATGTCAACCAAGTTCAGTTCTTCCATTTTGGGCAAAAAAAGTTGGATATCATCTCACGGTAGCGCTCACCATTCACAGTTACGTTACGATTCGCATCATCTTTGAAGAAGTACGGTCCAATGATGCCACCAGCCCATAAACCGCACCAAACTGTGACTTTTTCTGGATGCATTGGTAGCTCTTGCAATGCTTCTGGCTGATATTCACTCCAAAATCGACAATTCTGCCTATTTACGTACCCATTGAGCCAAAAATGAGCTTCGTCGCTGAACACAATTTCTTTCTTTCTGAACTTTCTTAACAGAGCACGCATTTTGATAATAAAATTCAATGATTTGCAAGCGTTGCTCGTTAGTAAGTCTATTCATGATGAAATGTCAAAGCATACTGAGCATCTTTCTCTTTGACACCATGTCTGAAATCTCACGTGATCTGTCAAATACTAATGCATGAAAATCCTAACCTCAAAAAAATCACTCTTTATATAGATAGTAGCTTTAGTTTGAGGCTGGTTAGGGTGGTTTGTATGCTTGCTACTTAGGGTTTGTTTTTTAATGTACTTTTTATTTCTTCAATTTTCCGGGATCCCGGGACATCACAGAAAATCGTCAACATAATGTTTGTGAATAAAAAATTGTAAAACGGACAATCTATTTATAGATTTATCAGATAATCTATTTCTAATTTGATTGGAGAGAAATTGCATATTCGATAAATGTAATATTAATAGTTAATAAAGCATTAAATATCGTTCTCAGTTCCTCTTGCTGTAGCTTCAATACAGCCTTGTAGATTTTCTAATTGATTAGTAAAATTCTATATAACATCTGTACTATTTATTCACAGACCAGGAAAGTAGTTTATCCAACTTTATAACAAAAATATCAAATTGAATTATCTCCAAATATTACTAACATTATTGTAACCAATAATGGTAAATTATAAATTGTAAATACAAATTCAAATTCATGGAATATTTCTAGCACATAGTTGCCACGTATCTAATTAAATGTGACCTTTGTTAAATTCTGTTGTTACTTTGCACAATGTTATACGAAAACATGGTGGAAAATCTAATAATCTAATAAAATAATATTAACATGTGCAAAGTTTAAATTGATTCCTTAACTCCTTTCTAAAGTTATCGTATACACCAACCAGCCAGACAGACGGGCATGGACAGACAGACAGCTTAGAAATTCATGAAACGGATTTAAGTCACTCCATCAATGAGTTACACTTTTTGTCTGCCCCAAATGATCCTACTCTGTAGAGTGAGGGTATAATAATAATAATATTTTTTGAGATTTGAAAATTTTCTGTGAAATAGAAGAAATTTGTTTGATTGTAGAAAAAAATATATTGGTATGACATACAACAAGTACATACCAAATTACTTTTTTCGATCCACGCTAGTGTCTTTAATTTCTTATTTTTTTGGAAATCGGTCATTACAGCTTTATTCGTCTTATAGAAAAGTAATAATTGACAAATTTTATCAAATCGGAGAAAAGAGCCAAAAGAAAGAGTGTTTGTGTTCGATTCACATGAAATTACTCATATTTTAAATAAAGAAAATTTCAGGGAATTTTACAAATTTTTATTTTTTGTTTCTATGTTTTTTAACATATTTTTACGTATTTGTTCATAATGCGAAGAATAATTTTTATTTTATTGTATTACATATTTTCACGTTTTTCAGATTTTGAAAATTGAAAAAACGTAATTTCTTTTTTTTGACTTTGTCGAACTGTTTCTCTCACATTTTAAGAGATTTTGCACTCAAAGTTTATTTATAAAAAATTGTGGTTTCTTTGCTTTATTATGACGCAAAAACTATGTTTGTGCCAAATATAGTTTGGTTGTAATGAATATTGCAAGAAATATAATTTTTGTACAAATGTCTGAATTTGGACCAACACAACTTTTTTCTTCAAAAACCTTTAATGAAATATATACTTATTTAGAAAGGTTGAAGGGTTCCCGCTTTCGTAGGATAACTTTTGCCTGCACGAAATTGCACCATTGGAAAATAGAATACATTTAGTGCAAAAAGTCAGAATTTTTCCAAAACGCAATTTTAATTTTCCTCAGTTTAATATTTACTTGTGTTGGGGAAAATTGAACTAGAATCAAGTTCAAGGCTGTTATACTTTCAAGGAAAATTTTGAACATGATATGAGGAACATTGCTTTATCGTTATACAAAGTTTAATTTTCATAAACATGAGTTAATTTTAACTCATTGTCTCTATCAATCTATCTGAGTGTAATATTTAGAGTATTTCGGCATTTTTATTTTAAATTTCCGCCTCATTTTAAAATTAGGTACGTATTATCTTCTTATAGCATGAACGCGAACCAACATGGGTTTTCGCCAAAAATCACACTATTACGGAGTAAAATGGAACAAACAGGGCTAAAAATTATATAATTGAACCACTACAGCTAGAAACATGTAATTCGGTTTGCACACACCTCTATAAATAAAAATAAATGGATATTTTGAAATTCGTACTTTTAAGGGATAAAAAGTGAATAGAGATGAGAGACTGGTACTGGAGAGAGATGAAACTAGTACCAACCAAACGTTTATAGACGGAATCATGAAATTCAGTGTGTGGGCTCCTCTGACTTTGTGGAAGTTTGTGATTCTAAGTGGGCAAAATTCATCGAGAGAGATAAAGTTTTTTCCTAACAAGTACAGAAAATACTGCCAATAACCCCTCATAGTTAGGGGTTATTTAAGGTACTTAAGCACATTTTTAGAATAGACTTGCGGTATTATATTGGTTTATCTAAACATTTTGATAGCATATACTTAGAAGCGGGAGTGGTATTTTAATTTATTTAAATGTGCATACAAATATCATAATTTTTGTTTTGAACTGGGGTATTGTCCTGCCTGAAGACCACTTTGCATCTACATTTCATAGGCAGCAAATTTATTTACAAATGACATGATAAGATGTATTACACATTTACTGAATCATTTACATAAAAAGTTCATGTATTTTGTCGTAAAACGCCTCTGCGAAACTACCTGAAGAAGGTCGTCAAGGGATGGAAATCATGATAGAGGTACCTTGCCAAGTTATAAATCTCACCATTTAATTTGTAAATAAATTTGTATTCTATAAAAACTTGCTGGAGACGGTTCAAACCAAATATTGATTACAGGCGGAAATAAAACAATAATATTAATACTTTCTATTCTTTT
The DNA here is from genome assembly GCA_947397865.1 of Polietes domitor. NCBI lineage: Eukaryota > Metazoa > Arthropoda > Insecta > Diptera > Muscidae > Polietes > Polietes domitor. The sequence continues at coordinate 100,357,522 of OX377620.1, forward strand.
TCATATATTGTTTTTAGTTTATCATCCAACGAAAACAAAGGAAATGTAAATCTCGATATAACAAAAAATATTATTATCGGAATTTTGAAAATCCCGAATACCGGGATTTGGAAATCTCAGTGCCGATCGACATCTCTACATTCCAGGTGAGTAGAATAACCATAAAAACATTGGGTCCAAAATATGGACCCATATATTTGACTTTCCTAGTATGTATTCTTAGTTGAAATATAATATAATCTGCAAAATTTGAAAAACTTCCGATGAAAAACGTGGGTTCTAGAGAGGTAATAATTAAAATGGGGGCCATTTCTACATTAAAAAGTGGACCTTTATAGATCACTTTCAAAGTAGGTGTTATATATTGAAATATAACAAAAAATTTGCAAAATTTTATCAAGATCCAATGCACGATGTAGGTTCTAGAACGATAATAGTGCAAGCGGGGGCCTATTTGTATGGGGCCTACACCAAACAATTGATCTATATAGCTGGCTTTCAAAATACGTGTTTCTAGTATAAATGTAACATTGTGTGGGAAATTTGATCAAGATCCGATGTAAAATGAGCATTGTAGAGCAGTAATATTGTAAATCGGAGGTACATTTGTATGGGGGATGTATCAAAACATATATCCATGTGGTTCACTTTCCCGTGAGCTGTTTCTATAGGGTGATTTTTTAAGAGCTTGATAACTTTTTAAAAAAAAAAAACGCATAAAATTTGCAAAATCTCATCGGTTCTTTATTTGAAACGTTAGATTGGTCCATGACATTTACTTTTTGAAGATAATTTCATTTAAATGTTGACCGCGGCTGCGTCTTAGGTGGTCCATTCGGAAAGTCCAATTTTGGGCAACTTTTTCGAGCATTTCGGCCGGAATAGCCCGAATTTCTTCGGAAATGTTGTCTTCCAAAGCTGGAATAGTTGCTGGCTTATTTCTGTAGACTTTAGACTTGACGTAGCCCCACAAAAAATAGTCTAAAGGCGTCAAATCGCATGATCTTGGTGGCCAACTTACCGGTCCATTTCTTGAGATGAATTGTTCTCCGAAGTTTTCCCTCAAAATGGCCATAGAATCGCGAGCTGTGTGGCATGTAGCGCCATCTTGTTGAAACCACATGTCAACCAAGTTCAGTTCTTCCATTTTTGGCAACAAAAAGTTTATTAGCATCGAACGATAGCGATCGCCATTCACCGTAACGTTGCGTCCAACAGCATCTTTGAAAAAATACGGTCCAATGATTCCACCAGCGTACAAACCACACCAAACAGTGCATTTTTCGGGATGCATGGGCAGTTCTTGAACGGCTTCTGGTTGCTCTTCACTCCAAATGCGGCAATTTTGTTTATTTACGTAGCCATTCAACCAGAAATGAGCCTCATCGCTGAACAAAATTTGTCGATAAAAAATTTCGAACCGAACACTGATTTTGGTAATAAAATTCAATGATTTGCAAGCGTTGCTCGTTAGTAAGTCTATTCATGATGAAATGTCAAAGCATACTGAGCATCTTTCTCTTTGACACCATGTCTGAAATCCCACGTGATCTGTCAAATACTAATGCATGAAAATCCTAACCTCAAAAAAATCACTCTTTAGTTCAAATATAACACGATTCCGAAAATTTGGTCAAGATCCCATGTAAAATGTGTATTCTAGAGCAGTAATTGTGTAAATTATAGGCATATTTGTATGGATCGTCCTTGGCCAAAAAAGTAACTTCTGCCAAATTTCATGACAATCGGACCAGCTTAGATGGACAGCAGACGGGCGGATGGACGGACCGACAGACATCGTTAAATCGATTCAGATGGTGATTCTAAGCCGATCCGTGTACTTAAAGCTCAATTATGTCTTAGTGATACAAACATTTGGCGGAAAACTAACTTATAATACCCTAGTCCACGAAGTGGTGTAGGGTATAAAAAAGTCGTTACACTTGAACCGGATTATATACTTAGGAAACTATAAGAAAAAATGGGGTTACTTTGCGTTTTTTATTTTTACATTTCCTCATCCTGTTACCCCTTTACAGGACTACAAAGTTGTCAAATTAAAGAGGAAAAAATCTATTAAAAATGCCGCTAATATCATGCTTCTGGCTGTATTAGTTCAGCATTAACATCTATTTCAAATTTACCCCTTGGTTTTTCTAGTTTATTCATATCCTGCTTTTTAAGAGACAAAACTTTAAGTGGTTGTTAATACTAAACTAATGCAGATAAAAGCTTGAACTTTGAAATATTTTTAGCACATATTCTCTTCTTTGATTTGACATTTATATGGTTGTCATTTGGGAGCGAATAAGTATTAAAAATATTTTTCGAAAAAATTTATTCTTTGGAACTTTGTAGTCCTTTTAAGTGGCAACAGGAAGATACAATGAAAAACTAAATACGCCAAGTAACTCTATTTCTCCTACGGTTTCAGATGTATATAATCTCGTTCAAATGTAATATGGACTGTCGGAGAGTGTAATGTCGGACATTATCGTGGTTTTTCAAATTGATAACAAAAACCTTTTCAAATATCAAAATATAACTGATTCCGAATATCCGTGTGGTAGTTATGTTGGTGTTAATTTAACGTAAGAATATGAACCATTTGTGTAGGAGGTGCCTATGAAATAATTTCACTAAATTTATCTATATACTAAAATGGTATGTAGCGGTCTTTCTATTTCCTTCCGTGTTTCTTTTTTTATATAAACATATATTACCATTGAAAAAATTAATAAAAAAGGAGTGAAAATGTCGTACTAATGAAAGCTATGCATTTAGAAAAGATGCATACGATGTTGTCCACCCATTCAATGTTCAACCAGTTAGTATATTCACCTGAATGTTGCATAGCCTCTAAATCTACCGGGCCATGTTGGCAATGCAGGTGACACCGTATATTCATATTACTAAGAAGATTAATGATCTAGAAAATGTGTAGGTTGGGCAGCATTTATAACAGTAAAGCAGAAATAAAAAGTGGGGATATACGAGGGTTGTTTGAAAAATTTAGACAAGAAAAGAAGTTTCTCGGCAGGTTCCCATTTCACGGATCAAAATTATTAAATAATTTTAGATCTATGCACATAGAAATGGTTCAAAATACATATAATTTTAAATTATTCATATTTTTTATTTCATTTACCGGATTTCTCTGAAAGTCCCAATAAACCAAATAGTTTCAACCTTATTTAAGAATCTCAGCAGTTTCTTTGCCTAGCTAGGTACTCGATTTAAATATATTTATTTTGTTAATATCAGAAATATCCAGACTGTCAAGATATATAAAAACCTAAAAGAAAGGAACTCCTTGTAAGCTCCAAAAACAGACATACGAGCAGCTTTCGAAAAAACATGATTCACGTTCCAATCTTATTTGTTTTGCAGAACTGCAAGCCGGCAACTTTATCTTTGACCTACCTCTGTAAACCCATCCCTGCATCTGCATCACTTCGGCACACAACATACTCAGTTTTGTTTTCGAATCCGTTTGAAAAATTGCCATGAAGTTTTAAACGAATCCTTGCGTTTAACCGCAGAAGCCATGAAATGACTTTGTTTAATTAAATATTTCTCGTATTCGCATAAAGTGCGGTGAAGTATAATATTTTAATTGTAGCTGCCCAGATAGAGTATTTTGTTGCTTCATTCGTTGTAGTCAGGGATGCTCCTGTTGCAATCGTTGTTGTTGTTGTTTCGTTGCAAAAAGTTACGATTAGCATTGAATCCGAAGGATACATGTTGCTGAACGTCTGAACGCATTGGTTCGCCTTTTTGTGAGGGACGGACGCAAAATGTGTGTTAAAGTTCAAACGGGCATCCTTGTGCAACAATATACATACCAGCACCACCAGGTAGATACCTGGAGCTTACAGCTACAAACAGACACACTTCAATTGTCCGCAGTTTGGCGTCGCTTTGGAAACAAAAAGTTCTGCAGCGCCACAAATTTAACTCAAACATCGCACAGTAGTTCAAAATCGATATTTTGGAAATAATTCGGTAACTCTTGAATGTTAAAAGATATATTGACGAAAATTTTAATACTTAGAGTAGATGATTTACAATAATTCGGATCCCTAGCCTAACACATGCGAAATAGTTAGGGAGATATTTATGTAATATTTTTGCCAACGTTGGTTTCGTATTTATAACGTTGCGATCTCATTATTAGCCCTATTTTCAATTATCTGTCTTAATAAATTAATTCGTATACATGTATTACCTCTATTTTATGTTCTACACTTCTAAAAAATCTTAAATACAAGGTCCCATTGTTATCGTTTTTTAGGACAACAGCATTATTTCGATTGCACTGCATTTTGCATTTTTCATTTTGTCCTCCTAAAGGTGAACGAATAATTTTAGTTACACTTTGCAACAACAATTTTTCTGTAAAATTGAAAAATTAAGTACTACTTTTTCTTGGATTATTCATTGTTTTTATACCCTCCACCTCCAGGATGGGGGTATACTAACTTTGTCATTCCGTTTGTAACACCTTGAAATATCGACCTGAGACCCTATCTATTCTTTATCGAAATTCGTAATTTTTGGGGTTAAAATAGAAAAGGGATACAAATGGTACCAACCAAATGGACGCAGCTAGAATCATAAAATTCGGTGTATACATTCCTCTGACTGCATAGACAGCAAAATAAAAAGATTTTTCCAAAGTCGTACTTTCCTTTCCTGAAGTTAGGTTATGCACGAGAGATAATTGATTTCCAAAATTTGTACTTTGGGATATATATATATCTATAGAATAATTATAATTTTATTTACAAAATTACTTTTTCAATATTTGTTTTGGTTTGGCTATATTACAAAAAATATATTTTCCTGTAATATTACTGCACTTCTACTAAAATCGACATCCTCTGTGGAATGCAATCCACAAGCTGCAATAACACCTTTGAAAAAATACTAAAATTCACTAAAATTCTTGTTTATTTCATCATTTCGACCCAAACAACTAACAACCTACTTTAAAATTTCACAAAAATTGATTAATGTAATAATTTTGAAAATCGCAATAAAAGAAGAATTCTCATGCGGCTATACCATACACTTCAATATATTAAAAGTAAATATAATTACATTCAAAACAGGATACAGTACCTTAAAATTGGTGAAGTGTTCCCGGAATTACAGAATGAATGAACAATTTTAAAAACAAGTATGTAAGCTTCAGTTGGCTAAATCGACTTATATATACCCTCACTCTCAGAGAACATATATGCGGAAGTTATAAGGAATTAAAGTTTACTTAGGGCAGGCAAATTTGTGTGGAAATTACTAGAAGGTTCGTGGTATATGGTCCCAGCTTCCACATTTGAAAAAATGGTTGTAAAAACATGATCAAATATCATGATCACTTGGGTGGGAGGTTCCAGAAGGGGTGTGGCAATATCGCCCATACTCTATGCGAATGTAACCATTATAAAAACATTGCTAAATATCAAATTTTAGTCTTGCGAAAGCGGATTTTTTTGGAAATCATATTGCCTAAACTGTATTTTTAATTGTATCGATGAGAAACTTCTACAGATTGGTCAGAATGAAATCCCAAACAGAATGAGTGAAAAAAAATTTACACCGAAAAAAATTGTTGGGTCAAATTTTCAACAAAAGTCAAAAAAAATTGTACAAAAAAAAAATTATTTTAATTCTTCTTTTATTTCTGAAAAATACCCTATGATTAGTTTTTTAAATAAATTATAGGGTGGTCCGAACAAGAATTATAAACGTCAAATTTTCATGATTTTTCGATATTTGTTGAAAAACTCTGAAATTTTATAAAAAACCAAAATCCATTTCATTTCTTATTTGAAAGGTGGCAATCAAAGCTTTAATTTGATACCGGTTTGAAGTCAATAGCTTCAGTTTTAAGAGAGTTATGCTCATTTTTGTGGAGTGCTAGAATAGATGTAGAATAAAAAAAAATTGAAGATACTATTTTATAACACAGGCATATTTTATTGCATTCTACAGAAAAATTACAAATTATCAGTCATCTACCAATAAGTTCATTGCTTCCTCTGATAATTCCAGGTGTTTCTTCTCCTTCAGTATTCTCCTACCTGTGATTGCGGGATCAGAATTGGCGAGCAGATAATGTAATATGTCTTCACAATTGTCTTTTCTTGATGTTTTCCTTGCATGGTAAAGCCTTGTGTTTCTGAAGTCCTTGTTTCCTGCTTCCAATGCTTCTTCTGATAGTTGGCCAATGGGGACCAAAAATGAACGAATTATTTCAGCTCCATGAATAAGAACCAATATGATTAAATTATTCAATAAGTGATTCCGAGAATTTCCGTTCTATTTCTATGGAATAAATACTGAGAGTGATATACTAAAATCGCTATAACTCCCAGGAGGGCAGGTATGGGCAGCTGATTTTTTCACAGTTCGTTGAAAACAAATTATGTAACATTTCTGTAGTGGTTTGGAACTGGGACTCTCTGGGACTTTTTAGATATTGCTTACCTAACCCAAATTTAAAGGAAAAATGGACCTTTAGTCGGGTCTTCGTTCTAAAAAAGGTGCATATGAAAATGTCTCAAACAACATTCCTTTTTTTACAGAAGATACTTGTCCGAAGGCAGATTTTTTTCCGAATCAAAATATCTGTCACCAAAATCAAATGAGATCATTTTGAATACAGCCCTGAAATCCCCTCTTTTCGTGAAAATTTTCTATATTTGACTTCTAAAATCAATTAAAAATCAACGGGCCAACATAAAAATAAGCTTTATGTGTTTTTTGTTTACTTGGAATGTCTGTGACAAAATTGCATCATTAAAAACACTGAAAAAATAATCGGAAAAAAGTTACTTTTCCACTAGCCGCAACACAGTGCGTGGGTGTTTCTAGTTGAAATATAATATGTTTTGCCAATTTTGAAGCACATCTGTTAAAATATGTGGTTTCTACAGCAGAAAAAGACAAATCGGGAGTGAAATTCGTATGGGGGCTATATCTAAATCTGAACCGATCTGGCTCATTTTCACCGTGGATGTTTCTAGTTGAAATGTAAGATGTTTTTCCAAGTTTGAAGAAAATCTGTTGTAATATGTGGTATCTAGCGTGAAAAGAGTCAAATCGGGAGTGAAATTCGTATGGGGGCTATATCTAAATCTGAACCGATTTTCTTCAAATTAAATAGCGTTCGTCCTTGTCCCGAAAAACTTTGTTGTGCAAACTTTCATTTGGTTCTGGCTGCAATTGCGACCTGTACTTTGATTACAAGAATAGATGGACAGACGGACGGACGGACGGACATTGTTAAATCGATTCAAAAAGTGATTCTAAGTCGATCGGTATAATTAACAATGGGTCTATCTCGCTTCCTTTGGGTGTTACAAACAAATGCACAAAGACATAATACTCTCGTGGAGTGTATAAGTATTGAAAAAATAAATAAAATATTTTTATTATTTCAAACCACGCTTATAAGTCAAGTCTACCAGTACATTAACATATCGACCAGCGGCCATTTGGTTGGTACCATTTTTATCCCCCTTTTCCTAGATTACCCCCTGAAGAATACGACTTTCTAAAATCTCTTTATTTTACATGTCTACGCAATTAGAGGGATGTACATACCGAATTTCATCATTCTAGATGTAGTCGTTTAGTTGGTACTATTTGTATCTCTGTACCCATTGTATCCCCTGAAAGTACGAATTTGGAAAAAACCTTTTACTTTTCGTGTCTACACATGTATACTCCCAATTTCATGACTCTAGCTGCGGTCGTTTGGTTGGTACTATCCCCTTTTTCCATTTTGACCCCAAAAAGAACGATTTTCGAAAAATCCGTTTATTTTACGTGTCTATGCAATCAAAGGAATGTATACACCGAATTTCAATATTCTAGGTGCAACCGTTTGGTTGGTACCATTTTTATTCCTCTATTCCCATTTTACACCTTAAAAGTACGAATTTGGAAAAAATGATTTTATATTATTTATCTACTCAAGTAGAGGAATGTACACACCGAATTTCGTGTTTCTAGCTGTTGTCGTTTAATATTTACCATTGTTATCCCTTTTTGCCTCATTTCACCCCCTACGAATAAAAATTACTTTATGGCGCACGTTTTTCTTATAGGGGAATGTGCATGCCCAATATCAAGTAAGTACAAACAGACATATTGAAAAACCAGTAAGGAAAGGCTAAAGTCGGGCAGGGCCGACTCTATGATACACTCCACTTTCAATCCAAATACAATTAAATTCGGTGAAAAAGTGAAAACGGGAAGGTTTTTTGTATCCTGTAAATGTATGTGTTTGACAAAAAATTTTATATCGGAAAGGACTTTTGTATGAGGATATATTGAAACCTGGGACGAAATATGTGAAATATAAAATGTATAGTTTGGCCAAAATCGGTTAAACTTATGGGAGCAACATTTGAATTTGGGCTATATTTAAATCTGAACCGATCTTACCCACTTTCACCATAGTTTTGTTTAGTTAGATTATAAGATGTTGTGCGAAATTTAAAGAAAATCGAGCACAATATTTGGCTTTTAAAGCGGCAAAAGTCAAATCGGGAGCGACATTTATATGGGGGCTATATCTAAATCTTAACCGATCTTACCCAAATTTCTGCATAGTGTTTCTAGTTGGATTATAAGATGTTGTCCCAAATTTAAAGAAAATCGGGTACAATATATGGTTTTTAGAGCGCAAAATTCAAATCGGGAGCGACATTTGTATGGGGCCTATATCTAAATCTGAACCGATCTAGCCCGCTTTAGCCACAGATGTTTCTAGTTAGATTATAAGATGTTGTGCTAAATTTAAAGAAAATCGATTAGAATATGTGGCATTTAAAGCGGAAAAAGTCAAATCGGGAGCGACATTTGTATGGGGCTATATCTAAATCTGAACCGATTTGACCTATTTTCACCATAGATGTTCTTAGTTTAAATATAAGATGTTTTGCCAAATCTGAAGACAATCTGATACAATATGTGGTTTCTAGAGCGGAAAAAGTCAAATCGGGAGCGAAATTTTTAGGGGAGCTATATATAAATCTGAACCGATCTGACCGATATTCACCATGGGTGTTTCTAGTGGAAATATAAGATGTTTTACCAAATCTGAAGACAATCTGATACATTATGTGGTCTCTAGAGCGGAAAAAGTCAAATCGGGAGAGAAATTTGTATGGGAGCTATATATAAATCTGAACCGATCTAACACATTTTTACCACAGGTGTTTCTAGTTACAATATAAGATGTTTTGCCAATTTTAAAGAAAATCTGTTGTAATATGTGGTATCTAGAGTGGAAAGAGTCAAATCGGGAGTGAAATTCGTATGGGGCTATATCTAAATCTGAACCGATCTGTCCGATATTCACCATGGGAGTGTCTAGTGGGAATATAAGATGTTTTACCAAATCTGAAGACAATCTGATACAATATATGGTTTCTAGAGTGGAAAAAGTCAAATCGGGAGCGAAATTTGTATGGGAGCTATATATAAATCTGAACCGATCTGTCCGATATTCACCATGGGAGTTTCTAGTGGGAATATAAGATGTTTTACCAAATCTGAAGACAATCTGATACAATATGTGGATTCTAGAGCGGAAAAAGTTAAATCGGGAGAGAAATTTGTATGGGAGCTATATATAAAGCTGAACCGATCTAACACATTTTTACCACATGTGTTTCTAGTTACAATATAAGATGTTTTGCCAATTTTAAAGAAAATCTGTTGTAATATGTGGTATCTAGAGTGAAAAGAGTCAAATCGGGAGCGACATTTGTATGGGGGCTATATCTAAATCTGAACCGATCTTACCCAATTTCTGCATAGGTGTTTCTAGTAAGATTATAAGATGTTGTGCAAAATTTAAAGAAAATCGAGTACAATATGTGGTTTCTACAGAGGAAAATGTCAAATCGGGAACGACATTTGTATGGGCGCTATATCTAAATCTGAACCGATCTTACCCAATTTGTGCATAGGTGTTTATAGTTGGATTATAAGATGTTGTGCCAAATTTAAAGATAATCGGGTACAATATGTGGTTTCTAGATGCGGAAAATGTCAAATCGGGAGCGACATTTGTATGGGGGCTATATCTAAATCTGAACCGATCTTACCCAATTTTTGCATAGGTGTTTCTAGTTGGATTTTAAGATGTTGTGTCAATTTTAAAGAAAATCGGGTACAATATGTGGTTTCTAGAGCGGAAAATGTCAAATCGGGAGCGACATTTGTATGGGAGCTATATCTAAATCTGAACCGATCATACCCAATTTTTGCATAGGTGTTTCTAGTTGGATTATAAGATGTTGTGTCAATTTTAAAGAAAATCGGGTGCAATATGTGGTTTCTAGAGCGGAAAATGTCAAATCGGGAGCGACATTTGTATGGGGGCTATATCTAAATCTGAACCGATCTTACCCAATTTTTGCATAGGTGTTTATAGTCGGATTATAAGATGTTGTGTCAATTTTAAAGATAATCGGGCGCAATATGTCGTTTCTAGAGCGGAAAATGTCAAATCGGGAGCGACATTTGTATGGGGGCTATATCTAAATCTGAACCGATTTGTCTCAAATTAAATAGCGTTCGTCCTTGATCCACAAAACTTACTTGTGCCAATTTTTGTTAAGATCGGACTATAATTGCGACCTGTAGTTTGATTACAACAATAGATGGACAGACAGACGGACAGACGGACATTGCTAAATCGACTCAGAAAGTGATTCTAAGTCGATCGGTATACTTAACAATGGGTCTATCCCGCTTCCTTTTGGGTGTTACAAACAAATGCACAAAGCCATAATACTCTCGTGGAGTGTATAAACATGCTTAAATACTCTAAAATATTAGAGATTATTATGGGTATTTTTAGTCCTTGTGAGGGAAAATATTTTCCCTTTGGGCCGATTTCGCCCAGTTTCAATTCCAATCGATATACGACTATAAGACGCATTTATGGAAAATTTGGACGTCCTAGCTCCTTTCGTTTAGATGTTAGCGTGTATTCAACAGACGGACATGGCTAGACCGTCTTAGAATTTTATGACGATCAAGAATATATATACTTTACAAGGTGTCAGCTCGATATTTCAAGGTTGCGGATATAAAAATTGGACCCTGAAAATGTTATCGAGATTCAAAGTAAAAAGTGTATTCTAGAACAGTAATGGGTAAATTGTATCCCTACGTATGTAAGCTATATCTAAATCTGAACCGATTAACATTCAAATTAAATAGCAATGGTCCCTAGGCCAAATAACTCCTACCATATTTCTTGACATTCAAACAACAATTGTAATTTGTGAACAAGCTTTAGATAAACAGAAGACGGACAGACATCGTTAAATCGACTCAGCTTTTGAGTATAAATCGAATGGTATACTTAAAGTTGGGCCTAGCTCTATTATTTCTTGGTGTTATAAACATTTGACGTGAAACTAACTTATAATACTCAAAGTGGTGTAGGGTATAAATAACATTTATATATTTTTTCCTTGTAAGTCAAATATGTCTTTAACTAAACGTGATAAGAAACACATTTGCTCAATTTTTTTAGATATTTACGTTTAACAATCATTATAAAGATGTGCATGGTCGAGTTGACCAAGTTTTAATGGTCGTTCAGTAGCCCCTACACCAAATAGGATTACCAAATATTGTAAATCGTTTGGAAAAACCTTAGCATGCATAATGTCCTCATGATATTTTCTTTCGTTCAAAATTTACATGATTATTTCCAAACAAATCGAATTGAAACCACTGTGCAACGTTCGTTGGGAACACTACTGCATTTGATATGTTGACAACATTGCAGAGCCTCAGAGTTATCGAGAAGGTTGAAACTTTGGGTTCAAAAAGTTTTCTCTTTGCCACTTAAAACGAATGGGTCTGTATGTTTGTTAAAGAAGGACATTTTGAAGCCTATCCACCTAGTATCCACCAGGGTATTATGTCATTGTAAATATGTTTGCAACAGCCAAAGGCAGCGATATAGACACCGTTTGTTATATGAATCGACTTAGAACCGCTTTCTGAATCGTTTTTTCCATATCCGTCTGTCTGTCTAAGCACAAACAACTTTTGGTAGTCAATGACATACGCTATTGAATTTAGAGCAAATTGGATCTAGATATAGCCTCCATACAAAATATTGAAATTTTGTACTCCAGAAACAACATACATTAGATTTCGACAAAAACATTATATTTCACCAAGAAACATCTGCAATGATAGTGGGATACATCGGTCCATGTTTGGATATAGCCCTCTTCTAAACCTCTTTGTCGATGTGAACTTTTACCGCTCCAGAAATCTCATACTACATCCGATTTTTGTACGATTTTCCATCATTACTTCATATAGAAACATTTAGGGTAAAAACCATACATTGAAGACTGCCATTGTGAGGGGGTCGCTATTTACTTCACTTTTTATCTCCAATTGAAAGATTGTCTTTTAAACATAAGAACGTTTTATCATTTTGGTAGACCTTCACAAATTTCTCATTGATTTAAAATGGAATACCTCAATTGTTCTGACTTTGTTGTGCATTTTTTGGCTATTGTCACTAACATAATTTTTGAAGAATTCATTTCTGAGGATCTCCTTTGATATTGGCTTTAATCTAAAAAATATTCAAATTTTTTCTGCTTACATTTGCGTTTATCGCTTATATCAGAATATGCCAGTATGGACTATCACAGAGTTTAAACTTTTATTATTAATGACACTTGTGCAATATGCAATAGCGAAGCATTGCATCTCTTTGATATTGAAGAAGGGTGGGCGAAAGAACAACACCTGCAGCCACATTATAGTTTGTGGTTTTATAGATAATATCTATAGTGGATGAGACGAAAGTTTAAACATAAAATATCGAAAACTTTTCGACAGTAAAAAATGGAGCATGTTGTAGTAGCGTTCGTCAGCTGGGAAGAGATACTTTACGAACGCAGTTGGACATATCGCATATATTTTTGCTTGCAATAGAAAATTGAAGGTGATGAAAGTGTTTTATTTGTTTAAAGGAAACGCAACAACAACATTAAATTTGTATGTATTAACGAACGGAACATCTCTTGGCATGAATAGATTAGTGATGATTCGATTGATGCCAAGGAAATTTCCAATAAATGGATAATTTTTTGTGACTTTTGAGATATTCTCCAATATTGCATTTCTCGGGAATTACTGAAGTACTTGGAATATTTAAATTTTTTAAAATTAAGTAATTGAACTGTCCAACAAATTAATACTTTTTGATTGGAACAGAATAGCGAACCTATACACCCTGACTTGTGTAATGCAGGGTGATATCAGGGAAGGGTCAACCGCAAATATTCCTCCAATAATTCTGAAAGAGCATGTTGAGTAGACCTTTTGTGCAGAATAAACTTATAGTACAGCTGGTCTGAGTTTCTTTTAACAGTGGGTAATTTTTTGATCGAAAGGAGCATTATAATAAGCGAATAAAATATTGTAAGTTAATGTCTGTGAGAATTCTTATTGGCAGAAATATATAGTGGGATTTTATGAGGATAATTTCTGTGGAAATATTAATCCTCTATCTCTTCTATTCAAAGATCAATTTGACCCTATTTCAAAAAATTTAGTCCTTTCAAAATGGGCATTTAAGGATTAAAATGTTCTAAAAAAAATGCCGGAAATTTACAATGGAGGTCACCAAAGTTGCAAAAAAAAGCTATAACAAATGCTTGTAAGATGGCATGTGTACTTTATTACTTGGTGCGATTTTTTAAACGCAAATTCGGCAAGTGAGATGTGCTTCTCGTTCGATTGTGAGAATCATCTCCTTTGTGAGAATCATCTCTCCACTTGGATTCTTTTAAATATAGATGCAAAATGGTCTTCAGCCAGGACAATATCCCAGTTCAAATTTTCATTTTTTGGATTCTGAAACTATTGTCTCACAAATATTCCCTATTTAGTCAGCAATAATATGTAAAACAAGTAAAAATGGCGTTAAGTTCGGCCGGGTCCAACTTTATATACCCTTTTTTTATATACCCGATTTTCGTAGAAGTGCAGTAATGTTACAGGAAAATATAAATTTTTTTAATATAGCCAAACCAAAACAAATAAAAATAATTTTATAAATAACTGTATTATTTTTAATTATTTCAAACCACGCTTATAAGGCAAGGCTACCAATACATTTACATATCATACTTATAAATAATACTTTAAGTCAATTCAAAAAGAAAATATTCTTATATTGATATTTTCATAAAGCTTAAATACCATATATATTGGTAGATAGTGGATGCTACAGTTGGTTGTATTTTCATTCTATTTTAATTCCAAAAGTACAAATTTTGAAAATCTATTATCTCACGTACATAGCGCAAAATAACCTAACTTCATGATTCAACCAGTTTTTGTCGTAAAGGTAAAAAGTACGAATTTGGAAAAATATTTTTATTTTGCATGTCTGTACAGTCAGCAGAATGTATAGACCGAATTCCATGATTCTAGCTGCGGCCATTTGATTGCTACCACTTTTATCCCCTTTTTCCTACTTTACCCTATTTAAGAGTACGACTTTCTAAGATCTCTTTATTTCACGTGTCTACGCAATTAGAGGGATCTACACACCGAATTTCATCAGTCGAGCTATAGGCGTTTAGTTGGTACTATTTTGATCCCTCCGTACCCATTGTATCCCTTGAAAGTACGAATTTGGAAAAAACCTTTTATTTTTCGTGTCTATCTGAGGAATGTATACTCGGAATTTCATGACTCTAGCTGCGGTCATTTGGTTGGTACTATTTGTATCACCTTTTTCCATTTCGAAAAATCCGTTTATTTTTCGTGCCTACGCAGTCTGAGGAATGTACGCACCGAATTTCATATCTCTGGCTGTAGTCGTTTAATATGTACCATTTTTATCCCTTTTTTCTCCATTTCACCCACTACGAATAAAAATCACATTATGGTGCACGTTTTTATAATAGGGGGAATACGCATACCCAATATCAAGTAAGTACAAGAAGACATATTGAAAAAAATATGCTAAAATACTCTAAAAATTAGGGGATATTATGGGTATTTTTAGTCCTTGTGAGGGAAAAACTTTTCCCTTTGGGCCGATTGCGGCCAGTTTCAATCACAACTGATCTACGACTATAAGACACATTTATGGAAAATTTGGACGTCATATCTCTTTTCGTTTAGATGCTAGCGTGCTTTCAACAGACGGACGGACATAGATAGATCATCTTAGAATTTTATGACGATCCTTACGGAAAATACGCCAAGTTTTCGAATACGACAAGCCAAGCTGTTGAGAACGACGAATTGATTCGCCACGGTCTTCGCGAGCACTGGCTGTTGTGGTGTGAATCTTTCCATGATAACAAAAATGGCAAAACAGTTTCATATTAATCATGCGTGAACTGTCAAAAAAGCCTATTAAATACAATGAACGGCGCATGGTCCAAAAAGTTATTGATAGATTAGTAAGCTTGGATGAGAAGATTCTTACAGATTCTTAAAATGTGGCTGCTGTAACTGTGGGTGGACCATTTAAAATTTAAATTAGAATCGGCTATAAAAAGTATTGGTTATTTCAGTTTTTTCGTTTGTATTTTTTTGGTCTGTAATCAATATTTAATTTGAACTGGGGTATTGTCCTGGCTCACGACCATTTTGCATCTATATTTAATAGAAAGCAAATTTATTTACAAATGGCATGGTGACATTTATTACTTGGCTGCAGACTACCACGATCATTATTTCGACCATGTCAAAAGTATTTTCATGTGGCTACGCAGCGACTTTTCAACATCAAACCCGGCCTCTATAAGGAGATAATTATTTCAAACGAACGAGACGCACAACTCACTTGCCGAATTTGCGTTTAAAAATCGCACCAAGTAATAAAGTACACATGCCATATTACAAGCATCTCATTTAGTTGCATATGTAGGTATGTGTGTATGCAGGTATAGTTACCCAGCAAAATACTTCGTTTGTATTTTTTTGGCCTGTCTTAAGGGGTTCAGAGAACTCACACGTGGCTATTGGCTATCCACAACGAGTCACTGTTTGATATCGATTTTGGGCTGGCGGCATCATTGAGCCATGTACTGGATATTGTCCTGGATATTGTCTATATTTAATAGAATGCAAATTTAATTACAAATGGTATGGTGACATTTATTACTTGGCTGCAGACTACCACGATCATGATTTCGATTGCATTCTATTACATATAGATGGAAAATGGTCTTGAGCCAGGACAATATCCCAGATCAAATCAGTATTGATTATTTTTTTCAAATTTCAACCAACCCAATCCGACCAATTTTTCAGTACATGGCTCAATGATGCCGCCAGCCCAAAATCGATATCAAACAGTGGCTCGTTGTGGATAGCCAATAGCCACGTGTGAGTTCTCTGAACCCCTTAAGACGAACTACTCTGCAAGTAAGTTTTTAATATATCCAAATTTTGTTCGAGCGTATAGCGTCCCATTTTGCCAATGTCAAACATAAATCTAAAAACCAAACTAATCGGTAGTTCAATTTAAAACTGTTAAATGACCATCACTTTATTGCGGGTAAATGTAAGAAATCTAAAAACACTAAAGGTACCGTCACGGCTGGACTAATACCTTCCTAAGGGCAGGTCAGTCCCGTCGTAACGGGAATGCCAGGGTTACCCCCCGACTGCTGTAATGCAGTCCCTGTATCCCTCCTATTTACAACATTGGTGCTCTAGAAACCACATGTTTCTTGGTTAAATTTACTGTGAAATTGGGTCTCATCGATCCATGTTTTGATATATCCCCCTTAAAAAGTCCTTTCCGAGTTGACATCATTTGGCGATTTTTGCAGTCTATATTATATACCACCTTATGGTTCGCTTTCGCGAGGGTGTTCCAAAAACATAAAACTTATTTTCTTCATACCTTCTAATTTTATTTGAATGATGTCAAAACAATAGCAAATAAACTTTGGACTTAGAACCACTGTACCCCACTCGAAACATGCAACTACTTTTCACCGAATTAAATTCTAATGGTGTTGAAAGTACATGGTATCAGTCAGCCATTCCTTAATTATTTTAATGTGAAAGATATTTGACAAATTTTTTTTCCAGGAGAAATGTAGGTGTTTAGCGCAGTAAAAAATGAAATTAAAAAAACACATTCTGAAATTTAGCTACATATTTGATTTTAAAAATATCATTTCATCTGTATTAGTTTAGCATTAAAAGTGTTATCCCTTATTTTTTAGTTTATTCATATATTAAGGAAGATTAGAAACTAATACAGAAAGAAGCATTGCATTTAATGTATTTTTAACATATCGTCGCCGTCGTACATTGGTTCAGAATCAAAATCCATCGGCCTAAATGCAATAACTTTTGTTCTAGAAGACATTTTCGAGCTCTGTAAAAATCAAAATTAGACAAGGACCCAAGGACTATTTTGAGATATTAACATTAAAAATTGGGAAATCGCATATATTTTAGAAATCGGTCCAAAGTTGGGTACATATCGTATTTTTCGATTTTAAAGAAAATTAAAATTTCTATTTTCTTGTTTTTATGTTTTTTAACATATTTTTACGTATTTGTTCATAATGCGGAGAAAAAATTTTATTTTTTTGTATTAAAGATTTTCACGTTTTTAAGATTTTGAAAACTGAAAAAACGTAATTTCTTTTCTTGACTTTGCCGAACTGTTTCTCACACATTTTAATAGATTTTGTACTCAAAATTTTTATTGGAAATTGTGTTTTCTTAGCTTTATTTTGACGGGAAAACTATAATTGTGCCAAATATAGTTTGGTTGTAGTAAATATTTTAAAAATATCCTTTTTGAGCAAATGTTTGAATTTGAACCAACACAAATTTTTCCTTCAAAATCCTTTAACGAAATGTATACATATTGGGAAAGGCTGAATGGTTTTTGTGGGGTGACTTTTGCTTGCACGAAATTGCACCCTTGGCAGATAGGACACAGTTAGTGCAAAAAGTCAGATTTTTTAGTTCCAAAACGCAATTTGGTCATTTTCACCTCGTTAAATTTTGAAAAATAATTTTGATTTTTTACAGAACTCAAAAATGTCTACTAGAACAAAAGTTATTGAATTTTGGCCAATGATTTTGATTCTGAAACACTGTGTGTCGTAGCAAAAGTAGCTATGTGTAGTTTTTCGAAAATAATTTTATTGCTGCATTTCAAATCTAATTCCATCATACGTTTATCCACCAAAGCATTATTCGATATCTCAATTGGTTCGGATTGTGTCAGGTATAAAAACTCTTATCAAAAGTAGCTATGTGTTCTCCAGCACATAGCTTACTTTTTCCGAACAAATTTCAAATGAAAAATAAACATTTTTATTAACTCCCTCAAATTTGGATTGAAACCAAAGAATATTTTTTAAGATTTTAATAGTGTTTTACGACACATTCTAACATGGACCACTAGTTTAGAGTTTTGTACCAAAACAGATGTAGAAAAAGAAGCTTGGATCTATAAAGCTTAGACCTATCACGCATTCGTTAACATAAGTATTATAGCATCGTAAGAATTGTCGAAGGTACTTTCATTTTCTAATCGGTGCTTTGCGATTTAAAAATTTTTGCAAATATTTTTTGTATTGAAAATTTTGAAGGGGACATACATGTGAGGTCAGTTCACAGAATGATTCAAAAAGAACAACAAACTATGATCTTTTCTCGAAAATAAAAAAATTGCACCTGCGTTGTCGCCATTTTGGAGACCAAAAATGGAAAGTTTGTTTTAAGAAAATGGAAGTTTTGTTTTCAGAAACGTATAACTTATAATCGAAGTAAAATATTAACTCCAATATTTAAAAAATATAGCAATCTAACAATATCTCACACTGCGAGTCATAGAGTAAATCTATTAAATAAATCTGATCTGAAATTTGGCAGAAAATCTCCTGCTCTACTATTTTTTGGTAGTTCAAACATTTGGCGTGAAATTAACTTATAGTACCCATTATACTGTGGTGTAGGGTATAAAACTGAAGCAATTATGGACTGGCAATTAGTATTACAAGATAATATGTATATGGATTAATATATTTGTCAATTTGAAGTAACTTGTATTCCATATTCCAGCCTCTCATCTTAAAACGCTAAAACTCATGAAAATTATAGTAATAAATGTCACCATGCCATTTGTAAATAAATTTGCATTTTATTAAATATAGATGCAAAATGGTCTTGAGCCAGGACAATATCCCAGTTCAAATCAAATATAGATTACAGACAAAAACAAGTAAGGAAAGGCTAAAGTCGGGCGGGCCGATTATATGATACACTCCACTTCTACCCGACTACAATTATATTCAGTAAATCATAGACTGATGTGGCCTGACCCACTTTGTCAAATCGAGAAGAGTACTTGTATCGGGACTATGTCCAAATATGGAACTAAGTGACCCACTTTTACCATAGTTGCTTCTAGTTAAAGTATAACGTGCTATGAAAAATTTGAAAAAATACTTGGTTGGAGGAAAAAGTCAATATATAAATCTGAACCGATTTGACCCATTTTCACCATGGGTTTTTCTAGTGGAAATATAAGATATTTTGCAAAATTTGAAGAAGATCTGGTAAAATGTGTGATTTCTAGAGCAGGAAAAGTCAAATCGAAAGCGAAATTTTAATGGGAGCTATATATAAATCTGAACCGATCTGACCTATTTTCACCATAGGTGTTCCTAAGATGTTTTGCCAAATCTGAAGACAATCTGATACAATATGTGGTTTCTAAAGCGGATAAAGTCAAATCGGGAGCGAAATTTGTATGGGAGATATATACAAATCTGAACCGATCTAACACATTTTTACCATGGGTATTTCTAGTTGAACTATAAGATGTTTCGCCAATTTTGAAGAAAATCTGTTGTAATATGTGGTATCTAGAGTGAAAAGAGACAAATCGGGAGTGAAATTCGTATGGGGGCTATATCTAAATCTGAACCGATTTTCTTCGTCCTTGTACCGAAAAACTTCGTTGTGCAAAGTTTCATTTGGATCCGTATACAATTGCGACCTATATCGTGATTACAAGAATAGATGGACAGACAGACGGACAGACAGACAGACGGACATTGCTAAATCGATTCCAAAAGTGATTCTAAGTCGATCGGTATAAATAACAATGGGTCTATCTCCATTCCTTTTGGGTGGTACAAACAAATGCACAAAGACATAATACTCTCGTGGAGTGTATAAAAATACGAACGAAAAGAAATAAGGAAAGGCTAAAGTCGGGCGGGGCCGACTATATGATACACTCCACTTTCTATCCGAATACAATTCAATTTGATAGAAAATTGAAAACGGGAAAAATTTTTGTATATTTCCTAATCATAGGCTGATATGACCAGACCCAATTTGGCATTTGTCGGGACTATATCCAAACATGGAATGTGTCTCACTAACACAATATGTTCTGCTAGTTCAAGAATAACGTGTTATGCTCAATGTGAAGAAATTTTCTGAAAATAAGTGGTTTGTGGGCCAGAAAAAGTCAATCCGGGAGCGAAATTTGTATGGGAGCTATATATAAATATGAACCGATGTGACCTATTTTCACCACAGGTGTTCCTAGATTAAATGTAAGATGTTTTGGCAAATTTGAAAACAATCTGATAAAATATGTTGTTTCTAGAGCAGAAAAAGTCAAATTGGGAGAGAAATTTGTATGGGAACGATATATAAATCTGAACCGATCTGACCCATTTTCACCATGGACGTTTCCAGTTGAAATATAAGGTATTTTGCTAGATAGAGTGGAAAAGGTCAAATTGGGAGTGAAATTTGTGTGGGAGCTATATATAAATCTGAACCGATCTGGCCCATATTCGCCATGGGTCTTCCTAGTGGAAGTATAAGATATTTTACCAAATTTGATATTTTACCAAATATTTTAGAGCAGAAAAAGTCAAATCGTGAGGCCAAATTTGCATGTGAGCTATATATATATAAATCTGAACCGATCTGAACTATTTTCAGCATAGGTGTTTCTAGTTTAAATATAAGATGTTTTGCTAAATCTGAAGACAATCTGATGATTCAAGTCGATCGGTATAATTAACAATAGGTCTATCTCCCTTCCTTTTGGGTGTTACAAACTTTGTGCATTTGAACGTTGGCACGGCAGAAGTATTGCTGGGTAACTTTACCTTTAAATACACATACTGACATATGCAACTCAATGAGATGCTTGTAAGGTGGCATGTGTGCTTTATTACTTGGCGCGATTTTTAAAAAACAAGTGAGTTGTGCTTCTCGTTCGTTTGTGAGAATCATCTATTTATAGAGGCCGGGTATGTTTTTGAAAAGTCGCTGCGAAGCCATCTGAGGAAACCTTTGGCAGTGTGGAAATCATGGCAGTGGTAGTCTGCAGCCAAGTAATAAATGTCACCATGCCATTTGTAAATAAATTTGCATTCTATAAATATAGATGCAATAGTATTGAGTCAGGACAATATCCCAATTCAAATCAAATATTTATTACAGACTCCGTAAGTGTACAATAATTTTCCTTTCACTTGCATTTATTTCTTTTCTTTTAGGAGGCATGTTAACAAAACGTTAAACAAAACACTCAATTATGATTGAGCTCAGTATACTTGAAATGTGTGATTCCCCGTTTTAAAGCATTTGTACGCAGACTTTTTCTTTTACCTCATTATACACTCCACGAGAGTATTATGTCTTTGTGTATTTGTTTGTAACACCCAAAAGGAAACGAGTTAGACCCATCGTTTATTATACAGATCGGCTTAGCATCACTGAGTCGATTTAGCAATGTCCGTCTGTCTGTCCGTCTGTCCATATATTGTTGTAATCAAATTACAGGTCGCACTTATAGTCCGATCTTAACAAACATTGACACAAATACGTTTTGTGGATCAAGGACGATCTCTATTTAATTTAAAGTAAATCGGTTCAGATTTAGATTTAGCCCCCAAAACAAATGTCTCTCCCGATTTGACTTTTTGCGCTCTAGAAACCACATATTTCACTTGATTTGCTTCAAATTTGGCACAACATCTTATAATTCAACTAAAAGCACCCATCGTGAATGTGGGTAAGATCGGTTCAGATTTAGATATACATTTATATATATATATATATATATATATATATATATATATGTTGCTCCCGATTTTACATTTTTTGTCAAACACATACATTTCTGGATACAAAAATCCTTCCCGATTTCACTTTTTTACAGAATTGAATTGTAATGAGATAGGAGGTGGAGTGTATCATATCGAGCCCTTAGCGCGGAATGATCGCAAGCGCCAAAACACACTTTTTACAGGAGAAGGTTTTTATTGATTATTTTGAAATATTTGCATAAAACGAAATATGTTTTAATGCGAAATGTTTATATTCCGCCGCACACAACGAATTATTATCAAAAAATTATCATTTGTTTACATTATACTGTACTTTTGGCGCTTGCGATACAAATATTGTACTTGCGGCTACAAATACTAAAAAAACTATGGCGCTCACGATATGTTTTTTTCGATTAAACCTCGAAATTCTAGTAAAACACTCTTTTTATTAAAAAAAAGATATTAAAACAACATAATAAAATAGATAACACTACTTTTAGATTTTTAGAAAATGAACAGAAAAGTACTTTAAATCGTTAATAAGAAACTATTTTGGACACATTTGAATTCCTATGATTAATAGTTAAATTTCATATAAAAGTTTTTAGGTTATATTGATATTGAATTTTTCTTTGAACGAATAATTAAATTGATATTCATTTCGTCCAGCCTACTATCTACAAAATATCCATATTTAAAGGGGCCCAAATTATTCTTCCATTACAAAATGATTCAATTGTAGAGTGTATAGAATCAACTGGCAATGATTGCCAGTTATGTTATGTTAACGTTAAAAGACAATAATTTAGAGCTACTTTCAGTTCTTGTGGGTAAACTTTTTTCTTCTGGATCGATAAAAAATATATAAAACAAATATCTGGGAACTTCGAACCTCTTAGCTTAGTTCGTTCGTAACCTATCGTACTTTCAACCAACAGACGAACACTTCATTTTATGGCCGAGGGTATAAAAATACACTTATTATTGCATCAATTGATTGATTGACTTATTCAAAACATTTATAAATATCTTTTACATTATCTGACAGTTTTTGCCTAAATTCATAAACTGTCGCTTACGATAAAATTGCTTTCTTTGAAAATGTGAGCAGCGACTTACGATAAAATCTTAGCCCCAATTTTTTATATAAACGTTAAAAATTTTGACATTTTGACAATTTTTATTTATGTATCAGCCCATAAAATTTTAAATTCAACAATAAAAAATATTTCTTGTCATTTATTTTGGTTCAAGACCATAGGTTGTGCCGAAGTCTTCAGCAGAACCCAAAGTTAGCAAAGAAGGCAAAGTGAGACCTTTATTGTTGCAGCTGAAAGTTGACTGCGCAGTTTCGATGGGCGCTACACCATCTCATCAGAACTTTCGCAACGGTGTAGCGCCCATCGAAACTGCGCAGTCAACTTTCAGCTGCAACAATAAAGGTCTCACTTTGCCTTCTTTGCTAACTTTGGGTTCTGCTGAAGACTTCGGCACAACCTATGGTCTTGAACCAAAATAAATGACAAGACATACAACATAACAGACCAACTATACATACAAACAAATAAAAAATATTTTCAGAAAATGTCGCTTACGATAATTCCGCGCTAAGGGCTCGATATAGTCGGCTCTGTCCGACTTTAGCCTTTTTTTTTACTTGTTTTTCGGTAATGACACAAAGTTATCGATAACTTTCGAACTAAAAAGCCGAATATAACTTTCCTAGTATCATTTTTATTGGTGGTAAATGCAGAAAGATATCAATTAACAAGATTATAAAAAACGTGAAAATAAAAATAATTCCAAACTTAAAAGTTGAAGTTTTACTAAAAATATTAATTAACGCAGACTTTTTCTAGTGAATGTACATCCTTTGGAAATTAAATGTCCTGAAAAATGAGAAAGGCTCTCTAGTTTCATGTGTATATCAGACCAGACTTAAAAGTTGGAGGATTCACATCTTACATCATATCTTCATCAACTTTTCCATAATATGTTATGTGCATCTCAATTTTTCCTGAGGGACTGCAAATCCATGTTGTGACAGCGCAAATATGTTCATTTTGAACGGCCGAATGAACATATTATCCACCATTATCCCATGAACAAGCAATCCACCTAAATTGGTGTCCAAATGCCAGGTCAGAACGGTCAAGTAGGGAATTAGCTAAACAGATCCTGACATTTCGAATCGCGTTAATTAATTTATTCAATTTAATTTTCTTAAATCGTGCACACAAATTCCGAGTTCGAGGTAATAAGTCGTTTTAGCAAATCCTATCGCTTTTCGTTAACACGCAACAAAAATGAATGAATCGTCCTTCCGCTAATTGAGATTTCCGCTGTGTGCCGTGGGTTTTTAATCCGCTTTCAGTATTTTCCCCCCTGCCGTACATTTCACTCTCAACCATCCTTGAGGCAGATTATAAAACACAATGCGGGAGATTTTTTTTTGAAATTCCGCTTCAACGTTTATTTCTCATATTCAGGCCATGAACTTTAAGGTGATGGGTACCAGTAAAACAACAAAAACAGCAACAACAACAAAATCAACATTAATATTATTAAATATTCATAAAAAACTAACTTTTGTGCATTTGAGTTAACCGAATATGCTCAGACGAAAAGAACACAATATAAAACATGGAATGTTGTTTGGCCTTTTTTGTGTTGTTTTGTTTTGTATAGACCTTATAACAATACTAACCAAGTGCAAATAAAAAACTTTATTTCATAGAGGTCGGTCATGAAGTTGGCCAACGGAGAAGGTTGTTTAGACGGCACAAATGCGAATAGAAACGTTAAATGTACAGTACATGGATGGGAAATTGGAGCGAATTTGAATATTTTGGTTGTATTCAAGTTGTCGAGAATGTCAGTATTCTAGAGTATATCCAGACTGGAAAATGTTGATGCCTTGGAAGGCAAAGGCGGGCCGGTCCTTAAAATGGTCTTCGCCAGGGTATGTCCAAAGCCAGCTACACGGAGTAAAGGTTTCCTACGTTGCCGTACTTCGACCGGGCTTAAAGATCTTCTCCACAATCGATTCGCAGTCTACTGTACGGCAACAACCAGAATATTCAGTTATTTGAGTAAAGGAAGCCAGGACCCTCAAAGTGAAATGCTGCTTTTTTCATAGCCCCCACTCTTAGTCTTGGTAATCACTTTAAGCCATATCAAAGAACCACTTAACAATTGTAAGGTCAACGAAATAGACGGAATAGGAATGGAAATGGAAATCCTTGAACAAACAATAAAAAACAACTACACACATTTGTGTTAGAATTTGTAACAATTGACAAAAGATTATTGAAGGAAGAAAAAAAGAAAAACACCAGAGATTCCCTACATCCATCAAATGTTCTTTAAAGGACCTCGATATCCCTACTACACATGCATACATTTGCAACGCACCCACCATCATTCACATACGAACAGACAATCCCACAAAGGAACATTGTCGAAATGTAACTCCATTTGTGGCCAAGAGCAAGGATAACAAAAAAGTCCATTGTGTAAAAGTATCCTCTGTTTGGAATATGGTTAGTCCATGGACGATTTTCCAAATTGGCAGCCGATTGCATATGAATTCATAATGTCCGTTCGGATGATCGTATGTATGTTTGAGCTTTGGTAAATAGTTGAGTTTTATTTCTACTCTCTCGCCAAGTCAACAAAAACCGATTATGGGACATCATTTAAAAAGAACATCCATTATAAAGGGTTCATCAGCGGGAATGTTGGATGAGAGGTCTTCGTTGTTTACGAACTACGTCACTGATATATAAACATAAAATTATACTCTGATTCAAATTCGGTAATATTTTAATTCTTAATGTCCTTTATCAGAAGACTTGGCAGCAATAATTATGAATAAAATTAGCAGAAACTGAGAACGTTTAATGAATGGGTAATTCCACCAGATTTCGACCCAACATGGATTTCGAACAGAAAAGAAATTACGGCTGTTTTTCCAAAGTAGTGCGTTATTTCAGCAAGATGAAAATTTTTCATTCATATCTATGTACGTTAGAGTCACTTCAAAAATAAAGTTGTCGATGTTCTCGACTAAAATAAAAGATTCGTTTCGCTTTTATCCGTTCGTAAGCTGGACGCGTGCAAAAAAACTCTATAAAACAGGTATTTCTTGAAAAGAATTCACTATGAGAACGGTATTAAAAAAAAATCATTAGAAATTAAAATGTGGCTCGAGCTATAAGCTAAAATACAAAACAAAATAAAGAAAATTAAAGATATGTTTTTCAGGATATTCAAGGATTAAAATTATTTTTAATTTTTGGAGTCCTTGCAGCACAAGGACATTCATATTTTCATACAGATTTGGAAAGAGGAGGTGTAAATCTTTCAGATGAGATCAATAACGTTCAGACGAGATCAAAATCTGATGACACTATCCAAAGTTATGATATCGATAAGGAAGTCATCTCTTCCAAAAAAACCCACGAGATAACCAACTTTGGACCACTGTAAAACTTAAACCACGCACTACTTTGAGATACGGTAAACGGTATAATACCCGCAACCACTAGTAGAATGTATACACCTAATTTCGTCAAAATGGGAGTGGATGAAAATCCTAACCTATGCTTTTTGGATCGTTTTCTGTTGGAATTACCCAAAGTCAACCTTTTATCAATTTCATAAATTTGCTTGATTTAAACAAATGTATGAACATATTTCTCTTTTTTGTCACCATCGCTGGTAAAAATCTAACACGTTGTTGCAAATATTGTTAAAATGATTTAAATTCATAGGGTTTGTGTTATAGGAACCAAAGTAGATAGTAGGTAGTCGCACAGAGGGCTGAAATCGCCAAAAATGGAGATTAATTCGGGGAAACCTTACGGTCACGTAATGTTTATATTTTTGCAATATTTATACCATAATCCGTAAAATAAAACACAATTTGAGATCGATATAGTGAAAAAAATTGTTCCTGGAAAATAAATTAATAATCCATCCATCTATTCTTGTTATCGAAGGAGAAGTCGCAATTATTATCCAATCCCAACATAACTTGGTAAAATTGATTTTTGCGCACCAATGACGAATGCAAAGAAATTTCAAGCAAATCGGTTCAGATTTAGATATAACTTCTATATACATGTTACTCACGATTTGAACTTTTTCGCCGATATTGTTCAAATTTGTTTCAAATTTTTACCGATATTGTTCAAATTTGTCACATCACGTTATATTGTAAAGGGTGATTTTTTAGCTATTATCTCTTTGGCAACACTGGTTTAAACAGCAGACGTACATTTCGTGTTTTGTTTCACTGTCAAACATCTTCAGATTGGTCTATAATTTAACCATGAATAGTCTTACAAATGAACAACGCTTGCAAATTATTGAATTTTATTATCAAAATGCGTGCTCTGTTAAGAAAGTTCATCGCGCGCTTCCATTTTATGGTTAGTTTAATCGACCCACTGAAGCGGCTATTCGGGCTATTGTGACTAAACTTTGCACCAAATTTACACTGTTGGACATTAAACCACCAGCACGCTTACGTAGAGTGCGAAGTGAAGAAAATATCGCAGCTGTATCGGCCAGTGTTAATGATGACCATCTATGATCGATTCGTCGCCGTTCGCAGCAATTGGACCTCTGTTACTCAAAAACGTGGAAATGTAAAAATTGGACTAAGCGGATGGACCATTTGAGGCGCAGTCAAGGTCAACTTTTGCATGAAATAATTAAATTATATGGAGCGTACTATCGATTCAAATAAAGATTTCATGAATTTTTCTGAATTTTATGTGTTTTTTTTTAACATTCCTATATCTTTTAAAAAATCACCCTTTATTATTATTGTATATATATTATACCTAATTAAATTCGGTCCAATCAGTCCACTGTTTGATATAGCCCCATACAAATGTCCTACTAGATTTGGTGTCACATTTGCTCATAAAGAGCAACGTTTCGAATAGGTCCAGCATTAATAAATTTAATCCCCAAAAAGATCGACTGCTTTATTTAATAAAATAAATAGTCGCGAAAACGCGCAAGATATAATTGCGGAATATTGAAGCTAACGCATTGTAATTTAATTAGAAATTCACCATTCGGCGGTATGTTACAGAATTTACATTTAAAACTCCACATATATTTTTAAAATACCTCAAATGTACACATACTTTCAGAAATTTTTTCAAAATATTTCTACAATACTTCCGAAAAAAACATTTTTATATAGAATCACTCTAAAATACCTGAACTTGAAGATTCCATAAACAAAGTGATACCTTTTACAGTGGGAAGAAATATATTAGCCTTTAAAATATATGAATTTGCAATATTCACAGTAGTTCGCGTAAAACTCAAAACATTCTTCACTTTTAGGCAGTGCAACTGGAAAACTAAACAACACATGTTACTAATATTTTCGGTAGTGCTGTAGAATTTTAAATTCTTTAATCATATAATAAAAATAAAAAATAAATTTAGATTTTTGAATTAATCTCAATTTTTGATGATTTCAATCCTCTGTGCAACGTATGTGACTCACGGAATACTTTACCTTGCCGAAATCTGAACAATACATTTTTCCAATTAAGTTATAAGCAACTGTGTCAAATTTTGAGAAAATCGGTTAAAATATGTGGTCTCTAGAGCGTAAAAGGCCAAATTGAGAGAGAAATTTGTATGGAGATATATTTAAATCCGAACCGATCTGACCCTCTTCCACCAAAGATGTCATTAGTCGAATTATAAGGAAGTGTGCAAAATTTGAAGTAAATCGAGTAAAATATGTGGTAAGAGTCAAATCAGGAGCGAAATTTTTATGGGGGCTATATCTAAATCTGAACCGATTTGTTTCCTTCTTGTCTTATTTGTGCCAATTACTTTGAGACGGACATTATTTTAAATCGACTCAGAAAGTGATTCTAAGTCGATCTGTACAATAAACGATGGGTCTTTCTCGTTTCCTTTGGTTGTTACAAACAAATGCACAACGACATAATACCATAGTGGAGGGTATAGAAATGTGAAGTTTAATCAAAATTTTCGTAACGTAATAAATAATTCGTAAACACCGGCCACATACCAAATGAAAATGTTCTGAACATTTCATCAAAATCGGCCACTCCCATCGCATTCCGCCCATAACTCATAGCAAAATTTGCATACAAAATTTTCGTCTGAATTTTGTATAGAATTAGAAATAACTGAAATGAAACAGTTATTGTAACGTGTGGTTTTTACCAGCAAACATTACATTCACGTTTTTTTCAAATTCAGCACGACATCACTGAGCACTAGACTCTAGATAAGAGTTGACTGGTTCTAACTAGGGTTTGCATCCCGGGATTTCCCGCGGGAAATTCCCGGGAATTCGCATATTTTTCATTTCCCGTATCCCGGGAAATTCATACGGGAATCCCGCGGGAATTCAATAGAAACTTTTACAAATGTTGTACAATAATTTAGCTCATATCGATTTCAATAAGGTATGTCAAATATTGCAGTTGGATGAGAAAATGCTGCGTTCGGATATACACCAAAAATCCACTTTTCCGGGAATTGCATAAGGCTAAAGTCGGACGGAGCCGATAATATGATACACTCCACTTGCTATCCTATTATAATTCATTTTTGTATCCTGTAAATATATGTTTGACAAAAAATTTTAAATCGGAATGGACATCTGCATGGGGGTATATTGAAACATGGAACGATGTGACCCGCATTCACTATGTATGTTTATAGATGAAATATAATATGTAAAGTTTGGCCAAAATCGGTTTAACATTTGGGAGCAACATTTGTATATATATAAAAAAATTCATATCTAAATCTGTACCGATCTTACCTATGTTCATCATGGGTATTTTTAGTTGAATTATAAGATGTTGTGCCAAATTTAAAGAAAATCTGGTACAATATGTTGTATCTACAGTGGAAAAAATCAAATCGGGAGCGACATTTGTATGGGGACTATATCTAAATCTGAACCGATCTGACCGATTTTCACCATAGCTGTTTCCACTTCAATTATAGGATACTGTGCCAAATTTGAAGCAAATCGATTGAAATATGTGGTTTCTAGCTATTTCCGCTTGAATTATAGGGTACTGTGCCAAATTTGAAGCAAATATGTGGTTTCTAGAGCGGAAAAAGTCAAATCGGGAGCGACATTTGTATGGGGGCTATATCTAAATCTGAACCGATCTGACCGATTTTCACCATAGCTATTTCCACTTGAATTATAGGGTACTGTGCCAAATTTGAAGCAAATCTTCAATTATAGGATACTGTGCCAAATTTGAAGCAAATCGAGTGAAATATGTGGTTTCTAGCTATTTCCACTTGAATTATAGGGTACTGAAGCAAATCGAGAGGAAAACGTCAAATCGGGAGCGACATTAGTATGGGGGCTATATCTAAATCTGAACTGATCTGACCGATTTTCACCGTCGCTGTTTTTACTTCAATTATAGGGTACTGCGCCAAATTTGAAGTAAATCGAGTTTACTATGTGGTTTCTGGAGCTCAAAAAGTCAAATCGGGAGCGACATTTGTATGGGGGCTATCTAAATCTAAACCGATTTGCTTCAAATTAAATAGCGTTCGTCCTTGATCCACAAAACTTACTTGTGCCAATTTTTGTTAAGATCGGACTATAATTGCGACCTGTAATTTGATTACAACAATAGATGGACAGACGGACAGACAGACGGACATTGCTAAATTGACTCATAAAGTGATTCTAAGTGAAGCAATTTGTTTTAGAAATAAATATGACTTTTATTTTGAATGGAAAATTTCACATTTTTAAAAGAAATAAAATATGCGCGACTCACGTGATTCACGTATAAATTAGACTCACGCACATTCACGCTCGAACATTTTTTCGTTCCTCACGATCACGCACGCTCACGTGAGTAAAATAAAATTTTCTCACGATCACGCGTGAATCACGTGAGTCGCGCCCATCTCTAAAATCATTGAGAAGCACAACTTATTTGCCGAATATCCGTTCAAAAATCGCACCAAGTAATAAAGCACACACGCCACCTTAATAAAATGTGAATGTTTCATTGGAAAAAAAGCTTTACTCAAGGCAAACGATATGTTGACGATTTCCCGTGCTGTTCCGGGAACCCGGGAAATTAAAGAACTAATTCCCGTTTCCCGGGAAATAAAAAGTACGGGAAAATGCAAACCCTAGTTCTAACTCTAGGTTGCCAGATGAGACAAATTAGCTAAACTTTTGCTCTACATTATTGTGCTGGTCTGGGTCGCTGTACAAATTGAAAAATAAGTTCCAGTCACTCCACGAAAATAAAGTTTGGATTGTTAAATGATGATTTGTAAAATATTTCGTTCCTAGATCAAGCCATTTGTGAGCTGAAAATAACCCTAAAAATCATGTTTTTCCGGTGTAATTTTTTGTGTGTTACATTTTCCCCATTTTTTTCTGAAACAATAAATACTTGATAGCGCTTTAAAGAAAAATTTTGATGTTTGACTTAGAGTCGAATTATTGAACGTTTACAGTATTTTTTGTGGATTTATAGTATTTTTTTGGATTGTGGATGTCTATATGATGAACATCGGAATGAAATTAACGCCACACAGTGGTTCAGAATCAAAATCCATGGGCCAAAATTCAATAACTTTTGTTCTAGTAGACATTTTTGAGTTCTGTAAAAAATCAAAATTAGACAATGAACCAAGGATTGTGTTGAGACGTTAACATTAAAAAACGGGAAAACGGATATATTTATTAAATCAGCCCAAAATTGACTACATTTTGTATTTTTCGATTTTAAAGAAACTTAAAATTTTTATTTTTATGTTTTTAAAATATTTTTACATATTTGTTCATAATACGAAGAAAAAAAATTATTTTTTTTGCACGTTTTTTAGTTTCATATCCTATGTATCCTATCTTCCAAGGGTGCAATTTCGTGCAGGCAAAAGTTACCCTACAAAAACGGGGAACCTTTCAACCTTTCCAAATATCTATACATTTCGTTAAAGGCTTTTGAAGGAAAAAAGTTGTGTTGGTCCAAAATCAGACATTTGTTCAAAAATGATATTTTTTTAAATATTTATTATAAACGAACTATATTTGACACAAAGATGGTTTTGACGTTATAATAAAGCTAAGAAACCACAATTTCTAATAAAAAAATTGATTGCAAAATCTCTTTAACTGTGTGAGAAACAGTTCGACAAAATCAAAAAAATAAATTAGGTTTTTTCAATTTTCAAAATTCTGTAAAATTTAATTTTTTTCTTTGTATTATGAACAAATACGCAAAAATTTGTTAAAAAACATAAACACAAAAAAATAAAAATTTATATTTCCGAAAAATACGAAAGGTAGTCAACTTCGGGCCGATTTCTAAAATATATCCGATTTCCAGATTTTTAATGTTAATATCTCAAAATAATCCTCGGGTCCTTGTCTAATTTTTTTACAGAACTCAAAAATGTCTACTAGAACAAAAGTTATTGAATTTTGGCCCATGAATTTTGATTCTGAACCACTGTGCGCCGCAGCGCTCATTTTTGTAAAAAGTGTTTGGACATTTTGACTGTGAAAGCCATCGCCTGTATTAAATTATTTCGCAAAAATGGAGTCAGTGACGTTATTTTTTGTCCGTTATCCATCATTTAGGCATCATTCGAAAGGTATTAATTCCTCCTATTTATTTTTCATCACACCTCTTACAAATTGTTTCCAAGAAATATGAGTTTTTAGCTGTCAGCTTGAAAACCCTCATAAAATCAATATTAACGCCCAATAATTCTACAAATGAGTTATTCTAAGACTAGAATATAATTTTTTATTTAAAGTGCTTCCAAGTGACTATAAATTCAGAAAAAAATTGGGAAAAATGCAACATAAAAAAAATAGAAGGGAAAGACATGATTTTAGAGGCGTTTTCAGGAGCGTTTAACTCACAGATGGATGGACCCAATGACGGAATATTTTGTAGATCATCATTAAACAATCCAATCTTCATATCTGGGGGTGACCGCTACAATTTATTTTCGTGACCCATCCAAATGTATATCATAAAAATCCAAGAATTCCTAAACGTGGAAAATAAATCCCAAAACACGCGATTCATATTTTGTGACAGCTCTTAAAGTTGATGAAGGGTATAATAGTATAATATAATAGTATAGGTATAATAGTTTCTTGTAGTTTTTTATAGGACAACGTATAATAGTTTCTTATATATTAGAAATAAATATTCGAGCTCAAGGTCAATGTTTTGTAAGTTAGCGTCCTTTTATTTGTTTTAATATTAAATCGTGCACTGTTTGGGAGAACCCTTATTTGCAAATAAATTAGCATTCTACAGAATATAGAAGCGAGAGTAGTTCAAATCAAATTGATTGTACGCCGAAGAAAACAAAACAATTTTGGAGATTTAAATTTGAATCGATTTAAAAATTTTCATTAAAATCTCGCTTAACGTTGTACATTTCACGAATCGGAAGTTCTTCAATATTATTCTCTATTTCAAAATATCTGTCGTTCATTTTGCTGAACCCTTTCTATAAAAGTAAACGTAAGGTTTATGGCTGTCCTTTGTGGCATTTAAATTGTTGTGGAAACTTTTCTTTGGCGTTTTTTTCCTTCGGGTGCAGCCCACTTGCAACCTAAAATGTAAATGTTACCAACAAAAAAACAAAAAATCAGTTTGTACTTTTACCAGAAATCCTCAAAAAGCCTCTAATCTTCATTGCTGCATGCTGCTGTTCTTCCTACTTTGCGGCTGGCTGGATAGATGGAGGATTACCCAATGCAGCCCACAACCAGATATACCATAGTCCGTCCGGTGGAGACACAAATTCCATGAACACCTTCGTTTTATTGCATTTCCAACAATTTGCATATTCAGTTTGTATTTCGAATACGAGTTTGAAATAAAATGGATTTGTGTTTGCCGTCGTGTGGAGGGGGGGACTCAAATTACACACTTACAAGAACAACTGCAAATAATTTCAGTCAATTTAGTTAAATGTTTGCAGAACTTTTTGATTGCATTTGAACAAATACATTCGAAAGTTGTGCATTTGTAAAGGCATTGAAATTTAAATAAAAACTAATACTGACATGTTCTAAAAGGCTATAATTGAGATTAGATGTGTAGCAAATGACATGGATGAAGTACGAAGTACGGCATGTACGGCCGATAAATGTTAATTGTCGGTTATGGAAAATGCTCACCTATGCTTGAGATGCAAAGGTAACACGGAGATTTTAACTCCAAAGCCTGTTTATACTTATAATTTATTTTAATTAATTTTTATTGTTCTATTACAAAACGTGTCTATTGGATTCACCTTCAGAATCGGTCTCAAGTAAGAGTACAATTTATATTCCATTTTAAATTAAATCTGTTGTAATTTTTCGTGACAGATTATTTTAAATTCCATGAAATTGTCTATTATGTACTTTTCTAAAAAGAGATTTGCCAATTTTCAAAAAATTAAAAGTTGTAGATACTAGGTAGGATCGTAAATAAAGGCTGTTAGTCATAAGATAATTTTATTGTTTTAACTTTTTTGCGGTATGACATAAAAATATATTTTTGTTTTCTAATTTCAAGAAAATTTCTTCTACTTTTACAGAAGACTTCATATCTTAAAAAATACATTTTTTATTTATTTTATAAACAAAAAATATACCTTCGATTTTTGTAAAATAATTTGTTAATTATTGATAATAGTGCCAGAAGGACGCTCAGTAAGTTTCATGATGGGAACACCATGGATCTTACTCTAAAACAATTAGAAATGTGATTGATGTTGAAGTTAAAAATATTTCATATAAATAATTAAAATAACTCATTTAAATTGTCTTCAAAAAAGTTGTGCGTGTCAATTAATTATTTATATTATTTTTTATACCCAACACCACTTCGTGGACTAGGGTATTATAAGTTAGTTTCGCGCCAAACGTTTGTAACACCTAGAAATAATTGAGCTAGGCCCACCTTTAAGTATACGTATAGGCTTAGAATCACCAGCTGACTCGATTTAACGATGTCTGTCTGTCTGTCTGTCCGTCCGTCTGCCGTCCATCTAAGCTTGTTCGCACTCTACAGGTCGCAATTGTGGTCCGATTGTCATGAAATTTGGCAGAAGTTACTTTTTTGGCCATAGAAATCTACATCCGATTTACAAAATAACTGCTCTAAAATGCACATTTTACATCGGATCTTGATCAAATTTTTCACACAATGTTACATTTATACTAGAAACACGTATTTGGAAAACCACTTGTATAGGTCATTGTTATGGTATAGCCCCATACAAATGGGCCCCACTTTACACTATTATCGCTCTAGAAACCACATCTTACATTGGATCTTGAGTTTTATTAAAAATCGCTGCAAATCCTTGTGATGAGGGTCGTCACGGGCCAGAAAAAATACCAAGAAATAAATGTTATATCATCATTAAAATCCATCACACTCTGTTGATCATTCGTCCAATTTTTTGTTTCCAAAAAGGGCTACAAATATTCGTTCATATGGATGCGTGTGTACTGTTAAATATATCAATATCCTTTGATTCTGAATATGCTCTTGTAATGCCCAGAATATGAACTTGATCCTTCATAATGTATTTGCCAGATATCACTTCTTTTTCTAGTGTCTCACAGCGGTTCCAAATCTATTTATCTGTGATTAATTCTTTAACTTTTGAACGGAAAGAGATGTATTGGTGAAATTTTATATCCTTGGAGTATAGATGAAAATAAAAAAGAATTTACAATCGTGTTAAATTTGAGAAATAGTTTTTGTGATGCCTCATACAAAAATCCCACAATTGCCAAAGCCGGAAAAATCCCAAAAAATTGATTTTTTGGAAAAATAACGGTCATTTGTTACTTTCGATGAGGATTAGAAGACAAAAAATATTTTTAGTAACTGCGCCCGTAAATAAAATTAAGTTTTTACCTTTGAAATTGTTGCTTTCGATTTCGAGAATTAATTGTCATTTATTAATTTTTATGAGAATTATTCATATTCTAGTGACCGTACTGAGGGAATTATTGTACCTCCTAATTCTTTTGCGTTTATCTACATGAAGTCCTCTTTCCAAAAAGTAACTTATGTTGTATACATATGTATATCTTAATGAATATAGGTAATAACTATCAAACATACAGTCTGTTGAAATACCAGGAAATACATATGGAAATCTTACCATTAAAATTAATTTATAGCCCTTAAAGCCACATTTGACACATATCAATTTTTTTGTGCTCTAACTATGGACAGAGCAGTTTAGATTTTGATATAGTCTAATATATGTATTTTCCATCGAATGCGGGGAGTCACATTTTATTATAAGTATGAAGCAGACAAAAAATTTACAATTTTCTAAATGGCAGAACAAGGCCTTTAAAAATGTGCATCAGGCACTTTTTGAACACCATTAAAAAGTATTTTTTAGCAAATCAAATTCATATTGAACATTACGTAAAATATATTAAAATTGAAATATCATAACGAAATCTTTGGAATTATATAGAAAAAATGTCTACGAAAATAATGTGTTAATGCAATAATTTTTGTCCAACGAAATACCAAAATTTCCAGAGTGAGGAAAATATGTTCCAAAATTTTGAATTTTTTTACTAAAATCGTCATTTCTTTATTTACCGCAGAGATGTGGTAATACTTCTTGTGAAGAAGTTTTTATATGAGACTATTATATTCGCTATATATACTATATATATTCGCTTTCCTTCGCAATTTGAGAATTTTTGATAATAATTTTTTTATGTAGGGGAGGTACGTTATCTAAAATTATTTCAGAAGGGCATTAAACGCTTCTAAAAAAGCCAACACCTATAGGTAAAAGTTGCAAGCGAAATAAGGTTATCGCTTTTTTGGAAGATATAACTAAAAATGAGACTCTATTTGGACTGAAGTTTATTTAAAAGTTTCTAAAAAATGAGCAGCGGAGCACATAATGTTTAAAATACGAAACCCACTTTGCCAAATTATATACATTTTTTCTTGTCTGTCAGATATCTCTTAAACAATATCACCGTGCAATCAGCATATGCGTAGCAAAGGATTTCTGCTAAGGCCTCACAAATATTTTGTTTTTCCAAAAAATATTTGTTATGTTTTATGATATTTTACACGTTTTTTGTAAATTATTTGTTTAGAATTTGTATTTATTCACTGGTGAAAATAACAATGAAAGATAAGCAATTAATAATATAAATAAAAATATTACAGTCTTAGTTTTACAACAATCTTTTGAAGTAAAAATATTTAATAAATTGTTTTTAATTAATTAAAGAAGTATTGCAGTACATTATCATGAATAAGGATTTAATAGCAGAATGAAATAAAAAGCAATTACATACTAATTTTACAACTCTTTAAAAAATAACCCGTTTCCATGTAACGTGTAATTCTGTTAACCTAATGTTAGAACTTTCGGAGGGTTGGTGTGGAATTTTACTTCAGTAATTCCTGATTTACTCTAATGGAGCTACCTAAAAACCACTTGAGTTAGCATTATTATTTTGGGTTATTGGGCATATTTCCGGCAGGTGAACTCCTATTGTTACAAAATTTAGCATGAGGATAAAAGAAATTTACTCATTCTGCTTTCTATCTGCGTACCTACTTTTCAGAAGTTAATGAGACCAAAACAAGTAATGAAAGGCTAAAGTCGGGCAGGCCGACTATATAATATCCTACACCACTTCCTGCGTATATACCACGCTTTTATTACTAAACCCTGGACTTTCATGGCAGCATAAATTCATCTTTAGTCATATTTAACGAATACGGTAAATAATATGATAATTGGTCCAATTTTCCGGAAGAAAAATACAAATTATACAGTAGAAATAGGATGAATCGGACCGACATTTGAAAAGGGGTCTATAACAACACTTGGGGCCTCGTCCAAAACATTGGCGTATATATTTCTCATTCACAGTAGGTATTCCTACTTGAAATATATCATATATAGTTTCTAGAGCTGTAATAGAGTAGAATGGGGGCCCATTTGGGTTATTCCAAAGTATGGACACATATATTTGACTTTCATAGTATGTACTCTTGTTGAAATATAATATCATCTGCCAAACTTGAAAAAAATCTGATGTCCTTGAGGGGTACCATTGAAATGGGACCATTTGTAAGGGCGGTACATTAAAATGTGGGCCTTTATACATCGCAAGGTAGGTATTTTTTATTGAAATATAATATGATCTGCTAAATTTTATCAAGATCCAATGTGGGTTCTAGAGCGATAATAGTGTAAACTATGTTGGGCTATACCAAATCATTGACCTATATAGCTGGCTTTCAAAATGAGTGCATTTTAGAGCAGTACTATTGTAAATCAGAGTTACATTTGTATGGGGGCCTGACCCCCATACCCCCTGTTTGTAGTTCAAATATAAGACGAACCTGAAAATTTCGTCATGATCCCATGTAAAATGTGTATTCTAGAGCAGTAATAGTGTAAATTATAGGGATATTTGTATGGAGGCTATATCTAACCGATTTCCTCCAAATTCAATACCAATCTTTTTTTGCCAAAAAAAAAGTAACTTCTGCCATAAATCATGACAAACGGACAATTGAGATCTGTAGATTGCGAACAATCTTAGATGGACAGCAGACGGACGGACGGACAGATAGACATCGTTAAATCAGCTGTTGATTCTAAGCCGATCCGTATACTTAAAGTTGGGTCTAGCTCAATTATTTCTTGGTGTTACAAACATTTGCGGAAAACTAACTTGTAATACTCTAGTCCACGAAGTGGTGCAGGGTGTAATAATTAAATTGCGTTTTGGAACTAAAAAATCTGACTTTTTGCACTAAATGTATCCTATCTTCGTGCAGGCAAAAGTTACCCTACAAAAACGGGGAACACTTCAACCTTTCTAAATATGTATATATTTCGTTAAATGCTTTCGAAGGAAAAAAGTTTAGACATTTGGTCAAAAAGGATATTTTTTACAACAAAACTATATTTGGCACAAACATAGTTTTGGCGTCATAATAAATCTAAGAAACCTCAATTTCTAATAAATAGAGTGCAAAATCTCTTCAAATGTGTGAGAAACAGTTCGAAAAAGTAAAAAAAGAAATTACTTTTTTCAATTTTTAAAATCTGAAAAACGTGAAAATCTATAAGACAAAAAAAATTCTTTGCAACAAATACGTAAAAATATGTTAAAAACAAAAAAATAAAAATTTTATTTTTCATTTAGTTTTTTCGTTTGATTTTTTTTGTCTGTTATCAATATTTGATTTGAACTGGGATATTGTCCTGGCTCAAGACCATTTTGCATCTACATTGCAAAATGCTGTGCTTCTCGTTCGTTTGTGAGAATCATCTCCTTATAGAGGCCGGGTTTGATGTTGAAAAGTCGCTCCGAAGCCACTTGAAAAGAGTTTTGACATGGTGGAAATCATGATCGTTGTAGTCTGCAGCCAAGTAATAAATGTCACCATGCTATTTGTAAATAAATTTGCATTCTATTAAATATAGATGCAAAATGGTCTTGAGCCAGGACTATATCCCATTTCAATTTTAATTTTCTTTAAAATCGAAGAATGTCTACTAGAACAAAAGTTATTGAATTTTGGCCGATGGATTTTGATTCTGAACCACTGTTCGGCGTAGGATTATCATCATCTATCTTGGTTCATGGTAGATTTTCTTAATCGTCGACGAAAAATTATTTTGTTGAATTTCTCATCATATACAATAATTTCCTCTGTCAGCGACTCCTTGAGTGGACATTTAAGTTCATTCTGGTAGCCCGATATTTTATTTGCACCATTATAAGGCTGACCAACTATATTTTCCACTTTATTTTCCACCAAAAATCCAAAATCAGTTTAGACAAAGAAACGCCATCTCCACTTAAAGAACAATCTGCGAAATCTAGGAAAAGTATTTCTTCTTACTAATCGTTTGCAAATCTTATGTTAATTACCAACTGCTCTTCTTTAAGGCACTTTAACTTTTTGCGTCATGGGATTGATTAATTTTGAATATCAAGACTACAGCAATTTGAGGTTTTGTTCAAATATTTTAAATCAATTGTTTTAAATCTAGGATGGCATACTTTGATTGTTTGAAAATATTGTATATGATGCTCCGATTGGTCATGTTTCTCAAAGGATTCACTTGTTTTACTTCTTTGCGGATTTGGTTTGGTGTCAATAGGTGTGCTTATACATATAGATTTATTATAGAAGTTGTAAGTAATTAACTAGATTATGGAAACTTAAAAACTTAAGCATTTTCTGATGGAAAAATACGTATTTTTTAGTCACATAACACTAATTTGTACTAATTGTACTTTAGGCAGTAATTTCAAAATGTGATATGTCCGAGGTAGCCAACTTCACTAAGAGGCACTAAGTCGCCCCCATACCTGGTAGGGACCCAAACTTTCCAAATGATCTGGGAAACACCTCCACTGTATGTACGTCAATTTTGTCAAGATATCTCTTTCCACTGAAAAGTCACAGAATTATTTCCAAACCAGTAAAAAGGCGTTAAGTTCGGCCAGGTCGAATTTTATTTACACTCCACCACGGAGTGCATTCATGTCATTAGAGGTTGTAAACTTTACATTGAAGTACACTACCATATTAGGAAAATTGTGATATTTTTTATACGCATAACGATATTTGTTTATTTTTTTCGATCAGGAGTACTTATGCGCCCTGTTTTATGTAAATAGTGATGTTTCATTATTACAATATTAATAGTCCTCTTCTATATAAGTAGAAAACGTCAAGAGTAATCAAAAAGTGAATCTTCAAAAATATGAGCTAAATATCAGGTGCAGTGTCAGTCGTTATTAGGTAAAAACAATTTCCCTCAGAACCGATTTTCCCCATTTTCAATTTCTTGACTCCAGCTACAGCCCAAATGTCTGTACCATTTTGGATAGGAAGTTTAATAATATTTACGATCCAAAATGTTTCGTATCCACAGTAGAATGTACAAACCTAATTTCACGATTTTAGCTTCAGTCGTTTGCTTGATACCAATTTTACATTTTCTTTTACATTTTGACCCTAAAAAGAAGGTTTTGCAAAAAGTCTTCTTATTTTCTGCGTCTACGCAGTCAGACGAATTTCATGATTGATTGATGCCAAATTTAATCCCATTTAGATCCCGAAGGCACGAATATCGAAAGATCTCTATACTAACTTCACTAGTGTAGCTGAAGCCGTTTGGTTGGTACTATTTGATTGTATCCCTCTTTTTCAATTGTATCCCTTAAAGGTACGAATTTCGAAAATTCCTACTATTTTACGTATCTACCAATGATACAACAACAGCTAGAATCATGAAATTCGGTGTGTACATCCCACACCGAATTTCATGATTCTAGCTGTTGTTGTATCATTGGTACCATTTTTATCCATTTTTTGTCCCAAAGTACGAATTTTGAAAAATTCCTTTATTTGACGTATCTACACAATTAGAGGGATGTATTCAAAATTTCATGTTTCTAGCTATTGTGGTATCATTGGTACCATTTTTATCCCTTTTTGTTCCATTTCGTCCGCTAAAGTTTTTATTAACTTTTTGGTGCTTTTACGAATTTCAAGTGAATATAAAGTAGAAATTTAAAGAAATGCTTAAATAGTGTAAATTTTAGAGGATATTTTCAGTCCTTGTTAGAGAAAAACTTTTCCCTCTGGGCCGATTTCGCCCACTTTCAATCTCAAACTATCTGCAACCATAAGACACATTTAGGGAAATTTTTCCCTTTGGGCCGATTTCGCCCAATTTCAATCCCAACCGATCTACGACTCTAAGGCGCATTCATGTAAAACTAGCTGAACCCCGCCCGCTTCGCCAGGCAAAAAAACAAATGGTAAAATTAAAATCTGGTTTCATATTGATCTTATCATATTGATATTATCGTGGTCAGTAATATATACGTTCCAATTTTCAGCCTTCTAGCTAAAAAAAACACTTTTGCCACGCCCCCACCACCCACGAAACGAAAATTCAAAATCCGGCATCATATTTATCTTTCCCGTGGTCAGTAATATATACGTTCCAATTTTCAGCCTTCTAGCTTAAAAAAAACACTATTGCCACGCCCACTAAACGAAAATCCAATTTTCGGTATTATATTTATCATTGTCGTGGTCAGTAATATACATGTACTAATTTTCAGTCTTCCAGCTCTCAAAAACGATTTTGCCACGCTCAAATTTAAATTTCGGCATCAAATTGATCTTTCTCGTGGTCAGTAATATATATGTACCAATTTTCAGCCTACTACCTCTCAAAAACACTATTACCACGCCCCACTGCCCACCAAACGAAAATTCAAAATCAGCATCATATTTATCTTTCTCGTGGTCAGTAATATATATGTACCAATTTTCAGCCTTCTAGCTCTTAAAAACACTTTTGCCACGCCCCAACGCCCAAGAAACGAAAATCCAAAATTCGGCATCATATTTATCATTCTCGTGGTCAATGATATATACGTTCTAATTTTCAGCCTTCTAGCTCTCAAAAACACTATTGTGGCAATCCCCCTCCGCCCACAGAGAAAATTTTTAAAAATTCTATAGCCTATAGTTCCTTCCAGACCTGCATCTATCTGTACTGAAAATTTCAACAACATCGGTTCAGCCGTTTACACGTGATTGCGGAACAAACAAACAGACAGACAGACAGACTTACACTAAGGTTTTATAATATTAATAGGGATAGGGATGTGGATGTGGACGTCCTAGCTCATTTCGTTCGGTTGCTAGCGTGCTTTCAACAGACAGACAGACGGACATGGCTAGATCGTCTTAGAATTTTACCACGACCCAGAATATATATATATATATACTTTAACTTTATGGAGTCTCCGACGAATATATCAAGGTGTTACAAATGGAATGACAAAGTGAGTATACCCCATCCTTAGATGGAGAGTATAAAAACGATTTACAACCACGATGTGTCTGAGGGTAGTTCGTGCTTGGAACAAATTCACATCATTTGGTGAAATTTTGAGCAAGTCTAAGGCAGTTTGAATCATTAATTGTTTTCGAACTTCAAAGAACGCATGAGAATGATACCATGCCCATGAATATAGTATATAGTAATATTGTCTTGTTAAACTACTCTTACCAATTTCAACCTATTTTTCAAAAAAATGCAACTCATCGGCTGCAAATCTAACTAATTAATTGTTTGAAGTCCATTCAATTATTTGAAAATGAAAATTGCACAAAGTACTTTATTTGGCTCATTTCTTATTCCCCTTCTATTTTTCCGAAAATGTTCTCCATTTCTCCAATTTTCATGTTTGTCAACAAATGGCATATTTCTTTCTGGCCATTACACTTAAATCACTCAACCAATTGCGAAGCGATGCTGTTTGTTTATTTTGTTCTATTTGCACTGCTGTCATGATGAAACAGGCAGAGCCAAGAAATTTAAAAACAAATTGAACAAAAAATCCTTTTAATGTCATTTCCGACTTTATATGACCAAAGTACATTAAAAATTGCATCAGCCTCTTACAAAACTCAATGTTGCCTACGACTATTAGTCAATATACGTATTTACACTTGAATAGCTTGAAAAAATCGAAAGACTAACTAGAGCTTAATTGGCAGCACACTATTTATCATTTTATTGTAGGGAAAGTTTAAAATTTTGAGACATTCAACAAAGATTATATAAAATCAACTGAAAAAATCTTCCACTACCTTTACCTAAAGCTGACACGTAATCCACCATCCTAAGCTGTATGCCCTTAAAGTAAACATAAAACAGTCATATATCATATTGGCTTTAAAGCTAGTTGACACTTTTTTGGGGACATTTCCATCTAGAAATGCCGTGAAAGGAAAAAATAAGAAATACAAACAAACTAAACAGATGGGCGAGTGTTTCAACGCATTCCTTAGTGTCCCCGTTGTCGGTAATGTCATTTCATTGTTCTCACCATTTTGGGCTGAAATAAAACAAAATACAACAGCAGCAGAAACAGAAACAGAAGCAGAAACAATAAAAACTCTGAAAAGTAAACATAAATTTCCATTTTTCGTTTAACCTAAAGACGAAAGGAACCACTATGTCAGAAGAAAAAATCCTGCAATTAAGAAAGCAA
Source organism: Polietes domitor (assembly GCA_947397865.1). Taxonomy (NCBI): domain Eukaryota; kingdom Metazoa; phylum Arthropoda; class Insecta; order Diptera; family Muscidae; genus Polietes; species Polietes domitor. Next base: position 100,401,832 of record OX377620.1, read on the forward strand.
AGCCATAAAAATGATACACTCCAATGAATACCTCTTATGGCTACTTATCATGGATACAGTCAAAGAAAGTGGTCTATTGAATTTAGTTAAATTGTTTGTGGAGTATTGGAGTGAAATAATGTGGTAACATAACTAAGAGCACTGCTATGGTATCCGAATTCATTGACATCGTATCCGAAACAAATAACCAATAAAAAACTTTAAAATCCACCATTGTAATAGCAAAAGGTCTTTGGAGGCAGACGTTCACATTATTTTCCTAAAAGGAGAAGCCTCTTAAATGCCATTCTATATTTGTAAAGTTGTAAGTGGAGAAATGCCATAAAGTTGGACAGTTTATGTAGCTATTTAATTAAAAGGTACTAACGTCTTGTGATAAATCACTAAATTCATTCAGATCATTGTGGACTCTACAGAGTTTCTTTTTTATCGAACTTTTGTAATTCCCGGTATATATAAAAATATAAGAGTAATTATATAATTATAATTATAATTATAAAGAAAAGGTGTGAAGAGTTTCGGGACAACTACCTGAAATATAACCGTTTTTTTTAAATATTACATAACTGCACTATGCTACAAAAAATAATGAAATAGAAAACTATGGGAAGTGATATTATTTGTCTTTAGGTATTGTCGAGTAGAACAAGAATCTGCATTTGAAATTTCCCAGACACCCCTAAAATCTTGAATTAGGGTTGAAAAACCGTGTTTTCGTACCTTTGCACACTTATAGGCCTGCAACTTAGTTGACTTGGCAAAAACTTGTATTTTTGCATAAATTTAGTATTAATAACAAGTAAGAAAAGGCTAAAGTCGGTGGGAGCCGACTATATGATACACTCCACTTTCTATCCGAATGCAATTCAATTCGGTAATAAAGTAAAAACGGGAAGGATTTTTGTATCCTGTAAATGTATGTGTATGACTAAAAATCTTAAATCGGAAAGGACATTTGTATGGGTGTATATTGAAACCTGGAACGAAATATGTGAAATATAATATGTATAGTTTGGCCATCGGTTAAACATTTGGGAGCAACATTTGTATTGGGGCTATATCTAAATCTGAAGCGATCTTACCCACTTTCACCATAGGTATTTTTAGTTGAATTATAAGATTTTGTTCCAATTTTAAAGAAAATCGGGAGCAATATGTGGTTTGTAGAGCGGAAAATGTCAAATCGGGAGGGACATTTGTATGGGGGTTAAATCTAAATCTGAACCGATCTTACCTTATTATCTGCATATGTGTTTCTAGTTGGATTATAAGATGATGTGCCAAATTTAAAGAAAATCGGATACAATATGTCGTTTCTAGAGCGGAAAATGTCAAATCGGGATCGAGATTTGTATGGGGGCTATATCTAAATCTGAACCGATCGTACCCAATTTCTGCAAAGGTGTTTTTATTTAGATTATAAGATGTTGTGCCAAATTTAAAGAAAATCGGGTACAATATGTACTTTCTAGAGCGGAAAATGTCAAATCGGGAGCGACATTTATATGGGGGCTATATCTAAATCTGAACGGATTTGCCTAAAATTAAATAGCGTTCGTGCTTGATCCACAAACCTTATTTGTTGCAATTTTTGTTAAGATCGGACTATAATTGTGACCTGTAATTTGATTACAGCTAAATCGACTCAGAAGTGATTTTAAGCCGATCGGTATACTTAACAATGGGTCTATCTCGCTTCGTTTTGGGAAAATGCACAAAGACATAATATTCTCGTGGAGTGTATAAAAATGGAACGATACACGCTTCAACAACTCATTGAAATTATTGAAATTCATGAATGAAAATGATCCGGAATTCCATCGAAAAATCATCTTGACTGATGAGGCCCATTTCCACCTCGGTGGCTACGTCAACAAGCAAAATTGTCGCATCTGGGGCTCGGAAAACCCAAGAGTTATTGTTGAGAAGCCTCTCCATCCTCATCGTGTGACTGTTTAGTGCGGTTTATAGTCCGGTGGGGTCATTGGACCTTACTTTTTCGAAAATGAGGTTGGATCAACAGTTACGGTGAATGGAGCGCGTTATCGAGAGATGATTAATGATTTTCAATGGTCGGAGTTGGATGGTATTTATCTGGACAACGTTTACTTTCGAGAAGACGGCGTTACGTGCCACACAACCATTCCTCTATTACGGGAAAAGTTTCCGGACCGTGTTATCTCTCGAAGAGGTGATCACAATTGGCCACCGAGATCTTGTGATTTAACACCTTGCGACTTCTTTCTTTGGGGCCACGTGAAAGATAAGGTCTTCGCCAACAGCCCAGCGTCAATTCAAGACCTCAAAGATAATTCATGAGGCTATCGAGGACATAGGGCAACCACTTTGCGATTTGGTTGTGGAAAATTTCATGAAAAGGATATGGTCCAATAAGCGTGTTCGTGGTGGCCATTTGGCTGATGTTGTTTTTCATTATTAACGGCTTATCATCTCAAAAATCATTTATCATTATCATTTATCTCAAAAATGGAATTTTCTTTGAATACCACAATAACACCTCTTGTTGGAAAGCCCTGTATAAGAATATTTATGTTTGGAATATTTGTATCGGGGCAATATCCAAACATGGAATAAAGTGACTTACTTTCAAAATATGTTCTTCCAGTTTAAATATAACGTGTTATATTCACTTCAAAGAAATTCGGTGAAAATTCGTGATTTCTGGGGCGGAAAAAATTTATCTGGGAGCGAAATTTGTATTGGATCTATATGTAAATCTGAACCGATATAACCCATTTTAACCATGAGTGTTTCTGGTTGAAATATAATATATTTTGAAAGATTTGAAAAAGATCTGTTAAAATATGTGGTTAATAGAGTGGTAAAAGTGAAATCGGGAGTGAAATTTGTGTGGCAGCTATATATAAATCTGAACCGATCTGACCCATTTTTACCACAGTTATTTCTAGTTGAACTATAAGTTGTTTTGCCAATTTTGAAGAAAATCTGTTAAAATATGTGGTATCTAGAGCGGAAAAAATTAAATCGGGAGCGAAATTTGTATGGGAGCTATATATAAATCTGAACCGATCTAACAGATTTTTACAACAGGTGTTTCTAGTTGAATAATAAGATGACTTGCCCAATCTGAAGACAATCTGATACAATTTGTGGTTTCTAGAGTGGAAAAAATCAAATCGGGAGCGAAATTTGTATGGGAGCTATATATAAATCTGAACCAAATTAAATAGCGTTCTTTCTTATCCCGAAAAACTACGTTGTGCAAAGTTTCATTTGGTTCTGTCTACAATTGCGACCTGTATCGTGATTACAAGAATAGATGGACGGGCAGACAGACAGACGGACATTGATAAATCGATTCAAAAAGTGATTCTAAGTCGATCGGTATAATTAACAATGGGTCTTCCTTTTGGGTATTACAAACAAATGCACAAAGACATAATTCTCTCGTGGAGTGTATAAAAACTTCAATAATTCAATTCAATTCCCCAATATGTTACATAATTTCTATGTGAAACCGATAGCCACTACTCTACCGTCAATACTGTAAAATGTATTAGTTGGTGGATGGTATGTAATATTAGGGACGGTCGTACTTAACGCCTTTTACTTCTTCTAATTTATATTGTTAATTTGTTATTTTTTTCAGAAAAGTTATTACTAAGTTTTGTAAAATATGCAAAACTAGACACCACAGTATCCAGTGCTTCATTAAACACTTACAATTTAATGAAAAATCATTTTAGTACAAAGACAAGTTTTTAGTTTTTGGTCGACTACATTTAGTAAATATTTTATTAAATATAACTCATTATTTCTGCACGCTAAAGTTCACAATGTTTATCTGGAATCAACGTGGGCGTACCCCTATATTTTCCTGATTTTTTAGACTTTTGATAGTGAAAACCACAAAAGAAGATGAACAAGAAACAAAAGCTAACTTCGGCCGGCTCAACTATGGAGGGTAGAACTCCAAATTCTCTCCCATTACATGTTACAAATAATTCCCTGTGAAACGAAACAGACATTTTTCTAGGTTTTCAGATTTTGACGAAATAATAAATAAGGAAAATACACTCAGAAAAGGGAACGCTATAATGAATTAAAATGAACGAAAATTTATGAACATTTAACTTCGTCTATCGCTAATGCCATATTTCCTCATATCAAGTTCAAACTTTTATTTGAAAACAGTACATGTTTTGAACTTGATTCTAGTTAAATTTTCCTCAAACCAACTAAATATTTACTCAAACTGAGGAAAATTTCAGTCAGTTTTTCCTCAAATCAAGTACATTTTTACAAAATCAAAGTAAAATTTTGCTGAAATTTTCCTAAATTTAAATAAATGTTTCTTAAAACCAAGTACATTTTACTAAATTTAAGTAAAAATTTCCTAAAACTAAGTCAATTTTAAAACCAAGTACATTTTTACTGAAGTTAAGTAACATTTTGCTGCAATTTTCCAAAACTAAGTAAATTTTTACTCAAATCAAAAAAATATTTACTTAATCTGACGACAATTTTGCTGATTTTTTCCTTAAAATAAGTAAATTTTTAATAAAACTGAGGAAAATTTTACTTGATACAAGGAAAAAAGTGAACTTAAAATAAGTAAAATTTAACTGAAAATGCACACAAATGGTTTTGCTTCAGTAAAAACAGCTGTGGAAAAAATCGGTCATATCGGTTCAGATTTATATATAGCTACCATACAAATGTCTCCCCCGATTTGCCTCTTTCCGCTCTAGAAACAACATATTAGAATTTTGGCAAACAAGTTCATATTTCAACTAAAAACATCAATGCCGAAAGTGGGCCACATCGGTTCAGATTTATATATAGCTCCCATACAAAATTTGCTCACGTTTTTACTCTTTCCGCACAAAGCACATATTTCAACAGATTTTCTTCCAATTTGGCAAAACGCCATATATTTCAACCAGAAACAGCTCTGGTAAAAGTAGGCCAGATCGGTTAAGATTTATATATATCTTCCATATACATGTATAAGTGACTCTTTCCGCTCTATAAACCACATATTTAACAGATTTTCTTCAAATTTTTAATAATACAACTTATATTTCAACTAGAAATAGCTGTTGTGAAAATGGGCCAGATCAGTTCAGATATATATAGAGCTCCAATAAAAATGTTTCCGATCTAGGTATAACATATTTGAATAGATTTTCTTCTAATTCGGCACATCGGAAAATATTTCAAATAGAAACATCTATGGTGAAAGTGAGTCACATCGGTTCAGATTTATATATAACTCCCATATAAATGATTTGAATCTTTCCGCTCTAGAAACCACATATTTAACAGATTTTCATCAAATTTGGGAAAATGTTTTATATTTCAACTAGAAAACCTATGCTAAAAATGGGTCAGATCGGTTCAGATGTATATATAGCTCCCATTCAAATTTTCTTACAAATACGGATAGAATTTTGAAATTTCTAGTATAGAGGAGAATCCTCTTGTAGCTGGACATCACCCGGTTCAATGTAACGGCCTTTTTATACCCTACTACACAGGGTGACTAAGTGTAGGGTATCATACAGTCGGTCACGCCCGACTTTAACCTTCCATACTTGTTTTGGTATGTAATCAATATTTGATTTGAACTGGGATATTGTCCTGGCATCTATATTTAATAGATAGTTGTGCTTCTCGTTCTTTTGTGAGAATCATTTCCTTAAAGAGTCCGGGTTTGATGTTGAAAAGTCGCTGCGAAGCCACTTGAGAAAACCTTTGACAGGATGGAAATCATGATAGTGGTAGTCTACAGCCAAGTAATAAATGTCACTATGCTATTTGTAAATAAATTTTCATTCTATTAAATATAGATGCAAAATGGACTTGAGCCAGGACAATATCCCAGTTCAAATCGAAAAAAAAAACACATTTTTAGTTAAAGTTTCGTAAATGGAATTTTCCCATTTTTTTCTTACTTAAAACCTTGGAAATATTCTTCGACCTAAGTATAAATTTACTCAATTGTAAAATTTTTTTATTAGATGCAAAGAAATGTTTTGAAGTTAATTTACTACTCTATTTCTAGTAAATTGACTATTTACTATGTCTTTGAAAGAAATAAACTTAACTCATACATAGTTAAATTTCCTACTTTTAAGGAATTTTTTTACTGAACTGGAGTTAAATTGTTGAACTAAATTGTAGTATGGATTTTACTCAGATTTAGGAATGCTTTTTGAATGCTGAATGTAGAACTGCATTTCCAGATTTTGGAAAAATATTAAATGGATTTTAATATAAAATTATCAAATGTTATTTTTATTTTTTTTTGATTCCCGTTATTTTTAATAGTCAGAAAGAGGTACTCTTAGATTTTTTCAAATAATAGTGTCAGTAAGACGTTCCGTAAGTTTCATGATGGAGTTCTTGGTACTTACTCTACAACAATTATAAACGTGAAAATATTTAATAGATTTAATATTATATTTTTAATGCATTTTTTATAAAATCATCTATAACTTACACATTTTTGTTGATTGAAATTTTTCTCTTTTTCTGATTTATTGTTACACAGTGCAACAGTGGTTCTGCAATTCAAGCACCACTATGACGGTTCGTTAGTGTATCCAAAATGATGACGATTGCCTAAAGGATTTTTTTCCTGAGGTACCCGTTTTCGCGGGACGCCCTGGCGCACTCCCCCCACCCACTTTTGTTATCTTATGGTTTTTGTTTGTAATAACTCGAGAACGGCTGTCCCGATTTAGGTGAAATAAATGTTGAAAAATTAAGAATTATAATTCCTTTAATCTATTCCTATGCTCTTTCTCGATATTTTAAACAGTTTCGCAGATATAAATAAATTTATGAAAAAAAAATTCCCTAAAAAATTTAAATTTTTTGTTTTTAAAAATCATAAAAAGTTCAAAACGGAAAAATATGTCAAGGCTTATTACCATATAGAAAAGGAATGCCCGCAAACTCTTGTTTTCGAAATGTATTTACACATAAATATGGAAAAGTAGTGACTAACATTAAAATAAAATGCTCTAGGTATTTAACCTATATTAATTATGTTTTAATGAGTTGAGCAATTATTTGATGATTAACTCTTCAGGCGTTTATTCGATTAATTGGAAATTCTTAGCTTTCGAATAAACAATTAATCGAATATCTTAGAAGTCGGAATAATTGGATACCCTAGTTATGATACTCTTTCTAGAGACAGAAAAATAATGTAGTGTGTGTAGGTAACGTATACTTACTGGTTATTGAGGGTAATATCACTCATACGCAATGTAGTCAGACCGAACATTAACAGAAACAGTTCCGCATTTTTTTTTTCATAAATTTATTTATATCTGCGAAACTGTTTAAAATATCGAGAAAGAGCGTAGGAATAGATTAAAGGAATTATAATTCTTAATTTTTCAACATTTATTTCACCTAAATCGGGACAGCCGTTCTCGAGTTATGACAAACAAAAGACCATAAGATAACAAAAGTGGGTGGGGGGAGCGCGCCAGGGCGTCCCGCGAAAACGGGTACCTCAGGAAAAAAATCCTTTAGGCAATCGTCATCATTTTGGATACACTAACGAACCGTCATATTGGCGCTTGAATTGCAGAGATTAAACTGCAATTTGTCGCACTGTGTTATTAATTGTTGATGTAGTTTAAGTAGAGTTATTTAACTCGTATATTCATGAAGCTAAACAATCGAAATTCATGGTGATGTTTTCCATGTGAGTCAACTAACTTGCAAAGAAGGTGGATGAAAAATATATTCGTGGGACCATTCACACCAACCGATCGACTTAGTTACGTCACGAGGTGTGTTGTAACTTATCAAGACCGCTACTACGGTTTGGTTTCGTCCTGAAATATCGAACAGGCACTACTTTGTACTAAAGTAGGCTATTATTTTCATTTAAATTTAAAAAAAAACAAGTAAGGAAGGCTAAAGTAGGGCGGGAATCGATCTTACACACTTTTAGCATAGGTGTTTCTAGTTCGATTATAAAATGTTGTGCCAAATTTAAAGAAAATCGGGTACAATATGTCGTTTCTAGAGCGGAAAATGTCAAATCGGGAGCGACATTTGTATGGGGGCTATATCTAAATCTGAACCGATCTTACCCACTTTCAGCATAGGTGTTTCTAGTTCGATTATAAAATGTGGTGCCAAATTTAAAGAAAATCGGGTACAATATGTGGTTTCTAAAGCGGAAAAAGTGAAATCGGGAGCGACATTTGTATGGGGGCTATATCTAAATCTGAACCGATCTAACCCGCTTTCGCCACAGGTATTTGTAGTTTGATTATAAGGTGTTAAGACAAATTTGAAGAAAATCAGGTACTATATGTGCTTTATAGGGTGGAAAAAGTCAAATCGGGAGCGACATTTGTATGGGGGCTATATCTAAAACTGAACCGATTTCCTCCAAATTCAATACCGATGGTCCTTGGCCAGAAAAAATAACTTCTGCCATGTTTCATGACAATCGGACAACAATTGCGACCTGTAGAGTGCGAACAAGCTTAGATGGACAGCAGACGGACGGACGGACGAACAGACAGAAATCGTTAAATCGACTCAGCTGGTGATTCTAAGCCGATCGGTATACTTAAGGGTGGGTCTAGCTCGATTATTTCTTGGTGTTACAAACATTTGGCGCGAAACTAACTTATAATACCCTAGCCCACGAAGTGGTGTAGGGTATAACAAGTAAGGAAAGGCTACATATATACACCTACATATATATACCCTACACCACTTCCTACATATATATCTCTCTCTGATTACCAAACCCAGCTGTTTCATGGGAGCAATTTTATATAGTTCATCTAAATTATACAGTATACTATAAATTAACTTTTGGTCAAATTGAATTGGTTGATCAAAATCCGCTGTAAGATGTAGGTTTTCGAGCTGTAATAGAGTAGAATGGGGGCCCATTTGGGTTATAACAAAGTATGGACATTCATAGTATGTATTCTTAGTTGAAATATAATTTAATCTGCGAAATTTGAAAAACTTCCGATGTAAAATGTGGGTCCTAGAGGTGTAATAATAAAAATGGGGGCCCATTTGCAAGGGCGCTACATTAAAAAGTGGGCCCTTATAGAAGTATTAAGTATTATTTATTGAAATATAACATGATCTGCAAATTTTATTAAGATCCAATGTAATATGTGGTTTCTATAGCGATAATGGTGTTAACTAGGGGCCCATTTGTTTGTGGCTATACCAAAACATTGACCTATATAGCTGGCTTTCAAAATAGGTGTTTCTAGTCTAAATGTGATCAAGATCCGATGTAAAATGTGCATTTTAGAGCAGTAATATTGTAAATCGGTATCGATTCAGCTGGTGATTCTAAGCCGATACGTATGCTTAAAGGCGATTATTTCTTGGTGTTACAAACATTTGCCGCGAAACTAACTTATAATACCCTAGCCCACAAAGTGGTGTAGGGTAAAAAACGGAATTATGTGAGTATTGGCAACTGCAGCAAAAAGGAGATAAAACAAGTAAGTAAACTTCAGTCGGTTAACAGACTTTTATATACCCTCACTCTCAGAGAACATGCGGAAGTTATAATGAATTAAAGTTTGCTTAGCACAGGATAATTTGTGTGGAAGGTTCGTGACACATGGTCCCACATTTGTAAAATAGTTGTAAAAACATGATCAAATATCAAGTCATAGATGATTCCATGCATCAGTATAGAAGTTATGAAGGTTTTAATTTTTCCCAGGATATAGACAATAGACACGTGGCTAAGCGTATATATTTTTTAGGTTTTAATTGATCAAATATCAAATTGAATTGGTTTTAATTTAAAATTGGAATATGGCTTTCATGTGTGGAAAGTACCAGAATGGGCGTCCATATACTATGTGAGTGTAACTTCTATAAAGGTATTGCCAAATATCAAATTTCACAGTATTCCGATCATCTGCATATCAGTTATAACAGCTTTTATTCTTCGCAGTTTGGGGTACAAGAAGGGGCGTGGCAAAACCCGCCATATTTAATTCACTTAATGTGATTATAAAGATATTATCAAATACCAAAATATAGCTGATTCCGAATATATGTGTGGAAGTTGCATTAGTTTTAACTTAAAATAGGAATATCGGTCATTTGTGTGGGGGGTACCAGAAGGGACGTGGCAATTTCGCCCATCTTCGAACTTAAACTAAGATTGGGAAAAATATTACCATGTTCAAAGTTTGAATTGATTTCTTAACAGACGGATGGACGGACGGACATGGCTCAAACATCTTAAAAAGTTGTGAAACGGATTTGGTGCAAACATGCTTATGGTCTTAAGTCACTCCTTCCAAGTGTTACACTGTTTGTCTGTCACAAATGATATATATCCTCCTACTCTGTATAGTGAGAGTATAATTAATTTGTTAAATATTAATAAAGTATTGGCATTGTTATTACTTTTAAAATTAAGTCGCACATAATCTGAAATCAGTATTAAATTATAATTTTGAACAAGGTATACATAATTACTACAACATTAAAATTAAGATGACACTAACACACGAATAGCAGGTGTTTTAGCTGACTCGTTTTGGGCAAAAAATCAAATAATAAAAAAATCGCCAAAAATTCGAAAATTGAGAAAATGGTAATTCTATCTACAATACACACTTGGCGGGTGTGGGATGATAAGCGCCCAACGCTTCATTAAACCATTAAAATATGTTGCATTGCACTTAGTGTTTTCAGCTTCGAATTGTAATAATAAAAATAAAAATGTAATAACACTTTATGATCTGGCTGGTGTAAAATATTATTACACTCGGCTCATTTCTAAAATGAAACTCCTCAGATAGACATGTTCAAGGAACATATTTTTAAACGATTTCATTCCTTACTTCTAATGCCACACTAATATTTTTCTTCGAGTCTATTCGAATAGAAAGTAATAGTCTCGTAAACATTAAGCACAAATACAAGAAGCTCGCCACTTTCGTCCTATTCCGCTGTGCTATTCCAAAATGGAAGGCAAGAAAGTGACGCGTATAATTACGGGTATAATTTGAATTTTATTGTTTTGAAAATTTTAATTGATTTTTCCCACCGAAGAAGTGTTTGCGCAACATTTCATGTGGCCTCGTTCATGGCCATTCATGGGCTTAACTCTGGAATTGAACAAAAACTGCGAAATGGAAAATATAAATCAAATGAATATTTGTAAAAGACACCAAACAATTTCACATAATTTTATGTATGACTGACTCTTGGGTGTGATTTGTACAGGAAACTTTGGTGTTGTCGTTGGCCAATGTAATGACCCAATCCACCCATCCAATAATTGGTTGGCATTAAATGGCCATGGTGGTCTCTGTGACGATACAAAGTTCTAAAGCTTAAAAGAAAAGGCATAAACTTACATGTATTTATGGTTGAATATCAGGAGACAAACAGAAAATAATCTAAGAAAATATTTTTTATTATTTACGAGGTTTTCTTTATGCAAAACGGGCACAGTGTGACAGGAGGGATTCAAACCGAAAATATGCTAAAATAAAATTCTTTGTATTCTGATCGCAATTATATGTTGCAGCAACGAATTTGAAACAATATTTGATTTATCGTTGATAAAATCGCCTTATTTTGCAGATGAGATGATGCTGTATTATTAAGTGGTTCTTGGAATAAATACCTTTTTATTACATTACTAAAGAAGTGAGAATTCCAGTAGTCTTTTCCAGAACTAAACAAAGCCGCTCATATTACGTTTTTTAAGATTTGTTGCCTCTTCATATAGATCGTAGTCAACTATTCGTTCGGCAGGCCATTTTAGTATTGTTTTATTCAAATAGTAAATCTTGAACAATAAGTATGTAAACACCCTAAATATTAGTGGTTATTGCGGAGCAGGGATCAGTCATTGTCGGAAAACTTCTGGACCGATTTTGTGATTTAGCCAGCTGTCAAAAAATGGACATAACTAGCTCGGCTGATGGCTCAATAATGTAGAGTGAAGAAAAACTGGTTTATTCGCAAAATAGCAGTAATTTTGATAAACTCGTTATTTTAGTTTCTATGATAGATAGAAAGTATTGAATATAAAATGCAATCTTTGTGTAAAAAAAATAATATGAAGATTATTTTACGTTACATTAAAATGAAGTTACTTTTTTACAAAAAGGTGGTTGATAGGGGGTAGAAAGAAATGTTGGATAAATAGTAGCACCCCCTGTAGATTTTGAATGCTCCAGGGGCCCCTCCGAGATAACTAAGGGTTGTTTTTGACTATTTTTGTTTGTTTTTGGCATGGTGGCATCAAAAAAGATTTCAGATGGAGAGTAAGTGTATTCAGAAGAGTTTTTTAGGACAAAAGTCTGTAGAGCAAATGTAAAAAGCCTTTTATGAGCCACCCACCATAAGGGAGTTATTATTATTCAAGGACAATATTGTTTTAAACTATTTTTAATCCATCTCCGACAAGTTAGTTAAGATATTCGATAACATTCTGGTGATATTATCATTTATCTTCGAAGATATCTGAAATCAATTGATAATTTTACGGAATTTCTTTGATCAAATATACAATGCTAATTTGATAAAAATTATTTTAAATCTCTGGTTTATAATATTGCGCGAAATAATCGGAATTAATAAAATATAAATTCTAATCCTTCACTCTGCAATAATACGGATGGCATCACAAAGTAGTCTACCCACAATAGGCTAATAATTGAACTAAATATTTTTTTTAATTTGATACATTTGTGACCTACATGTGACGTTTACACCTTTTTACTTTTGTGACTGTCGTAAACGTAAAAAACTCGACGCGACCATCCTAGATTTCTAGTGAATATAAATGTTATCAAAATAAGTGCTTATATACTCATTACACAGGTTTGTCAGATGAATATTTCCTTGTCTCCACAGTGGCCATGAAAAATCCCCAATGATCCCCAAATACACAGAATGAATTATACCAAAACAAAAGCATATTATGAATAATTCGTTGATTCGTCAATACTTTGATCACCATATGTCTTAATTTGTCGTTTATTTAAATTTGCAGTACATTTCATTCTAGACAATTTTATGATTTCTAACGGATTGGACAGTATCTCACTGAAGTGGTCTACTGCTGTAATTGATATACACACTGGATATTGTTATACTGGAGCGAACTAAAATTGAGTTTAAAATAAAAATTTAAAAATTTAATTTAGTTTAAATAAAAATAATTTCTAGTAATGTGTACTTGATTTGTACGTACATACTAAATTCAAGTAAAAAATAAACTTAAATTTATTTAATTTTACTTGAATTTTCTGATTCTGAATGTATATCGTGTCAAGTCTTTATGGATGAAAACGAATTTTTATAGGAATTTGTAATTATGTTAGACTTTATTATAATTCCACTTCAATGCTCCCTTTTTGTCGATGACATTTTCTTTTTCCCACTTTTTAATAATTTCTTTTCTGTCTTAAAATCAGCAAAGCTTTCCGAGGATGGTCGTCACCAACCAAAAATAATGATAAAGATATTGAGCAGCCAAGTAATAAATGCCACCGCATTATTTGTAAATGTAAGATGGTCATGTGCCAGGACAATCTTCTTCTTTATATGCCAATTCGATTTTCGACCACTGAATTCGATTTTAATACTGAAAAAATGCTGTGAAACAAGCTGAAAAAGGTCGTCACGGGTCAGAAATCATGAGATAGTGTGCAGCCAAGTAATAAATGTCACCATGCCATATTTAAATAAATTTATACATTTACTATCAAATACCCGCTACTTCGTACGCGGAAAAATAGTATGGTATAGACAGTATTTTGTATTGGTATTCAAACTGTTTTTTATATTTTCAAATTGTCTTAGTGTAAGGATGTCACTCTAAGCGTAAATCGTTTGTAAACGCTCACACAACAACTTTTGAAGAATCGCTACTTATTCAGAGGTATATTTACACTAACTTTTCGCAACGATTTAAAAACCTTGTACAAATTAAAAAATAGATTTATACGTATGGAAACAATTTTTCTACAAAAAATCATATAAAGTAGAAAATTATTTGAACGTTTCTTTCTTAAGCTGTGAAAAAAAAGGAACGTATATATCATTTGGGATAGAAAAAAGTGTAACGCATTGAAGGAGAGATTTAAAACGATAAGTATGTCACAAGTTCCTTTCACGTCCGTCTGACTCGCTGGAATACTCTGGAAGGGACTTAAAGAATTTATTCAAACTCTGCACATAGTACTATTTTCCCAAACTTAGTTTAAATTCGGAAATGGAGGGAACTTATGGTACCCACACACGTATAGTCCATATTCCAAAAGAAACGATCTGTAAAATTAAACCTAATATAACGTTTATACTTTCCACGCAAATTGACATAAGCTTTGGTCAAAATAAACCTGATATAACTTCCATACGTATGGTTGAAATTAGTTGCAATTCGAGATTTTACAATGTTTTTATAATCACTTTAAATCTACAAAATATGTATGCTTTTCCGTGTCCTTTGTAGTCCCTATCCAAGTGAAAACTAAAACCATAACTTCTATACCGGTGCGTGACTTGAAATCTGAACTTATAAATGGAACAGACATTACATACAAATTTCGAAAAATTAATTTATGTACAGGGAGAAATGTACACACCGAATTTCATATTCTAATTGAAAACTTTGGTTGGTACTATCTTTATCCCAAAGCCGCAAATTTGGTTGGTACCATTTGCACCACTTTTGATCCGCATCCCCCTTTAAAGTACACATTTGATACAATCCAATTGTATTGCAGTATCCATTTTAATCGCTTTTTTCCAAGTTCAACCTAAAAGTATAGATATTGAAAATCAGTTAATGTTTCGCGTCTACACTGTCAGAGGAATATACACACCGAATTTCACGATTCTAGTTTCAGCCGTGTTGTTGGTACCATAGGAATATAAAAAGGTACGAATTTCGAAAACTATATTTTTTTTTGTGTTTCTATGCATGTACAAACCAGTCTTTTGGTACAATTTTAGTGGTACAATTTTTAACCCTTTTAATCCCTTAAAAGTACAAATATCGGAAAAGTCCTTGTTATTATTTATCTACACTGTAAGACGAATATGCGCATCGAATTTTATTATTTTAGCGTCAACCATGTTGTTGGCACATTTTTGATCCCGCTTTTCTCGTTTACCCTTTAAAAGTAAGAATTTCGAAAAATTCCTTCAATTTGCATTTTCAGGGATGTACACGCCGAATTTCATGATTCCAGCTCCGTCTGTTTGATTGGTACCATTTTGTATCCCTTCCTACCCAATTTCAATCACAAAAAGTACGAATTTTGAAAAATATTTTCTTAGTCGCATTCGTGCTGTAAAAGTTATGCCCGTTCCGAATTTCATGATTCTAGGCCCAGTTGTTTGGTCTGGGTCAATCACAAAAAGTACGAATTTTGAAAAATATTTTCTTGGCCGCATTCGTGCTGTAAAAGTTATGCCCGTTCCGAATTTCATGATTCTAGTCCCAGTTGTTTGGTCTGGGCTGTGGTACAATTTTTATCCCATTTAATCCCTTAAAATTACAAATTTCGAAAAATGTCGTCTTATCAGTGATTTGCGCTGTAAAACGAATATACATACCGAATTTCATTATTGTAGCGTCATCCGTGTTGTTGGTACTTTTTTATCCCATTTTCCCTTTAAAAGTACAAATTTCGAAAAAATCCTTCATTTTGCGATTCTAAACATTTTGAGGGATGTAAACACCGAATTTTATGGTTTCAGCTCCATCCATTTTATTGGTACTATTTTTATCCCTTTTTACCCGATTTCATCCCCAAAAAGTACGAATTTTGAAAAATATTTTCTTGGACGCGTTATAAGAGGATTTTTTTTACCAATTTCAATATTCTAGTCCCAGCCGTTTGGTCATTGCGGTGGTACAATTTGTATCCCTCCTTAACCCATTTTACCCCTTAAAAGTACGAATTACGAAAAACTCCCTTCAAATATGATCTCTTCGCTGTAAGATAAATGTACATACCAAATTTCATGATTCTAGCTTCAGCCAATTTTTTTACAATTTTTGTCCCATTTAGCCCCCCAAAAGTACGAATTTTTAAAATGTCACTTTTTGGGATGTCTTCATGCCGCTAGAGGAATATCCATACCAAATTTCAACATTCAAGGCCCAGCCGTTTGGTCAATGCGGTGGTACCATTTTTATCCCTTTTTACCTCGTTTTACCCCTTAAAAGTACGAATTTAGAAAAATCCCGTCCTATCACACCTCTACACTGTAAGAGAAATGTACACACCAAATTTCATGATTCTAGCTCTAGCCGTTTGGTCTGGGGAGTGATCAGTCAGTCAGTCAGTCACTCAATCACGCAACTCTTTTATATAAATAGAAGATAAACCAATTGTAAAAACATGATCAAATATCAAGTCATAGTGTATTTCATGCACCAGTAAAGAAGTTATGAAGGATTTCATACTACCTAGGATAGAGACAATTGTGTGGGAGGACCAAAAGGGACGTGGCTAAAGCGTAAATATTTTTTAGATTTAAAGTGATTATAAACACATTTTTAAATATCAAATTGCAAATGATTTTGACTGATGTTATATCGGTTTTATTGTAACCAAAGTTTATGCCACTTTGTGTGGGAGGTACCAGTATGGCAATTTCGCCTATATTCCATGCGAATGTAACCACTGAAAAAGCATTGCTAAATAACAAATTTCACAGTATTTCGATCGTCAGTATAGAAGTTATAACAGCTTTAATTTTACGTAGTTTTACGTCATTTGTGTGGGAGGTACTGGAAGGGGCGTGACAAAACCCGTGATATTTAGCACACTCAAAGTGACTGTAAAAACATAATCAAATACCAAAATATAGCTGATTCCGATTATCAGTGTGGAAGTTATATGAGTGTTAATTTAACATTGGAATATGGGCTATTTGTGTGGGAGGTACCTGAAGGAGCGTGTCAATTTTGCCTATCTTCGAGCTTAAACTAAGTTTGGTAAAAATATTACGATGTTCAAATCCTTAACTTTTTTCGCGAGTTATCGTGTACAGCAGCCAGCCAGACGGACATGGCTCAAACATCTTACAAAGTCGTGAAACGGATTTGGTCCAAACATACTTAGGGTCTTAAGTCACTCCTTCAATGCGTTACACTTTTTTCTGTTCCTCACTCTGTAGAGTGAGGGTATAAAAATGAATTTGTGTTTGTAAGTTCGTTTGATAATTACAGTAGCCTAAACCATTAGACCGATCTTATTGAAATTTTCGCATTTTATTTATGCGTAGACGGTGGTGAAAATAGGCTATATAAATTTTTGATATTTTCAGTGGGCGTGGCACCTCCCGCACAAATTGAGGATTTATTCTTTTTTTATAAATTAACGTATTTGGAGTACTGTTGAGCGAGAGTCTTGAATTTTTGCGAAAGTTCACTAATTGTACGAAGTTAAAACCTGTTATCGAATATATTCAGTTCTATGACAGCTACAAAAAGGAAATTTTGTGTGACTGCATCTAGCATAAACGTGTGTATTTGTGCCATAAATAGGAGATATTGAAAAAGAGGGCGTGGTACCTCCCATACGAAGTTAAAACCTATTATCCACTATTGTTAGTTCTATGACACCTAGAGTGCTGAAATTTTGTGTAAGTGCATCTGGCATCAATGTACGTAGTTGTGCCGAAAATGGACGGTATTGGAAAAGTGGGCGCGACACCGCCCATACGAAGTTAAAACCCATTTTCGAATATATTCCTTTCTATGACAGCTACAATACTTAACTTTTGTGTGATATTGGAAAAGGGTGGTATTGGAAAAGTCAGTTCTATGACACCTAGAGTGCTGAATTTTTGTGTGAACAGGCCCAGTGTAAATAGTTATGCGAAGATGGGCGGAAAGTAGGCGTGACCCTTCCCATACGAAATTAAAACCTGTTTTAGATTATATTCGACACCGAGACGGGCGGAAAGTGGCCGTGGCCCTTCCGATACGAAATTAAAACCTCTTTTAAAGTATATTCGATACTAAGACTCTTAAATTGTTGTGTGAGTTAATTTAGGGCAATATGGGTGAGACTTGAAAGAAGCGGACATTTTGATTTGAATTTTGTACAAATAAAATTAAAGAAAGGTCACAAAAAAATAAAAAAACATACATTAGTCAAAAGTCGACATAAGTCAAGAAAACGGAAATTATATTATTTTTTAGTTTTTGTATTGTTAGATTAGTGATTTTCTGTGTGTTTTGAAAGTAATTTCTTCTTACGAAGGAAGTTTTTTGTTTTGGCAATAGAAAGGAGGAGAATCAGCCAGGACCATGTCCTAGTTCAAATTTAATATCAGCAAAGTCTACTTACAGTTCGAGACACTTAGCCTTATCATCGTTTCTTAGGATCTCATATATAATTTGATTTGAGTTACATTTTCAAATTTGAAAATTGGTGGAAGTAAAAGCAATTAGTTGTGTGTCTTATTCAATTTCTCTTGGATAAGACACTGCTGATCACTTTTACGTTCGGCAAACCAATAAAGTTTAGTTGTTTGCGAGGGATCAGATGTTCCGTACAATTTACAACAGAAGTTGTTCACATTTCGCAGAGATTTATGACTCTAATTTCCAGCAATATTCAATATTCCTCTGTTTTTTAACAAAACTTATCCATTTTATAGTTTTACTCTTAAATAATTAACATTTAGCAATATGTTTTTCACGAATGTCTTAATTTTTAATTCCTGCCCTAGTTTATCCCACTGTAAACTTCATTTGTTAACAATTTGACTTTTGACCGCAATTGTAGTAAATACGCAATAAACAAAAGGATTTTATGCGACACAAACATATATTCAAACATAAGCGGAGGTATGTAGCAAAACCAGAAATTTATGCATGAAAAGGCCGTAAGCCCTGCGACATATACGACAACAGAGACAGCGCACAGAGATCTTCCGGCAATTTATTCTTATCATCATATCTCCCGCCTCCATGCACGGAGGTTTCCGGTGTTTAGCATTTCTCCTTTTGTTTTAGTTCATCTCTTTCAGAAACTTTTGATAATATGCTAATGCCATTTGGCCTGGGTCCTAGCAGAACAGAACAGAACATCGTATCCTAAACAAACTCTAATCAACACTTGAAGGGCCGACCTCTAAGCATAGATGAAGGCGTAGGGGTGGGGGACACGTTGTTGTGGTGATTTTTCACCAACTTTATTTGCCCCGTGTGTTGTTGGATTTGAATATGTTGATGTTCAAGGATGTTTTAACTTTTAGCACTCTCCGCAACATACTTAGTAGAGCCGCAAGACGATGATTGGGGGAGAAAACGAAAATGAAAGTTTTCCTACGGTTTCTGATTATTTTGCCTTCTTTTGTGTTATACGATCTTTATTAGTTTAGCTGAGAGGAAATTGGTTAAAATACGATTTTTTTTATTAAATTTGCTGCTACGGCTCATGGTCATGACAGACCAGACCGGTCATCCGACCCACGGGCCGACCATAAACGTTGGATACAATGTAACAGACACAACAGTGTCTTCAGGGATGGCGAAAATCGAAAATAAAACTATATTCGGGGTTTTTGTGGAACAAATACATGAGAAATCTGGGAGTTATTAGGTATCTTTTGAATTAAGTTATTAGCAAGTGATAATTTTCCTATAACTCATGATGAAGGGTTTTCGCCTGTCGGTTTTCTCATCTGCCATCCCTACTCGACTTTGAGTAGTTCTTCGAGACCATATTTTGTTATTTTGCAATGCCCTCAACTCTTTTCTCGCCCTCCAGACAAGGCCGGTGCTGGTGGTGGTAACACATGTACCAGTCAGGGTCCGTTCCAACTACGTGCCGATGATAACATGGCCAATAACAATAATATCATTAGCTGACCATCAACTTGTTGTAGCAGCCTTGTTCTTCGTTCGGCTTGGCGGAGCGAAGGAGAAACGCCCTTGTCGGAGTGGTTGGCACGAACATATGATGTACGGACTCGTGGGTGTTCCTTGGTATTGCAGACATGTAGCCATGTATGTCCATAATACTTAAAGATGTACAAGTGTGAATGTATGTATGTATGTATATGTAAATTGGAAATGTGTCTGAATGCCGAAGGTTATGCCGGATAAGATATTGGGTATAGGAAATTTGTGGATTAAAAACACATTTGAGGAGCACACAGTCAGTTAAGATAACAAATACACTGATGACCACCGGCCTGACTGCGATGGGATTCGTTTTGATAAATAAACAATATCCTTTTACGGCTGCCATTTTGTGACTTGTGGTGTTGTGGTTGTTTGGAACAAAGGAAGAGTAATGACAAAACTGATTACATTTGCAAACTAATCATGGAATGTTTTTTGTGGTCCAAATGGCAACCGGAAATCAAATTAAACTAATGGTGTTTTCATTTATCGTTGCAAAGAAATCTGCTGCATTTTGTTGCCTCAAAAATAAAATCGTGGAGAGCTATATATATGTCTGTTTATCTGAGAACAAAAGCGGCATGTACTGTAATTAAAAACATAAACGGATATACCTAAAGTATATAATAAACGATAGTTACACAACGCTACTTATTACGTAATTAAAAAATATCACAAATCTATAATACCACGCGGAAAAATGTAATTTTTCCTTTATTGAAAATTGCACAAAATTTGCACAATTAAATTAAATATTTATTCGGACGATAAATGAATGCGTCATTTATTTTTTAAATATTACACTGTGCGACAGTCCAAAAGATCTGAAAGTGATAATATTTTGCTGGTAGGTAATGGCAAGTAGAACAGGAATCTGTATTTGAAATTTGCCCAAAATCAGGAGTTACGAGAAAAAACCGGTTTTTCGTACCTTTGCACACTTATAAGCCTGTAACGTAGGTGGTTATCAACTGATTTTAACCTTCTAACCGAATTATGTAAAGAAGAAACCTGGAACTTTCTATGGATATATCTCTCTTACGAATTGAAGTCCAAAAAAAAGTTCTTAATTTTAGTTTTAAAATTATTGATGTTTTGCAAATATTGATAACTGGGGCAACACTGTTACGCTGAAATTTTGTATATTTTACTCATATTGACTCAATTTTTCTTTTTTGGGTTTTAGAGCAAATAATATAATGCAAATTATTTTTTTCTGCTAAAGACGCTAAAATTAAAATCAGGTTTTATATTGTTTTTTCTTGAAATCGCTAATATAGGTACCACTTATAATCAATGTACTTCCCTGAGATACTAAAAAATGGATATGTTCCAGGGAGAATATTCCAAGAACTTTAGTTTACGGTGAATAAAGGAAGTAATGTCAAAAATCAAATTGATTTTATGTTGAGTGTGATTCTCCACCTTTCCATTACCAAAACAAAAAACTTCCTACGTAAGTAGAAATTACTTAATCGAATAGCTGGAATTCGAATGTACTACATTGAAAACACATAGAAAATCAATCAAATTGTTCATTAATCAAACAACACAAAAACTAAAAAATTAATTTCTTGACTTAAGTCGGCTTTTGACGAATGAATATTTCTTTTTTTGTAACCTTTCTTTATTATTGTGCTAAGAAAATCCAAGGAAAACGTGTAATTTTACAAAATTCAAATCAAAAATTCCCCATCTTTCAAATCCCGCCCATATGTATACTGTCTAAGCAGGTTACAAATAAAGTAACTCACACAACAATATAGGAATCTCGGTGTCAAATAGAGTATAAAACAGGTTTTAATTTCGTATGGGAAGGGTCACGGCCACTTTCCGCCCATCTCGGTGTTGAATATACTCTAAAACCGGTTTTAATATCACACAAAACTTCACTATTGTGGCTGTTATAGATCCGAATATATTCGATAATAGGTTTTAACTTCGTATGGGAGGTACCACGCCCACTTTACCAATCCCGCCCATTTTTGGCACAACTACGCACATTAATACACACTCACATAAAATTTCAGTATTGTATCTGTCAATGAACGGAATATATTCGAAAATGGGTTTTTACTTTTCCAATACCGCCCATTTTTGGCAAATTTGTGCAGACTAACAATTAGTGAACTTTCACAAAAATTCTCTAGCTGCAACAATATGAATAAATCCGCCATTTGTGTGGGAGCTGCCACGCCCACTGAAAATATCAAAAATTTATATTGCCTATTTTCACCACCAGTTCAGCATAGTGTGAAGATCGGTCCAGTAGTTTAGTCTGCTATAAAGAACAATCAAACAACACACAAGCTTACAAACACAGATTAATTTGTATACCCTCCAACTCCAGGATGGGGGTATACTAACTTTGCCATTCCCTTGGTAACACCTTGAAATATCGACCTGAGACCCTATAAAATATATATATTCTTGATCGTCATAAAATTCTAAGACGATCTAACCATGTCCGTCCGTCCGTATGTTTAAAGCACGCTAGCATCTAAACGAAAGGAGCTAGGGCGTCCAAATTTTATACAAATGGGTCTTATAGTCGTAGATCCGTTGGGATTGAAACTGGGCGAAATTGGCCCAAAGGGAAAAATTTTTCCCTCACAAGGACTAAAAATACCCATAACATTCCCTAATATTTTTGAGTATTTAAGCACATTTTTTCAATATGTCTGCTTGCAGTTACTTGATATTGGATATGAATAAAAGTGATTTTTTTTCGTAGGAGGTGAAATGGGATAAAATGGTACCTTTAAAACGACAACGGCTAGAAACACTAAATTCGATGTGTGCATTCTTCTAATTGAGTAGGTACATAATATAAAAGTATTGTTTTCCAAATTCGCACTTTTAAGGGATAAAGTGGGATTAGAGGGATAAAAATGGTACAAATCAAACGGCTGCACCTAGAATAATGAAATTCGGTGTATACATTCCTCTGATGGCGTAGACACATAAAATAAAAGGTTTTATTTCCAAATTCGTATTTTCAAGGGATAAAATGTTTACAGAGGGATACAAATAGTACCATCTAAACGAATTACTAGAATAATGAAATTCGATGTGTACATCCCTCTTATTGCGTAGACACGTAAAGTAAATATATTTTAGAAAGTCGTTCTCTTAAGGGGGTAAACTAGGAAAAAGGGAATAAAAATGGTACCAACACAATGGCCGCAGCTAGAATCATGGAATTCGGTGTATACATTCCGCTGACTGCATAGACACGCAAAATAAAAAAATTTTGCCAAATTCGTACTTTTTACTTTTACAGCAAAAATTTGGAATTAAAATAGAAAGGAAACACAACCAACTGTAACACCCACTATCTACCAATATTTATGGCATTTTGAAAATATAAATATAAAAATATTTATTTTCTGAATTGACCTGAAGTATTACTTCGATATATATGTTAGACACGCCTTGCCTTATAAGAGTGGTTTGAAATAATAAAAATATTATATTTATTTATAAAATTATTTTTTCAATATTTGTATTTGTTTGGCTATATTAAAAAAATTATATTTTCCTATAATATTACTGCACTTCTACGAAAATCGACAACCTCTGTGGAATGCAATCCATGGTGGAGTTTATATAAAGTTCGGCACAGCCGAACTTATCACCTTTTTTGCTTGTTTATAATAAATATTTTTTGTTAACAAAAAAACCTTTTTATTTTTTTCGCAGCAATAGCAATAATTGGCATTAGAGTCTTTATAAGTGCAACTATTGGTCTCGATCATTGCAACTTTTAAAATTTATTTAGGTTTAACCAAGTAAGAAATCATAAAATCATCCCACCAGACTCGGAAGTGTGAAAACTTACAGCGATATTTACAAGAATTAATTCCATCGAAATGAATACCACTGTGACCGTTTGATATCATCGAGATTTGGAATTCGAAAGGAAAGGCTAAAGTCGGGCGGGCTCGGCTATATGATACACTCCACTTTCTATCCGAATACAATTCAATTCGGTAAAAAACTGAAAACGGTAAGAATTTTTGTATGTTTCCTAATCATGGGCTAATATGACCTGGTCCAATTTGTCAAATCGAGAAGAATATTTGTATCGGGGCTATATAGAAACATGGAATGAAGGGACTTACTTTCACAATAAGTTCTTTAAGTTCAAGTAAACGTGTTATGCTCATTTTGAAGAAATTGGGTGAAAATACGTGGTTTCTGGGACGGTAAAAGTCAATCCGGGCAGCTATATGTAAAGCTGAACCCATCAGACCCAATTTCACCATGGGTGTTTCTAGTTTAAATATAAGATATTTTGCAAGATTTGAAGAATATATAAATATGTGGTTTATATAGTGGAAAAAGTGAAATCGGGATTGAAATTTGTGAGGGACCTATATATAAAAACTGATCTTAAATATAAGATGTTTTGACATATCTGAATCGGGAGCGAAATTTGTATGGGAGCTATATATAAATCTTAACCGATCTAACACATTTTTACCACAGGTGTTTCTAGGTGAACTATAAGATGTTTTGCCAATTATGAACAAAATCTGTTGCAATATGTGGTATATAGAGTGAAAAGAGACAAATCGGGAGTGACATTCGTATGGGAGCTATATTTAAATCTGAAACGATTTTCTTCAAATTAAATAGAGTTCGTCCTTGTCCCGAAAAACTTCGTTGTGCAAAGTTTCATTTGGTGTACAATTGCGACCTGTATCGTGATTACAAGAATAGATGGATAGACGGACACAGAGACTGACATTGCTAAATCGATTCCAAAAGTGATTCTAAGTCGATCGGTATAATTAACAATGGGTTTATCTCCCTTCCTTTTAGGTGTTACAAACAAATGCACAAATACATAATACTCTCGTGGAGTGTATAATAAAAGAATTAATAAATATATATGACTATATGCGAAAGTGGGCCACATCGGTTCAGTTTTAAAGGGTCCGCCATCTAACGTTTTTTTTTAACTATTAAACCGTTGGAATATTATTTGTGGGGTGCCCGAGGCAGCCATTTGAATGAAATTATCTTCCATTATTAACCGGAAGGATTGTACTTTCAAATAAAAAAAGAAATTTGAGAAAATATTCAGTAGTTTTTTTATAGCATTTTCAAAAAAAATTTGGCGGACCCTATATATAAAGCTCCCTTAAAAGTGTCTCCCCCGATATTTTATCAGATTTTCTTCAAATTTGACAAAACATCTTGTATTTCATGTAGAAACATCTCAAGTCGGTTCAGATATCTCCAATATATATATAGCTCCAATAAAAATTTCGCCACCAAATTGATTAAATCCGTTCTAGAAATAGCAAAGTTGAATAGATTTTCTTCTAATTCGGCGCTTCAGCTAATATTTCAAACAGAAACATCTATGCCGAAAGTGGATCACATCGTTTCAGATCTATATATAGCTCCCATACAAATGACTACCCCGATTTGATTCTTTACGCTCTAGAAACCACATATTTAGCAGATTTCCATCAAATTTGAGAAAGCATCTTATATTTCAACTAGAAAACTTACGCTAAAAATGGGCCAGATCGGTTCAGATTTATATATAGCTTCCATTCAAAGTTTGTGTTAAAATTTTCTTACATATACAGAGAGAAGTATGAAATGTGTAGTATATTCTCCTCTTATAGCTGTATCGTATATCACCCGGTTCAAATGTAACGACGTTTTTATACCCTACACCACGGGGTATAATGACTATGTGTAGGGTATCATGTAGTCGGTCACGCCCAAATTTAACCTTCCTTAGTTGTTTAAAATATAAAATGCTGTTATTTCAATTTCCTTTCACATTAAAATATGTATATTGTACATACATTAGGATGGGTCACGAAAACAAATTGCAGCGGGTACCCCCAAAAATGAAGATTGGATTGTTTAGTGATGATCTGCAAAATATTTCGTCAGTAGGTCAAGCCATCTGTGTTAAAATCATGTTTTTTCCCGTGTAATTGTTTTTTTATGTTGCATTTCTGTCCAAATTTTTTTTCCGAATTAATACACTTTAAATAAAAAATGTATTCTTGTATTCTAACTCATTGGTCGTACTATTGGACGTTATATTGATTCTTTTGTGGTTTTCCAAGGTGAAAGCTAAAAACTTATCTTTCTTGGAAGTATGTGGTAAGAGATGTTATGAAATAAATAGTAGGAATCAAAACCTTTCGAGTGATGCCCAAATGATAAATATCGGACGAAAAATGACGCCACTGACTCTAAAGTGACGAATTTCTCCTCAGAAAATCTCCGTACAACAAGCCAAGCTATACATACAAACAAGCATCATAATTACGCTACTGACATCACCCACGACAGACAAAGAGGAATTACACACAGACATACCACGAGCAGCCGGCCGCACCACACACAGACACAACTGCCTACAAACAAGAGTGATCGCCCGCTTGTATATAACACAAGCTCTCAGTGTGTACGGAAAACACACAACAGCAAGGAAATTCTCATTAGGTTCAAGTGTCAAATCGTATAAATGTCTAGCCTTGGGACACCACAGGCAGCTAGCACCACAGTGATCCAATTCAACGTTTTGTTTGAAACAGCGTGTCAGAACAGTCTGCTTGACTTGTTATATGTCATGCTCATTTTTTACCGCCTTCGGGCAAATAAATTGTACTACAGGGACTTCGGTCCACTGTTCAAACACAGGGATTTTGGTCCACTGTTCAAACACAGGAACTTCGGTTCACTGTTCAAACACAGGGATTTCGGTTAACTGTTCAAACACAGGAACTTCGGTTCACTGTTCAAACGCAGGGATTTCGGTCCACTGTTCAAACACAGGAACTTCGGTTCACTGTTCAAACACAGGAACTTCGGTTCACTGTTCAAACACAGGGATGTCGGTCCACTGTTCAAACACAGGAACTTCGGTTCACTGTTCAAATACAGGAACCTTCGGTTCACTGTTTGAACACAGGGACTTCGGTCCACTGTTCAAACACAGGAACTTCGGTTCACTGTTCAAACACACGGACTTCGGTCCACTGTTCAAACACAGGAACTTCGGTTCCAACACAGGGACTTCGGTCCACTGTTCAGTAGTTAGATTAGTAGGATGTAAATAGATATTTAGTTTGTAATGAAGAACGAGTCAACCCGAATCTGAAGAAGTCGATTATTACCGAAACTGAACCAGCCAACTTTACTACCGAACCTGGCAAACCAAGCCTACGGCCGAAGTAACCACGTTTACTACCGAAACCCGATTCAATCTTCATCAAACGCCGAATCTGAAGAGAATTTATTCAGATCATATAACAAAAACCTTTGTAATTTGCTATCAGGTCAGCAGTGCAATGTATTTCAGGTAGGAAACTTTTCTATTCTTTATAATTTCAATATATTTTTATTAAATCTTCTATTTGAAATATAAAACCTCACTAATTTGTATACGTGTCATTGCTTAAACAACTATTTTAGCTTCATTGATTACAAATATAAAAAAGAAAATAAACCTTTTCAAATTAAATATTTATCTCACTTACCACTAACCGGAGATGGTAAAAACGTAGGTTAATGAAGTAAATAAGAAAAATAATAGCAGAGTTTACAGTATTTTCAAATCGTATGTAAACACTCAGAGTTGTCAAAGAGCAAAGCCCAACAGCGCATCAAACAATGGACTCACTGAATGAAATATTATCTTCCTAACCAATTTTCAGTTGTAAATTACGTGATCTCATTATTTTATTCTAATTTAAGGCTATTTTAGTTCCAAAGAAATATGATATTCCTTATGAAATTAGTGGAAGTGGAAACAGAACAATTTCAATTGTGCTTAATTTTTAATATATTATATAATATTTAAGAATTCACTTTCCGTGAGTATCTAAGCAATTTTACCTGAATTATCGCATTAAAATAAATTGGTCATACTTTTGGACTTGATGTAGATTTGGACTGGCTTCACATGTAAACAATTTAATGATAATTGAAACAAATGTTTTTCATTCGTATATTCAGCCCTCATTTAGGAACGTCAACAATCTGCCCCCAGAGAGAGAGAGAGAGTCATACGGCAGGACTGCCTTAACTTTTAGTAACTCTTTAAATACTCGTACATATGTTTTACACATTTGCACACATGTGTGTGCATTTGTAAGTCCATGTGGGGGCGTATCTGCTAAATGATATCAATCAAACCGCCATATAAAACAAATTTACCCGAATCATTAATTCCTCATGCTGTCTAATTTACAACTCATTTTGTGGCTGCTCCTTTTTTGTCCATTTTGTGGATAATAATATCTTGTCGGACATCACAAATAGCCGGACAGGAAAAGAAAGCAGGACCAGGCAAGGCCAGACGAGACCAGACCAGAACTTGGGTTCATGCAAATCTCTGGTCATGAAATGATTTCTCTTTGTTGTTCATTTTGTTCTCTTGTTGTCCTTTTTTGAGATTCCACAATGGCTGATTTGCTTGTAGTGGCACAAAGCCAACAATGTAGAATCCCATGAGTACCATATATATTCAGCCATGCATGCATCCGTCCATCCATCAGACCGTCCCCCACATCCATCCATCCGGTCGGGCCGTCGTTCGTTCGTTCATTCAACCATCAATCAATCATTTGTCCATCTATTCCGTGATTCTTGTTTCTTCCGTTTGCTGTGTGTTCGATTACAATGCCATAAATACGGTACACAATTGGTAGGTACATTTCGAGATATGAACAGAATTCAGTCAAATTCGAATGAATGTCTTTGGCTAATCCTTTTCATAAATGATAAATTAGCCACAAATTCGGTCTATAAGGTAAATCAAGGGGAGGGGGGAGGTGTGCAAAGAAAAATAAACGAAATGTGAAAATGAAATACCAAAGAAATCACGAGCAAATATTTGAACAATCTATGAGTGAATGTCTGCACATTAGAGTGCCTAAACTTTAAAGATGACAGAAAACGAATGATAATCAGTGATCAAGTAAATTTAAATGTTGATTGAATTAATGTATTATTTGCGCATTTGCAGACTCAAAGTCAATTAAGTTGTAGTTGAAGTAATAACATTTTTAATTGAAGCTAGATGTTGTTTTTCTCTCTTCATAGGCCGGATGTAAATAACTGAAAACAACTGGTAATTTTTATACAGCTTTGATGCTTATTAACAGTTTTGCACAGTGAAAGGTAAGTTCTCCGAAATTATTTTCTTTTGGTTAATCATCATTTGGTTCATCAGTGATTTAGAAACAGTATCAACAAGTAAGAAGGCGTTAAGTTCGGCCGGGCCGAATCTTATATACCCTCCACCACGGAGTGCATTCCACAGTATTACCAGCAGATTAAAGGATGTCGACATAGAAGTACAGAACAATATTACGAAAATTGTGATATGTTTATGCACATTACTATATTTGATTACTATTTCAAACTATAATGTATACTTATGCGCTCTATTTAAAATCTACTACTATAAATAAATACAATGCTGTAATTGTGAAAGTGAACATGCCGAAAATATTAGGCGATTGTCAGTCGCCACTAGGGAGAAGCATTTTCAGATACAGACAAAGTGACTGCATTATTTTGATAAGAAAAGTACAAATTTTAAAGATATCCCCATTCGCCCCATTCTCCGCCCAAATGTACAAATTTGGAAAAAAAACATTTTGTTTCGTCCCATTTGTCCCATTTTATCCCTCTTTTTCAATTATATCCCTTAAAAGTACGAATTTCGAAAAATCCCTCTATTTTACGTGTTTATGCAATTAGAGTGATGTACACACCGAATTTCATGATTCTAGCTGTTGTCGTATCATTGGTACCATATTTTTGTCCCATTTCCCCCGCTAAAACATTTATTTTCTTTGTGGTGCTTCCAAGAGGACTGTCCGCATCAAATTTCAAATGTATGAAAATCAGAAATTTAATTAATAAGCCAAGGCTACCAATATTTGTATACTATGTATATATAATGTATGTGTATATATGTATAAGTTATAGTGTATATATAATGGAAATAATACTTCAATTCATAAAGTAAATATAAGGCAGCAATCATAAATACCCTAAATATTGGGGGATAGAGAATGTATTTTCAGCTGCAGTCCTTTGGTTGGTTGCATTTCCATCTATTTTAAATTTAAAATAGATAAATACCTTATCTTTTACGTACGCAGTATAAGACAACTTCATGATTCTACCATTTTTTTCGTAAAAACAACAAAATAAAGTACGAATTTGGAAAAAAATATTTTACGTGGCTATACACTCAGAGCAATGTATATACCCAATTCCATGATACTATCTGCGGCCATTTTGTTGGTACCATTTTTATTCCCTTATTCGCATTTTACTCCTTAAAAGTACGGCTTTCGAAAATGTCATCATTCTAGCTGTAGCCTTTTAGTTGGTACCATTTTTATCCCTCTGCTCCCATTGAATACCTCACTCAGTCAGAGGAATGTATACCGCGAATTTCATGGTTCTAGCTGCATCCATTTGTTTAGTACAATGTTTATCCCCTTTTTCCATTTTACACCCTAAAAGTACGAATTTTGAAAATTTCCTTTATTTTATGTGTGTACGCAATCAGAGGAATATATACACCGAATTTCATTATTCTAGGTGCAGCCGTTTGGTTGGTACTATTTGTATCCCTCTATCCCCATTTAATCCCTTAAAAGTACAAATTTAGAAAAAATACTTGTATATTATGTATCTACTCTATTAGAGGTATGTACACGCCAAATTTCGTGTTTCGATCTGTTGTCGTTTTATAGGCACTATTTTTATCCTTTTTCGTCCCATTTCGCCCCCTACAAATAAAAATCACTCTATGGTGCCTTTTTTGCTATAAAGGGAATGCAAATTGCAAATATCAAGTAAATACAAGCTATTATGTTCAAAAACATGCTGAAATACACTAAATATTAGGGGTATTTTCAGTCCTTGTGAGGGAAAAATTTTTCCCTCTGGGCCGATTTCGCCCACTTTCAATCCCAACCGATCTGCAATAATAAGACACATTTAGGAAAAATTTGAACCTCCTAGCTCATTTCGTTCGGCCGCTATCGTGCTTTCAACAGACAGACAGACAGACGGACATGGCTATATCGTCTTAGAATTTTACCACGACTCAGAATATATATACTTTATGGGGTCTCCGATGAATATTTTAATGTGAATATACCCCCATCCTGGAGGTGGAGGGTATAAAAAAAGCCTCTACAGAGGAAACTAAACAGTGTTGTGTGAGAAGAAATGAATAAGTGAAAAATAATATTTCTTTGGAAATACAGTCCTGCCGTTTCTTCTATAACTTTCGATTTGTGTGAGAACCCATGAATTTACGCCTCCTAGCAACCATAATAATGGGTAGAATATACGCCCATTTGTGTTACTATTTTATGTATATATTGTGTTTCATTAGTGGACAAAATTTAAATAATTTCAGCTACCATTGGCAGCCGTAAGGGAGACTCACCTAACTCACTCATTACTCCTAAATCATGCATACAAACAAATTCATTCTAACTAGTTTCTCAAATGCAAATATAATTGTCATCTAATAAAGTCATTTAAAAGTACTTCCAAAAAAATAGTTTAACACTTATTCGCAGCAATAAAATGGAAGAATTTCCATATGAATGACACTTTCATTGCTTCTGAATCATACATCCAAGATAATTCATTCTAAATAGCTACTCAAACGCGAATAAATAAATTTTAAATTAGTATTATCTCTTTCAATAGAATAAAGTTAAGTTTTTCATTTCATATCTTCATTATAGAAAATGTAAAATAATCAAATATGGAAAAAATGCAGTTGCGTTGCATGTTAAATGACTCATTGTGGTTTGTGTGATCGATTTAATAATCTATCTTATGTGTAGGATAGAAATATTTATCAATCATCAATTTCGATCTCAAATATTTTCTTTATTTGATAAAGTTGGTGCGCCATAAAAATACTGCACAGTAGTGTATGAAGAAGGAATGATTGTTTTAAATTGAAAACAGTTTAAGAGTATAAAATGTTGGTGACATTTTTAACAATATATATATATACTTAAAGAGGCTGGGTATATTGTTGAAAAGTCACTGCGAAGCCACCTGAACGAAACCTTTGACAGGGTTGAAATCATGATAGTGGTAGTCTGCAGCCAAGTAATGAATGTCACCATGCCATTTGTAAATAAATTTGCATTCTATTAAATATAGATGCAAAATGGTCTTGAGCCAGGACAATATCCGAATTCTAATCAAATATTGATTACAGACAAAAAAAACTACAATCGAAAAAAAATTAAATTTTCAAAAATATTTGTGTTATTTTTGAAATGTGATAAAAAATTAAATATTACCAAATACGCCTGCCCAACTAGAGATTTATTAAAAATAAGATTAAACAGAAGTAATGCAAATTCTGTTTTAAGAAGGATTCCTAAAGGAGTTTGTTTTACTGTGAAAAAATGTCATATAAGCATCGAACATGCAATACTTGTAAGCACTCATTCGAACGAAGTGACGTAGATCTGTAAATGAACCCATTCCTCTTAATGACAACTCTATGTTAAAATCATCAAAAATATTTACTTCCATATCATCTTTTCACCAGTTAAACCCATGTTTAACCAACTCATACGCCACGTTGGCGTATGAGGGTTTTGCCATTCAATAAATATTGATCATACGTTACTGGTAACAAATTAAGAATTTGTACACTTCACTATGGTTTATGTAAATCCCATTTTTAAACCATATATGATAAAATATGCATATGCAAAATATATTATCAATAACACTGTCCAACAAATTAAGACTTTTTGATTGGAACAAAATAGCGAAAACCTTTTAATTCTAAAAGGGCACGTTGAGTATATCATGTTTATATACTCCACTAGGGTATTATGCCTTGTGCATTTGTTTGTAACATCCAAAAGGATGCAAGATAGACCCATTGTTAAGTATACCGATCGACTTTTTGAATCCATTTAGCAATGTCCGTCTGTCTGTCCGTCCATCTATTCTTGTAATCAAAGTACAGATCGCCGATCCTAACAAACACTGGCACAAGTGAGTTTTGCGGCCCAAGGACGAACCCTATTTAATTTGAAGAAAATCGGTTCAAATTTAGATATAGCCAAATGTCACTCCCGATTTTACTTTTTCCGCTCTAGAAACTACATATTTTACTCGATTTGCTTAAAATTGAACACAGTACCTTCTAATTCAACGGTTCAGATTTAGATATAGCTCCCTCACAAATATCGCTCCCGGTTTGACTTTTCCCCTTTATCTACTACAAATTTTCACCGATTTTCTTCAAATTTGGTACATTACATGGGTTCAAATTTAGGTATAGCTCCCATACAAATTTCTTTCCCCATTTAACTTTTTCTACACTGAAAACCACATATTTTAACTGAATTTTTTCAAATTTGTCATAGCAACTTATATTTCAGCTGGAAACATTATGGTGAAAGTGGGTCAGATCGGTTTATATTTAGATATATAATATTGCTCCCGATTTTACTTTTTCCGCTTCAAATTTGACAGAACACATTATATTTCACTAGAAAATCCTATAATGAACACATCGGTTCATAATATAGTACCCGAATTCAATTGTACTGGGGTACAAAGGGGAGGGTATTATATAGTCGGCCCCGCCCAACTTTAACTTTCCTTAATTGTTGTAGAATAAGCTTATAGCCCAACTGGTCTGAGTTTATTTTTACAGTGGGTCAAAGTTTTAATTTTTTGGTCGAAGGGAGCATTACTAAGCGAGAAAAAATATTGAACGTTAATGTCTGAGAGAATTTTTCTTCATTTTTGTGGAATATCATAAAACTCTAGCTCCTCTCTTTATGGGTCAATTGGACCCCATAAAAAACCTTTCAAAGAGGAATTTAAGTATTTAAATAGTGTATATCTACGATCTATACCCAAAATGTGCTTATAACACTAGTCAACAGTCAAAATGTACTCGGGATGCGATAATTTTTTCTGTGTAGATAACCTTGACATGAGCTCGAAAAACGCAAAAAAAATTTTTTTTTCGTTTGGTTTTTTTTATTATTTTTTTTTTTAAATTTAAAAAATTTTTTTTTGGTTAATTTGTTTCGTCCGGCATAACTCGGGAACCACTAGCCCGATTTAATTGAATTAAATTTTAAAAAATTTAAAATTACAATTCCCTTAATCTGTTCATATATTGTTTTCCTATACAAGCAACAGTTTCCAAGTTAAAAATGAATATATAAAGGAAAAAACTTATTTTTTGCCTAAAGATTTAATTTTTTTTTTTTTTTAAATCCATAAAAAATCCAAAATGAAAAAAAATGTCAAATCTTATTACTTTTACGTAAAGTCACATAACATATGAGCAAAATGAGACAAAGATCATGAAAATCGATGCACGCGTTTCGCTTTTATTCGCAATTGAGTAAAGGTATGAATTTCAAAAATTTGCTCGACATATGCACAACTTTGTCTATGGTAAGGTTTTTTCTTTTTTTTTTGATTCTCAGAATTAACAAAACGGAATAAACAAAGGGTTATTTAATTTTTATGATTGCGTAAGCAAAGTAATAAACGCTAATAAATGTGCGTGAACAATTAAAAGGAAAAAAGGAAAGGGGACTTTTTTAATTATTTGGGTTTTCCGTTGGCTACCTGTATGATTTTTTTACAGAAATGCAACCCACATTTAAGGGTGGTCATTATTCGGAAAATTTAAGACTCACACATGGTGAAACAGGTATGTAGCCACCGTAAAAAATATACACCCATTTATAAGTACCTGTCAGTAAAATACTAAACAATACACAGTATAAATAAGTCTTCATTGATCGATTTTACTCATTCAACAAGTGTCGACGAACGCGATAGTTAAAATGAGCAAACGTTCGCGAGGATTTGAATGCAATACCAATCCAAGTAATTTTGGTTACATGTGCGGAGAATACGTTTCTGAAAAAAAAACAAGCGTTGTTTTTCACCTAAATTGAGAGATTCATTTGAAGAGAGCTTCAATTTAAAGGTCTCAAACATAGATGAGCGGTGGACACCAAGTGCTCTATGTCCAAGGTGCTACGTACAGCTAGCTGACTCAAGGTAAGTGTAGATTACGAAATTCAAGAACATATATAACTTATTATTGAAATTCTTTCAGACGACAGCCGAGAATCATCATGCCAATGCTTTGGAGAGCTCCGCTTTGCCATGTAACAGATTGCTACTTCTGTCTTAGCAAAAAAACAGGCGTGGAAAAAAATATACGATGGACTTACGCTGCTGTTTCAACAGTGAATTTTCCAGTGCCATTTTCCGAAGAACCAGTGGACCCGCAACCGTCCGTTTCAAGATGGGCATCTAATAATGAGGCGATACATCCAACATCAGATCCGGAGACAGTAGAAACCACATCAGAATGCGAGTCAACATATACATTGCATGGAGGTCAACGCTTATGTTCCCAAGCAGAACTGAACGATTGGGTTAGAGAATTGAAACTCTCCAAGGAAGATGCAGAGTTGCATGCATCGCGCATGCAACAGTTCGGTTTCTTGGCTCCTGGTGTGGTGACAACAATCTACAGGAAGCGTCATGAACCATACGCAAGGTACTACACAAAAAAAGACAACATCTGTTTTTGTAAGGACATTCCCGGATTATTTGGTGAACTCGGGTACTCTTACGATCCAGGAGAGTGGCGTCTTTTCATCGACAGCAACAAGCAGAGCCTTAAAGCAATTTTACTGCACAACGGCAACGAGAAACCTTCGATTCCAATTGCTCATGCCGTTGACACCAAGGAAACATACGAAGTCATGGACAATCTACTAAAGTGCCTTAACTATGAGAGGCACGATTGGAAAGTTTGTGCCGACCTTAAGGTTATCGGTATCCTTTGTGGATTACAAGGTGGATTCACAAAGTACTGTTGTTTTCTCTGCCTTTGGGACAGCCGCGATCGTCAACATCATTACACCAGGAGGAGTTGGACAGAAAGAGTTAACTTCATCCCCGGCAGCGACAACGTGAAATATACACCACTCATAAAAAAGGAAAATGTTTTTCTCCCACCTCTTCACATAAAGCTCGGACTCATAAAAAATTTCGTGAAAGCTATCAACAAAGATGGCGAAGCGTTCGCCTATTTAAAAACCATTTTTCCTCACCTTTCATCGGCAAAGATTAAGGAAGGCGTTTTCGACGGTCCGCAAATTAAAAAGTTGTTGCAAGACCAACAGTTTGAGCACATTTTATCACCAAATGAAGCTGCAGCTTGGAACTCATTTCGGCAAATTGTTTCCGGATTTCTTGGAAACAACAAAAGCTCAAATTACAGAGAGATCGTCGAACAACTACTCCAAAATTATAAAAAAATTAGAGCAAATATGTCGCTTAAGATACATTTTCTACACTCGCACTTGGACTTCTTTCCGGACAACCTGGGCGATGTGAGTGACGAGCATGGCGCACATGTAACAAAAATTACTTGGATTGGTATTGCATTCAAATCCTCGCGAACGTTTGCTCATTTTAACTATCGCGTTCGTCGACACTTGTTGAATGAGTAAAATCGATCAATGAAGACCTATTTATACTGTGTATTGTTTAGTATTTTACTGACAGGTACTTATAAATGGGTGTATATTTTTTTACGGTGGCTACATACCTGTTTCACCATGTGTGAGTCTTAAATTTTCCGAATAATGACCACCCTTAAATGTGGGTTGCATTTCTGTAAAAAAATCATACAGGTAGCCAACGGAAAACCCAAATAATTAAAAAAGTCCCCTTTCCTTTTTTCCTTTTAATTGTTCACGCACATTTATTAGCGTTTATTACTTTGCTTACGCAATCATAAAAATTAAATAACCCTTTGTTTATTCCGTTTTGTTAATTCTGAGAATCAAAAAAAAGAAAAAAACCTTACCATAAACAAAGTTGTGCATATGTCGAGCAAATTTTTGAAATTCATACCTTTACTCAATTGCGAATAAAAGCGAAACGCGTGCATCGATTTTTCATGATCTTTGTCTCATTTTGCTCATATGTTATGTGACTTTACGTAAAAGTAATAAGATTTGACATTTTTTTTCATTTTGGATTTTTTATGGATTTAAAAAAAAAAAATTTAAATCTTTAGACAAAAAATAAGTTTTTTCCTTTATATATTCATTTTTAACTTGGAAACTGTTGCTTGTATAGGAAAACAATATATGAACAGATTAAGGGAATTGTAATTTTAAATTTTTTAAAATTTAATTCAATTAAATCAAATTAACCAAAAAAAAATTTTTTAAATTAAAAAAAAAAAAATAAAAAAAAAACCAAACGAAAAAAAAATTTTTTATTGCGTTTTTCGAGCTCATGTCAAGGTTATCTACACAGAAAAAATTATCGCATCCGGAGTACATGAAATTTTTTTCATTTTGTTGAGTAGTGTAATCATTTGATCCGAGAATTTTTTATAAATATAACCTACAAAATGCCTCAAACTACTACATTTTTGGATTATTATTAAAAAAATATTAAAAGTAGCACTAAAACTAAGCACTAGTTATCTAAAATTGTATCACAAATAAGCATGTTCAGCGTTAATCTGCGTTATAATTGAAATTGTCTTTTAGTATCTGCTTATCATTGTATGATTGGCAAAGTTCAACATTCTTTATAAAAATAGATTGAACATAAACCCTATATTTAACTTTCTATTATTAGTTAGGTTGTAATCTATATACAAGTCCCACTTTATTCTTCTTTTTGCTTCACGGGCACATGGAACACAATTTTTTAAAATATATACAACTCTTTATGGAACTTGCTGCACATAGGTGGCGACACGTCCTAATTGTCTTTTCAGTAGAAATAGTCATGCTTAGAAATATTGAAAATTTTTGACAAAAAGAATAAATATTAAAAGTACAAACAAACTATGTTTTTTTTTAATATTACTTTGGAATATTGAAATTCATTATACTACCTTCTTATTTGTATAAATAAATATGAAGAATTTGACACTTTGAAAAGTGAAATTTTTAAATTTCGTCAGGAAATGGCCATATTTAAAAAAATTATCTAATCAAAGTTTCAACAACTTGGGTCATTTCATATTAATATTGTTAAGGGTTTTCCAAGAAATTATACTGACCACACCCACCGTTAGTTTTGACCTATAAAGTTATATCATTTTAACATTCTTAGGGCCAAATGTGAAATCAGTATCAATATTTTGACAAGAAAAATAAGTAAAAATTTTTAAATTTCGAAAATTTGAATAACTTCAAACCAATTGAATTGCCTTTTCGAGGTAGCTGGAGTCGATTGAAAACTGGTGTAAAAATATTTCACTCACACAGCTCCATGGTTTTCAATAACCACTTATCTCGAAATTTCTCGATTTTGAGATTTTAATGTAAAAGTTTTTGATTAGGTATGTTCTATCTATGTGCATTTAAATTATTTAAATATTTCCTGCTCATATGAGCCTAACTGTAGTTCGAAATGTAGAGAGAAACGTATTTTCGATCTTCTAAAATTTTGATTGCTAGAGATTAGTGGTTATCTGCATATATTAGTGGTTATCTACAATATTATAACAATAATTAATGTGAATATTAAAATAAAAATTGTATATATTTAAATACATTAATATTAGGGGATTTTAGCGGTATATATATATGGACAGATTTCGCCCATTTTCAATCCCAACCGATCTACTACTATGAAAAATAATTTTAGAAAATTTGTACCTCTAAGCCTATTTCAGTTAGACATCATATTTGGATTTTGTAAAGAATCATAAGGGGGGGATATCGTCCCTTGAAACGATCGTCTGCCCTGCTAGCAACCGAACCAAATAAATAAAATAATACTTCTTTTTAAAATACTTTGTTTTCGTTTTAAGAAAACAAAAACAAATGATCTCGAATCTGAGTAAGAGTTACAACAAAAACTATCAAGAATACTTTAAACAGTCTAAGACCTGATATTTCACGGTGTTAGAACGGAATGAAAAACATAGTCCACCGCCATCCTTTGTGTATACATAAAAATTGGAGCTAAATTATTCCAATGACGATGATCCAGAACTACAAATAATTTGGGAATTAAAATTAAGCCTTTTCCATTTTCGGCTCTTTTTTCCATTTTCCTTACATTCAAATCAGTGATTTAAAAATGTATGCTGTAATGGTGCTTAAAAACTACATTCACAAAATGCTAATATTCGTATGATATTTTGATTTTTTCTTAAATTGAATTTGGATATTTGCCTTGCGTATTTCGCTACATCCTAATGTTCTTGTTACATTATTTATCTTTTTTGTATTTATTTGCACTTTATCTGTACATGATTGTGTGTGCTTTGGGTAGGTTGCTAACCGAATTGAATTACGATGATAGAGTTTATTTTATTTTGATTGGCAGCAAATAATAACACATCATAATAATAACAAACAATCTTAGAGATGCTGAGGCATCACACCCTCCCTCAGTCCCATCCCACGTAACTCACACTTACGCACACGCACACATAAACAAATATACATCCATAACTATTGGATTGGATATTGTCTGAATTTGGGATTTGCAGAAATGAACACAGAATATTATTACATAATAATTGCAGAACTCAGAAAGAGTGTTCTCATCCAAAATTGTTTGTACCCTCCTCCAGGGTATAATGGAAATGAGATAAGAGCATTGTCAAGAACAGAAATTCCCTCCCCATTTTTCGAAGATTGCTGTCTTGTTATACCCTACACCACTTCGTGGAATAGGGTATTATAAGTTAGTTTCGCGCCAAATGTTTGTAACACCAAGAAATAATCGATCTAGACCCACCTTTAAGTATACGGATCGGCTTAGAATCACCAGCTGAGTCGATTTAACGATGTCTGTCTGTCCGTCCGTCCGTCTGCTGTCCATCTAAGCTTGTTCGCACTCTACAGATCTCAATTGTTGCCCGATTGTCATGAAACTTGGCAGAAGTTATTTTTTCTGGCCAAGGACCATCGGTATTGAATTTGGAGGACATCGGTTCAGATTTAGATATAGCCCCTATACAAATGTCGCTCCCGATTTGACATTTTCCTCTCTAGAAACGACATATTGTACCCGATTTTCTTTAAATTTGGTACAACATCTTATAATCCAACTAGAAACACCTATGCAGAAATTGGGTATGATCGGTTCAGATTTAGATATAGCCCCCATATAAATGTCGCTCCCTATTTCACTTTTTCCGCTTTAGAAACCACATATTGTACCCGATTTTCTTTAAAATTTGCACAGCATTTTATAATCGAACTAGAAACACCTATGCTGAAACTGGGTAAGATCGGTTCAGATTTAGATGTAGCCCCATACAAATGTCTTAAATTTGTCTAAAGATGAATTTATAATATAGTGTATAATTTATATGAACTACATAAAATTGCTCCCATGAAATACCTGGGTTCAGTAATCAAAGCGAGGTACATACGCAGGGAGTGGTGTAGGGTATTATATAGTCGGCACCGCCCGACTTTAGCCTTTCCTTACTTGTTATACCCTACACCACTTCGTGGTCTAGGGTATTATAAGTTAGTTTCGCGCCAAATGTTTGTAACACCAAGAAATAATCGAGCTAGACCCACCTTTAAGTATACCGATCGGCTTAGAATCACCAGCTGAGTCGATTTAACGATGTCTGTCTGTCCGTCCGTCCGTCCGTCCGTCCGTCCGTCCGTCTGCTGTCCATCTAAGCTTGTTCGCACTCTACAGGTCGCAATTGATGTCCGATTGTCATGAAATTTGGCAGAAGTTATTTTTTCTGGCCAAGGACCATCGGTATTGAATTTGGAGGAAATCGGTTCAGATTTAGATATAGCTCCCATACAAATGTCGCTCCCGATTTGACATTTTCCGCTCTAGAAACGACATATTGTACCCGATTTTCTTTAAAATTGGCACAACATCTTATAATCCAACTAGATATACCTATGCAAAAATTGGGTAAGATCGGTTCAGATTTAGATATATCCCCGATACAAATGTCGCTCCCGATTTGACATTTTCCGCTCTAGAAACGACATATTGTACCCGATTTTCTTTAAATTTTGCTGAACATCTTATAATCGAACTAGAAACACGTATGCAAAAATTGGGTAAGATCGGTTCAGATTTAGATATATCCCCGATACAAATGTCGCTCCCGATTTGACATTTTCCGCTCTAGAAACGACATATTGTACCCGATTTTCTTTAAATTTTGCTGAACATCTTATAATCGAACTAGAAACACGTATGCAAAAATTGGGTAAGATCGGTTCAGATTTAGATATATCCCCGATACAAATGTCGCTCCCGATTTGACATTTTCCTCTCTAGAAACGACATATTGTACCCGATTTTCTTTAAATTTGGCAGAACATCTTATAATCCAACAAGAAATACGTATGCAAAAATTGGGTAAGATCGGTTCAGATTTAGATATATCCCCCATACAAATGTCGCTCCCGATTTGACATTTTCCGCTCTAGAAACGACATATTGTACCTGATTTTCTTTAAATTTTGCAGAACATCTTATATTCGAACTAGAAACACGTATGCAAAAATTGGGTAAAATCGGTTCAGATTTAGATATAGCCCCCATACAAATGTCGCTCCCGATTTGATATTTTCCGCTCTAGAAACGACATATTGTACCCGATTTTCTTTAAATTTTGCAGAACATCTTATAATCGAACTAGAAACACCTATGCAAAAATTGGGTAAGATCGGTTCAGATTTAGATATAGCCCCAATGCAAATGTCGCTCCCTCCGCTCTAGAAACCACATCTTGCACCCGATTTTCTTTAAATTTGGCACAACATCTTATAATCTAACTAGAAACACCTATGCTGAAAGTGGGTATGATCGGTACAGATTTAGATATAGCCCACATACAAATGTCGCTCCCGATTTGACGTTTTCCGCTCTAAAATCCACATATTGTACCCGTTTTTCTTTAAAATTGGCACAACATCTTATAATCCAACCTATGGTGAAAGTGGGTAAGATCGGTTCAGATTTAGATGTCGCCCTCATACAAATGTTGCTCCCGAATGTTTAACCGATTTTGGCCAAACTTTACATATTATATTTCACCAATAAACATACATGGTGAAAGCGTTCAAATGTCCTTTCCGACTTAACATTTTTTGTCAAACACATACATTTACAGGATGCAAAAATCCTTCCCGATTTCACTTTTTTACCAAATTGAATTGTAATGAGATAGAAAGTCCGTCCGGCTTTAGAATTTCCTTACTTGTTTGGGAGATGCCCATATGTCCATACTTTGGTATAACCCAAATGGGGTCCCATTCTTATCTATTACAGCTCTAGAAACTACATCTTACATCGGATCTTCTTCAAATTTTGCAGATCATGGTACTTTTCAACCAGGAATACCAACCGTGAATGAGAAATATATAGGCCCATGTTTTGGACCAGGCCCAAAATGTAGTTATAGCCCCCCTTTTGAAATGTCGGCCCGATTCATCCTATTACTACTGTATAATTTGTATTTGTCTGTCGGATAATTGGATCAATTACCATATTATTAACCATATTCGTTAAATATGACTAAAGATTAATTTATAGTATAATTTATATGAACTACATAAAATTGCTCCCA
Organism: Polietes domitor; assembly: GCA_947397865.1. Lineage (NCBI taxonomy): Eukaryota > Metazoa > Arthropoda > Insecta > Diptera > Muscidae > Polietes > Polietes domitor. Next base: position 100,444,410 of record OX377620.1, read on the forward strand.
TGAAATAAATGGGTTTAGTAATCAAAGCGAGGTACATACGCAGGGAGTGGTGTAGGGTATTATATAGTCGGCCCCGCCCGACTTTAGCCTTTCCTTACTTGTTATACCCTACACCACTTCGTGGTCTAGGGTATTATAAGTTAGTTTTCCGCCAAATGTTTGTAACACCAAGAAATAATTGAGCTAGACCCACCTTTAAGTATACGGATCGGCTTAGAATCGCCAGCTGAGTCGATTTAACGATGTCTGTCTGTCCGTCTGTCCGTCTGTCCGTCCGTCCGTCCGTCTGCTGTCCATCTAAGCTTGTTCGCACTCTACAGGTCGCAATTGTCGTCCGATTGTCATGAAACTTGGCAGAAGTTATTTTTTCTGGCCAAGGACCATTGGTATTGAATTTGGAGGAAATCGGTTCAGATTTAGATATAGCCCCCATACAAATGTCGGTCCCGATTTGACATTTTCCGCTCTAGAAACCACATATTGTACCCGATTTTCTTTAAATTTGGTACAACATCTTATAATCGGACTAGAAACACCTATGCCGAAATTGGGTAAGATCGGTTCAGATTTAGATATAGCCCTCATACAAATGTCGCTCCCTATTTCACTTTTTCCGCTTTAGAAACCACATATTGTACCCGATTTTCTTTAAAATTGGCACAACATCTTATAATCCAACTACAAACACGTATGCAAAAATTGGGTAAGATCGGTTCAGATTTAGATATAGCCCCCATACAAATGTCGCTCCCGATTTGACATTTTCAGCTCTAGAAACGACATAATGTACTCGGTTTTCTTTAAATTTTGCAGAACATCTTATAATGCAACTAGAAACACGTATGCAAAAATTGGGTAAGATCGGTTCAGATTTAGATATAGCCCCCATACAAATGTCGGTCCCGATTTGACATTTTCCGCTCTAGAAACCACATATTGTACCCGATTTTCTTTAAATTTGGTACAACATCTTATAATCGGACTAGAAACACCTATGCCGAAATTGGGTAAGATCGGTTCAGATTTAGATATAGCCCTCATACAAATGTCGCTCCCTATTTCACTTTTTCCGCTTTAGAAACCACATATTGTACCCGATTTTCTTTAAAATTGGCACAACATCTTATAATCCAACTACAAACACGTATGCAAAAATTGGGTAAGATCGGTTCAGATTTAGATATAGCCCCCATACAAATGTCGCTCCCGATTTGACATTTTCCGCTCTAGAAACGACATAATGTACTGGTTTTCTTTAAATTTTGCAGAACATCTGATAATGCAACTAGAAACACGTATGCAAAAATTGGGTAAGATCGGTTCAGATTTAGATATAGCCCCCATACAAATGCCGCTCCCGAATTCACTTTTTCCGCTTTAGAAACCACATATTGTACCCGATTTTCTTTAAAATTGGCACAACATTTTATAATCGAACTAGAAACACCTATGCTGAAAGTGGGTATGATCGGTTCAGATTTAGATATAGCCCCCATACAAATGTCGCTCCCGATTTGACTTTTTCCGCTCTAAAATCCAGATATTGTACCCGTTTTTTCTTTAAAATTGGATGTTGTGCCAATTTAAAAAAAAAAAAATTATAATCCAACTAAAAAACCGATGGTGAAAGTGGGTAAGAACGGTTCAGATTTAGATATAGCCCTCATACAAATGTTGCTCCCGAATGTTTAACCGATTTTGGCCAAATTTTACATATTATATTTCACCAATAAACAGACATGGTGAAAGCGCGTCACAACGTTCCTGGTTTCAATATACCCCCATACAAATGTCCTTTCCGATTTAACATTTTTTGTCAAACACATACATTTACAGGATGCAAAAATCCTTCACGATTTCAATTTTTAACCGAATTGAATTGCAATGAGAATTGTGTGGGTGATGCCCATATGTCCATACTTTGGTATACTACTGTATAATTTGTATTTGTCTGTCGGACAATTGGATCAATTACCATATTATTTACCATATTCGTTAAATTTGACTAAAGATGAATTTATAGCATATACATTATATTCATATAATTTATATAATTTGTATGAACTACATAAAATTGTTCCCATGAAATACCTGGGTTTAGTAATCAAAGTGAGGTACATACGCAGGAAGTGGTGTAGGGTATTATATAGTCGGCCACGCCCGACTTTAGCCTTTCCTTACTTGTTTTATTTGATTTTTGGTACATTAATTCCTTTTATAGCGTGAACGCGCACAATAAATTAATTCATTCTTTTAGGGATTACAGTGAACACAAAAAGGGGCAAAAATGGTACAAGTCAAGCGACAACAGCAACATAACATGGTGTTTGTACAGGGGTTTCCAACAAGAGGTGTTATTTTGAATCACCCGGTATTTCGGTAGCTATCACTTTTGAAGCATTTATTCTATGATATTTTACAAGTAGAAACTATGCCATTACTAACAAGTAAGGAAAGGCTAAAGTCGGGCGGGTCCGACTATATAATACCCTACACCACTCCCTGCGTATGTACCTCGCTTTGATTACTAAACCCAGGTATTTCATGGGAGCAATTTTATGTAGTTCTTATGAATTATACAGTTGATATAAATTCATCTTTAGTCATATTTAACGAATATGGTTAATAATATGGTAATTGATCCAATTATCCGACAGACAAATACAAATTATACATGAGTAATAGGATGAGTCGGACCGACATTTCAAAAGGGAGCCTATAACAACATTTTGGGCCTGGTCCAAAACATGGGCCTACATATTTCTCATTTGAGATCCGGTGTAAGATGTAGTTTCTAGAGCTGTAATAGATCAGAATGGGGCCCATTTGGGTTAAACCAAAGTATGGGCATATCCCAAACAAGTAAGGAAAGGCTACAGACGGACGGACTTTCTATCTCACCACAATTCAATTCGGTAAAAAAATGAAATCGAAAATTTTTGAAATTTTGCATCCTGTAAAGGTATGTGTTTGACAAAAAAATATTAAATTGGAAAGGACATTTGTATGGGGGTATATTGAAACCTGGAACGATGTGACCCGCTTTCACCATGTATGTTTATTGACGAAATATAATATGTGAAGTTTGGCCAAAATCGGTTTAACATTCGGGAGCAACATTTGTATGGGGGCTATATCCAAATCTGAACCGATTTCCTCCAAATACCGATTCAATACCGATGGTCCTTGCCCAGAAAAAATAACTTCTGCCAAGTTTCATGACAATCGGACAACAATTGCGACCTGTAGAGTGCGAACAAGCTTAAATGGACAGCAGACGGACGGACAGACAGACATCGTTAAATCGACGCAGTCGGTGATTCTAACCCGATCGGTATACTTAAAGGTGGGTCTAGCTCAATTATTTCTTGGTGTTATAAACATTTGGCGTGAAACTAACTTATAATACCCTAGTCCACGAAGTGGTGTAGGGTATAAAAATGGAACAATGCATGATTCAACAACGCATTGAAATTATTAAAATTCATGAATGAAAATGATCCGGAATTCCATCGAAAAATCATCTTGACTGATAAGGCCCATTTCCACCTCTGTGGCTACGTCAACAAGCAAAATTGTCGCATCTGGGGCTCGGAAAACCCAATCGTTATTGTTGAGAAGCCTCTCCATCCTCATCGTGTGACTATTTGGTCCGACGGGGTCATTGGACCTTACTAATCTAATCTAATTGTTCGAAAATGAGGTTGGATCAACGGTTACGGTGAATGGATTGCGCTATCGAGAGATGATTTTTTATGGTCGGAGATGGATGGTATTGATTTGGACAACGTTTACTTTCAACAAGACGGCGCTACGTGCCACACAAGCAACGAAACCATTGCTCTTTTACGGGAAAAGTTTCCGCACCGTGTTATCTCTCGAAGAGGAGATCAAAATTGACCACCAAGATCTTGTGATTTAACACCTTGCCACGTGAAAGATAAGGTCTACGCCAACAACGCAGAGTCGATTCAAGACCTCAAAGATGGAATTCGTGAGGCTATCAAGGACATGGGGCAGCGACTTTTCGATTTGGTTGTGGAAAATTTCATGAAAAGGATTTGATACTGTAAGCGTGGTCGTGGTGGCCATTTGGCTGATGTTGTTTTTCATTATTTACGGCATACCTTTCTCTTTATTATGTAATAAACATCCGATCATTTATCTCAAAAAATTACATTTTGCTTTGAATACCAAAATAACACCTCTTATTGGAAAAGCCCGTACTACATCCGTCTAATTGTTACAACATATAATATAAAAGCATTTCCCCCAAAATTCGCACTTTTAAGTGGTAAAATGGGAAAAGAGGGATAAAATCGGTACCAACCAAACGGCAGTAGCAGGAAAATCAGTGTGTAAGGATGGCATTAAAACTGGACGAAGTTGGACGGAGAAGAGCGAAAAACATTTCCCTGGCAACGACTTTGCACAATGGGATATTTTATAGTTTTCGTTATATGGAACTGTACATGTTCGCAGTATCCTCTAATCTGCCGATACTACTATGCGGATGAATGAATATAAAATTTAGCCCCCTCACCATTTTCAAAAAAATTGCCTGCATATTATTAGTAGTAAGATTTCATTAGTTCAAATGACTGCATTCATAATAATTTCACAATTGTATGAATATCTATTGAATATTGACAATATTAAATAAATTGCATAAAATTGACATTGAATCAGAATTTTGCCCTTTCTATTGTCAGCTTTCTTCTTTGTGGTGTTGTGAATAACATATTTAACTATACGTAATCCATTCATACACACATACATATGTTAATACACATACTGTGCACACACACCTACACTAGATAGATTGATTGATGAATAAATTTATTAGTTGTTCATATGTATTTTGGGTATACGAGATAGATAAGGTAATCAAATTTAATCTATATTCCTGGGATTATAATACATATCTATTTAATTTTCAATTCCAACCCGAAATACAAATAATATTATTTTTTATATAATCAATTTACACCAGAGTACCGATTAATGTTTAAACAATAACGATATTTAGAAAACATTTTTATTGAGACAGTAAATAGCTACAGATACAGGCTTTTACAAATATTAGTGTCCTAAAATGGAAAATAACTCCTAAAACATTTTTTCAACTGCCGCCATGACAATAAGTGGTATAGTAGAGGAAATCCATGGTAATTTAATAGCTGAAATATATATTTTACCCCATTATATATATCAATAATTGTGTCAGTTCCAACACTGCACTTTGCCTTGCTATGATTTTATGTATGGACAGACAGGTTCAAGCTTGCTGTCCCATCCCGTGATGAAGAACGAAGCCTTTTTGTACCCTCCCTAAGCCTTTTTGTACCTACCCTAGGGTCTTTGTGCATTTCTTTGCAATACCCAAAAGGAAGCGAAATATATCCATTATTAATTATACCGATCGATTAAGAATAACTTTTTGAATCAAAGTACATGCCGGATTTATTGTCCAATCGGACAAAAAATTGACTCAAGTTAGTTTAGTTGGTCAAGGACGGACGCTATTTAATTTGAAGTAAATCGGTTCAGATTTAGATATAGCCACCATACAAATCTCGGTTCCGATTTGACTTTTTATACCCTCCACCTCCAGGATGGGGGTATATTCACTTTGTCATTCCGTTTGTAACACCTTAAAATATTCATCAGATACCCCATAAAGTATATATATTCTGGGTCGTGGTAAAATTCTAAGACGATATAGCCATGTCCGTCTGTCCGTCTGTCTGTCTGTCTGTCTGTTGAAAGCACGATAGCGGCGGAACGAAATGAGCTAGGAGGTTCAAATTTTTCCTAAATGTGTCTTATGGCTGCAGATCAATTGGGATTGAAAGTGTGCGAAATCGGCCCAGAGGGAAAAATTTTCCCTCACAAGGACTGTTAATACCCCTAATATTTAGAGTATTTAAACATGTTTTTTGAACATAATAGCTTGTATTTACTTGATATTTGCAATTCGCATTCCCTTTATAGCATAAAAGGGCACCATATAGAGATTTTTATTTGTAGGGGGCGAAATGGGACGAAAAGGGATAAAAATAGTACCTATCAAACGACAACAGATAGAAACACGAAATTTGGCGTGTGCATACCTCTAATAGAGTAGATACATAATATACAAGTATTTTTTCTAACTTTGTACTTTTAAGGTGTTAAATGGGGATAGAGAGATAAAAATAGTACCAACCAAACGGCTGCACCTAGAATAATGAAACTCGAATAATTGAAAATAAAGGAAATTTTCGAAATTCGTACTTTTAGGGCGTAAAATGGAAAAAGGGGATACAAATTGTACCAAACAAATGGATGCAGCTGGAACCATGAAATTCGCGGCATACATTCCCCTGACTGAGTGACACGAAAAAAAAACGTTTTTCCAAATTCGTACCTTCAAGGGATTCAATGGGAGCAGAGGGATAAAAATGGTACCAACTAAAATGCCAAAGCTAGAATGATGAAATTTTGCGAAAGTCGTACTTTTAAGAAGTAAAATTCGAAAAAGGGGATAAAAATGGTACCAACAAAATGTCCGCAGATAGTATCATGGAATTGGGTATATACATTCCTCTGAGTGCATAGCCACGTAAAATATTTTTTTTTTTCCAAATTCGTACTTTATTTTGTTGCTTTTACGTCAAAAAATGGTAGAATCATGAAGTTGTCTTATACTGCGTACGTGAGAGATAAGGTATTTTCAAAATGTATACTTTTGAAATTAAAATAGGATGGAAATACAACCAACCAAAGGACTGCAGCTGAAAATTCGCTCTCTATCCCCCAATAGGGTATTTATGATTTCTGCCTTATATGTATTTACTTTATGAATTGAATTATTATTTCCATTATATATATACATAGTATAAAAATATTGGTAGCCTTGGCTTATTAATTAAATTTCTGATTTTCATACATTTGAAATTTGTTGCGGACATTCCTTTTGTTGGTTGGAAGCACCACAAAGAAAATAAATGTTTTAGCGGGCGAAATGGGACAAAAATGGATAAAATATGGTACCAATGATACGACAACAGCTAGAATCACGAAATTCGGTGTGTACATCCCTCTAATTGCATAAACACATAAAATAGAGGGATTTTTCGAAATTCGTACTTTTAAGGGATATAATTGAAAAAGAGGGATAAAAATGGGACCTTCCAAACCGCTGAAGTTGATATCATGAAATTCGGTGTATATATTCGGTGTGTATTTGGTGATCTGACTATGAAGACTCGGAACAAAAAGTTTTTTTTTTCGAAATTTGTACATTTGGTCGGAGAACGGGGCGAATGGGGATATCTTTAAAATTTGTACTTTTCTTATCAAAATAATGCAGTCACTTTGTCTGTATCTGAAAATGCTTCTTCCCTAACGGCGACTGGCAATCGCCTAATATTTTCGGCATGTTCATTTCACAACTTTCACAACTAGATCATTGTATTTATTTATAGTAGTAGATTTGAAACAGTGCGCATAAGTATACATTAAAGTTTGAAATAGTAATCAATTATAGTAATGTGCATAAACATATCACAATTTTCGTAATATGGTTCTATACTTCTATGTCGACATTCTTTAATCTGCTGGTAATACTGTGGAATGCACTCCGTGATGGAGGGTATATAAGATTCGGCCCGGCCGAACTTAACGCCTTCTTACTTGTTTCTCTTCAGAAACCACACAATTATATTTATATTGTGAAAATGGGTCAGATCTGTTCAGATTTATATATAGCTCCCATAAAATTGTCACTTCCGATTTAACTTTTTCTGCTTTAGAATCCACATATTTTTTGCCAAATTTCTTCAATTCAAATGTAAAAGCATAAATGGTGAAAATGGGTCAGATCGGTTCAGATTTATGTATATGTCTCTAACAAATGTCACGCCTGATTTGACTTTGTCTTCTTTAGAATCTACATATTTTATTCGATTTTCTTTAAATATTGCACAACTCCTTATATTCCAGCTAAGAACATCAATGGTGTAATGGGTCATATCGGTTCAGAAGTATGTATATATGTATAACAGGTAAAATTTAAATAAGATTAGGCAACGTTCTGTTCCTCGGAAGAGTGGAATAAAGCCCCATAGATTTTCCTTCATTTTGTAGTGAGTTGTCGGCAATGGTTCGCAGAATGTTTTATTTAAAGAAGTCCAAAGTTTCCGGTTTGTACAAAAGGATTAAGTTCCGCTATGGATTGCATTCCACATTATCACCGGCAGATCAGACACTCTCGACTTAACGACTTCAAGTATAATATATATTTTTATATATTTTTATTTGTATTGGTTTATAAATAAATATAAAATATTATTATTACAAACAACGCGTATAAGGCAAGGCTACCAATATGTTTATACTATACATATCAAAATAATATTTCAAGTCAATTCAAAAATACAAATTTTGAAAATCCATTATCTCATGTACACAGTACCAAATAACCTAACTCATTTTACCCCTTACAAGTACGAATTTGGATAAAATACTTTTATATTCGATTAGAGGAATGTACACACCGCATTTCGTGTTTCTAGCTGTTGTCGTTCAATAGATACCATTTTTATCCCTTTTTGCCCCATTTCACCCCCTACGAATTAATATCACTTTATGGTGCACGTTTTTTTTATAGGGGAGTGCGCATACAGAATATCAAGTGAGTACAAGCAGACATATTGAAAAACATGCTTAAATACTCTAAAATATTAGGGGTTATTATGTGTATTTTAAGTCCTTGTGAGGGAAAATATTTTCCCTTTGGGCCGATTTCGCCCAGTTTCAACTCCAATCGATCGATATACGACTATAAGACGCATTTATGGAAAATTTGGACGTCCTAGCTCCTTTCGTTTAGATGCTAGCGTGCTTTCAATAGACGGACGGAATTTTATTACGATCAAGAATATATATACTTTATAGGGTCTCAGGTCGATATTTCAAGGTGTTACAAACGGAATGACAAAGTTCGTATACCCCCATCCTGGAGGTGGAGCGTATAATAAGTTTTTATATAGCAAGCAATATGTTGACGATTTCCCGTCCTGTCCCGAGATCCCAGGAAATCAAAAAAATAATTCCCGTTTCCCGGGAAATAAAAAGTACGGGGAAATGCAAACCTACCCTTGACCATATATATCAAAATAAATCATCAGAAAGAGAGAAATCTTCAAAGAAATGTATGTACATAAATACCGTACACATTTGTGACTGCAAAAGTAGCTATGAAAATAAAAATAATATAAAAAACAAGTAAGGAAAGGCTAAAGTCGGGCGGGGCCGACTATATAATACCCTACACCAATCCCTGCATATATAACTCGCTTTTTATGTAGTTCATATAAATTATAAAGTATACTATAAATTCATCTTTAGTCATATTGTATGAATGTGGTAAATAATTGATCCAATTTTCTGGCAAACAAATACAAATATACAGTAGTATAACAACACTTGGGGCCTGGTCCAAAATGTGGGCCTATATACTACTCATTCACGGTAGGTATTCCTAGTTGAAATATATCATGATCCGATCTAAGACGTAGTTTCTAGAGCTGTAATAGAGTAGAATGGGCCCCATTTGGGTTCTTCCAAAGTATGGACACATATATTTGACTTTCATAGTATGTATTCTTAATTGAAATATAATACAAAATTTGATAAACTTCCGATGTAAGTTTTGGGTCCTAGAGAGGTAATAATAAAAACGGGGCCATTTGTAAGGGCGCTACATTAAAAAGTGGGCACATATAGATTACTTTCAAAGTAGGTATTCGTAGTTGAAATATGATATGCAAAATTATATCGGGATCCAATGCACTATGTGGGTTCTAGAGCTGTAATAGATTATATTGGGGTCCCAATTTGTATGGGGGTTATACCAATATATGGATCCATATATTTGACTGCAAAATTTGAAAAACTTCCGTTGTAAAATGTGGGTCCTAGAGAGGTCATAATTAAATGGGGGCTCATTTGTAAGGGCGCGACATTGAAGAGGGGCCTTTATAGTTCACCTTCAAAGTAGGTATTCTACATTGAAATATAACATGATCTGCAAAATTTTATCAAGATCCAATGTAAGATGTGGGTTCTAGAGCGATAATAGTAATAAACTGGGGGCCCATTTGTATGGGGGCTATTCCAAACATTTACCTATATAGCTGGCTTTCAAAATACGTGTTTCTAGTATAAATGTAACATTGTGTGGAAAATTTTGATCAAGATCCGATGTAAAATGTGAATTTTAGATCTGTAATATTGTAAATCGTAGGTACATTTGTATAGGGGCTATATCTAAACATAGACCTATGTGGTCCCCTTTCCCGTTAGCTATAACTAGTTCAAATATAACACGATCCTGAAAATTTGGTCATGATCCCATGCAAAATGTGTATTCTAGAGTAGTAATTTATATGGATATTTGTATGGAGGCTATATCTAAATCTGAACCGATTTCCTCCTTCAATACCAATCGTCGTTGGCCCAAAAACTAACTTCTGCCAAATTTCATGACAATCGGACCACAATTGCGACCTGTAGAGTGCGAACAAGCTTAGATGGACAGCAAGCGGACAGACAGACATCGTTAAGTCGATTCAGCTGGTGATTAAAAACCGATCCGTACACTTAAAGGTGGGTATAGCTCAGTTATTTCTTGGTGTTACAAACATTTGGCGGAAAACTAACACCACGAAGTGTTGTAGGGTATAAAAAGTTCAAAAATGGAGAAGCATATAACCGAAGGTTGTAATTCGCTACAACCATTTTGTTTAAAACATTTTTCTACATTTAGTACGTATCGTACTATCACATTCCATCATTTCGCCGTTAATAACATTTTGATTCCCCAGTTATCAGTCTAAAATAGGATAAGTAGTGGGTATAAAGTCAAAAATTGTGAAAAGTAACTTTAGAAAAACCGGCGTAACTTTTTATCATATTGAGAATAACATACTAATTTTATGAAAAAAGATTCAGAATCCTAAAATGAGAAAGTTTAAATATAATTTCAATTTTTCAATAATTGCAGCGATTTTCGCGACTTAACACAGAAACAAAAATTCAGTCGGCTAGATTGCGAGAAAATCATAAAACAAAAATGACATGTGTGAAAACTATTTTAGCCATATTTTCCGAGAAAATTAAATTTGGATCCAGTACATCAGTGTTTGATGCTGCTCTTGAGCTAGGTACATAATCGGAATATTATTATTTGTAAATACAATCTAAATTGATAGTCCTGTTTTTGTACCTAAATTACAATACATATGACGCCGACGAGGGACATGACGTCTATACCTTGCGAAGGTTCGAAGGTTTATGCCTACAAGTAAAACACATTATGACCGAAACTAAGTCATATTTCTACCAAACAGTCCTAGAACTTTTCGACAACAGAATACACTAATTCCGTCGAGGACATTTACACGACACAATGCCTAATACATACATCGTTGTTTATGGAATAATATAAAGGTTGTCAACACATAAACATTTAAACTGTTTTCTTGAACAGCCCACATATGAATTCTGTTAAAATTGTTACATAAATGAGGGCGAGACCCTTTGTAAAGGTATATATACACATGTGAATGTTGTTGCATAGGGCTCATCTGATGTAAGCAACAAATTAGCCTAATAAATGTTCATAACTTTTGACGACTTCAATCGAATGATATCCCTCAGTGCCTAGAATATCAAACAATAAATAATTGGAAATACATTGTAAATTAATGACTTTGTTACAGATGTCACTCTATAATAATAATAAATTTTTTATCACTTACAACACCATCGAGCATCTGATGCTGCCATCCAAAAATTGCCAAAGAGATCAGCCACGTTTTTGTGCCACATGACAGGGGCTCACGTGGTAGGTGGTAGGTTTATACTGTCGTCACTCTCAATCAACTAAACACTTGTTGTTTAGGTGGTTCTCCTATCACAAACCCCCAACCCCGTTTGGTGTTTGTCGATTGTGAGTGAGTATTTTAGGAAAAGTTTCAATAAATTCACTGCACTTGCTGTGTTGTGCGGCTTTGGCTGGAAATGGAAAAAGAAACTTTGAATTCTTTAGAAAAAAACAAGAAACATGGATTCAGTGAAAATGCCGCGATTGAAAAATGAATTTCCAATTAACCACAAATTACCCAATCAATCTTCATTACAATCAGCTATATACAAATAAGAAGTAGGCTACCTTTGCGCTTGTGTTGAGTGCTCAGCGGCGGAATTAGCAAGGCCTCGCTGTAGTAGGGCTTGCTTTCTCTGCCTTACAAAAGAACCTAACTACACCATAAGTAGACAGCGAATCTTTATGCATAATCATGTTTTGAATATACGGATTTAATTGAATTGATGTCGAAATCACACAAATGAATTGCATGATAAAAATAAAAAATCAATATAACAAAAGTGTCCGTGATTGAGGAAGCACTAAATTGAGGCTTAACCGCCGATTTGGATGTACAGAAGGTCTGGAAATATTAGATACGTAATTTGATCTTCTAATCAATTTTCGATATTGCGTTAATGTTTAAAAGAAATTGTTGGGCTGTGCGCTGTAGGTTTACTTGGGTAGGAATTTAGTATAAATAGTGGTCGGCCATATCTTCCTCCCCTTTATTGTCGTAGCTGCTGCAATGATAGTCCCGATAAGACATGATAGGACCCCTCTTTTATGGCTATGACGGAACCTGGTGTGTATTTTGCCGAATGTTGACTTGTCTTGGTATTTCTTAAATTTGTAAGTTTCTCTATTCAAGGATAGTGCATAAATCTAGTACTTTTAGTATGTCCTGGATTGCTCTACTCGTTCGTTCCAATTGAAGCCAGGGTATCCAATTATTCGAACTTTTAATATATTCGATTAATCGTCTATTCGAAAACAAAGAATTTCCAATTAATCGAATAAATGTCTCAGTAGTTATTCGATTAATCGATTAACTGTTCATCTTATTAGAACATAATTAATAAGAGCTAAATAGCCAAGGAAAATGTAATTCAACTGTTTCATATTTATGTGTATATTCGTTTCGAAATAAAATCTGCACAAACAAGAGTTTCGGACAGTCCTTTCTTATGCTGGCTCTACATCTATGTGATATAATATTTCCGAACGATTCTGATATATCTTTTTACTCTTGTATGAAGATGAATATTTAAATTCGAAGTTCAGAATAAATTGAAAGCACAATCTATATGTAGTCGATGGAAATAACAATCCAAGCGAATATTATCTTCATGATGTATTCTGGATTTCATACAAATTTATGAGTTAAGTTATCCAAAGCAAATTCCGTGATTTCGTAAAATAACGAAAAATAATGCCAACGGATTATTCTAAAAAACAATTTTTATATCGATTAATCGATTATTTGGGTCAATTTATTCGAATTATTTGTTATTCGAAAATCATAATTTTCTCATTATTCGAACAAATATTTGAAAACAATTATTCGATTAACCTAACAAAATTTAATCGGCTGTATACCCTAATCTATATGGAAGTGTCTTCGGACAGTCAACTCACTCTGGACGGCTCTTCAATGCTCTGGCCCATGATAACAGACATCATGCGGGGATCTTGACTGCGAACAAGGATTCCAATTCGACCCAGTGGAGTAGTTGTTGTAAATCGATTTATTATGGGAATAACTCTGTAACTTCTATTCCGCTTGACCTAGTTGTATGCAATTTCATTCAGATTTGTCCATGGAGATTCGTCCAATTTGGATACCAATTTTACACCGAGCGATACTAATTTTGAGTCATGAAAATGACTTTACTCAGTTTTTAATTTTCTGGTCGATGTCGCATTTAAGAGGACTTGACATTTTCGAAGGATATAATTATTCGACAATTTATTGTAAATTTTCTGCAAATCCTAGAAACTCGGAAGTGCTACAAAATGTCAAAAAAGATCCTTTAAAATTTTAATTCTGTATTATCCGTTGAAGGAAAGAAGAGAAAATTTCAGATAAAAATATATTTTATATACTACTATACATTAGGATGGATCACGGAAATAAATTGGTGCGGTCACCACCCAGAAATGAAGATTGAATTGTGTGGATTGCCTGTGAGGTAGACGTGTTTTTCCAGTGTATTTTTTTATGTAGCATTTTTTCTGAATTAATTTATCCTTGAAAGCACTTATTTTATTCTTATCTTAAAGTAACTTATTGACCGTATTATTGGACGTTTAGTTATATTTTTTATGATTTTTCAAAGTGACAACTGAAAATTTTTTCGTATTTGGTAGTAGTATTTTATAAAAAATAAATAGCTGTGTTTTCATTTTGGCTGTTTTCATGAGCTTTTGCCTCACTGACTTGACCTTGGAAAGAAATCTTTTGCAAATTATCATTAAACCATCCAAACTTTATTTTCGTTTGTATAAACCGTGACCCAACCTATACATATCAAAATTTCATCTTTCTATGTTAATTAGTTTAATTTAATTTTTACTGGTGACATTTATCATCATCTTAAAATAGCACATTATAAAATTAATCTGGAAATATGTGAAAGTGGAGCAGCAAGGCCCACTAAATATATTGTTCCAATACACAAAACAACAACAATTATTTCGATTGCACAAAATATCCTCTTTTACTTGGTATCAATATTGCCTTTTGGGAACTAGCGAAAAAAAGAAGAAAATCCAAATATTCTCATATTATTTTTTGTGTAATGAATTAAATATTTTTGTAAACTAAAAATTTAAATATAAAATACGAAATCCCAAAATTTTAATTTATACAGTTCCATGTCCCGTTATTTTACCCTCCACTTCCAGGATGGGGGTATACTTTGTCATTCTGTTTGTAACACCTTAAAATATCGACCTGAAGCCCTATAAAGTATATATATTCTTGATCGTCATAAAATTCTAAGACGATCTAGCCAGGTCCGTCTATCCGTCCGTCTGTTGAAAGCACGCAAGCATCTAAATGAAATTATAAAATAATTAAAATTATATATAAATACGTATTATAGTCGTATATCGGTTGGGATTAAAATTGGAAAAAATCGGCCCAAAGGGAAAAATGTTTCCCTCACAAGGACTGAAAAAAAACATAATAACCCCTTTAGAGTATTTCAGCATATTTTTTTCAATATGTCTGCTTGTACTTACATGATAATGGGTATGGGCATTCCCCCGATAACAAAAACGTGCACCATAAAACGCTTTTTATTCGTGCAAATGGGGGCAAAAAGGGATAAAAATGGTACATATCAAACGACAACAGCTAGAAACACGAAATTCGCTGTGTACATTCCTCTAATTCAGTAGGTACATAATATGAAATTATTTATTCCAAATTCGTACTTTTAAGGGATAAAATGGGAATAGAGGGATAAAAATGGTACCAACCAAACGGCTGCACCTAGAATAATGAAATTCGTTGTATACATTCCTCTGAGAAGGATTTTTCGAAATTTGTACTTTTTGGGGTTTAAATGGGAAAAGGGGGATAAAAATAGTACCAACCAAATGTTCGCAGCTAGAGTCATGAAATTCGGTGTATACTTTCCGCTGATTGCGTAGATACGTAAAATAATCGGATTTTTCGATATTCGTACTTTTTGGGGTTAAAATAAAAAGGGGATAAAAATAGTACCTTAATAAAAATAGTACCAACTTAACGGCTACAGCTAGAATGATGAAATTCGGTGTGTACATCCATCTAATTGCGTGGACACGTAAAATAAAGAGATTTTAGAAAGTCGTACTTTTAAGGGGGTAAAATAGGAAAAAGTGGATAAAAATGGTACCAACCAAATGACCGCAGCTAGAACATGGAAGTCAGTGTATACAATCCTCAGACTGCATAGACACGCAAAATAAAAAAATTTTCCAAAATCGTACTTTTTACCTTTACGGCAAAAAATTGTTGAATCATGAAGGTAGATTATTTTGCACTTGAGATACTGGATGTTCAAAATTTGTATTTGTTTTGGATCGGTAATATTCAAAAAATATATATATTCCTGTAATATTAGTGCAATTCTACGAAAATCGACTGCCTCTATGAAATGCAATCCGTGGTGAAGGGTATATAAAGTTCGGTCCGGCCGAACTTAACGTCGTTTTTACTTTTTTTTATTTTGTCGCACGGTGCATTATATACTAAACGACACTATGCACCAAAAAACAACATTTAATTTTTATACTGATTCATAATAACAACACAAATAGTTTTAATTTTCTTCAAATTTTGGCTTAACATCCTAACGAAGAAAATCAGGTTGAAAGAAATCCATGAATTAATGTAGATGTTATGTCCATTCTATCATTTGAAGCAAACACTTCATTTGAAAACAGAAAATTATGGACCACATGGAAGTATCTTATTTATACACTTATCCATAGATTTTTTCAAAGAAGACATGTTTTTTAATTCGCTTAAAAAGACATCTACATTTATCCATATTGAAATAAGAATTGATTTAATCTTTAGGATGCTAGCTATTAAACATTTGAACAAAATATTTTTTGTGATTTTTTCTATATTTTTTTCTATGTTTTTTGGTGCCAACAATACACTTTTATTCAATAAAAATTAAAAAATGAATATCTTTAAAATATGTTATACACAGCCACTCCACAAACTGTTTGTTGTATAGTGTAATTGGTTAAGCAAAATTTTATATTCACTTTCCCTTAATGTCCTATTTCCGAGCATCCGCAGGGAGCAGCATATGCTCGCTGACAAATGGACATGGGTAATTCGATTCAAAAAGTGACTCCATGTCAATCGGTACAATAAACTATTGGCATTTGTCGTTCATTCTTATTGGGTGTTACAAGCAAATGCACATTAAGAGAAACGTTTATGCAGAAAGCGCATTTAAAGTTTTCAATTTAGATCGTTATGTAAAGAATAATTCTGCATCATTTTGTCACCCTTGCAGTAAATGCGCAATATGTAGTCAATTTTGTTTTAAACTAGATATATTTCGGACGGAGCCAACTATATGATACACTCCACTTTCTATCCTATAACAATTCAATTCGGTAAAAAGGTGAAATCGGGATCGATTTTTGTATCTTGTAAGGGACATCTGTATGGGGACATCTGTATGGGAGTATATTGAAACATGGAACGATGTATGTTTACAGGTGAAATATAATATGTAAAGTTTGGGAGCAACATTTGTATATAGATAAATAAATTTATAACTAAATCTGAACCGATCTTACCCACTTTCACCATAGGTGTTTCTAGCTAGATTTTAAGGAGATGAGCCAAATTTAAAGAAAATCGGTTTCTAAATGTGCTTTATAGAGCGGAAAAAGTCAAATCGGGAGCGACATTTGTATGGGGGCTATATCTAAATCTGAACCGATCCTACCCACTGTCGGCATACATATTTCTAGTTGGATTATAAGATATTGTGCCAAATTTAGAGAAAATCGGGTACAATATGTAGTTTCTAAAGCGGAAAAAGTCAAATTGCGAGCGACATTTGTATGGTGGCTATATCCAAATATGAACCGATCTTACCCACTTTGAGCATAAGTGTTTCCAATTAGATTATAAGATTTTGTGCAGAATTTAAAGAAAATTGGGTACAATATGTGGTTTCTAAAGCAGAAAAAGTCATGTCGGGAGCGACATTTGTATGAGGGCTATATAAAAATCTGAACCGATTTGCCTCCAATTAAATAACATTCGTCCTTGATCCACAAAACTTACTTGTGCCAATTTTTGTTAAGATCGGACTATAATTGCGACCTGTAATTTGATTACAACAATAGATGGACAGATGGACAGACGGACATTGCTAAATCGACTCAGAAAGTGATTCTAAGCCGATCTGTATAATAAACGATTGGTCTAACTAGTTTCCTTTTAGGCGTTACAAAAAATGCACAAAGACATAATACTCTCGTGGAGTGTATAAAAACATCGAATTTATTCAAGTTCACACGAAAATTGATTTCATTCAACTGAAAACTGTGTCATTTGATGATTCTTCGTGGATCTATTTTGTTGTGCAAAACAGCGTCTTATAGGTTTTTTTATAACAAAGTCATCATTTGCATTCTACCATCGGAAGGATATGTAGTTTCACTCATTTAATAGAGAAATGAAGACCAAATGGGAATGCGTAGCTATCTACTGAGAGAGGATGGCTTTTTAATCCTGCCTTCCGCCACTGTAAAGCTTCAGCTCAGGCAGGTTACGTTGTAGCTGCGTCTGCAGCATGTATTGAATTAAATATTCTCTCCAATTGCCGAAAAGCGTTAAAGCAAGTGTGTATGGTACATATTGACTTTGAACTTTGTAAACTTCGGCGGTGAAAGCAGATGTGTTCACTCAACAAAAACAACAAAAACGACATAAAAGAATGCTCAACGTAACGAAATATAACTAACCATATAAACATTAGAGAGGGTCGCAAACAAATTATATTAGATTTATGGAACAATGAGCATAAATCAGGTAGTGGCTTCGATCTATTACACCGTACGAAAATTTTCAAAAAAAGTCGTTACACTTGAACCGGTTGATATACGTATGAAACTATAGGCAAAATTGAGTTATTTGGTGTTTTTGGGTTTTCAAAATTATGATAATATTATTAGGTCAAATTAAAGAGTAGAGTATGTATTAAAAATACTTCAACTATCATGCATATATATTTATTAGTTCAGAATTAACATTTATTTAATGTTAATCCCATAGTTTTTCTAATTTATTCATATGTTGTTTTTTTAATTTTATCCATTGAACTTTAAGGGGCAACAGGACGAGAAAATGAAAAACTAAAAACGCCAATTAACTCTATAGTTTGTATAACATATGGTTCAAGTGTAATATGGACTGTCGGACAGTGTTATAAAACTTTGTTGGACAGTTTATGACTTTTGGATTGGAACAGAATATCGAACCAATAATTCTGAAAGGGCGTGTAGAGTAGATCATTTTTGTAGAATAAAATTATAGTTCAGCTGGTCTGAGTTTCTGTTTACAGTGACCCATAAGGAGGGTTAAGATCTTCCACAAGAATGATTCTCATAAAGTTGCACGATATAGTTCTGACAATAAGAGTTTTCTCAGACATTAAATTACAAAATATTTTCACTTACTATAATGCTCTCTTCGACCAAAATTTGAAAACTTTGATCCACTGTAAAAATAAGCTCAGACCAGCCTGACTATAAGTTATCCTAAGATGATCTACTCAACATTCTGTTGCACAGTGTAATAACTTCATCTGAGAAATAAAGCATAATTTAAAGTGCAGATATCCTATGTTCATATAGATTTTAAAAATAGTAGGCGGTATTTAGGGGAATTGAGAATAATTATGGAAATAAAGCTGGCAATTCTCAATTGCTGATCCCATATACTTAAAAATTTTCAATAGACCTAATTGAAGTGTTTCCAGCATAAACTCAGCAGGGGTATTTTTGTGTACCTCCACCTTACTGTGCACGGTGTAGTGAAACCACAAACATACGCAATGTTGAATCATGAAATAGTTGTACGTTGCCATTGTATGGCAGCTACTACTCGCAAATGTGTTTGTGTTAAGTGTATTTGCAGTAGTGCTACCTACATAAGGGGGGGGTGCCATGTATATGTTCGTTGATGTAACTACTCTGTACATACATGGGTGTGTATATTTGCATGTGCGGATAAGTGTTGTTGGTACTCTTGCTGTTTGTACAACAAGTTAATTTGGTGTTTGCAAATCTCTTTCAACGAAATGTTGCAAATTGATCTCAGATAACACCGAATAGTTCTCGAGTTCCGTGAAAAATCAAGATTGCTTCGAAATGAAAAGCCCGGTGAAATTTAAACTTGTGGTAGTTACGCCGCAGTAGCTTAAATAACACAAATCACATAGATTTGGGCCTATCATTATGACGTTCTAATTGGGGACCTTAATGTAGGAGGGACGGAGCTATGGTTGAATATACAGCACAGTGTGTGTGCTCTATTAAGTATCACATATACACGTGTACATTTACTACACACATAATTGAATCATAAAGTACTGCACAACGGAGATTACGACAGAAATATTATGCCAATCTACATACAACAGCTATTATGGGCCACGCGCGAATCTAGATTTTTTTAACAATACTGTGTACACAGTTCTTTCAGAGTCTGCTATTGTTTTTGAAGGCATGAGTCCTTCCAACCAATTTTAATATCATATTTTCCCCCTAAGATCAATCTAACTGAATATTTGTTTTTGAAAAATACAATAAGATATATTAAATAGATATAGAAGTAAGAAAGTCAGTCGAAGGCTAATCCTCAGTGTCAAAATTGCAAGTGAACCAAGTCAAATCGTGCGTATGGTGATTGTCTTTAAATTCAGTAGCATCCGTCCTGAAAGATTGTGCGAACACATGGATAGATGGACATTTAGTCGGACATAGCAAGATCGATTCAGAAACCTATTCTAAGTTGATCGGCACAATAAACGATGGCTGTATCACTCTTCCTTTGGGTGTTACAGCGACACAATACCCTAGAAGAAGGTATAAAGCTTAATTTGTAACCAGTTGCGTATGATCAATATTATATTGAAGGACACAACACTCATACGCCAAACTGGGCAGCTTAACACATCCCACCAAAAAACGAGCATCCCAAGAATTGAAATATATCCTCATCTCGAGATCCGGAAGCTGTGAAAAATTGGATCTTCATTAATGAATTTATCATAGGGTTGTCGGTGGAAGGACGCTGACAAAATAAATCTTTCGGTAGGGAAACATTAAAAAAAATTAAATTGAATACCATTTCTGGAAGTTTATTAAAACAACTTTCTGAGAAGCGGAAAATCACTTCTTGGAAGTACTTCTCGGTTTTATGCTGGGATAGTTTGTGTGTGTTAAAACAGAGACATATTTTTGAATCTACCGCCACTTATCTAAACAGAGACCTATTTTTTCCGCTTACGGCGCGCTGTGTTAGTTAGCATGACAAAAATAAAATATGTATGTATAAATTGATTATTATAAAATTGATATCATTTCAGAATTACATTACAGATTTTCACGTTTTTCAGATTTTGAATATTGAAAATACCCAATTTCTTTTTTTGAATTTTGTCGAACTGTTTCTCACATATTTTAAGAGATTTTGTACTCAAAGTTTTTTATTAGAAATTGTGGTTTCTTAGCTTTATTCATTTCCTTTATCCTCATCCTAAATTTTATAACAATCGGAGTTCATTTGCCGGAAATATGCCCAAAAACCCCTAATAACACTTGATTTAGGATTATTATTTTTTTGGCATATTTCCGGCAAATGAACTCTGATTGTTATAAAATTTAGCATGAGGATATAGGAAATTTGCTCATATTTTTATCTGCTCACCTACTTTTCAGAAGTTATTGAGACGAAAATGACTAAATTGCGTTTTTGAAATAAGAAATTGTACTTTTTGCACTAAATGTATCGTATCTTCCAAGGGTGCAATTTCGTGCAGGCAAAAGTTACCCTAGAAAAACAGGGAACCCTTCACCCTTTCTAAATATGTATACATTTCGTTAAAGGCTTTCGAAGGAAAAAAGTTGCATTGGTCCAAAATCAGACATTTGTTCAAAATGGATATTTTTTACAATATTCATTACAACCAAGCTATATTTGGCACAAACATAGTTTTCGCGTCATAATAAAGCTAAGAAACCACAATTTCAAATAAAAAATCGAGTGCAAAATCTCTTATGATGTGACAGTAACAGTTCGACCATGTAAAAAAAAAAATAAATTATGTTTTTTCAATTTTCAATATCTGAAAAACATGAAAATCGAATGTAATGTAAATAAAATTAAAATAAATGAAGAAATACGTAAAATTATGTAAAAAACTAAAAACAAAAAATAAAATTTTTAATTTTCTTTAAAATCGAAAAAATACGAAAAGTAGTCAACTTTGGGCCGATTTCCAAAATATATTATATTATTATTATTATATCCGATTTCCCAATGGCATAATATCTTAAAATGTGATACCTTTCAGTTTTATATATATATATAAATCTGAAAGGTATCACATTTTAAGGAAAAACCTTTATATTAAGACCACACGAGGAACAAGTTAGTTAAAATAACATTTAACTGTCCACATTGCAGTGAATGGTAAGTTGATTGAATTTGTACACAAAAAAACTTTCAGAATTTAAAAATCTATTATTTGTGATACATTTCACATGTTTTGATATTCTTTAAATCGTTTTTTTCTGATTTTTGAATTAGTCGAAATTTCTGTCAAAAAAATAAAAATGTACAGTGGATTCCTGATTGTTAATTGATTGACAGTTGATTGCCAGTCGACCAAAATCGAGAAATTTTACTAATTTTATAAGAAATTTACTTATTCCACTCGCGTATATTTATTAGGAAGAGTCACGCCAGAAATGAAGATTGGATTGTTTAATGATGATCTGGAAAATATTTCGTCACTGGGTTAAACCGTCAGCGAGTTAAACGCCCCTGAAAACAACTCTAAAAATCATGTATTTCGAGTCCAAATTTTTTTGAATTACCTGACCCTTGTAAGCACCATAAATATAAATTTGTATTAGTAGCGGGTTTTCAAATTAACAGCACAAAAATTCATATTTCTTGGCAAAATTTAGTAAAAGATGTTACGAAAAACAGTAGTTCGAACTTTATATACCCTTGGTTGGTACCATTTTTATCCCTCTATTTCCATTTTACCCCTTAATAGTACGAATTTGGTAAACACACTTTCATATTATGTATCTACTCAATTAGAGGAATGTACACACCGAATTTCGTTCTTCTAGCTGTTGTCGTTTGATATGTACCATTTTTATCCCTTATTGACCCATTTTACCCCCTACGAATAAGAATTACTTTGTGGTGCACGTTTTTGTTATGGGGGGAATGCGCATGCCCAATATCAAGTATGTACAAGCAGACATATTGAAAAAATGTGCTTAAATTCTCTAAAATATTAGGGATTATTATGGGTATTTTAAGTCCTTGTAAGGGAAAATGTTTTCCCTTTGTGCCGATTGCGCCCACTTTCAATCCCAACCAATTTACGACTATAAGACACATTTATGTAAAATATGGACGTCCTACCTATTTTCGTTTAGATCCAAAATTTTCAAACTAATTTTAAAAAAATTTCAAGTTCTTTTCGATGTTCATCATTTAGGCATAATTCGATTGATATTGACTTCAGCTATTTATGTTTTATAAAAAACTACCACCAAATGCGAATATGTTTACAATTGTGATTACGAAAAACCTATATAACTCTAAAATACTAAGGCAAGAATAAAAATTTTTATATTAAAGGGGCTTTCATGATTTATAGGGGTATCTTCAGGGGCTTTTAGCTCACAAATGGCTTGATCTAGGAACGAAATATTTTGCAAATCATCATTAAACAACACATAACTGGAAATGGTTTTTATTGTTAGATATACCTCTCATAAAAATGTCGCTCCCGATTTTATTTTGTTCATTTTAGAAACTGCAGCGATTTGCTTTAAATTTAGCACCGCACATTTTATTTCAACTTGAAACATCTTTGGGTAATTAACATCGGATCGGTAGCTCACTTTTTGATTTTTTCTGCTGTAGATGCCATACATTTTAATCAATTTTCTTCAAACACAACACATTGTATAAACTCCTATTTTTCTTGTAGGCATTACCGAGTATGTGAAATTTCTTAGACACCCCCAAAATATTTACTTACGAGTAATAGCCCGGGGAGGAATCAGAGTTTATTTATCTAGCAAACACGTTTTGTATCATTTTTTTCGCCATTTTCTAAATTTGCAATGTTTTTCACTTTGGTCTTTCACTTTGGGTAGTCAAACTACTTGTGAATTTAATTGAAAATATCATTTAGATGGGGTAAAAATTCACTTTGTCTTTAAAAATTCTTTGATAATAGACTATATAATTATTGTAGTTTTCACTAAAACAACATTTTAAATAAATACATGTTTTGGTCATTCCAGTTCACATCTCTCATAAGTTAACGAATTTGAGGTTCCACAAAAATATCTAAAATTAAATAAAATCAATAAAGAATAAAATGATGAAGATATTAATAACTTTACAGATTTATCATGTTTTCCTATAAACAACCGAATTCCTAAGGTAGGAAAAATGTAAACCAAAATTTGGGATTTTTGACAAAATTGATGCCATGCAAATATTTACCTTGATTAACTTTTTGAATGTATTTTAGGTAATTTTGTTGGACTACAAAGATGAAATTTGAATATGTATAGTTGAACAATAAGACCCAATTTTTTTTTTAAATTGCTACCGTTTGCTTTGAAGGATAATGAAGTATAAGAATTTAAATATGTTCTTTTGGGGAAACATACATGTTCCACTTTCTAAAACAACAAAAGTATTTTGGATTGTCGAAATTGCCCTCTTTTATTTAGTACCAATATTGCTTTAGTAGTAGTATCAGGAAAATTACAACAAATAATTGAATTATTATATCCTTCAAAAATGTCAAGTTCAAATAAATTGTTTGTTTTGTTGCTAGGAAGATTTCATCTAAGATTTCGGAATTATTATTTTTTTTTTCATTTTGTCGCATGGTATTATAGCCATATATGAAAAGATGGTTTGAGTTTTTTCTTACTTCAATTTAATTTTCCATTTTTTAATTATTTCTGTGCGTTTTTCATGAAGTTTCACATGTTTTGTGATTATTAAAAAAATGCAACCGCTAAACCATTTTCAAACTACTAATAATTTTTATACCCTACACCACTTCGTGGGCTAGGGTATTATAAGTTAGTTTCGCGCCAAATGTTTGTAACACCAAGAAATAATCGAGCTAGATCTCCTTTAAGTATACCGATCCGCTTAGAATCACCAGCTGAGTCGATTTAACGATGTCTGTCTGTCCGTCTGTCCGTCTGCTGTCCATCTAAGATTGTTCGCACTCTACAGGTCGCAATTGTTGTCCGATTGTCATGAAACTTGGCAGAAGTTATTTTTTCTGGCCAAGGACCATCGGTATTGAATTTGGAGGAAATCGGTTCAGATTTAGATATAGCCCCCATACAAATGTCGCTCCCGATTTGAGTTTTTCCGCCCTATAAAGCACATATAGTATCCGATTTTCTTTAAATTTGGCACAACATTTTATAATCGAACTAGAAACACCTATGCTGAAAGTGGGTAAGATCGGTTCAGATTTAGATATAGTCCCCATACAAATGTCGCTCCCGATTTCACTTTTTCCGCTTTAGAAACCACTATTGTACCCGATTTTCTATAAAATTGACACAACATTTTATAATCGAACTAGAAACACCTATGCTGATGTCCTTTCCGATTTAACATTTTTTGTCAAACACATACATTTACGGGATACAAAAATCCTCCCCGATTTCACTTTTTTACCGAATTGAATTGTAATGAGATAGAAAGTGGGGTGTATAATATATTGGCTCCGTCTGTCTTTAGCCTTTCCTTACTTGTTAGGGAGATGCCTATATGTCCATACTTTGGTACAACCCAAATGTGGCCCATTCTGCTCTATTACAGCTCTAGAAACTACATCTTACATCGGATCTTCATCAAATTTTGCCGCCCGATTCATCCTATTACCGCTGTATAATCAGTATTTATAATTCGATGTTGATCATTTTTTCCAGATCATGTTATATTTACTTTACTTGGAATATCTGCTGACAAATTGGATCAGTTACTTTATTATTTACCATACTCATTAAATTTGACTAAAGATGAATTTAAAGTATGAAATGAAATACCTGGGATTAGTAATCAAAGCGAGGTATATATGCAGGGAGTGGTGTAGGGTATTATATAGTCGGCCCCGTCCGACTTTAGCCTTTCCTTACTTGTTTTTATTAAAGTTTTACTCAATATTGAATTGGTTATCAATAATTTTGCCCAAAATTGAAGCATATACATATGGAATAGATCGCCATAGATACGACTTCAAATTATAGACATTTTTGACAAATTGTAACCCAATAGAAAAAATTTCGTTGCGAAAATTTTGCGTAACAAAAATTAACTTCAGTTATTATTTAGACCTTCGGTAGCCAGTCACAGAGTGCAATAGATTAATATTCTGATAGAGTTTAGATTAACGTTTACGGTTCGATGCTATATTATAATCGTCAACTGTACAAAGGCGAACTCAAAATTGCTTCTAATCGATAGATATTGCCAGTTTCATGACCCAAATCATTAATGAAACTCGTTTAACGCACTAGACTGGAAATAAATGCATTGAAATTGCCGAAAATAATTGGGAATCTATTTTGAGTTAATCCATTCTATACTAACTATATTTGGTCATTCATGAACTTAAGCAGGACATGTAATGACTCTCCAAATGCTTATAAATGTTATTATAATTGGTTTGTTTCCTTCGCTTATGTAAGCATTCCATCCACTCATTCATTCATCCATCCATCTAGAGACACACACGTCTCGATGTACATACATACATACATACAATTTCAAACAAATTACTTTTAATGTGATTACGTACTCCTGCTGCATGAGGAGAGCGTAGCGAAGCAAATATCCCTGCAAATATCAATTGAAGTCTTTATCCGTTTCTTATAAAATACAATAAGATTTGAAATTTTGTTCAATTGTGTTTTAAGTTCCCTTTAGATTTGTATCGAAGATTATGTCCTAACAACGTAAAACTTCCAATGAACGAGAGTGTTTGAGTGTGTTTGTATGAATACTTCCTTTATCTGGGTAGCAGAGGAAGAAGAAGACGATCATAAAAGGTAAGTCTCATCTGGATGCATGAGTATATATTTATGAACGAACGTGTTTCAAGACTATACGATTTGATTTCATAACCAACAAGTTGTTGTTGCTCCACTTAGACGTGGTCAAAGTACACTCGAAGAGATAATTTTTTTGTTATTGAACAACTGTACTAAGAGTTTTGGAAACGCTCTATGCACAAGTATATCCATGGATATGTAAATGTATTTGGAACTCGTGTATGAAAGGCGATATGAAATAACTCTCATTGAAATGCATCCCAAAGAAAGTCTCAATAAGTTTTAAATTCCAAAATAGATGAAAAAACTTAAACTAGAAGATGAAGAAACCCCAAAGATTCTAATGTTATTTCATAATGAAATAATCTCTAAAGTAAAAATGAAATGTGACTCAATGAAATGAAATAAACCCTAAATTACCTTTACTCTTCGTGGTACCGTGGAAAAAGTCCCAAAAATAAAACAAGTAAGGAAAGGCTATATAATACCGGGGCCGACTATATAATACCCTAAACTACTGTTTGCGTATATACCTCCCTTTGATTATTAAACCCTGGTGTTTTATGGGAGCAATTTTACGTAGTTCATATAAATTATACAGTATACAGTATACAGCGGTAATGGAATGAATCGGACAGACATTTGAAGGGGGGGTCTGTGCCAAAGCATGAACCTATGTAGGTCCCATTTACGGTAGGTATTCCATATCATGATCTGCAAAATTTGATCAAGATCGGATATAAGATGTAGTAGAGCTGTAATAGAGTAGAAAGGGGTCACATTTGGGTTATACCAAAGTATGGACACATATATGTGCCTTTAGACTTAATAATAACAAGTAAGGAAAGGCTAAAGTCGAGCGGGGCCGACTCTATGATATACTCCACTTTCAATCCCAATTAGAGATGTGCGCGTGAGTGATTATTGGCTCACGTTCACGCACGCTCACGAAGGAAAAAAATTTAATCACGCACGTTCACGCACGAAGATTTTTTCGCTACTCACGTTCACGCACGCTCACGTGAGTAAAATAAATTTTGCTCACGATCACGCGTGATTCACGCGTGAATCACGTGATTCACGTAAATCACGCAAACTATTTCCACAAAGATATACATTTTAAATCGAAATGAGTAACACACCGCAAATCCGAAAATTATTAATTTAATTATTTAAAACACTCTACGTTTGCGTTGTTTGTTCTAAATTCATATTTTTAAAATTGTATACAATATTACGGTGGTATACCGTATAGTTAACGCAAAATAAGTTAGAAATCGGACACTGACATAAAATCCAAGTAAAAATATACACAGCATATACCCCGATACCAGTTGTGTGGTTTTTTAATTGAATTAACACTAAGGATATAAATTCAGTGCCTAGTGTTGGTGCAGGGAATGCTTACTTAAATAATAGAAAAAAATAGATATTATACCTACACTGAAGCACTCTGTTTTAGAAATAAATATGTCTATGACTTTTATTTTGAATGGAAAATTTCACATTTTGAAACGAAATTAAATGAAAATAAAAGAATTAATAAATATGTGCGACTCACGAAAAAATCACGTGATTCACGCAGAAATTAGACTCACGCACATTCACGCACGAACATTTTTTCGTTCCTCACGTTCACGCACGCTCCCGTGAGTAGAATAAATTTTGCTCACGTTCACGCGTGATTCACGCGTGAATCACGTGATTCACGCAATTCACGTGAGTGGCGCCCATCTCTAATCCCAATACAATTTAATCGGTGAAAATGTGAAAACGGGAAGGATTTTTGTATCCTGTATGTATGTGTTTTACAAAAAATGTTAAATCGGAAAGGACATTTGTATGGGGAACGAAATATGTTAAACATTTGGGAGCAACATTTGTATTTGGGCTATATCTAAATCTGAACCGATCTTATCCACTTACACCATAGGTTTTTTACTTGGATTATAAGCTGCTGTGCCAAATATAAAGAAAATCGAGTAGTGGTTTCTAAAGCGGCAAAAGTCCAATCGGGAGCCACATTTGTCTGGGGGCTATATCTAAATCTGAACCGATCTTACTCACTTTCGGCATAGGTGTTTCTAGTTGGATTATAAGATGTTGTGCTAAATTTAAAGAAAATCGAGTACAATATGTGGTTTCTAAAGCGGAAAATGTCAAATCGGGAGCGACATTTGTATGGGGGCTATATCTAAATCTGAACCGATCTTACCGAATTTCGGCATAGATGTTTCTAGTTGGGTTATAAGATGTTGTGCTAAATTTAAAGAAAATTGGGTGCAATATGTGGTTTCTAGAGCGGAAAATGTCAAATCGGGAGCGATTAAGATCGGACTATAATTGCGACCTGTAATTTGATTACAACAATAGATGGACAGACAGACGGACATTGCTAAATCGACTCAGAAAGTGATTCTAGTGATTCTAGTCGATCGGTATACTTAACAATGGGTATATCTCCCTTCCTTTTGGGTGTTACAAACAAATGCACAAAGCCATAATACTCTCGTGGAGTGTATAAAAATTGGGCCATTTGTAAGGGCGCTACATTAAAAAGGGGCCATTTAGATCACTTTTAATGTAGGTAGGATTCTAGAGCTGTAATAGAGTAGTATGGGGACCCGATTTGTATGGGGGTTACACCAAAATATGGATCCATATATTTGACTTTAGTTTGTTTTCTCTGTTGAAATACAATATAATCTGCAAAATTTGATAAACCTCCGATGTAAAATGTGGGTCCTGTAGGAGTAATAATACAAATTGGTGTCCATTTGCAAGGATGCCTCATTAAAAAGTGGGGCCTTATAGATCACTTTCAAAGTAGGTATTCTTTATTGAAATATAACATGATCTGCAAAATTTTATCAAGATCCAATGTAAGATGTTGGTTCTAGAGTGATAATAGTGTAAACATTTGTATGGGGGCTATACCAAAACATTGACCTATATAGCTGGCTTTTAAAATACGTGTTTCTAGTATAAATGTAACACTGCGTGGATAATTTTATCATGATCTAATTTAAAATGTGCATTTTAGAGCAGTAATATTGTAAATCGTAGGTACATTTGTATGGGGGATATATAAAAACATAGACCCATATGGTCCACTTTCCCGTGTGCTGTTTCTAGTTCAAATATAACACGATCCTGAAAATTTGGTCATGAACACATGTAAAATGTGTATTCTAGAGCAGTAATAGTGTAAATTATAGGGATATTTGTATGGAGGCTATATCTAAACCTGAACCGATTTCGTCCAAATTCTATAGCGATGGTTCTTGGCTCAATAGCGATCTTTACGTGGCGTGGCAAAACTCGTCGTTTTTTTTAACACTTAAGGCGATTATAAAAACTTTAAGAAATTCCAAATTGTAGCTGAGTCCGAATATCCGTTTGGAATGAAAAAGCTACCATCGAAATTTTATTGAGATTATTTCATTTCTTTAGGTAGTTATTTAATTTTCGTTGAAAGTTTTTCATTTCACTAAAAAATATTTTCATTACATTCTGATGTTTCTGTAACCGTTCATTAAACGGCTCACATTTAAATATAGCCTAAATACAAATATTCCTCCAATTTAAATTTCCTTATGACACGTCTTACTGACATTATTAACTATTAATAAAAAGTATTTTAAGAAATCGAAAAGGTAATTTTTGATTATTAATAAAATAAGAACAAAATATTTTCTAAAGTTTGATAATTTTATATTAAAATATATGCAATTAAAAAAAATCGCTTAAAAAATTATTTCTAACTCCTACCAGATTAGGAATTTCTTAAAGTTTTCAAAAAAATTGTCGCTCACAAGGACTGTTTTTTGAATATGTCTGCTTTAATTTGTTATGCGCATTCATCCTATAGCAAAAACTTCCACAATAAGTATGTTTTGTTTGTAGTTGGTGAAATGGGACAAAAAGGGATAAAAATGGTACCTATCAAACGACAGCAGCTAGAAACACCATATTCGTTGTGTACATTCCTCTAATTGAGTGGATACATAATATAAAAGTATTTTTTTTCAAATTCGTTCTTTTAACGTGTAAAATGGGAAT
Organism: Polietes domitor; assembly: GCA_947397865.1. Lineage (NCBI taxonomy): Eukaryota > Metazoa > Arthropoda > Insecta > Diptera > Muscidae > Polietes > Polietes domitor. Next base: position 100,475,269 of record OX377620.1, read on the forward strand.
AGAGGGATAAAAATGGTACCAACCAAAGGGCTGCAAATATGGTCAAGAAATTCGGAGTATACATTCATCTGATTACGCAGACAAGTAAAATAAAGGGATTTTTCGAAATTCGTACTTTTAATTAACAATGTAAAGATTTTTCAAGATTTGTATTTTTTAACTTTTACGGCGATAAGGTAGAGTCATGAAGTTAGGTTGTCTTGCACCGTGTTCGTGAGAGATAATGGATTTCCAAATTTGTACTTTTGGAAGTAAGATAGAGTGTAAGTATGTTAATTTATAAAATTTTTTGTTGTTTATTTTTATTTCTTTTGATGTGTTCGTGTTTCTAGCTGTCGTCGTTTGATATGTACCAATTTCATTCCTTTTTGTCCCGTTTCAGCCCCTACGAATGAGAATCACTTTATGGTGATTGGTTATGGAGGGTATAAAAAATATTTTGGAGGTAGTTTCATTTGGGCGTTTTGTCATTATTAACATCAAATCGAAAAGAGCTAAGACGTCCAAATTTTCCATAAATGCGTCTTATAGCCGTAGATCGGTTGGGATTGCTACTGGGCGAAATCGGCCAACAAGGACTGAAAATACCCACAATACCCTAATATTTTCGAGTATTTACGCACGTTTTTTCAATACTTACTTGATATTGGGTGTGTTCATTCTCCCTATAACAAAAACGTGCACCATGAAGTGATTTTTATTCGTAGGGGGTGAAATGGAGTTGATACATAATATAAAAGTATTTTTCCAAATTTGTACTTTTAAGGGGTAAAATGGGTACCAACCAAACGACTAAAGCTAGAATGATGAAATTCGATGTGTCCATTCCTTTAATAGCGTAGACACGTAAAATAAAGAGGTTTTAAAAAGTCGTGCTCTTAAGGGGGTACAATAGGGAAAAGGGGATAAAAATGGTAGCAATCAAACGGCTGCAGCTAGAATCATGGAATTCGGTGTATACATTCCTCTGAATGCATAGGCACGCAAAATAAAAATATTTTTCTCAAATTCACACTCATTTACTTTAACGGCAAAAATTGGTTGAATCATGAAGTTAAGTTATTTTGCACTATGTATATGAGATAATGGATTTTCAATATGTGTACTTTTGGAATCAAAATAGAATGGAAATACAACCAATTGTAGCACCCACTATCTACCAATATTTATGGTATTTAAGCTTTTTGAAAATAGAAATATATGAATATTTATTTTGAATTTGACGTATTGGTAGCCTTGCCTTATAAGCGTGGTTTGAAATAATAAAAATATTATATTTATTTATAAAATAAATTAAAATAAAATAATTATAAATTACTGCACTTCTACGAAAGTCGACAGCTTCTGTGTAATGCAATCTATGGTGTAGGGTATATAAAGCCGTTTTTACTTGTTTTTGATTATTTTATTGGCATTCGTCGCTGGGGTATTGATACATATCGCTTAGCATGTACCTAAATACTGATGCTTCTCCAAATGAAGCTCCACTTTTCCACTATGAAATAGGTAGGAAGTCATACTGATCTGAAAAGGGAGGCAGATACCAATGCTCATCATTCAGTTTGGCTTACTACAGATAAGATTGGTAGAGGTGCTATACTATTTGAATTTATTCGTGAATTTTAACGTGTTTATATGAAAACCAAGGCAATCAGGCAACATTTATTAACAGGCAGAGACGGGAACCGCATATCCTTGATTTCCAATTCCCCAACTTGCAGCAATAAATTTTATAGCTCATTAGTCGCAGAACCAGCGTTTTCAGAAAAAGGGCCTGAGGTGCCTTAAGGCAGCGCTTTGAATGAACCACACAACTCGGAAAGTTTATTATATTCAGTCTGAAAGATTGATATATTTGATTAAATCTTTCGATATATCGTCAATGTCGTGTTGTAATTGTTTTACGTGGTTTTATTTGAGCTGGAGCATCGCATGAGAAGTTATTGACTGTCGCTATCTCCAATTCGTTGTTGCAACTTCGGCGCAAATTACCTTCGTCTACGTATCTCTTCAGATGAAAATGAATATCGTCAGTCGCGCTAAAATAAACAACATACCAACCTGACCAATTATTCCTTATAAAATGGTTCTGAGTATTGTAGAAGTTCCAATATGGCGGGTTTAAATCGGGCTGAAATGTATTATTCTCTGGCTTGCGCCTTATTTCAAAAATCCACATTCCTCAAAACCATAATGTGTTTATGACCATTTAAAAACGAAAGTAACCTCTACCTAGATTCCAGGGATAATGTCGAATTTTTTTTTAATAAAATTCTCATATTCAGAAAATTACGTTTTTCTGAGTTATAAAATTATAAATTTGTGCGAAGTTTTCGTTTTCCTTTCAGTTCCTTTGCCGCTTTCTTCGAGTGTCGCCAACCAGATGATGTTTTAGGGGAAGGAAAATATTTTGTTTTTTTTTTCTATCACCAACTCATTGTGTTATTGACTTCATGACCACATTAGGTGTAATTTAAATTTTATAGAAACGAAGTCATTAAAATTTATAGAAACTGTTTCCTCGAAAAAATCTTAAAGTCACATTTATATGATTTTGTTTTACCTTGCCTTGTTACAACATTAAATGTTGGTCGACCAAATTGCTTGTCCCAAAGCAATGAACATATTAAGTGCGGAAGTAAATTGGATTTGCACTGAAGCCTTGAAATCTTGACGAGATTGTGTGCGCGTGTGTGTGTGTATTTGTATGCTTTTGATAGAACATTTAGTTTGGGGACATTTTCCAAAAAGACGCAGATTTTTCCAAGAAATGGGATAGGTATTGTTTCTTTTTGCAGTAATGTTTGCTATTCTTAGAATAAGCCAGAGGGCCTGGCGAAATATTTTGAAACTAACGAAGTATTATTTAGTTGCCTTTTAAATTAAAATTAGTTTTAAAAGGTTGAAAATGAAAAAAAATATAATAGAAGTCTTATGTGTAAGCAAAGGTATGTAAACACGCCGTTTTACCGATAAGTCAAGATTTTGGGGGTGTTTGGCGAATATCAAAAGCACATACGTGTTTAACTCGACAACAATTACCAGAAAAATAGCATCACTTCCCAAGGCTTTTAGACTGTTATACTTCTTCTTTTTGTTTTGTATTGTTGTCCAACTCACAGTGCACTATATCATGGGCCGTCATGGGCCAATAGTACTCCACCAACTCTATCAATTAATGATCGTTGTCTTACATTGTGGGCGTTTGTTTCAAACACAGCATAGCAGCTAGCTTCGCATAGAAGTCCCTTCCTTGTAATGAGTCTTAAATTGATTCGATGTGATTTGTAATTGGGGTTAAATTGAAATTACATGTTCTAACCACCCCGCCCCCCTCTATATGGCCCCTTCGTGCTTGTAGCGTGCAATTAAATACATTTTTGACATTTAATTGGCAAAGTTGCCATACTGACCATTAATTAAAGTGGCCGCAGCTATACCAAAAAAAACTAACAGTGAATAACAAAAGGAAACGAGCACAATAGAAATATATCAATTTATTGTATGAGTACAAACAACATCATACTCACCGACGCAGTTGTGTAATAATCAAAGACACACAGGGTGTGTGGAGGGAGCGGTGGTGGAAGGAGGTCGCGCAGCCTTGAAGGACAAAGCACCACAATTACACAAGCAATCTGAAACATTTATTACAAATCAAAAACCAAGCAACAGACACAGGACAACCAACCAACCTAACATTCATGAATGGTATTTACTCACCGCTCCACGAACCACGCCAAACAGAGTCACACTTACGTAGCCACATTCACTTAAATTCACATTCATATTCTTATGCAGCGCAGATTGTGTGAGTGTTAGCAATAGTGCATACCCTATTGCTAACACTCACACAACCGAATTAAATTTATTCGATCAATCTATCATTTGGTTCGACTTAGAACAGCTGTTTTGGACATAAAAAGATTTTATTTTTTGTGGATAGAATTTGCTCGTCAGGACACTTTTTCATAGGAAAAGTGCTCGTCAGGACACTTTTTCATAGGAAAAGTGCTCGTCAGGACACTTTTTCATAGGAAAAGTGCTCGTCAGGACACTTTTTCATAGGAAAAGTGCTCGTCAGGACACTTTTTCATAGGAAAAGTGCTCGTCAGGACACTTTTTCATAGAAAAAGTGCTCGTCAGGATACTTTTTCATAGGAAAAGTGCTCGTCAGGACACTTGTTCATAGGAAAAGTGCTCGTCAGGACACTTTTTCATAGGAAAAGTGCTCGTCAGGACACTTTTTCATAGGAAAAGTGCTCGTCAGGACACTTTTTCATAGGAAAAGTGCTCGTCAGGATACTTTTTCATGGGAAAAGTGCTCGTCAGGACACTTTTTCATAGGAAAAGTGCTCGTCAGGACACTTTTTCATAGGAAAAGTGCTCGTCAGAACACTTTTTCATAGGAAAAGTGCTCGTCAGGACACTTTTTCATAGGAAAATGGCTCGTCAGGACACTTTTTCATAGGAAAAGGGCTCGTCAGGACACTTTTTCATAGGAAAAGTGCTCGTCAGGACACTTTTTCATAGGAAAAGTGCTCGTTAGGACACTTTTTCATATGAAAAGTGCTCGTTAGGACACTTTTTCATAGAAAAAATGCTCGTCAGGACAATTTTTCATATGAAAAGTGCTCGTTAGGACACTTTTTCATAGGAAAAGTGCTCGTCAGGACACTTTTTCATAGAAAAAAACTCGTCAGGACACCTTTTCATAGGAGAAGTGCTCGTCAGGACACCTTTTCATAGGAAAAGTGCTCGTCAGGACACCTTTTCATAGGAAAAGTGCTCGTCAGGACACTTTTTGATAGGAAAAGTGCTCGTCAGGACACTTTTTCATAGGAAAAATGCTCGTCAGGACACTTTTTTTATAAGAAAAGTGCTCGTCAGGACACTTTTTCATAGGAAAAGTGCTCGTCAGGACACTTTTTCATAGGAAAAATGCTCGTCAGGACACTTTTTCATAGGAAAAGTGCTCGTCAGGACACTTTTTCATAGGAAAAGTGCTCGTCAGGACACTTTTTCATAGGAAAAGTGCTCGTCAGGACACTTTTTCATAGGAAAAGTGCTCGTCAGGACACTTTTTCATAGAAAAAGTGCCCGTCAGGATACTTTTTCATAGGAAAAGTGCTCGTCAGGACACTTGTTCATAGGAAAAGTGCTCGTCAGGACACTTTTTCATAGGAAAAGTGCTCGTCAGGACACTTTTTCATAGGAAAAGTGCTCGTCAGGATACTTTTTCATGGGAAAAGTGCTCGTCAGGACACTTTTTCATAGGAAAAGTGCTCGTCAGGACACTTTTTCATAGGAAAAGTGCTCGTCAGAACACTTTTTCATAGGAAAAGTGCTCGTCAGGACACTTTTTCATAGGAAAATGGCTCGTCAGGACACTTTTTCATAGGAAAAGGGCTCGTCAGGACACTTTTTCATAGGAAAAGTGCTCGTCAGGACACTTTTTCATAGGAAAAGTGCTCGTTAGGACACTTTTTCATATGAAAAGTGCTCGTTAGGACACTTTTTCATAGAAAAAATGCTCGTCAGGACAATTTTTCATATGAAAAGTGCTCGTTAGGACACTTTTTCATAGGAAAAGTGCTCGTCAGGACACTTTTTTATAGAAAAAAACTCGTCAGGACACCTTTTCATAGGAGAAGTGCTCGTCAGGACACCTTTTCATAGGAAAAGTGCTCGTCAGGACACCTTTTCATAGGAAAAGTGCTCGTCAGGACACTTTTTGATAGGAAAAGTGCTCGTCAGGACACTTTTTCATAGGAAAAATGCTCGTCAGGACACTTTTTTTTATAAGAAAAGTGCTCGTCAGGACACTTTTTCATAGGAAAAGTGCTCGTCAGGACACTTTTTCATAGGAAAAATGCTCGTCAGGACACTTTTTCATAGGAAAAGTGCTCGTCAGGACACTTTTTCATAGGAAAAGTGCTCGTCAGGACACTTTTTCATAGGAAAAGTGCTCGTCAGGACACTTTTTCATAGGAAAAGTGCTCGTCAGGACACTTTTTCATAGGAAAAGTGCTCGTCAGGACACTTTTCCATAGGAAAAGTGCTCGTCAGGACACTTTTCCATAGGAAAAGTGCTCGTCAGGACACTTTTCCATAGGAAAAGTGCTCGTCAGGACACTTTCCCATAGGAAAAGTGCTCGTCAGGACACTTTTCCATAGGAAAAGTGCTCGTCAGGACACTTTTCCATAGGAAAAGTGCTCGTCAGGACACTTTTCCATAGGAAAAGTGCTCGTCAGGACACTTTTCCATAGGAAAAGTGCTCGTCAGGACACTTTTCCATAGGAAAAGTGCTCGTCAGGACACTTTTCCATAGGAAAAGTGCTCGTCAGGACACTTTTCCATAGGAAAAGTGCTCGTCAGGACACTTTTCCATAGGAAAAGTGCTCGTCAGGACACTTTTCCATAGGAAAAGTGCTCGTCAGGACACTTTTCCATAGGAAAAGTGCTCGTCAGGACACTTTTCCATAGGAAAAGTGCTCGTCAGGACACTTTTCCATAGGAAAAGTGCTCGTCAGGACACTTTTCCATAGGAAAAGTGCTCGTCAGGACACTTTTCCATAGGAAAAGTGCTCGTCAGGACACTTTTCCATAGGAAAAGTGCTCGTCAGGACACTTTTCCATAGGAAAAGTGCTCGTCAGGACACTTTTCCATAGGAAAAGTGCTCGTCAGGACACTTTTCCATAGGAAAAGTGCTCGACAGGACACTTTTCCATAGGAAAAGTGCTCGTCAGGACACTTTTCCATAGGAAAAGTGCTCGTCAGGACACTTTTCCATAGGAAAAGTGCTCGTCAGGACACTTTTTCATAGGAAAAGTGCTCGTCAGGACACTTTTCCATAGGAAAAGTGCTCGTCAGGACACTTTTCAATAGGAAAAGTGCTCGTCAGGACACTTTTCAATAGGAAAAGTGCTCGTCAGGACACTTTTCCATAGGAAAAGTGCTCGTCAGGACACTTTTCCATAGGAAAAGTGCTCGTCAGGACACTTTTCCATAGGAAAAGTGCTCGTCAGGACACTTTTCCATAGGAAAAGTGCTCGTCAGGACACTTTTCCATAGGAAAAGTGCTCGTCAGGACACTTTTCCATAGGAAAAGTATTCGTCAGGACACTTTTCTATAGGAAAAGTGCTCGTCAGGACACTTTTCCATAGGAAAAGTGCTCGTCAGGACACTTTTCCATAGGAAAAGTGCTCGTCAGGACACTTTTCCATAGGAAAAGTGCTCGTCAGGACACTTTTCCATAGGAAAAGTGCTCGTCAGGACACTTTTTCATAGGAAAAGTGCTCGTCAGGACACTTTTTCATTGGAAAAGTGCTCGTCAGGACACTTTTTCATTGGAAAAGTGCTCGTCAGGACACTTTTTCATAGGAAAAGTGCTCGTCAGGACACTTGTTCATAGGAAAAGTGCTCGTCAGGACACTTGTTCATAGGAAAAGTGCTCGTCAGGACACTCTTTCATAGGAAAAGTGCTCGTCAGGACACTTTTTCATAGGAAAAGTGCTCGTCAGGACACTTTTTCATAGGAAAAGTGCTCGTCAGGACACTTTTTCATAGGAAAAGTGCTCGTCAGGACACTTTTTCATAGGAAAAGTGCTCGTCAGGACACTTTTTCATAGGAAAAGTGCTCGTCAGGACACTTTTTCATAGGAAAAGTGCTCGTCAGGACACTTTTTCATAGGAAAAGTGCTCGTCAGGACACTTTTTCATTGGAAAAGTGCTCGTCAGGACACTTTTTCATTGGAAAAGTGCTCGTCAGACACTTTTCCATAGGAAAAGTGCTCGTCAGGACACTTTTTCATAGGAAAAGTGCTCGTCAGGACACTTTTTCATTGGAAAAGTGCTCGTCAGGACACTTTTTCATAGGAAAAGTGCTCGTCAGGACACTTTTTCATAGGAAAAGTGCTCGTCAGGACACTTTTTATAGGAAAAGTGCTCGTCAGGACACTTTTTCATAGGAAAAGTGCTCGTCAGGACACTTTTTCATAGGAAAAGTGCTCGTCAGGACACTTTTTCATAGGAAAAGTGCTCGTCAGGACACTTTTTCATAGGAAAAGTGCTCGTCAGGACACTTTTTCATAGGAAAAGTGCTCGTCAGGACACTTTTTCATAGTAAAAGGACAATTTTTCATAGTAAAAGTGCTCGTCAGGACACTTTTTCATAGGAAAAGTGCTCGTCAGGACACTTTTTCATAGGAAAAGTGCTCGTCTGGACACTTTTTCATAGGAAAAGTGCTCGTCTGGACACTTTTTCATAGGAAAAGTGCTCGTCTGGACACTTTTTTCATAGGAAAAGTGCTCGTCTGGACACCTTTTCATAGGAAAAGTGCTCGTCAGGACACCTTTTCATAGGAAAAGTGCTCGTCAGGACACCTTTTCATAGGAAAAGTGCTCGTCAGGACTCCTTTTCATAGGAAAAGTGCTCGTCAGGACACCTTTTCATAGGAAAAGTGCTCGTCAGGACACCTTTTCATAGGAAAAGTGCTCATAGAAAAAGTGCTCGTCAGGACACTTTTTCATAGGAAAAGTGCTCGTCAGGACACTTTTTCATAGGAAAAGTGCTCGTCAGGACACTTTTTCATAGGAAAAGTGCTCGTCAGGACACTTTTTCATAGGAAAAGTGCTCGTCAGGACACTTTTTCATAGGAAAAGTGCTCGTTAGGACACTTTTTCATAGGAAAAGTGCTCGCCAGGACACTTTTTCATAGGAAAAGTGCTCGCCAGGACACTTTTTCATAGGAAAAGTGCTCGCCAGGACACTTTTTCATAGGAAAAGTGCTCGTCAGGACACTTTTTCATAGGAAAAGTGCTCGTCAGGACACTTTTTCATAGAAAAAATGCTCGTCAGGACACTTTTTCATAGAAAAAATGCTCGTCAGGACACTTTTTCATAGAAAAAATGCTCGTCAGGACACTTTTTCATAGAAAAAATGCTCGTCAGGACACTTTTTCATAGTAAAAGTGATCGTCAGGACACTTTTTCATAGGAAAAGTGCTCGTCAGGACACTTTTTCATAGGAAAAGTGCTCGTCAGGACACTTTTTCATAGGAAAATTGCTCGTCAGGACACTTTTTCATAGGAAAAGTGCTCGTCAGGACACTTTTCCATAGGAAAAGTGCTCGTCAGGACACTTTTCCATAGGAAAAGTGCTCGTCAGGACACTTTTCCATAGGAAAAGTGCTCGTCAGGACACTTTTCCATAGGAAAAGTGCTCGTCAGGACACTTTTCCATAGGAAAAGTGCTCGTCAAGACACTTTTCTATAGGAAAAGTGCTCGTCAGGACACTTTTCCATAGGGAAAGTGCTCGTCAGGACACTTTTCCATAGGGAAAGTGCTCGTCAGGACACTTTTCCATAGGGAAAGTGCTCGTCAGGACACTTTTCCATAGGAAAAGTGCTCGTCAGGACACTTTTTCATAGGAAAAGTGCTCGTCAGGACACTTTTTCATAGGAAAAGTGCTCGTCAGGACACTTTTTCATAGGAAAAGTGCTCGTCAGGACACTTTTTCATAGGAAAAGTGCTCGTCAGGACACTTTTTCATACGAAAAGTGCTCGTCAGGACACTTTTTCATAGGAAAAGTGCTCGTCAGGACACTTTTTCATAGGAAAAGTGCTCGTCAGGACACTTTTTCATAGGAAAAGTGCTCGTCAGGACACTTTTCCATAGGAAAAGTGCTCGTCAGGACACTTTTCCATAGGAAAAGTGCTCGTCAGGACACTTTTCCATAGGAAAAGTGCTCGTCAGGACACTTTTCCATAGGAAAAGTGCTCGTCAGGACACTTTTCCATAGGAAAAGTGCTCGTCAGGACACTCGTCTGGACACTATTTCATAGGAAAAGTGCTCGTCTGGACACTTTTTTCATAGGAAAAGTGCTCGTCTGGACACCTTTTCATAGGAAAAGTGCTCGTCAGGACACCTTTTCATAGGAAAAGTGCTCGTCAGGACACTTTTCCATAGGAAAAGTGCTCGTCAGGACACTTTTCCATAGGAAAAGTGCTCGTCAGGACACTTTTCCATAGGAAAAGTGCTCGTCAGGACACTTTTCCATAGGAAAAGTGCTCGTCAGGACACTTTTCCATAGGAAAAGTGCTCGTCAGGACACTTTTCCATAGGAAAAGTGCTCGTCAGGACACTTTTCCATAGGAAAAGTGCTCGTCAGGACACTTTTCCATAGGAAAAGTGCTCGTCAGGACACTTTTCCATAGGAAAAGTGCTCGTCAAGACACTTTTCCATAGGAAAAGTGCTCGTCAGGACACTTTTCCATAGGAAAAGTGCTCGTCAGGACACTTTTCCATAGGAAAAGTGCTCGTCAGGACACTTTTCCATAGGAAAAGTGCTCGTCAGGACACTTTTTCATAGGAAAAGTGCTCGTCAGGACACTTTTTCATAGGAAAAGTGCTCGTCAGGACACTTTTTCATAGGAAAAGTGCTCGTCAGGACACTTTTTCATAGGAAAAGTGCTCGTCAGGACTCTTTTTCATAGGAAAAGTGCTCGTCAGGACACTTTTTCATAGGAAAAGTGCTCGTCAGGACACTTTTTCATAGGAAAAGTGCTCGTCAGGACACTTTTTCATAGGAAAAGTTCTCGTCAGGACACTTTTTCATAGGAAAAGTGCTCGTCAGGACACTTTTCCATAGGAAAAGTGCTCGTCAGGACACTTTTCCATAGGAAAAGTGCTCGTCAGGACACTTTTCCATAGGAAAAGTGCTCGTCAGGACACTTTTCCATAGGAAAAGTGCTCGTCAGGACACTTTTCCATAGGAAAAGTGCTCGTCAGGACACTTTTCCATAGGAAAAGTGCTCGTCAGGACACTTTTTCATAGGAAAAGTGCTCGTCAGGACACTTTTCCATAGGAAAAGTGCTCGTCAGGACACATTTCCATAGGAAAAGTGCTCGTCAGGACACTTTTCCATAGGAAAAGTGCTCGTCAAGACACTTTTCCATAGGAAAAGTGCTCGTCAAGACACTTTTCCATAGGAAAAGTGCTCGTCAAGACACTTTTCCATAGGAAAAGTGCTCGTCAAGACACTTTTCCATAGGCAAAGTGCTCTTCAGGACACTTTTCCATAGGAAAAGTGCTCGTCAGGACACTTTTTCATAGGAAAAGTGCTCGTTAGGACACTTTTTCATATGAAAAGTGCTCGTTAGGACACTTTTTCATAGAAAAAATGCTCGTCAGGACACTTTTTCATAGAAAAAAACTCGTCAGGACACTTTTTCATAGTAAAAGTGATCGTCAGGACACTTTTTCATAGGAAAAGTGCTCGTCAGGACACTTTTTCATAGGAAAAGTGCTCGTCAGGACACTTTTTCATAGGAAAAGTGCTCGTCAGGACACTTTTCCATAGGAAAAGTGCTCGTCAGGACACCTTTTCATAGGAAAAGTGCTCATAGAAAAAGTGCTCGTCAGGACACTTTTTCATAGGTAAAGTGCTCGTCAGGACACTTTTTCATAGAAAAAGTGCTCGTCAGGACACCTTTTCATAAGAAAAGTGCTCGTCAGGACACCTTTTCATAGGAAAAGTGCTCGTCAGGACACTTTTTCATAGGAAAAGTGCTCGTCAGGACACTTCTTCATAGGAAAAGTGCTCGCCAGGACACTTTTTCATAGGAAAAGTGCTCGTCAGGACACTTTTTCATAGGAAAAGTGCTCGTCAGGACACTTTTTCATAGGAAAAGTGCTCGTCAGGACACTTTTTCATAGGAAAAGTGCTCGTCAGGACACTTTTTCATAGGAAAAGTGCTCGTCAGGACACTTTTTCATAGGAAAAGTGCTCGTCAGGACACTTTTCATAGGAAAAGTGCTCGTCAGGACACTTTTTCATAGGAAAAGTGCTCGTCAGGACACTTTTTCATAGGAAAAGTGCTCGTCAGGACACTTTTTCATAGGAAAAGTGCTCGTTAGGACACTTTTTCATAGGAAAAGTGCTCGTTAGGACACTTTTTCATAGGAAAAGTGCTCGCCAGGACACTTTTTCATAGGAAAAGTGCTCGTCAGGACACTTTTTCATAGGAAAAGTGCTCGTCAGGACACTTTTTCATAGGAAAAGTGCTCGTCAGGACACTTTTTCATAGAAAAAATGCTCGTCAGGACACTTTTTCATAGAAAAAATGCTCGTCAGGACACTTTTTCATAGAAAAAATGCTCGTCAGGACACTTTTTCATAGAAAAAATGCTCGTCAGGACACTTTTTCATAGAAAAAATGCTCGTCAGGACACTTTTTCATAGAAAAAATGCTCGTCAGGACACTTTTTCATAGTAAAAGTGATCGTCAGGACACTTTTTCATAGGAAAAGTGCTCGTCAGGACACTTTTTCATAGGAAAAGTGCTCGTCAGGACACTTTTTCATAGGAAAAGTGCTCGTCAGGACACTTTTTCATAGGAAAAGTGCTCGTCAGGACACTTTTTCATAGGAAAAGTGCTCGTCAGGACACTTTTTCATAGGAAAAGTGCTCGTCAGGACACTTTTTCATAGGAAAAGTGCTCGTCAGGACACTTTTTCATAGGAAAAGTTCTTGTCAGGGCACTTTTTCATAGGAAAAGTGCTCGTCAGGACATTTTTCATAGGAAAAGTGCTCGTCAGGACATTTTTCATAGGAAAAGTGCTCGTCAGGACACTTTTTCATAGGAAAAGTGCTCGTCAGGACACTTTTTCATAGGAAAAGTGCTCGTCAGGACACTTTTTCATAGGAAAAGTGCTCGTCAGGACACTTTTTCATAGGAAAAGTGCTCGTCAGGACACTTTTCCATAGGAAAAGTGCTCGTCAGGACACTTTTCCATAGGAAAAGTGCTCGTCAGGACACTTTTCCATAGGAAAAGTGCTCGTCAGGACACTTTTCCATAGGAAAAGTGCTCGTCAGGACACTTTTCCATAGGAAAAGTGGTCGTCAGGACACTTTTCCATAGGAAAAGTGCTCGTCAGGACACTTTTCCATAGGAAAAGTGCTCGTCAGGACACTTTTCCATAGGAAAAGTGCTCGTCAGGACACTTTTCCATAGGAAAAGTGCTCGTCAGGACACTTTTCCATAGGAAAAGTGCTCGTCAGGACACTTTTCCATAGGAAAAGTGCTCGTCAGGACACTTTTCCATAGGAAAAGTGCTCGTCAGGACACTTTTCCATAGGAAAAGTGCTCGTCAGGACACTTTTTCATAGGAAAAGTGCTCGTCAGGACACTTTTTCATAGGAAAAGTGCTCGTCAGGACACTTTTTCATAGGAAAAGTGCTCGTCAGGACACTTTTTCATAGGAAAAGTGCTCGTCAGGACACTTTTTCATAGGAAAAGTGCTCGTCAGGACACTTTTTCATAGGAAAAGTACTCGTCAGGACACTTTTTCATAGGAAAAGTGCTCGTCAGGACACTTTTTCATAGGAAAAGTGCTCGTCAGGACACTTTTTCATAGGAAAAGTGCTCGTCAGGACACTTTTTCATAGGAAAAGTACTCGTCAGGACACTTTTTCATAGGAAAAGTGCTCGTCAGAACACTTTTCCATAGGAAAAGTGCTCGTCAGGACACTTTTCCATAGGAAAAGTGCTCGTCAGGACACTTTTCCATAGGAAAAGTGCTCGTCAGGAAACTTTTCCATAGCAAAAGTGCTCGTCAGGACACTTTTTCATAGCAAAAGTGCTCGTCAGGACACTTTTTCATAGGAAAAGTGCTCGTCAGGACACTTTTTCATAGGAAAAGTGCTCGTCAGGACACTTTTTCATAGGAAAAGTGCTCGTCAGGGCACTTTTTCATAGGAAAAGTGCTCGTCAGGACACTTTTTCATAGGAAAAGTGCTCGTCAGGATACTTTTTCATAGGAAAAGTGCTCGTCAGGACACTTTTTCATAGGAAAAGTGCTCGTCAGGACACCTTTTCATAGGAAAAGTGCTCGTCAGGACACCTTTTCATAGGAAAAGTGCTCGTCAGGACACCTTTTCATAGGAAAAGTGCTCGTCAGGACACCTTTTCATAGGAAAAGTGCTCGTCAGGACACCTTTTCATAGGAAAAGTGCTCGTCAGGACACCTTTTCATAGGAAAAGTGCTCGTCAGGACACCTTTTCATAGGAAAAGTGCTCGTCAAGACACTTTTCCATAGGAAAAGTGCTCGTCAGGAAACTTTTCCATAGCAAAAGTGCTCGTCAGGAAACTTTTCCATAGCAAAAGTGCTCGTCATGACACTTTTCCATAGGAAAAGTGCTCGTCAGGACACTTTTTCATAGGAAAAATACTCGTCAGGACACTTTTTCATAGGAAAAGTGCTCGTCAGGACACTTTTTCATAGGAAAAGTGCTCGTCAGGACACTTTTTCATAGGAAAAGTGCTCGTCAGGACACTTTTTCATAGGAAAAGTGCTCGTCAGGACACTTTTTCATAGGAAAAGTGCTCGTCAGGACACTTTTTCATAGGAAAAGTGCTCGTCTGGACACTTTTTCATAGGAAAAGTGCTCGTCTGGACACTTTTTCATAGGAAAAGTGCTCGTCTGGACACTTTTTTCATAGGAAAAGTGCTCGTCTGGACACCTTTTCATAGGAAAAGTGCTCGTCAGGACACCTTTTCATAGGAAAAGTGCTCGTCAGGACACCTTTTCATAGGAAAAGTGCTCGTCAGGACACCTTTTCATAGGAAAAGTGCTCGTCAGGACACCTTTTCATAGGAAAAGTGCTCGTCAGGACACCTTTTCATAGGAAAAGTGCTCGTCAGGACACCTTTTCATAGGAAAAGTGCTCGTCAGGACACCTTTTCATAGGAAAAGTGCTCGTCAGGACTCCTTTTCATAGGAAAAGTGCTCGTCAGGACACCTTTTCATAGGAAAAGTGCTCGTCAGGACACCTTTTCATAGGAAAAGTGCTCATAGAAAAAGTGCTCGTCAGGACACTTTTTCATAGGTAAAGTGCTCGTCAGGACACTTTTTCATAGAAAAAGTGCTCGTCAGGACACCTTTTCATAAGAAAAGTGCTCGTCAGGACACCTTTTCATAAGAAAAGTGCTCGTCAGGACACCTTTTCATAGGAAAAGTGCTCGTCAGGACACTTTTTCATAGGAAAAGTGCTCGTCAGGACACTTTTTCATAGGAAAAGTGCTCGTCAGGACACTTTTTCATAGGAAAAGTGCTCGTCAGGACACTTTTTCATAGGAAAAGTGCTCGTCAGGACACTTTTTCATAGGAAAAGTGCTCGTCAGGACACTTTTTCATAGGAAAAGTGCTCGTCAGGACACTTTTTCATAGGAAAAGTGCTCGTCAGGACACTTTTTCATAGGAAAAGTGCTCGTCAGGACACTTTTTCATAGGAAAAGTGCTCGTCAGGACACTTTTTCATAGGAAAAGTGCTCGTCAGGACACTTTTTCATAGGAAAAGTGCTCGTCAGGACACTTTTTCATAGGAAAAGTGCTCGTCAGGACACTTTTTCATAGGAAAAGTGCTCGTCAGGACACTTTTTCATAGGAAAAGTGCTCGTCAGGACACTTTTTCATAGGAAAAGTGCTCGTCAGGACACTTTTTCATAGGAAAAGTGCTCGTCAGGACACTTTTTCATAGGAAAAGTGCTCGTTAGGACACTTTTTCATAGGAAAAGTGCTCGCCAGGACACTTTTTCATAGGAAAAGTGCTCGTCAGGACACTTTTTCATAGGAAAAGTGCTCGTCAGGACACTTTTTCATAGGAAAAGTGCTCGTCAGGACACTTTTTCATAGGAAAAGTGCTCGTCAGGACACTTTTTCATAGAAAAAATGCTCGTCAGGACACTTTTTCATAGAAAAAATGCTCGTCAGGACACTTTTTCATAGTAAAAGTGATCGTCAGGACACTTTTTCATAGGAAAAGTGCTCGTCAGGACACTTTTTCATAGGAAAAGTGCTCGTCAGGACACTTTTTCATAGGAAAAGTGCTCGTCAGGACACTTTTTCATAGGAAAAGTGCTCGTCAGGGCACTTTTTCATAGGAAAAGTGCTCGTCAGGACACTTTTTCATAGGAAAAGTGCTCGTCAGGACACTTTTTCATAGGAAAAGTGCTCGTCAGGACACTTTTTCATAGGAAAAGTGCTCGTCAGGACACTTTTTCATAGGAAAAGTGCTCGTCAGGACACTTTTTCATAGGAAAAGTGCTCGTCAGGACACTTTTTCATAGGAAAAGTGCTCGTCAGGACACTTTTTCATAGGAAAAGTGCTCGTCAGGACACTTTTTCATAGGAAAAGTGCTCGTCAGGACACTTTTTCATAGGAAAAGTGCTCGTCAGGACACTTTTTCATAGGAAAAGTGCTCGTCAGGACACTTTTTCATAGGAAAAGTGCTCGTCAGGACACTTTTTCATAGGAAAAGTGCTCGTCAGGACACTTTTCCATAGGAAAAGTGCTCGTCAGGACACTTTTTCATAGGAAAAGTGCTCGTCAGGACACTTTTTCATAGGAAAAGTGCTCGTCAGGACACTTTTTCATAGGAAAAGTGCTCGTCAGGACACTTTTTCATAGGAAAAGTGCTCGTCAGGACACTTTTTCATAGTGCTCGTCAGGACACTTTTCCATAGGAAAAGTGCTCGTCAGAACACTTTTCCATAGGAAAAGTGCTCGTCAGGACACTTTTCCATAGGAAAAGTGCTCGTCAGGACACTTTTCCATAGGAAAAGTGCTCGTCAAGACACTTTTCCATAGGAAAAGTGCTCGTCAGAACAATTTTTCATAGGAAAAGTGCTCGTCAGGACACTTTTTCATAGGAAAAGTGCTCGTCAGGACACTTTTTCATAGGAAAAGTGCTCGTCAGGACACTTTTCCATAGGAAAAGTGCTCGTCAGGACACTTTTCCATAGGAAAAGTGCTCGTCAGGACACTTTTCCATAGGAAAAGTGCTCGTCAGGACACTTTTCCATAGGAAAAGTGCTCGTCAGGACACTTTTCCATAGGAAAAGTGCTCGTCAGGACACTTTTTCATAGGAAAAGTGCTCGTCAGGACACTTTTTCATAGGAAAAGTGCTCGTCAGGACACTTTTCCATAGGAAAAGTGCTCGTCAGGACACATTTCCATAGGAAAAGTGCTCGTCAGGACACTTTTCCATAGGAAATTGCTCGTCAAGACACTTTTCCATAGGAAAAGTGCTCGTCAAGACACTTTTCCATAGGAAAAGTGCTCGTCAAGACACTTTTCCATAGGAAATGTGCTCGTCAAGACACTTTTCCATAGGAAAAGTGCTCGTCAAGAAACTGTTCCATAGGAAAAGTGCTCGTCAGGACACTTTTCCATAGGAAAAGTGCTCGTCAGGACACTTTTCCATAGGAAAAGTGCTCGTCAGGACACTTTTCCATAGGAAAAGTGCTCGTCAGGACACTTTTCCATAGGAAAAGTGCTCGTCAGGACACTTTTCCATAGGAAAAGTGCTCGTCAGGACACTTTTCCATAGGAAAAGTGCTCGTCAGGACACTTTTCCATAGGAAAAGTGCTCGTCAGGACACTTTTCCATAGGAAAAGTGCTCGTCAGGACACTTTTTCATAGGAAAAGTGCTCGTCAGGACACTTTTTCATAGGAAAAGTGCTCGTCAGGACACTTTTTCATAGGAAAAGTGCTCGTCAGGACACTTTTTCATAGGAAAAGTGCTCGTCAGGACACTTTTTCATAGGAAAAGTGCTCGTCAGGACACTTTTTCATAGGAAAAGTGCTCGTCAGGACACTTTTTCATAGGAAAAGTGCTCGTCAGGACACTTTTTCATAGGAAAAGTGCTCGTCAGGACACTTTTTCATAGGAAAAGTGCTCGTCAGGACACTTTTTCATAGGAAAAGGGCTCGTCAGGACACTTTTTCATAGGAAAAGTGCTCGTCAGGACACTTTTTCATAGGAAAAGTGCTAGTCAGGACACTTTTTCATAGGAAAAGTGCTCGTCAGGACACTTTTTCATAGGAAAAGTACACTTTTTCATAGTAAATGTGATCGTCAGGACACTTTTTCATAGTAAAAGTGCTCGTCAGGACACTTTTTCATAGGAAAAGTGCTCGTCAGGACACTTTTTCATAGGAAAAGTGCTCGTCAGGACACATTTCCATAGGAAAAGTGCTCGTCAGGACACTTTTCCATAGGAAAAGTGCTCGTCAAGACACTTTTCCATAGGAAAAGTGCTCGTCAAGACACTTTTCCATAGGAAAAGTGCTCGTCAAGACACTTTCCCATAGGAAAAGTGCTCGTCAGGACACTTTTCCATAGGAAAAGTGCTCGTCAGGACACTTTTCCATAGGAAAAGTGCTCGTCAGGACACTTTTCCATAGGAAAAGTGCTCGTCAGGACACTTTTCCATAGGAAAAGTGCTCGTCAGGACACTTTTCCATAGGAAAAGTGCTCGTCAGAACACTTTTCCATAGGAAAAGTACTCGTCAGAACACTTTTCCATAGGAAAAGTACTCGTCAGAACACTTTTCCATAGGAAAAGTACTCGTCAGGACACTTTTTCATAGGAAAAGTGCTCGTCAGGACAATTTCATAGGAAAATTGCTCGTCAGACACTTTTCCATAGGAAAAGTGCTCGTCAGGACACTTTTTTCGGACATTTCGGAAAAGTGCTCGTCAAGACACTTTTCCATAGGAAATGTGCTCGTCAAGACACTTTTCCATAGGAAAAGTGCTCGTCAAGAAACTTTTCCATAGGAAAAGTGCTCGTCAGGACACTTTTCCATAGGAAAAGTGCTCGTCAGGACACTTTTTCATAGGAAAAGTGCTCGTCAGGACACTTTTTCATAGGAAAAGTGCTCGTCAGGACACTTTTTCATAGGAAAAGTGCTCGTCAGGACACTTTTTCATAGGAAAAGTGCTCGTCAGGACACTTTTTCATAGGAAAAGTGCTCGTCAGGACACTTTTTCATAGGAAAAGTGCTCGTCAGGACACTTTTTCATAGGAAAAGTGCTCGTCAGGACACTTTTTCATAGGAAAAGTGCTCGTCAGGACACTTTTTCATAGGAAAAGTGCTCGTCAGGACACTTTTTCATAGGAAAAGTGCTCGTCAGGACACTTTTTCATAGGAAAAGTGCTCGTCAGGACACTTTTTCATAGGAAAAGTGCTCGTCAGGACACTTTTTCATAGGAAAAGTGCTCGTCAGGACACTTTTTCATAGGAAAAGTGCTAGTCAGGACACTTTTTCATAGGAAAAGTGCTCGTCAGGACACTTTTTCATAGGAAAAGTGCTCGTCAGGACACTTTTTCATAGGAAAAGTACACTTTTTCATAGTAAATGTGATCGTCAGGACACTTTTTCATAGTAAAAGTGCTCGTCAGGACACTTTTTCATAGGAAAAGTGCTCGTCAGGACACTTTTTCATAGGAAAAGTGCTCGTCAGGACACTTTTTCATAGGAAAAGTGCTCGTCAGGACACTTTTTCATAGGAAAAGTGCTCGTCAGGACACTTTTTCATAGGAAAAGTGCTCGTCAGGACACTTTTTCATAGGAAAAGTGCTCGTCAGGACACTTTTTCATAGGAAAAGTGCTCGTCAGGACACTTTTTCATAGGAAAAGTGCTCGTCAGGACACTTTTTCATAGGAAAAGTGCTCGTCAGGACACTTTTTCATAGGAAAAGTGCTCGTCAGGACACTTTTTCATAGGAAAAGTGCTCGTCAGGACACTTTTTCATAGGAAAAGTGCTCGTCAGGACACTTTTTCATAGGAAAAGTGCTCGTCAGGACACTTTTCATAAAAGTGTGCTCGTATCCACAAGAGTTTTTCATGAAATGGTCAAATTCGGCCATGATGGAACTTAACGTCTTTTAC
The DNA here is from genome assembly GCA_947397865.1 of Polietes domitor. Taxonomy (NCBI): domain Eukaryota; kingdom Metazoa; phylum Arthropoda; class Insecta; order Diptera; family Muscidae; genus Polietes; species Polietes domitor. Next base: position 100,495,025 of record OX377620.1, read on the forward strand.
TTTATTATATTTAAAAAATTCAAATTTTTTAAAAAACAATTTCCGGAGTATCGTTTGAGACTCCAGGAAAAAGTAAGTCCGTTTTTAACAGATTTTCTATTGCATATTCGATTTTCTAGAACCGAAATGTGTTGACTTACATTAAATTACATTTGGCTTGCCTTTCATTTCCTTATGAATTAGGGTATTCTTTGTTTTCCAATAAACGATTAATCGAATAATTAGATACCCTAGTCTGAATATCTGATGACGTGTGTGCGCTTATGTAGCAAACGTTCGCTTTGCATGTTGAATGTGAATTGAGCATGAATTGTAACGACTTTTGTTTTGTTTCAAGCACACTTCCATCCATCCACATTCAAATCCGTGCACGTTTGTACCTATGTAGGTACGGATGTATGATGAAACCCATCTGTGTCATAGAGTTTATGGATAGTTACTGTGAGTTTACAACTTTAACACCTGATTCTATTTAAAGTTTTCCAATTGTTTGTTATATTGCCAGCATTTGTTCTCACAGCATGATAGCCTCGTAGCCTGGTAGCATCACATACCGAGCGTACGCTGAACACTTGCACTGTGTATTTGACGATGTAAAATCAGGGATTATCGTAAACCAGACATTTACACTTTACAATAGTAAATCAACAGGAGACGATGAATGAAAAGACTGAAAGGAAAAGGCATGCAGCAAACAACATGTTGCATCCCATGTTGGGGTTTGGACATATTCCGTATATTCAGTTAAAGATCTTCCAAGTACAGTGTTTTCCCGGTTAAACGGACAGGTCCAATTTTTACTCGAACTACGATGTCTAACGAACAAATATAATTATTACTTTTAATAATTATTATTTATTAAGTTCGATCTAATGAACATAGTAAATATTTAAGTATTAAATTAACACTGTGCGACAGTCCAAAAACCATGGTGTTATTCTCCTAGTAGATGTTGTCGAGTAAAACAAAAATCTGTTTGTAAACTTGTCCAGCTAACACGTGTTTATTCAATTTGTTAACTATTTTCAAATTCTGGCATGGAAAGTGACATTGTTTTTCTTATACAAAAAACCGGCCTTAAGAATTTTTTTTAAAAGAAGAAATCTAGACCTTTATTTGGAATCGGTGTGCATGATAAAATTACTATATGTGCTCTTTAAATGCATATTTGCATATTTTCACCTTCCCCCTAAAAAGTAAAACATGAGTAAACTAAATAAAGGGGGGAAATTGAAATGATTGTCAATGCTAAACTTATACGGATAGAAGCATAAAATTTAAACTATATTTAACAGGTATTTTTCTCTTTCATTTGATACCCATATATGACTCGCGAACGTAAGAAAATAAATATTAAAACAACTATAATATATATTAAATTATATACATCCTTTGGCAATAAGAATTCCTGTAAAAAGAATTAGAATTCCGCGCAAAGCAAAAATTTTGAGAAGCTAATTTATTCAGATCAACTGGTAAATGTTATATGGGGAAATTAAACTATTTGAATATATTTAATATATTCAAATATCAATAAAATATTTGGTTATCTGTTGAATGCATTGTAAATATTAATTTAATGAAATCTAATCATAGACTATAATACAATTTAAATTTAAACAACTGAAATATTCCTAGAAATATGCCACAATTCACCAAAAAATCGTCTAAAATGAGTTTTTTCACAAATTACGATGTAATTTCGTTATGTTTAAAACGTATTCAGTAATAAATGTACCTATTAACAGTAGAAAAAAGCGCGTGCTTGAAATCGATATTTTTTCAAAAGTGTCAAAGTTCAGCACAGGCTGTGGAAGTAAGAACTTGATTAATCGTGCTTTACGTTATCTTAGCTTTCAGAAAAATATAAATATATATAAATGTTATATATTACAGTGCATCATATTCCGTTATCGCTGAAAAAGTGATGATCCATTTTCTCCAAAAAGCTGAAGAATTGTGAAATTTTCACAAATTTTGAATTTAAACATCAGCCATTTTTTACGTAGAAGAGCTTTTTTAACAATTTTTCCAGTTAATTTATTTTGGGCCAAAGCGGTCACCATTTAGCTTTTCTATAGTGTAAAAACAGGGAAAATCGGGGGAAAAATTAAAAAAAAAAATTGATTATGAAGCGCTTATCGCCCAAACTATAAGAGATGTTGAAGACGAATACACTCATATAGTTTTTGACGCAACCAGTATACAAATACAATTATGGCAAGACGATAAATAATTTCTTTTTCCGAGGCACTCCAGTTTGGACCCTAACTGGTTAGGGCCCATTACACCTAGAGGGCTCCTAAGCACTTCGAGTATGTCTGTATGAAATTTCATCAAATTCAGTCACGCCGTTTAGAAGTGCTATAATTATTTCCCGTTTTTTCTCAAATTTCCACTGTGATTTGTACAAAAAAATATTTTTTATTTATTTATTATGAATTACAATACAAAGTAAATTTATATTCTAATTTTGGGTCCAGTGATTGAGTCGGGGTGACTAAGACCATTGTAGCTAGTTATTGCAGCGACAGACCAGCGCCTCTGGTGGGAATCGAACCCACAACCCCCACGCTGATAGCTGAGCACGCTACCAACTCGACTAACGGGGCGCTTAACACATTATTATCCTTTGGAAATTAAAAGTTGTGCAAAATAGAGAAAAGATCATCAAATGGAAAACTGAGTACACAGCATACATACTTCTAGTTTCATTTGTATATAGTCTTGTTCAGGCCAAAAAAGTACTGTCGCACATTAAAACTAAGAGAAAATAATATTATTTGATTTTATAACAAATGGATTTTAAAACTCTAAGTGTCATTTTAGAACTCATAAAACCTCTTTTTAAAATAAGTTCGCTAATAATTCGGTTACTTCAAGAATAATATGGAGAAACAGTGCCAAATTTAGTAGTAGTAGTTCCATCTAGAGAAATCAAAAAACCGGTTTTTTGAATTTGTCAGATTTTGGTTTGTTCGAAAATTAGGATTTTTAGAAAACTTGTTTTCGAATTTTTATTTTTGAATGAGATACGATAAGATATTATTTAAAAGTATATATTGTCTTACTACTCTACTCCGCCTGGGTAGTGTAAATTAGTCCCATTCTAATTTTATCAGACAATACGAAACTTTAAGTATACCGATACAGTTAAAACCACCAGCTAAGTAGATTTAACGATGGCTAATTAGTACTTGATCAAATTTGTCGCATAACCAATGGATTAAATCGGTTAATGACGTCCACATAAGTGGTTTTCTGAATTTATCACTTATCGCTGAGTAGCAACCGATATTAAATTATTTTGACCAAGTGACCAAAAGAAGTAAACTGGAACATAAATGATATTTGGAAATAGGGCCCATAAAATAGAAACTTTTGTTTTAGTAGACATTTTCGAGTTCTGTAAAAAACCAAAATTAGAGAAGGACCCAAGGATTATTTTGGGATATTAACATTAAAAATAGGGAAATCATATAAAGGGTGATTTTTTAAGAGCTTGATAACTTTTTTTAAAAAAAAACGCATAAAATTTGCAAAATCTCATCGGTTCTTTATTTGAAACGTTAGATTGGTCCATGACATTTACTTTTTGAAGATAATTTCATTTAAATGTTGACCGCGGCTGCGTCTTAGGTGGTCCATCCGCTTAGTCCAATTTTGGCATTTCCACGTTTTTGAGTAACAGAGACCCAATTGGTGCGAACGGCGACGAATCGAAAATTGGTGGTCATCATTAACACTGGCCGATACAGCTGCGATATTTTCTTCAGTTCGCACTCTACGTAAGCGTGTTGGTGGTTTAATGTCCAACAATGTAAATTTGGTGCGAAATTTAGTCACAATAGCCCGAATAGCCGCTTCAGTGGGTCGATTAAACTGACCATAAAATGGAAGCGCGCAATGAACTTTCTTAACAGAGCACGCATTTTGATAATAAAATTCAATAATTTGCAAGCGTTGTTCGTTTGTAAGACGATTCATGATGAAATGTCAAAGCATACTGAGCATCTTTCTCTTTGACACCATGTCTGAAATCCCACGTGATCTGTCAAATACTAATGCATGAAAATCCTAACCTCAAAAAAATCACTCTTTATATATATTATAGAAATCGGTCGAAAATTGACTACTTTTCGTATTTTTCGATTTTAAAGAAAATTAAAAAATGTATTTTTTTTTGTATTACAGATTTTCACGTTTTTCTGATTTTGAAAATTCAACAAACGTAATTTCTTTTTTTGAATTTGTCGAACTGTTTCTCACACATTTTAAGAGATTTTGCACTCAAACTTTTTTATTAGAAATTGTGATTTCTTAGCTTTATTATGACGCCAAAACTATGTTTGTGCCAAATATTGTTTGGTTGTAATGAACTTTTTAAAAAATATCCTTTTTGAACAAATGTCTGACTTTGCACCAACACAACTTTTTCCTTCAAAAGCCTGTAATGAATTATATACTTATTTGGAAAGGTTGAAGGGTTCCCCGTTTTTTCAGGGTGACCTTTGCCTGCACGAAATTGCACCCTTGGATACGTTTAGTGCAAAAAGTCAGATTTTTTAGTTCCAAAGCGCAATTTAGTCATTATACACTCCACGAGAGTATTATGTCTTTGTGCATTTGTTTGTAACACCCAAAAGGAAGAGTGATAGACCCATTGTTAATTATACCGATCGGCTTAGAATCACTTTCTGAGTCGATTTAGCAATGTCCGTCTGTCTGTCCATCTATTGTTGTAATCACGATACAGGTCGCAATTGTAGCCAGAACTAAACGAAACTTTGCACAACGAAGTTTTTCTGGACAAGGACGAACGCTATTTAATTTGAAGAAAATCGGTTCAGATTTAGATATAGCCCCCGTACGAATTTCACTCCCGATTTGACCCTTTTCACTCTAGATACCACATATTTCAAAAGATTTTCTTCAAAATTGGCAAAACATCTTATAGTTCAACTAGAAACACCTGTGGTAAAATTGGGTCAGATCGGTTTAGATTTATATATAGCTCCCATACAAATTCCGTTCCCAATTTGAATTTTTCCGCTCTAGAATCCACATATTTTAACAGATTTTTTTCAAGATTCGCAAAACACCTTATATTTAAAATAGGAACACCTATGGTGAAAATAAGTCAGATCGGTTCAGATTTATGTATAGCTCCCATACAAATTTCGTTCCCAATTTGAATTTTTCCGCTCTAGAATCCACATATTATATTTAAAATAGGAACACCTATGGTGAAAATAAGTCAGATCGGTTCAGATTTATATATCGGTTCAGATTTATATATATAAAGAATTTCTTAAAATTGAGCATAAGAGGTTATACTTCAACTGGAAAAGCTTATTGTGAAAGTTAGTCACTTCATTCCATGTTTTGATATAGCCCCGAAACAAATATTATTCTCGATTTGACAAATTAGACCAGGTCATATTAACCTGTGATTAGGAAACATACAAAAATTTTTCCCGTTTTCACTTTTTTACTGAATTGAATTGTATTCCGATAGAAAGTGGAGTGTATCATATATTCGGCCCCGCCCGACTTTAGCCTTTCCTTACTTGTTTTGGTCTCATTAACTTCTGAAAAGTAGGTACGGTGAGTAAATTACCTTTATCCTTATGCTAAATTTTAGATCGTTCATTTGCAGGAAATTATTATAGGTATTATTTTGGGTTTGTGGGCATATTTACGGCAAATGAACGATTGTTATAAAATTTAGCATGAGGATAAAGGGAATTTACTCACCTTTTTATCTTCATACCCACGAAAACTCCACATATATTTCGAAAATACCTCAAATTTAGACATATTTTCAACAATTTTTTAAAAATATTTCTATAATAATTTCGTTAAACATATTTTTGTAAAATAACTCTAAAATACCTGAACTTGGATTCTATAATGAAAGTGTTAAAAAGATATTAACCTTTAAAATATGTCAATTTGCAATTTTCACAACTGTCCACGTAAATCTCAAATCATTCTTGACTGTTAGGACAGTGCAACTTGAAGAGTAAACTACACATGTCATTGATATTTTCGGTAGTAATGCAGAATTTTATATTCTTTAATCGTAAAACAAAAGTTTTTCAAAAAGATAAATTTTGGTTTTTGAATTAATCTCCATTTTTGGCGATTTCAACCCTCTGTGCAGAGGTTTCAACTGAAACGTAGAAATAACTATCACACGAATCGAAGAGTAAATTGTTTATAAGCCAACAAGCTTTATTAGTATAGGATAATCATGTGTGAAGTCTTTGCGTTTTTCGGAAGGTCTAGCTTTTCTGACAAGAAATATATTTCGGTACAGCGCAGTAAATAAAACAAGTAAAAACGGCGTTAAGTTCGGCCGGGCCGAGCTTTATATACCCTCCACCATGGATTGCATTCCACAGAGGCTTTCGAGTTTCGTAGAAGTGCAGTAATATTACAGGAAAATATTTTTTTTTAATATAGGCAAACCAAAACAAATACAAATATTGACAAAATAATTTTATAAATTAATATAATATTTTTACTATTTCAAGCCACACTTGTAAGACAAGGCTACCAATACGTTTACATATCGAAATAATACTTCAAGTCAATTCAAAAAGTAAATATTCTTACAAATATTTATATTTTCAAAAAAGCTTAAATACCACAAATATTGGTAGATAGTGGGTGCTACAGTTGGTTATATTTCCATTTTATTTTAATTACAAAAGTACAAATTTTGAAAATCCATTATCTCACGTACATAGTGCAAAATAACCTAACTTCATGATTTAACCATCACTTTTACGGTAAAAAGTACGAATTTGGAAAAATCTTTTTATTCCGCGTGTCTATGCAGTCAGAGGAATGTATACACCAAATTCCATGATTCTAGCTGCAGTCATTTGGTTGGTACCGTTTTTATCCCATTTTTTCCAATTTTACCCCCTTATGAGTACGACTTTCTAAAATCTCTTTATTTTACGTGTCTACGCAATTGAAGGAATGAACACACCTAATTTCACCATTCTAGCTGTAGCCGTTTAGTTGGTACTATTTTGATCCCTCTGTACACATTATATCTCTTGAAAGTACGAATTCGAAAAAACTTTTATATTTCGTGTCTACGCAGTCAGAGGAATGTATTCTCTGAATTTCACGACTCTAGCTGCTGTCAGTTGGTTGGTACTATTTTTATCCCCTTTTTTCATTTTAACCCCAAAAAGTACGCAATCAGACGAATGTATACACCGAATTTCATTATTCTAGATGCAGCCGTTTGGTTGGTACCATTTGTATCCCTCTATTCCCATTTTACCCCTTAAAAGTACGAATTTGGAAAAAATACTTTTACATTATGTATCTACTCAATTAGATGAATGTACACACCAAATTTCGTGTTTCTAGCTGTTATCGTTTAATATGTACCATTTTTGTCCCATTTCATCCCCTACGAATAAGAATCACTTTATGGTGCGCTTTTATGCTATAAGGGGAATGTTTATTCCAAATATCAAGTAAATACAAGCAGACATATACAAAAAGCAGGCTGAAATACTGTAAATATTAGGGGTATTTTCAGTCCTTGTGAGGGAGAAATTTTTCCCTCTGGGCCGCTTTCGCCCACTTTCAATCCCTACCGATCTGCAACCATAAGACACATTTAAGGAAAATTTGAACGTCCTAGCTCATTTCGTTCGGAAGCTAGCGTGCTTTCAACAGACAGACGGGCATAGCTATATCGTCTTAGAATTTTACCACGACCCAGAATATATATACTTTATGGGGTCTCCGATGAATATTTTAAGGTGTTACAAACGGAATGACAAAGTGAATATACCCCCATCCTGGAGGTGGAGGGTATAAAAATAAAAATTTGTAGCATTAAGCTCTCATGTGTTAAACAAGTAAAAAGGCGTTAAGTTTGGACGGGCCAAATCCCACCACAGCACTCCACAGCATTGCCGACAAACTAGACGCTTTCGACTTCACGTAGATATTATGAAATTATGATATTATTTTTCCAATTGCGATATTACTTAAATAAATTGTAATAATGAAACGGTAGTATAAATTTGCAGTAAAGTTGGTTAATTCATTTTAAGGACCTCGCCTTTTTCTAAGCCGAGATTAATTTTTTATACACTCCACGAGAGTATTATGGCTTTGTGCATTTGTTTGTAACACCCAAAAGGAAGCGGGATAGACCCATTGTTAAGTATACCGATCGACTTAGAATCACTTTCTGAGTCGATTTAGCAATGTCCGTCTGTCCGTCTGTCCGTCTGTCCGTCTGTCCGTCTGTCCGTCTGTCTGTCCATCTATTGTTGTAATCAAACTACAGGTCGCAATTATAGTCCGATCTTAACAAAAATTGGCACAAGTAAGTTTTGTGGATCAAGGACGAACGCTATTTAATTTGAGACAAATCGGTTCAGATTTAGATATAGCCCCCATACAAAAGTCGCTCCCGATTTGACATTTTCCGCTCTAGAAACGACATATTGCACCCGATTATCTTTAAAATTGACACAACATCTTATAATCCGACTATAAACACCTATGCAAAAATTGGGTAAGATCGGTTCAGATTTAGATATAGCCCCCATACAAATGTCGCTCCCGATTTGACATTTTCCGCTCTAGAAACCACATATTGCACCCGATTTTCTTTAAAATTGACACAACATCTTATAATCCAACTAGAAACACCTATGCAAAAATTGGGTATGATCGGTTCAGATTTAGATATAGCTCCCATACAAATGTCGCTCCCGATTTGACATTTTCCGCTCTAGAAACCACATATTGTACCCGATTTTCTTTAAAATTGACACAACATCTTAAAATCCAACTAGAAACACCTATGCAAAAATTGGGTAAGATCGGTTCAGATTTAGATATAGCCCCCATACAAATGTCGCTCCCGATTTGACATTTTCCGCATCTAGAAACCACATATTGTACCCGATTATCTTTAAATTTGGCACAACATCTTATAATCCAACTATAAACACCTATGCACAAATTGGGTAAGATCGGTTCAGATTTAGATATAGCCCCCATACAAATGTCGTTCCCGATTTGACATTTTCCTCTGTAGAAACCACATATTGTACTCGATTTTCTTTAAATTTTGCACAACATCTTATAATCTTACTAGAAACACCTATGCAGAAATTGGGTAAGATCGGTTCAGATTTAGATATAGCCCCCATACAAATGTCGCTCCCGATTTGACTCTTTTCACTCTAGTTACCACATATTACAACAGATTTTCTTTAAAATTGGCAAAACATCTTATATTGTAACTAGAAACACATGTGGTAAAAATGTGTTAGATCGGTTCAGCTTTATATATAGCTCCCATACAAATTTCTCTCCCGATTTGACTTTTTCCGCTCTAGAAACCACATATTGTATCAGATTGTCTTCAGATTTGGTAAAACATCTTATATTCCCACTAGAAACTCCCATGGTGAATATCGGACAGATCGGTTCAGATTACAAATTTCGCTCCCGATTTGACTTTTTCCACTCTAGAAACCACATATTGTATCAGATTGTCTTCAGATTTGGTAAAACATCTTATATTCCCACTAGACACTCCCATGGTGAATATCGGACAGATCGGTTCAGATTTAGATATAGCCCCCATACGAATTTCACTCCCGATTTGACTCTTTCCACTCTAGATACCACATATTACAACAGATTTTCTTTAAAATTGGCAAAACATCTTATATTGTAACTAGAAACACCTGTGGTAAAAATGTGTTAGATCGGTTCAGATTTATATATAGCTCCCATACAAATTTCTCTCCCGATTTGACTTTTTCCGCTCTAGAGACCACATAATGTATCAGATTGTCTTCAGATTTGGTAAAACATCTTATATTTTCACTAGAAACACCCATGGTGAATATCGTTCAGATCGGTTCAGATTTATATATAGCTCCCCTAAAAATTTCGCTCCCGATTTGACTTTTTCCGCTCTAGAAACCACATATTGTATCAGATTGTCTTCAGATTTGGCAAAACATCTTATATTTAAACTAAGAACATCTATGGTGAAAATAGGTCAAATCGGTTCAGATTTAGATATAGCCCCATACAAATGTCGCTCCCGATTTGACTTTTTCCGCTTTAAATGCCACATATTCTAATCGATTTTCTTTAAATTTGGCACAACATCTTATAATCTAACTAGAAACACCTTTGGCTAAAGCGGGCTAGATCGGTTCAGATTTAGATATAGGCCCCATACAAATGTCGCTCCCGATTTGACTTTTTCCGCTTTAAATGCCACATATTCTAATCGATTTTCTTTAAATTTAGCACAACATCTTATAATCTAACTAGAAACACCTGTGGCTAAAGCGGGCACAACATCTTATAATCTAACTAGAAACATCTGTGGCTAAAGCGGGCTAGATCGGTTCAGATTTAGATATAGTCCCCATACAAATGTCGTTCCCGATTTGAATTTTGCGCTCTAAAAACCATATATTGTACCCGATTTTCTTTAAATTTGGGACAACATCTTATAATCCAACTAGAAACACTATGCAGAAATTTGGATAAGATCGGTTAAGATTTAGATATAGCCCCCATATAAATGTCGCTCCCGATTTGACTTTTGCCGCTTTAAAAGCCAAATATTGTGCTCGATTTTCTTTAAATTTCGCACAACATCTTATAATCTAACTAAACAAAACTATGGTGAAAGTGGGTAAGATCGGTTCAGATTTAAATATAGCCCAAATTCAAATGTTGCTCCCATAAGTTTAACCGATTTTGGCCAAACTATACATTTTATATTTCACATATTTCGTCCCAGGTTTCAATATATCCTCATACAAAAGTCCTTTCCGATATAAAATTTTTTGTCAAACACATACATTTACAGGATACAAAAAACCTTCCCGTTTTCACTTTTTCACCGAATTTAATTGTATTTGGATTGAAAGTGGAGTGTATCATAGAGTCGGCCCCGCCCGACTTTAGCCTTTCCTTACTGGTTTATGATATATTTATATCTAAGTAATATTTCGAGCGTATTCAATAAAATTATGCTTAAATAACCTAAATATTAGATACTATTGACGGTATTTTCATTCGTTGTCAAGTAAAAAGGTTTCCCTTTGGAAAACCATTTCAATTCCATCTTCCACACTGTCAGAGGAGCATAAATATCAAATTGCTTTCGAAAATCATTTATCATTCGCGTTCAAAGTGGAATGTACATACCGAATTTTATTATTCTAGCTGCAGGTCGGTTCCAATGTTAACCGGGTTCCCACATGTTCCCCCTTAAAAGTTCGATTTTCAGAAAATCCCATTGTTTTACGTGTAGGAAGTACACTGTACATGCAATTGGAGGTATGTAAATACCGAATTTCACCTTACTAGCTATTGGTGTTTCACTGGTACAATTTTTATAACTTTTTGTCCCCATTTTCATCAACTAAAAGTATGGATCATTTTATGGTGTGCGTTGAACTTAGCAAATATCAAGTAAATACAAACCAGAAATATTTGGTTTTTCATTTGGACAAGCAAAATTTGTTTCCGCTGCACCGATTTCGCCCATTTTCAATCCAATTCATGATTTTCTGAAATGTATTTCATCAAAGAAACTAGCTGAATCTTAGAAAAGTACAATAGTACAGATCGAAAAAAATTTACACGGACACCCCTAGGTTTAAAGGTTATAACAACACAAAATATTTTTGATCCGTGTACCCTACGTAGAAAATTTTCATACAAGCTGCGGCAAATATTAAATGGAATAGAGCTAGGACCTTGAAATTTTGCAAACATCACTTATATCGTCAAATTAGATCAAAAACAATTTGTTTAAATCCACCCACAACCACGCCTACCCACAGTAACATAAAACGAAAAAAAAGTCCCAACTTTCTTATTTTAATACGTATGTTAATAAAAATGATTACCAGTGATTTCAATTGAGTCCACAATTAAATGAAAATTGTCAATGCCACACACAACGCCCAAATATTTGTTTACGATTTTCGAAATTTTAGATAAAAATTATTTTATTTTTTAATCGATGACAAACGGCTATTATAGCTTTATAAATAACTTAAGATTAATATCGGCCCATTATTTACATGCGCTCGCATGCCATAAAACCTTAAATCCCTAAATTATGTTTTAAATGAATTTTCCAAAATACATTAACAGAGAACAACGAAGAAAGTATTATTTAATTTTTGGCTTAGAAAGTTTTACCATTCCAGTAATAAAATCGATGTTTGCAGCTGTAAGCAGAATATTATTTCTAAAATGAATAAATAAGACAATAGTTTAACAATATTTGTAAATGCCGAGGCATCGGTCGACCTCGCGAATATAGCTTTATACTGTAGAAAATAAACAATACTGCATAAATACTACCTTCAGGTAATCCTCTGTCTGAAAAGGGAACCAAAAACGTAATTATACTTTTTTAAACGTAAAAAATACATCAAAAGCTCATATTTTCTACGAACTAAACGAAATTTGAATGCGATACATGGTTTCCGAGATACACCCCAATAAAATAACCTTTATTATGAAGACATTTTCAACTATTTTACCATTTATGTGCTGTGCCAGGCTCCCTTATTAGTGCAACGATTACAATCATTATTTTTTCAATGAAGACCGACCCATAATGTGATGCACAAACCTAATGCCAACATCCGTTTGTTCAGGATCGCTGTTCAATTTCTATTAATTTTTTCCCTTAACTTACCAAATTCATGATCCTTGCCTCCGACCCAGTGTAAGTGGCACCGAACCGAACCGAACCGAACGGATGTTTGTAACTATGAGAATATTACAGGTTATTTGGCTGTAAAGTAGTTGTTTGGGTTTTATTACTGTTGTTGCCGAACAGGCACACTTGTAGGACCCAGCGGTAGCAGCAGTGGCTCCATTACCCTTTTACTATTGCTGAGTTAGCTTGCACCAAACATATATGGACAAACTCACAACAAGCACATACATACATACATACACACAAATAAGATGCAAGGACCATATAGAGCACAAACAACAACATAACAAACCATCAGCATCATTTGGATTTATGTTTGTACGGGAGTGAGAGTACTCGAACAACAGCCATTGCATGTTGCTATTGCTATTGTTGTTGTTTTGTTTTTTTTGATTGTTTCTCCCATTCATTTCCATTTCCAATACAAACAAACATGTACTCATCCCAGCGGGAAAAAGAAGGCGTACGCAAGGCCTTCTCACAGGCCTTCTTAGGGAGGCGCAAGGCATGCTTGCTGCATTCTATACTCATTCAAAATTAACACAGGGTAAGATTGGAGAGCAAGGCCTTCCCCTCTCGCTTCTATTCGCAGGCCTTCTAGAAGGGCTCTGACAAAAGGCCATCTAGAAGGCATCCTACCAAAGACCTTCTGGAAGGCCTGCAACCAAAGCGCTTCCAGAAGGCCTTCTAGAAGGTAAAAAATAGGGCGCAAAATTAAAAAAAATATGACGAACCAATGGACCAGAATTTTTTCAATATTTCTGGCCTTGTTCTTGGCAGTATATTAATTTTCAATTTAAGTCTTTCAACATTTTTTCAATTTAAATCTTTCAACATTTTTATTTGCCTCGGCTGGAATTTGAATCCATGATCTTCGCATTGTTAATCGGACGTGCTACCTACTAAACTACAGAACTTTATTGTCTGTTTGTGTCAAAAAGTTTATAGAAACACACGACCCTTAATCAAAGCGAACACCTTCGCTGCTGCCTTCTTTTGGCAGGCCTTTTAGCATGCCTGGCGAAAGAAGGGAAGTAGGAATGAGCCACAGAATATTGTTATGCGTTTACAACAAAAAGTGTGTAGAAAATACCCATCGATAAATCGAACACCTTCCGCGCTGCCTTCTCTCGCAAGGCCTTCTAGCATGCCTATCCGAAGAAGGCAAGCAAGCATGAGTTATCGATCGTGTAGCATCTAATGGGAAGGCCTTCTAAAATGCCTTTTCGTAGAAGGCCTTCAGGAATGGGTGTCGGACGTGTAATAATATTTCTGAAGAAAGTATGAAGGATATGATAAATATTTTGGTAATAAAGTAAGAACATTTTTTGTTTGTTCTTGAAGAGGATAATAAATGGGTCTATATGAAAACATGTATAAAGACATTTGTATAAAGACTATAGCTACATTTAAACCGATTTGCTTAATATGAAATATCGTTCGTATTACCCCGACAAAATCCACATTTAAAGTTTCATTTGAATCGGTCAAGAATTGCGACCTGTAGTTTGATTACAGAAATAGCAATGTCTGTCTGCATTGCTAAATCGACTCAGAAAGTGGATCTATGTCGATCTGTATTATATTGCCTCTTTTAGTTGTACAAACAAAGGCATAACGACAACAACAACAAATGTGTTTTAACACTAAATAAACAAAACATTTTAAAAATAATCAGGAGAATTGTAAAAATATCTTTCATAAAACTCGTAAAAATAATAAAATCGACTCCATCCGTACTGCCTTCATTCTTCCAGCATGCTAGCAGGCCTTCTAAAGGAAGGCAATGAAGAATGTCTATTGCATCTATCTAATAGTAAATGAGAAGGCCTTTCTAAATGCCTTCTCAAAGAAGGCAGTCGAGAATGAGTATAGGACTTCTAAATGCTTATGATTTGGCCTTCTGGTAGGCCTTCTTAGAGAAGCGAGGTGAGAATGTGTGCCAAATCTTTTTCATGGGCGAAGAAGGCCTTCTGGAATGCCTATTTTCAGGCATACAGGCCTTCCAAATTTTCCCGCTGGGATGTTGATATTCTTGATATGACTGAGAGTGTGAGTGTGTGTGTGTGTTGGAGTGTGAATATGCACATTCCTCGGTGAGAATACTATTATTTTACTCAAGGGAGAGAGCTCAACAGCTTTAAAAAATTCATAGAGCTGAACTGAACTGGAGATAGTTGAGTTGAGTTGATCTGTGCTGAGTTCCCTTCAGCTCAGTGTCACAGCTCACTTTCGTTTGTGTTGCCGGTTGACATAAATTTGAATGTAACGAATGGGGTGGCTGTGTTACGTTTACTTGCCACTTGACATGAGTGTTAACAAGTACAAGTTTGCATATTCCACAGGGGGAAGAGGTGCTCCGAATGGTATGATAACTCTGTGCAACAAAAAATTTTGTGTCCGCGACCTAAGAATTTATTTTCTGTGTACATTGAGGCATGCTATTTCATAAAATTAGGCTACTGAGGGGTATCATATAGTTGACCAATTAGCCATTCCTTAGTGATTAACACGTAAGTATTTTCGAAAATTTCAGTGCAAAGGACACATATTTTTCATTGAAGAACAGGGCCAGGAAAAGGCTCTGTGGGCGAGTGGGCGTCCAAAAACGCCTGCTTAACTCCATTCTGTATGGTATTTAACATTCGACCAGACTGATCATAACACCTTTTGTATTTACTTATTTTCGACTTGTCGCTGTAGCGACAAACGAAAAATCCAATCAAAATACTCCCACTTTATCTGCATTTATAAACTTCTTTGTGATCAATGCTAACAGGAATGGGTGTTAACATGCCGGTGTAGTGATTGTGTGGCCGACACATTGTGCAACCCCACACATTTGATTTAGAAAGCTGAAATTTACATCATAAATGCTACGATTTGTTGTTATTGCTTTTACTGCTGCACAGTGGGGCGTTTGAGAGACATATTTTCTAAATAAAGCAGGAACTTCTTACCTGCTTCAACGATTATAATGGAATTATCTGGTAGTTACTGGAAAAAGATAACTTCGTAACAGAGCACTGGATCGATTCAAAAATATTATAAATCAAAAAAACTCTCATATTGAATTATTGTATTTGTGTAGTTCATTATTCGAACATTTCAGTGAGGGTCACCAAAGACACCAACGTTTTAAGTAAAGCTTTTTACGCCTAGTAAGCCAAATTACACGCAATTACAAAAAATATACTAGGGTTAAAATTCGTCCATGTTTTTGGCAGCTTTTTTGACCAAATGAGAGTATTTCGATAGAGCACGCTAAACAAAAATTACAAAATGGATATTTTTGTAAAATTTTCAATTTCGCGGGAGATATGGCTAAAATGATCTGTAGTCATGATATTAGACTAATAACACTGTCCAACAAATTAAGACTTTTTGATTGGAACTGAACAGCGAAAGCGGGTGTTAGTAAATCATTTTTGCAGAATAAATGTACAGTCCACCTGGTTTGATTTTCTGAGTGGGTGTCTAAGTTTTAAAAAAAGTTGTAAGTTAATGTCTGACAGAATTATTTTTGTCAGAACTATATTGTGGAATTTCTCTCTATATGGGCCAATTTCATCTCTTCTCGAGAAAATAAAAAAGTCCTTTCAAAAAGGACATTTGCTGATTAAAATATTGTTCGAAAAATTTGGCCGGACAATTTCAGTGTTGGTAAGTATAAATTAAAATAAAAATTGTGTATTTTTGCAAATGTTTTCGCGGGAAATATGGCTAAAATGATATTTTTTGTGATTTTTTCGCAATCTATCCAATAGTCTTATTTTGTGGCCCTTGTATCAACTTTCTTTAGCTGGGATTCTGAAACTATTCTGTTAGATGACGTAATGTAAAAGTGTAACAGATATGGTTTGATGTAGTCACACATTCCGGGACTTTTCGTCTAATTTGTTATATTACAGTAAATTTCATTTTATGACAACTTTTACTTTATTGAGTTCAAGTTTTGATGTAGGCTACGTTAAATCATTCTACCGATATTTAGTAATGTATAGACGCTGATAGTGTTGTATAGCCGAACAACTCAAGACTGTCACTAACCACTTCGAGAAATTTCAAAGGATTTCGATATTCACCTGATTTGGGTGAAAGGGCATAGGACCATCTTAAGGAATTGTAAAGCTGATTATATTCAAATCTACTGGAACTTTCTTGTTCCAGTCATCATGCAAGCTCAGGCAGAAGGGGAATAGGAGGTGTGCAGATAGAGAAATGCACACCTTCTATGGAGAATTGCAAAGATGGTCTTGCCAAAGTATGACTTAAAGGGTCCATCTCCCTTCTTTCACTCGAGAGATTCCAAAACCAACTACGTTCATTTCAGTAATGTTAGGGTATCCAATTAATCGAACTTATAAATTATTCTATTACTCGCAAACAATGAATTTCCAATTAATCGAATAATGGTCCTTAAGGTTATTCAATTAACCGAGTAATTGTCCCCCTCAATTGAATATAATTATCAGAATGAGTCAGTTATTTTCTATAATTATCTGCAAATGAATTTCAATAGTTCAAAATAAATTCTGTGCAAAAACATCAAAAGAGTATGAGAACCATCTGCAATACATTGACTTCTGTATCACATTTTATATTTCTGAACGATTCTGATGTATCTGATTTTATTTGAAGAAAATATGGTTTTTGTTCGAAATTTAATATAAGGTGAAAGTTTAGGTTTTTAGGAATAGCGATTTAATTAAATTAATTTAATTAAAACTGTATAGATAATTTGATTCTCAATAATATTCGACATGTCCATTAGGGCGTACCTCAAAAAAAAAGTTCGCCGTACACCTTCGAATATGAAGTATTATTGAAAGGTAGTTTCAAAAAAAAAAATTTTATTTTTTTATGCCGAACGTAGGGGTCGCGCTTTTACATTTTTCTATATAACTTGTATTTATAAACGGATTTTAAAGTGTGATACATCGATGTTTTTGTCTCGGCGAGGCCGATTTTTTTGTCTTTGAAGTCATTGAGCTCAAGCACCCCCTTCTGGTACTTACCCATCATTTCTCAGTTGCTACTACCCTAATGTACCACTCTAATAATCGAAAATTAAAGCTCGCATAAAATCATGAATCATGTTTGAGCTCAATGACTTCAAAAACAAAAAAATCGGACAAAAACATCGATGTATCACACTTTAAAATCCGTTTATAAATGCAGAAGTTATATAGAAAAATGTAAAAGCGCGACCCCTACGTTCGGCATAAAAAAATAAAAAAAATTTTTTTGAAACTACCTTTCAATAATACTTCATATTCGAAGGTGTACGGCGAACTTTTTTTTTTACTTGTAACCTGGTACGCTCTAATGTCCATGTACATTATTTAAACATAAAACTTTATTTTCTAATTTTAATTAACCTTTAGACAAGATTCGAAATCCGCGAAAATATAATAAAATAAAAATAATAAATAAATACAAATAATAAAAAAACAACACATTACTTCATATACATCAAAAATCATAGCGTCATTAATATTCGGTTTCTTAAAAAAAGTTAATTAATAAGGCAAAAACAAGTTTTTGTGAACATTTAGTATTTAGTAGGCCTTTTACACGTTTTGGCATATTTTCCACAATTTTTCTGGTACAGGAAATTCGTATTTTATCCCATTCTTCATGTAGTCATTATTCGATTAATAGAATAAAAATGATATGGAAGGGATACTCTTTTTCCAATAAGAACCCCGTGATATCACAGTGGATCTAATCTGGCCTAAGTGAGATGATTACTTTCTGATAGCCACCATAGCTAAACATAACCTAATAGACGGCTTGGCCTATGGACGAAATATTTTCCAAATCTTCATTCAGCATTTGTCTTTAGGGGACGAACCTAATGATCTATTATTTCCTGGTGCAAATTCACCTGGCATTAAAATTACATGGTGGAGTAGCTTATAACAACATTATTTTTATACTCTCCACCTCCAGGATGGGGGTATATTCACTTTGTCATTCCGTTTGTAATACCTTGAAATATTCATCGGAGACCCCATAATATATATATATATATATATTCTGGGTCGTGGTAAAATTCTAAGATATCCGTCTGTCCGTCTGTCTGTCTGTTGAAAGCACGATAGCGGCCGAAAGAAATGAGCTAGGGGGTTCAAATTTTATCTAAATGTGTCTTATGGTTGTAGATCGGTTGGGATTGAAAGTGGGCGAAATCGACCCAGAGGGAAAATTTTTCCCTCACAAGGACTGAAAATACCCCTAATATTTAGAGTATTTCAGCATGTTTTTGAACATATTAGCTTGTATTTACTTGATACTTGCAATGCGCATTCCCTTTATAGCATAAAAGGGCACCATAGAGTGTTTTTTATTTGTAGGGGGCGAAAGGGGATAAAAGGGATAAAAATGGTACCTATCAAACGACAACAGATAGTAACACGAAATTTGGCGTGTACATTCCACTAATAGAGTAGATACATAATATAAAAGTATTTTTTCTAAATTCAGACATTTGAGGGGTTAAATGGGGATAGAGGGATAAAAATAGTACCAACCTAACGACTGCACCTAGAATAATGAAATTCGATGTATACATTCCTCTGATTGCGTAGACACGTGAAATAAAAGAACTTTCCAAAATTCGTACTTTTTGGGGTTCAAATGGAAAAAGGGGATAAAAATAGTACCTACTAAATGACCGCAGCTAATATCATAAAATTCGGAGTATACATTCTTCTGACTGCTTAGACACGAAAAATAAAGTTTTTTCCAAATTCGTACTTTTAAGGGATACAATGGCTACAGGGGATAAAAATAGTACCAACTAAACGAATACAGCTAGAATGATGAAATTCGGTGTGTACATCCCTCTTATTATGTAGATACGTAAAATAAACAGAGTTTAGATAGTCGTACTCTTGAGGGGGCAAAATTGGAAAAAGGGGATAAAAATGGTACCAACAAAATGGCCGCTGATAGAATCATGGAATTCGGTGTATACATTCCTCTGACTGCATAGCCCCATAAAATATTTTTTTACAAATTCGTACTTTATTTTGTTACTTTTACGACAAAAAAAATGGTAGAATCATAAAGTTGTCTTATACTGCGTACGTGAGAGATCAGGTATTTTCAAAATATATACTTTTGAAATTAAAATAGGATGGAAATACAACCAACCAAACGACTGTAGCTGCAAATACGCTCTCTATCACCCAATATTTAGGGTATTTATGATTGCTCCCATATATTTACTTTATGATTTGAAGTATTATTTCCTTTATATATATACATAGTAGTGAAATTTCTGATTCTCTTGTAGCTTGGAAGCACCACAAAGAAAATAAAAGTTGTAGCTTGCGAAATGGGATAAAATATAGAATAGAATGATACGACAACAGCTAGAATCATGAAATTCGGTGTGTACGTCCCAATAAATCGTAGACACGTAAAATAGAGAGATTTTTCGAAATTCGTACTTTTAAGGGATATAATTAAAAAAGAGGGATAAAAATGGGACCTACCAAACTGCTGAAGTTGAAATCATGAAATTCGGTGTATACATTCTGACTATAAAGAATCGAAAAAGGGTTTTTTCGAAATTTGTACATTTGGTCGGGCAATGGGGCGAAACTTGGGATATGGGGAATGGGGATATCTTTAAAATTTATACTTTTCTTATCACTTTGTCTGTATCTGAAAATGCTTCTTTCTAATGGCGACTGACAATCGCCTAATATTTATAATTACAGCATTTTATTTATATATAGTAGTCGATTTTCAACAGTGCGCATAAGTATACATTATAGTTGGAAATAGTAAACAAATATAGTAATACGCAGAAAAATGTTCGTAATATTGTACTGTACTTCTATGTAAAGTCGACATCCTTTAATATGCTGGTAATACTGTGGAATGCACTCCGTTGTGGAGGGTATATAAGTTTCGGCCCGGCCGAATTTAACGCCTTCTTACTTGTTCATTTTTCAAATGTCTTATTTATTTGGATAAACAATAAAAGAAAATATATGTTAGTAAATTAAATATATACACATTTGGATGTAAATTTAAAACTAAACAAAAATTGTATTTCCCTTTTATTGTCTAACTAGCTGAACCCCCTTCCGCTTCACCAGGTAGAAAAACAGACTGAAATTAAAATCTGGCTTCATATTGTTTTTTTCTTGTGATCGATAATATATGTACCACTTATAATCAAGGTACTTCCCTGAGACACTAAAGAAATGGGTATGTTCCATGGAGAATATTAAAGAACAGAACTTTAGTTTACGGCGAATAAAGGAAGAATAATGGAAGGAAATATCAAAAATCAAATTGATTTTAAGTTCAGTGTGATTCTGCTCCTTTCCACTGCCAAAACAAAAATCTTCGTACGTAAGTAGAACTTACTTAATCGAATAGCTGGAATTCGAATGTTCTACATTCTAAACACATAGAAAGTCAGTCAAATTGTCCACTAATCAAAAAAACACAAAAGCTAAACAATTATTATAATTTAAGCTTTTGACGAATGAATATTTCTTTTTTTTTTGTTACCTTTCTTTACTATTGTGCTAAGAAAATCCAAAGAATACGTTTAGTTTTTACAAAATTCAAATCAAAATTTCCTCTTCTTTCAAATCCCTCCCATTTGTATATTGTCTACGCAGGTTACAAATAAATTAACTCACACAACAATATAGGAATCTCGATGTCGAATATACTCTAAAACAGGTTTTAATTTCGTATGGGTGGTTGGCGGTCACTTTCCGCCCATCTTTGCACAACTATTTCCACTGGATCTACTCACACAAATTTTCAGCACTCTAGGTGTCATAGAACTGACAATGTTCAATAATAGGTTATAACTTCGTATGAGAGGTGCACTTTTCCAATACCGCCCATTTTTGGCACAACTACGCACATTGGTGCTAGATGAACTTTCACAAAATTTCAGCACTCTAGCTGCAACTGTACTCCGAATATGCTAATTTATAAAAAACCCAAATCTCCAATTTGTGTGGGAGGTGCCAAGCCCACCGAAAATATCAAAAATTTATATAGCCTATTTTCACCTCCGGTTCAGCATGAACATACTGTGAAAATTTCAAGAATATCGGTCCAGTAGTTTAGGCTGCTATAAAGAACAAACAAATTAATTTTTATATATATAGATATAATCGTATAACAAAGGGTGCAGTTTTGTGGTAGGAATTATTAGGAAGTCATAGAAATCACTCTCATACCCCTTAACTTAAGCAATACGATTGAAGCTTAAAAATATGAATTTACCGAATGTTCAAAATTGTTCCTACAATTAAAATACCTTAATTATTTGACTCAACACAAGTCAGTTTCGATGCTTAAGCTCAAAGATGTCGTAGCCGTACGATATGACTGTTTTATTTTCTGTAGAAATCTTCGTGATCTCCCATTGTGAGCAGTTACTGTAACGAGTGTTTGTTTCCATGTTTTTGTTGCGGCAATAAATAAAATTGTATGGACTTTGTATCCTGCTATTCAACTGAACAAATGTACAAATGTAGCAATGAATACAATTCGAATACATGTTGTTTGTTAGTAGTTTTTGTTATATTTGTAGGTATTTTGTCGGCGTGCATGACTGAATATAAATACAGCACCAGGTTGTTGCATTAGAAAGTACCGATAATAGAATATCCAATGCGGAATCCCGGAAACCCCGAAGAAAAACTCCAAGCTTGGCACAGGCGACACCAACAAAATTTTCTATTAAGAATATTATTTAATTGCACCTATCGCAAATAAAATTTCCCCGGGAATGAATTGGTCACTTAAAATTGAAATGGTTATTTCTACTAATTTTTCAAAAATATTCTGTCGTTTTATTTCGAATTGATCATCTTATTTCCGTTGCAAATCATATAAGTGAAAGCTATATATGCCTATATTACAATAGAAAATTCCACGCTCTTAATGGGAACTTCAAGGGAATTCTGGGGATTTTGTTTTTCACTAATATAATATAATAATAATCCAAATATTCAAAAAGATTGTCCTCCCTCCCCTTCAGAATATCAGTCTTTGCTTATGTCTATGTCATAGCCTGTTGTGGGCCTAATTTGTCTATATTTTCAAAATAAAAATAAGAATTTTGCACAATATTTGCTTTTTCTATTTTCAAGACAAATTTATCTCCACCTCGATGGATAGACTATGATTAATAAATGATTGTTTTTCTTTGTAACGCTACTCAATTCAATGGCCAGTGACTGTACATATGTACAGCATGTATGTGTATTTCAGTTTATATGTACATTGTACATACATGTACGTTTAGCGGGTGGTGATAACGATGATGTTGTAGCTGCCGTAGCAATGGTTGTAATATATGGCCCAACATAAATATGTTTGTTTTCGTTTCATATTCTTTGTCGAATATTTAACGTCCACTTCAATTTGCCTGTGAAGCTCCCTCCAGTGGCAGTAACCACAGCGACAGCAAATATTAACCAAAACGAATCAGACAACAGCAATAGCAACAGCGAGCAACAACAACATCAACAACCATGAATATTAGCAATTCTCATAAGGCAATAAACATGGCTCATTACTTTTGACATTATGGCATGTTCGTTTGGTGTGTATGTACAATGTATGTACATCTGTACACACACACACATAAAATATAATTTTATTTCAGTTTCGCTCCTTATTTTGGTTTAATAATGCGTATTTGTTTTCAAAATATGCAGACACAAACAGGACATGATTGTGTAAGAGACACATGGGAAATTTCATGCAAAAGTGGCAAGAGATGGTTTTAAAATAAGAATTGATTGATCTGATCCACTCCATCGTCGGTCTGTCCATCTACTGGTCGTAATTTGTGTACTCTGGTACTCCTGATTGAGGCTTGTGGTTGGTGAAACGTATAAGTGTATTTTCTAACACACAGAATATAGATTATACGCAAGGGGGTACGGTTTTAATGTATCCAGCTGAAAGCAGCACTGATTTTTTAGTGATTGCAAATTTCGAAATCTTTTTTCAATAATTTTACGATGGGACAAACAGACAAATTAAAATCCGCTTTCATATTGATTTTTCTCGTGATCAGTAATATATGTGCCAATTACAATCAAGGTAATTCCCTGAAATACAAAAGAATTGGATATATTCCATGGAGAGCATTGAAGAACAGAACGTTAATCAAATTGATTTTTGGTTGAGCGTGATTCTCCTGCTTTCCATTACCAAAACAATAAACTTCATTCGTAAGTAGAAATTACTTAATCTGGAATTCGAATGTAGTACATTCAAAACACATAGAAAATCAATCAAATCGTTCAAATCAAAGAACACAAAAACTCAAAAATTTATATATTTTCCGTTTTCTTGACTTAAGTTGGCATTTGACGAAGGGATATTACATTTTTTAACCTTTCTTTACCACTTTACTAAGAAATTCCAAATAAAACATGTAATTTTACAAAATTCAAATCAAAATGTTCCCATCTTTCAAATCCCGCCCATTTGTATATTGTCTAAGCAGGTTACGACTAAATTAACTGACATAAAAGTTTTGGAGTATTGGTGTCGAATATACTCTAAAACAGGTTTTAATTTCGTATGGGAAGGAACACACCCACTTTTCGCCCATCTTTGCACAACATTTTACGCTCGATCTATTCACAATATTCGATAATAGTTTTTAACTTCGTATGGAAGGTGCCACATCCACTTTTCCAATATCGCCCATTTTATATGTGTCATAGAACTGTCAATATTTAATAAAAGGTATTAACTTCTTCTATTCCGATAAAAATGAAAGTGCGTAACCAATTTCAAGGTCTCGTTTCAACCGTACGATTCTCGAAAAACATTTTTAGTTCCCCATTGACATCAGTTTTTCCCACATATTTTCCATTTCTTAAGATCTAAATATTTCTTTTACTGATTGGGATCGACGATAAAAATACACATGAGTCATTCCATGTCAAGCGGTATTGTTTTTGAACTCGACAGCTGCCATAGATTTGAAAATTTGTGTATGTATTCTTCTCATAAAAATATTGTATACGTATAATTGAAAATATAAAAATAAATTGAACCGATTACATTTTATTCGATTAATCGAATATTTAGTATCAAATATTTGTTCGAATAATCAGAAATGGCCGGTTTTCGAAAAAAGGAATGATTAATCCGTACCAAATAAACGAACATTCGGAATGTTATACTACCAAACATTTTTGGAAAGTATACATAATTGCACAAATGATTTTGTTGTATATCTACCAAAATTTTGGAAGGCATCATTCAATTTTTAATGAGAACTTTGTGAAAATTATATTTGTGCTTTGGTAGCTCAGTATACAAAAGTCTATTTGGGGTTGAAAACGTTTCAGAATATCCTGTCACTGAAAGAGAAAATATTGTCGCTGAAATTAGCCTTTTGTCCGAACTAAACGAAGCAATAAAAATTCAAATACAAATTCCAGCAAAAACCGAAAAGTAGAATCGAATTACATACAAGATTTTTTATAATTAGATAAATCGAAAAAAGAACTCAAAAACTTATTTACATGCTCTTCTCTCTATTGCTGCGACTTCAACAGTAAGTGAAAAAGATTTTTCGAAATCGAACTTTATTAAAACAAAGGGGAAGAAATCCAAATACAATAGCTTTTTCAAATAAAACGATGAAACTTGATTATGTGTTATATATTCTTATCAAAATCTAAATAATTTACAGGGAATTTTATTCGATTAATCGAATATTCGAATAAGAGCTGTCTACTTTATTCGGTTAATTAGAAATTTTGTATTTTCGAATAAATACTACTTTTTTCAAAAATGTATGTTCATTCAATCGCCGGTAACTCCTGAAATACTTTACCGATTTAAATGTGTTATACCTTGTTTTGAAGGTAATTTCTATTAAAAGCAAGTAAGATATTGGTAAATTTGGGCGGTCCGGCTATATGATACACTCCACTTTCTATCCCAATACAATTCAATTCGGTAAAAAATGAAAACGGGAAGGATTTATGTATGTTTCCTAATCATAGACTAATATGACCTGACCCAATTTGTCAAATCGGGAAGAATATTTATATCGGGGCTATATCCAATCATGGAATGAAATGACCCACTTCCACTTCAAGTATAACGTGTTATGCTCAATTTGAAGAAATTCGGTGAAAATACGTGGTTTCTATAGCGGAAAAAGTAAAATTGTGAGCGAAATTTATATGGGTGCTATATATAAAACTGAACCGATCTGACTCAATTTTACCATGGTTATTCCTAGCTTAAATATAAGATGTTTTGCAAAATTTTAAGACAATCCGATAAAATCTGAACCGATCTGACCTATTTTCACCAAAGGCGTTTCTTGTTTAAATATAAGACGTTTTGGCATATTTGAAGACAATCTTATAAAATGTGTGGTTTCTAGATCGGAGATACTCAAATTAGGAGCGAAATTTGTATGGGAGCTATATATAAGTTAAGATAATAAAAATTGGAAATCCTTTTTAAAAAGGTTTTGGTGTTGTCTTCCGACAACACGTCTTTTCTTTATTGAATCAAAAATCAGACACACTTTAATTTTAGAATAAACTAATCTAAATGCATTCGTTGACGGCAGAGCGTCAACGGGCAGCGGACTGAGTTGGCACTTTCCTGTGGGAATAAACGTTGCGCGTGTTGACATCCGATACCACGTAAACAGATTGGAATGCCTGGGAAAAGGTGGGTTGTCATCCGACACTGCACAAACAAGGTGGAATGCTGAAACAGCGTGTGCAGAAACCGTGGCTCAAGTCCGAATGTTTTCATCATTAACTCCTCCCCCTTTAAATTTCATACGTCCTCGTATGAACTAAAAGAATGGTATGTTATGAAGGCTTTTTTTTATGTGGTTCCTAGAAACTTCAGGGTGATCGTCGAGGGGGCGATCAATTTCCACAGCTTCTGTTGTTATTTCTGTTACTTCATTTTCCTTGGTATTTTTCCGGAAGCTTTTAATTGCAAATACAATGGCTGTTAAAATAATTGTAACGATGATCACAAGATTGCATGAATAGCTCAACATGCTGTGCGCCTTGAGGGTCTCGATTTCTTTGTAATTATTCATATTTTTGGATTTCACCATTTCAAGGGAAAGCGTTTCCTCTTCGATCTCAGTTCCAGTCGGCTGCACTAGAGCTGGCAGTGGTTTATACCCTGATATTTGTTTTGTTACATAATATTTCTCCCCGATTTGAATTGTCGTATTGAAATGGTGGATGACAAAAGTTCCGTTGAGTGGTATGGATGTGTTGTCTGCTTTAATTTCTCCTGAGAACTGGTTTAGCAACAGGATACCGCTGTCTATTTCTTCTACTGTGGGCACATGGTCGTTATTCGTCGTGGGGCATGATGATGTTCTGCTGGCCAGGAGTCGCGGAATGCATTGAGAGTCTGAAATTTCTATTGTATCTTCAGTTTTACAAATAGTTAATCTATTGTGGGTCTGACATTCTTTTTCCAGCCCGAATATTTTGCTGTTACAATTTAGGATATTCTTAAAATCTATTTTGTTAATAAGGTTCTTAATTTTTACAGGTTTTAGTAGAATTGTTTTACAGTATTCCGATCCAGTTGTCGGAATACTCAAAATATAAATCAAATTATTTCCATCTGTGGCAATTTTTACTTTCGAGAAGTTTAGCAATTCGTCTAAACTAGAGAAAGGAATGCCGTCATTATCAAAAACCTCCCTCATAGTTTCTAATTCAATATTAGAGAATATAAAGGAGTTAATAACATTTACTTTCGCCCAATGAATGGCAAATTCAACATTTGAAATTTCTTCTCTAACAATATCCAATTTATATTTTAATTCTAGTATTTTTTCTTTAACCAAGTTCTTGTCGGTCTTTAAAAACTCCACAATACTATTAGTGACACTTGTAAGATTGTTTAACTTTTCATTTGAGAGCTGATTGATTATTATTTGGTTGTTATTATTCTCTAAAATGTGTTCCATTTTTCCCGAAATTATCTCGAAGTCATGATGGTCTGGTGTTCCAGCCAACCATTTCCATGCACTTCCGAGAAAATCCAAGGATCGTTTATTTCTCAAATTTGGCTTTAATCTGGAGATAAGGGATTTTATTTGTGATATTGTATGGTTTAGGTAAGGAAATAAGGGATGGTTGTTGTCCACATTTAGAGAGAGTGTGCGGTCCAAATTCTGTATGACGTCCTCGTAATTCTGTAGGTCTATTATGTGTACCAGTTTGAATACGCCAGACTGGATCTTTGCTGGTCCTATGTCGATTGCAACCAACTTGGCATTGGAGTAATCCAATATCTGCATCTCACTCACGCAGGACCCTAAGGTTACAAGACTCCTGGAAATTTGTAAAAACATAATTAGTTCCTTATATGTTTCTTATGGACCACCCTTCCACTCTCTGTCAAAATTGTAGAATTCCTGTTCTCTTTAACTATTTCTTCCTTGAATCTGTCTGTGAGTTTAGTTCCAAGTCGTTTATTGATCCTAACGAAAACCAACTGTCCTGGAATATACTGCCTAGGTTCCCTCTTTCCACGGTTATGGGCCCTCAGATCTTTTCCCTGTTTGATTCTAAGTTTCTCGATATTGGTCTCCCTAGTCCTCTCATAGCTCCCTGGAGAGAAGTCTACCGTCCTTCCAAAGAATATATCGACCGGTTTGCGTCCAATGGTTGAATGTACTGAATGGTTGTATTCATTCACTGCCCTGTCTAAAAGTTCCTCAAAGTTCCTACATGTTTCTTCCCCTTTTAAGCACCTAAGAATTTCCGACAGCGTCGAGTGAAATCTTTCCACTTGTCCATTTGCCTCGCTACGGTATGGTGGTGTTGTGAAGACCTCGATGTTAAGCTCATCCTTCATCATGAACAGGATTGAGGCAGAGTTAAGTGATTTTTCGTTGTCCATTATAACGGTTTTTGGCACTCCGTAAAAAAATATTAGGTCCCTCAGTGGTCTGCGAATATCCTCGACAGACTTTCCAGTCAGGATTCTGACTTGAGCATATTTAGAAAATTTGTCTAAAGATGTCAACACCAACTTCTTGTCCGTAGAAAACAAGTCTATATGAATGATTTGGCCATGATAATTAGGAATTGGTGTTTCATTTAGTCTAGGTTCGTTCGGGTGTCTATCATATTTGCTTTTTTTGCAAATCGAACATAATTTAACAATTCTTTTGATTTTAGCTAGCATACTCGGAAAATAATATTTGTCCAAAATCTGTATCTTATTTTCCGTGGCATTCCTGTGTGCGCGTTGGTGAGTGTCAATAATTAAATTTTCTTGATTGGTTTCCGAGACAATATCCCTCACGAATTTCTGAGTGAAACGTGCCTTATAATTTCTAAAGTGGTCGGGATAGATTTCTTGTATCTTCCCCATTACGGGTTCGGGGGTTTTTATACAATTAATTACGGAAGGATTCAGGTATCTTTTCAGGATGGATATCAATTTTTCAGAGTCATATTCTTTTTCAGCCACTGTATGTCGATGGTACCCAGGAAAAATTATCTGAAACTGATACGAAGGAGTATCATCTATGTTCAGGAAAATCTGGTTCTTAAAAACATTTATCGGAATCTCGACACTGGGAATAAGATGATCGGCTGAGCTTTCATTACTATGAACAGTCCCCGTTAAAGAATTCACGTTTGTGACAGGAGGCCTAGAAAGAGCATCCGCCACTATGTTAGTCCTTCCCGGTTTGTATCTCATTTCGTAATTGTATTCCTCGAGTATCGCTTTCCACCTCTTCATCTTGGTGTTGTTGTTCTTGTTACTAAGCGCATAAGTTAAGGGCTGGTGGTCTGTATAAATCACTACTTTTGCTGTTCCATATAAGTAATTTCTAAGATTATACAGAGCCCAAACGATGGCCAGCATCTCACGTTCGTTGGTGGCATAATTCTCCTCTTCCTTTGACAGAGTTCTTGAAATAAAAGCTATGGGTCGATCATCCTGACTAAGAACCGCTCCTATGGCAACATTGGAGGCATCGGTGGTTAAATGAAATTCCTTATCGAATTTTGGGTAGGCAAGAATAACTTCGCTTGAGACAAGAGCATTTTTCAACAATTCTATTGCCCTTTCCTGATCCTTGTTCAGCTGTATTTTAATTTCACTCGATTTATTTCTTGGTATACTTCCGTTGGGTCCCCTTAGCATGTGGGTCAGAGGTTTTGCCATATCGGCAAATCCCTTTATAAATCGTCTGTAATAATTAAATACGCCAAGCTGAGATCGCAGCTCCTTCAAATTAGTTGGAAGCGGGAATTCAACTATAGCTTCCACTTTTTTTGGGTTGGTTCTGAGACCCTTATCCGAAATTACAAAACCAAGGAACTCTACCTCCTTTTTCAGGAACTCACATTTATCGAGCTGCACTTTCATATTTGCTGCGTTTAATGTCTTAAAAATTTCATCCAGGTGCCTGAAATGTGATTCCTCATCTTTACTGAATATAATTATATCGTCTATGTAGACGTAGCAGGTTTTTCCAATGAAATCTCGAAGAATGTCATCAAGTGTCCGTTGGAATATGGAAGGGGCGTTCTTTAACCCGAAAGGGAGTCTCGTGAACTCATATTTGCCGTTGTTCACTGAGAACGCAGTTTTCTCGATGTCCTGTTCTCTGAGCGGAATTTGGTGGAAGCCGCTTTTCAAGTCGATGACGGTGAAATATTCATTACCACCAAGATGTGCCAGAACCTCTGTTATTTCGGGAATGGGATATCTATCCGCAATGGTGATTGTGTTAAGTTTCCTAAAGTCGATTACAACGCGGTATTTCTTCTTGCCTGAGGAGTCTTCTTTCTTGGGAACGACCCATAAGGGTGAGTTGTATGGCGAACGGGATGGTCTTATAATACCATCCTTCAAAAGTTTTCCTATTTCTTCGTCTACAACACCCTTGAGTGCCATTGGGTATGGATAGTTCCTGGTGTAGGTAGGAGTATCGGTAGTCGTTCGGATTTCGCCCATTACCCTCGTTGTATAAGTCAGTCTCTCGTCCGGATCCGCGAATAGTGTCTTATTTCCATTCACCATATCAACCAAGGTTGATGCTTGTCGTTCCGTGAGATGACCCATCCGGATTTCTATATTATTGACGTCCTGAGACCGATATTGGTGTATCGGTATCTGTTCGCCTCCTTTTATTGTAAAGTGATTATCTGAAGTGTAAATTATGGCCGAATGTTCCTTTAAACTATCATTCCCTAAAATCCCATCAAATGTCCTCAGTCCTGGTAGAAGATAAAATTTTATAGGCTTATCTCTGCAGCCGAAAACATCTAATAGGGTATGGTGTGTGACCTGTACATTTCCCGAAATGGATTTGGCGAAGAAAATATCTTGGTTCTGTATGGGATTTTCGACTAAATTTGGTTTTATATAATTTTTATTACTCCCTGTATCTAACAAAATTTTTAGAATTTTACCGTTCCCCGCTGTGAAATTAAAGTATGGCAACGAGGAACTATTTAACCAAAAAAATTAAGATCCGCATTTAGGTCCTCCTGAGAATATTCCCCCAACACGGTGTCGTTGTTAATCACTCCCGGATCCAGTTCCTCTGAATATTCCTTCACTCCTTCTTCGGTAATGGCGTTGGTATATTTCCCTATCTCGTCGCTTCCTCCGACTGCTCCTTCATATTGCCCAGAGTCCACATAATCTTGCTCCGGCCAATTTTGATCATACACCGGGGTGTCCGTAGTATTCAAATGGAAATTGCGTTGGATTTTATTGGTTGGACCTTGGAACGATCCCGCCGGCCTCTTAAAAGTCGGATTGATTGGAGGCCTGTTCATATAATTAGCCTGTCGCGACTGAAGCGATCGATCAATATCCATCGGTTCCTGTCTCGGATGAGTTGGTCTATTAAAGTTCTGGTATCCGTACTGATTCGGATTAACATGTGGACCAGTAATCGGCTGTTGCTGGAAACCCTGATAGTATGTCGGTTTCGGAATTTGCCGTGGGGGCAAAGGCGGCCTCATTGGGCCTCCGATATGGGCCAATTCTGGATAAAAATTCGCCCTCACACTTGTCGAGGGGCCAGGCATGCCATAGGGCTTGGTATTGTTCGACCCTTGTATCCGTACTTGCGCATGACCCATACGATAACTCATGTTATCCAGCTTCAAACAAAGGCAAGCCACCTTGTCCAAAATTAATGATAGATGCTGATAGACAGCCTGGTAGTATTCTGTTATAGTCCTATGCCCCTGGGTCATCACCGACATTTGGTACTCGAGGGTGCCGATGTCCCTTTTATCAGAATAATGCATCATAAGGCATTTCCTGATTTTCGGCCAACTCAAAGGAGTCCTGTAAGAGTCTAATGCCGTATCGGCCTCCCCCACAATCTTGGTCCTTATTGTATGCAGAATGGCATAGTATCTACTCGTCCCTTTTATTCCGTCAAAAAGTTCCAGGACTCTTTCTACAGATTTCCTCCAAGACCCAAATTCCCCCGGTCTTCCCGAAAAATCCCTTAGGGATTTGACAACGTCAGGAATTTTATCCAGTTCGTCAATCTTCACTGTTCCTATAGGCTGGTCTCCGCCCTCATCTAATGGCTCCTGTTTAAAATATCCATAGACAATCTGCCTAATCTCCTCCCTTTGCGCCGTAGAAAACCTACTAAGGCCCCCACTAGTAGCCGGCAATGGGGCCGATGTCAGGTTCAGTGTGGCGCTAAGTCTGTCCGTGATCTCGTCTACAGAATTTGGCATTTTTAAGGGATTTTCTTTTATTTTTTCAAGAGAAATGGATTTATTTAATTTTATCTCTCCGGAAAAACAATCTTTCAAATGTTACTCACCAGAACAGGATAAGCTTCATATTTCCTTTCGTATTTCAATATAAAAAATTCTTTATTTGATTAACTTTTAATAATTTCTACAATTTTCAATATTTTGCTTTTGTTTTTCTTATTTTCCACAATAATTCTTCTTAATTTTATAATTCTTATTCATCCATTAATTTTTCAATATTTATACACTCCACGAGAGTATTATGGCTTTGTGCATTTGTTTGTAACACCCAAAAGGAAGCGGGATAGACCCATTGTTAAGTATACCGATCGACTTAGAATCACTTTCTGAGTCGATTTAGCAATGTCCGTCTGTCCGTCTGTCCGTCTGTCTGTCCGTCTGTCTGTCCGTCTGTCTGTCTGTCCATCTATTGTTGTAATCAAACTACAGGTCGCAATTATAGTCCGATCTTAACAAAAATTGGCACAAGTAAGTTTTGTGGATCAAGGACGAACGCTATTTAATTTGAGACAAATCGGTTCAGATTTAGATATAGCCCCCATACAAATGTTGCTCCCGATTTGACATTTTCCGCTCTAGAAACGACATATTGCACCCGATATTCTTTAAAATTGACACAACATCTTATAATCCGACTATAAACACCTATGCAAAAATTGGGTAAGATCGGTTCAGATTTAGATATAGCCCCCATACAAATGTTGCTCCCGATTTGACATTTTCCGCTCTAGAAACGACATATTGCACCCGATATTCTTAAAAATTGACACAACATCTTATAATCCAACTAGAAACACCTATGCAAAAATTGGGTAAGATCGGTTCAGATTTAGATATAGCTCCCATACAAATGTCGCTCCCGATTTGACATTTTCCGCTCTAGAAACGACATATTGCACCCGATATTCTTAAAAATTGACACAACATCTTATAATCCAACTAGAAACACCTATGCAAAAATTGGGTAAGATCGGTTCAGATTTAGATATAGCTCCCATACAAATGTCGCTCCCGATTTGACATTTTCCGCTCTAGAAACCACATATTGTACCCGATTTTCTTTAAAATTGACACAACATCTTATAATCCAACTAGAAACACCTATGCAAAAATTGGGTAAGATCGGTTCAGATTTAGATATAGCCCCCATACAAATGTCGCTCCCGATTTGACATTTTCCGCTCTAGAAACCACATATTGTACCCGATTATCTTTAAATTTGGCACAACATCTTATAATCCAACTATAAACACCTATGCAAAAATTGGGTAAGATCGGTTCAGATTTAGATATAGCCCCCATACAAATGTCGTTCCCGATTTGACATTTTCCTCTGTAGAAACCACATATTGTACTCGATTTTCTTTAAATTTTGCACAACATCTTATAATCTTACTAGAAACACCTATGCAGAAATTGGGTAACATCGGTTCAGATTTAGATATAGCCCCCATACAAATGTCGCTCCCGATTTGACCTCAGCCGCTTTAAAAGCCACATATTGTGCTCGATTTTCTTTAAATTTCGCACAACATCTTATAATCTAACTAAACAAAACTATGATGAAAGTGAGTAAGATCGGTTCAGATTTAAATATAGCCCAAATTCAAATGTTGCTCCCATAAGTTTAACCGATTTTGGCCAAACTATATATTTTATATTTCACCTATTTCGTTCCAGGTTTCAATATATCCTCATACAAATGTCCTTTCCGATATAAAATTTTTTGTCAAACACATACATTTACAGGATACAAAAAACCTTGTCTTTTTCACTTTTTCACCGAATTGAATTGTATTCCGATTGAAAGTGGAGTGTATCACAGAGTCGGCCCCGCCCGACTTTAGCCTTTCCTTACTGGTTTTATTTTGTGTTTCTTATTTTCCACAATAATTATTTTTTAATTTTCTTTATGATTTTTTTAATTCTACACAAATTTTTATTTTTTATTTTCCACAATAATATTTCTTAATTTTTAGAGTTCTTATTCATCCATTAATTTTCCAATATTTTTATTTTGTTTTTCTTATTTTCCACAATAATTCTTTTTTTAATTTCTTTATGATTTTTTTAATTCTACACAAATTTTGATTTTCTTATTTTCCACAATAATATTTCTTAATTTTTAGAATTCTTATTCATCTATTAATTTTTCAATATTTTTGTTTTTTATGTTATTTCTGATTTTTATTTCACTTATTCACTAAACTTATTCTACATCGCGGCAGCTGATTCTTCTCGGAGAACCTCCCGTTTGCTGTTTGCTACTTAGGCGCGTCGTTTCCGCGATCTATAAATTGTTTTTGGATTGCTGACGTTTTAAGTCAGTCTTACTCTCCTTTGGTCACTTTGGGCTGCTGACGTTTTAAGTCAGTCTTTTGTTCACTGGATTGCTGACGTTTTAAGTCAGTCTTACTCTCCTTTGGTCACTTTGGGCTGCTGACGTTTTAAGTCAGTCTTACGATCCTTTGTTCACTTGATTGCTGACGTTTTAAGTCAGTCTTTTGTTCACTTCGCTTTTGTTTTTTTTTTTCTTTTACGACGTGGACCCGTGTCCTGTTATTAAAAGGACATGCGAAGGGGTCCCTGCTCGGGCGCCAGTTAAGATAATAAAAATTGGAAATCCTTTTTAAAAAGGTTTTGGTGTTGTCTTCCGACAACACGTCTTTTCTTTATTGAATCAAAAATCAGACACACTTTAATTTTAGAATAAACTAATCTAAATGCATTCGTTGACGGCAGAGCGTCAACGGGCAGCGGACTGAGTTGGCACTTTCCTGTGGGAATAAACGTTGCGCGTGTTGACATCCGATACCACGTAAACAGATTGGAATGCCTGGGAAAAGGTGGGTTGTCATCCGACACTGCACAAACAAGGTGGAATGCTGAAACAGCGTGTGCAGAAACCGTGGCTCAAGTCCGAATGTTTTCATCATTAACTTATAAATCTGAACCGATATAACACATTTTCACCACATGTGTTTCTAGTTGAAATGTAACATGTTTTGCCAATTTTGAAGAAAATCTTTTAAAATATGTGGTATCTAGAGTGAAAAGGGTCAAATCGGGAGTGAAATTCGTATGGGGGCTATATCTAAATCTGAACCGATTTTATTCAAATTAAATAGCGTTCGTCCTCATTCCGAAAAACTTCAGTGTGCAAAGACTGAAGAAAGTCACATCGAGAGCGACAATTGTATGGGGCTATATCTAAATCTGATCCGATCTTACCCGCTTGTACTACAGGTATTCCGAACGCATTGAGCTATGAGATTGAAATTTTCCGTAAATGTGTCTTATAAAGGGTGATTTTTTAAAAGCTATAGGAAAGTTTTTCAAAAAAAAAAAAACAAGTAAGGAAATGTGTCTTATAAAGGGTGACTTTTTAAAAGCTATAGGAAAGTTTTTCAAAAAAAAAAAAACAAGTAAGGAAAGACTAAAGTCGGGCGGGCCGACTATATGATACACTCTACTTTCTACAGGAATACAATTCAATTCAGTAAAAAAGTGAAAACGGGAAAATTTCTTTGTGCAAAGTTTCGTTTGGTTCTGGCTACAATTGCGACCTGTATCGTGATTACAACAATAGATGGACAGACGGACAGACAGACGGACAGGCGGACATTGCTAAATCGACTCAGAAAGTGATTCTGAGCCGATCGGTATAATTAACAATCGGTCTATCTCCCTTCCTTTTGGGTGCTACAAACAAATGCACAAAGACATAATACTCTCGTGGAGTGTATAAACACATAGAATTCAGAAAAATGCATGAAATCTTTATTTGAATTGATAGTACGGTCCATATAATTTAATGTTTGAAGATTATTTCATGCAAATGTTGACCTTGATTGCGCCTCAAAAGGTCCATCCGCTTAGTCCAATTTTGACATTTCCACGTTTTTGAGTAACAGAGTCCCAATTGATGCGAACGGCGACGAATCGATAATTGATGGTCATCAGGTCGCACTCTACGTAAGCGTGATAGTGGTTTAATGTCCAACAATGTAAATTTGGTGCGAAATTTAGTCACAATAGCCCGAATAGCCGCTTCAGTGGGTCGATTAAACTGACCATAAAATGGAAGCGCGCGATGAACTTTCTTAACAGAGCACGCATTTTGATAATAAAATTCAATAATTTGCAAGCGTTGTTCGTTTATAAGATGATTCATGTTTAAATTATAGATCAAACTGAAGATGTTTGACAGTGAAACAAAACACGAAACGTGCGTCAGCTGTTTAAACCAGTGTTGCCAAAAACATAATAGCTAAAAATCACCCTTTTGTTGCAGATCGGTTGGGATGGAATTGGTGGACGAAATCGAAGCAGAGAGAAAAACATTTTCCTAACAAAGACTGAAAATACCTCTAATATATAGCTTATTTGGAAATTTCTAATTTGTTTACACTCGAAATTTGTTTCGTACCTCACTCTAGTAAAGTGTAATCACCAAAAAGAACAAACAAGATTTAGTTGAAATGGGACAAAAGGGATAAAAATTTGGTAACAATGATACGACAACAGCTAGAAACATGAAATTCGGTGTGTACATCTCTATAATTATGTAGGCATGCACAATAGAGAGATTTTCGAAATTTTTACTTTTAAGGTATACAATTGGAAAAGAGGGATAGAAATTGTACCAACCAATACGCTGAAGTTAAAATCATGAAATTCGGTATATGCATTTATCTGGCATTATAGACGGGAAGCATAAAGGATTTTTTCGAAACTTTTAGACGGGAAATGGGTCGAAAGGGGAGAAAAAAGCCGTGGTGGAGGGTACATAAGAGACTCGGCCCGGCCGAACATAACACCTTTTTACTTGTTTTGATATTGCGGCCATTACATTTATAACGTGGGTTGTACGGTTTGTTATTTTTATTTAAATGTTAGTCAAATAATTCGATTCGACTTTGTCATTCATCAGGGATGTTACACTAAAAAAAATATCACAATTAATATAAAAAAATTTACTAACAATAAAACAAACAACAAGAGTTGGTGGTAACTAGTGAGTCTTTTCTATTTAAATTTTTGTTTACAAGTTGCCTATATATGTGTGAGCGACCGTCTGTGCCCGTCTTATAATTTCATCTCTGTATGTCCTGTTGTATTAAAAATATTAGCTTGATCTAAAGTTATTGAATGCATACGGATTCTGGAGAACTGTGCGCAAATGGGTGCGTTAATTGGGAATAGTTAAATAAATATTATAATATAATTACATTATTATAATTTAATTTACATTTACATAATTTAGATGACTTTAATCTATTGATAACCTTTATTCTTCTTGTACCTTTCAGCATTTCTCTGGCTTAAAGTGTCAACAGCTGAAAAATTGAATTGAGGTGAGTGAATTGAATAACGTATACGTGTTTTTTTTTGTTAACACACATAATATAGATTATACGCACGGGGGTACAATTTTAATGAAATTTCACACAGGAAGTGGGGATGAAAAGTTGGACCATTTATATGTGTGGTACAATCAATTTGTCTTTTCCGACAAAAAAAATCTGCTGGATGAGTGCTACAAAAAATACTAAGCATTTCAAAAATTATTTGATCCCAAAATTCCCCATGCTTTTTCGTATCGATCAAAACAATAATAATACATTCCTCCACTCTAATATATGGCTTTAAATACCAAATATAACGGAATATTGGATTTTTGCTAGATTCCAGAGCGATACGGAAGGAAAAACTTTTGTCTAACGGATATATAAGAATGTCGTGCCATGTATCTTACATTCACTATAATCGCCTTAAAGGCGACATGGAAAATTGTCCAAAACAAAAATAGGCCACAACGGAAAATGAAATGACGCCCAAAAATTTATGAAAAATCACCCAAATCAAATATAAAAAATCGCCCATAAATCGGACCATTTTTAATATAAACAAGTAAGGAAAGGCTAAAGTCGGGTGGGGCCGACTCTATGATACACTCCACTTTCTATCCGAATACAATTTAATTCGGTGAAAAAGTGAAAACGTGAAAGATTTTTGTATCCTGTAAATGTATGTGTTTGACAAAAAATGTTAAATCGGAAAGGACATTTGTATGGGGGTATATTGAAATCTGGAACGAAATAGGTGAAATATAATATGTACAGTTTGGCCAAAATGGGTTGAACATTTGGGAGCAACATTTGTATTTGGGCTATATCTAAATCTGAACCGATCTTACCCACTTTCACCATAGGTTTTTTACTTGGATTATAAGCTGTTGTGCCAAATTAAAAAAAAAATCGATTACAATATGTGGTTTCTAAAGCGGCAAAAGTCAAATCGGGAGCGACATTTGTATGGGAGCTATATCTAAATCTGAACCGATCTTACCCACTTTCTGCATAGGTGTTTCTAGTTGGATTATACGATGTTGTGCCAAATTTAAAAAAATCCGGGTACAAACGTGGTTTGTAAACCGGCAAAAGTCAAATCGGGAGCGACATTTGTATGGGGGCTATATCTAAATCAGAACCGATCTTACCCACTTTCTGCATGGGTGTTTCTAGTTGGATTATAAGATGTTGTGCCAAATTTAAAGCTAATCGAGTACAATATGGGGTTTCTAGAGCGGAAAATGTCAAATCGGGAGCGAGATCTGTATGGGGGCCATATCTAAATCTGAACCGATTTTACCCAATTTTTGCATACGTGTTTTTAGTTCGATTATAAGATGTTGTGTCAAATTTAAAGAAAATCGGATACAATATGGGGTTTCTAGAGCGGAAAATGTCAAATCGGGAGCGAGATCTATATGGGGGATATATCTAAATCTGAACCGATCTTACCCACTTTATGCACAAGTATTTCTAGTTGGATTATAAGATGTTGTGCTAAATTTGTATGGGGGCTATATATAAATCTGAACCGATCTAAAAAAATTTCAACACAGGTGTTTCTAGTGGAAATATAAGATGTCTTTCCAATTTTGAAGAAAATCTGTTGCAATGTATGATGTGTAGTGCGAAAAGAGTCAAATCGGGAGTGAAATTCGTATGGGGGCTATATCTAAATCTGAACCGATTTTCTTCAAATTAAATAGCGTTCGTTCTTATCCCGAAAAACTTCGTTGTGCAAAGTTTCATTTGGTTCTGGCTACAATTGCGACCTGTATCGTGATTACAAGAATAGATGGACGGACAGACAGACAGACATACGGACGGACATTGCTAAAACGATTCAAAAAGTGATTCTAAGTTGATCGGTATAATTAACAATGGGTCTATCTCGCTTCCTTTTGGGTGTTACAAACAAATGCACAAAGACATAATACTCACGAGGAGTGTATAAAAATCGCAAAAAAAATTAGGTAATCTTATATAAAAATTGCCTAAAACTATATAATCTGGGGTATGTCCAAATCCAACTACGCAGAATTCCTGCGTTGGTATTCTTCGGTCGGGCTTAAAGTTTTTCTCCTCTGGCTATGTCCAATGGGTGATATTTCATATTTGGTTTTGTGTGATTTTTCAGAACGAAAATTGCAAAAAATATGAATAAACCTACAATCTCTTTTTCGGGATCAGAGAGGCAGAGAACTGCGTCTTCGTGCACGGATGCTCATAGCTCTTTGTTGATGTCCCATATAATTCTTGGGGAGCACCTTCGTTTGATTAGGATCATATTCCTCTTTTACCGAATTATTCAGTTTAGAAATCCCGTTTACTTGGTTTCGAAAATTGTGTTCGATATTTCAGGTAGGACAAACTCACTATTATTAGCTAATTTAAATAATGCATAATTCGTTTATATAATTATTATATAATCAGCTCGGCCATATTTGGTTTATGAATTATGCAAAATAAATATATAAATAAAATTTGTGTATGTTTTTTGCATTCATCTTTCATCTCCAATTGACTTCATAGAGACAGCTGATAACACGATTACCAAACATGGCACCCAAAACTTCAACTGTGACCTGGACTGTGACCTGGTATGACGCTCTATTCTGCTGATGGGATTTTTTATCGTGCCAGAAATTCTCATACTTTGTTCAGACACTGCCAAATATACACAGACAAATATTGGAATTTTATTAAAAAAAATTTCCATAAAACAATTGACACTAGCGTGGATAGAAAATCTGGAATTTTGTTATAAGGTAATTTTAAAAAATCGTAACATTTTTATGGTAGGAGATAGAAATATAATTGTAGGCGAATTTGAAACAAGCTACTTCTAGTTTAATACAGAATTATGAAAATCTAAAACAAAATCTATTTTTTTTAATTATTCTAATTTCCTGTAACTTTTTTAATAATCAAATAAGTAGCTCTTCGATTTTTAAAAATATTTTGTTATTAACAGATAATAGAAAGTTTCTGGTACTTACTCTAGAACAATTATAAAATTGTTATCAAAATTAAACATGTTTAATAATAGTAATTGGAATAAATTACACAGTGCAACACGAAAAAATATAATCATATACGGACACCACTACGTGATAAAAGACCAAAAGAAAGTCCTGTGTCTCCCAGTTTTGCCCAAAGTCATGCATTTTTTATGGGCCCTAAAGATTTGAGACTTCGGTGTCATTTTTGCATAAAGTGATTATTCAGGCTTTAATCTTGCAAACCGTTTGGGAAAAAAATG
Organism: Polietes domitor; assembly: GCA_947397865.1. Taxonomy (NCBI): domain Eukaryota; kingdom Metazoa; phylum Arthropoda; class Insecta; order Diptera; family Muscidae; genus Polietes; species Polietes domitor. The sequence goes on from OX377620.1 coordinate 100,536,224, forward strand.
TTGAACGTATAAAATAAAATAGAAACTTTAAAATTATTTGATTTTTTACTCTTCTCTCCTGTTAGTTACATAGCTAGCAACCCGTTCCAAATTCAAGGAAACAATCAACTACAATGTAACTAAGATCTCTGTAAATAACTTTCTAGAACATATGAACTAGGAATTCCTAGGAATGATTCTTAGCAACGTTTAGGCAAGAAAAATATACCTTGAAGGACTGTTTCTGTTAATGGTCAATCCGACTACAGTGCGTATGAGTGATTTTATCCTTATTCAACAGTACGAATTTGTTCGACGACATTTGCGATTTTGAACTTGAAATTTAAGTTTTTTTTTGACTTTTCAACTTTGCTTCAGAGAGTAAAGCAAAATTCCAAGCGGTTAGCAAGATACGAGCCTCAGAAAATTATCACTTTTTTGCAAAAATGACACCGAGGGGGCCCATAAAAAAGTTGTAGATCTTCCCGACTAAAATAAGTATTTGGTTTGTTAAATGCGTTGTCTAATATTTTAGCGTATTTAAGCATGTTTTTGAATATGTCTGTTTATATTTGCTTGATATTTGGTCTGCGCAATCCCCTTATAGCAAAAAGGTGCACCATAAAGTGATTCTTATTTGTAGGGGGTGAAGGGGCAAAAAAGGAATAAAAATGGAACATATTAAACGACAACAGCTAGAAACACGAAATTCGTTGTGTACATTCCTCTAATAGAGTAGATATATAATATAAATTCGTACTTTCAAGAGATACAAAGGATACAGAGGGATAAAAATGGTACCTACCAAACGGATAAACCTAGAATAATGAAATTCGGTTTATACATTTCTCTGATTGCTGCAATAAACGGATTTTTTCGAAATTCGTAATTTTTGGGGCTAAAATGAAAGAGGGGGTACAAATAGTACCAACCAAATGACCGCAGCTAGAGTCATGATACATGGGATAGATAAAAATAAAAAGGGGAGGGATAAAAATTGTACCAACTAAACGACTACAGTTAAAATGATGAAATTTTAATTGCGTAGAAAACGTCATGGAGTTCGGTTTAGACATTCCTCTGACTACATAGACACGCAAAATAAAAAGTTCATTCAAAATTCGTACTTTTTCTTTTACGGCAAAAATTGGTTGAATCATGAAGTTAGGATATTATTGGTAGCCTAGCCTTATAAGCGTGGTTTCAAAAAATTAAAATATTATATTAATTTATAAAATTATTTTTTTAATATTTGCATTTGTTTTGGTTTGGCTATATTACAAAATTTATATTTTGCTGAATATTTCTGCACTTCTACGAAAATCGACAGCCTCTGTGGAGTGCAATCCATGGTGGAGGGCATATAAAGTTCGGTCCGGCCGAACTTAACGCCGTTTTTACTTGTTTTCTATTTTAAATTGTTGGCCCGTAGGGGTTTAACTTTCATTACAAACGAAGAAGAAGTCGAATTTCGCTTCCTTTTCTAGTCCATATTATAACGCAAATTTGTTATCATGTAGATGCCCTCATCATAAATCAACATCTATCTACGGATTTTAAGTTTCCTAAAACATTTGTCTATAATATTTTCCATTCAACACAATATCTCTCAGTGTTCTCAGTGGAATGCTCTGTGAATTCTACGACAACATTTTGTGGCTTTAGAACAAATAAAGTAGTTTGACATGTTGATCAAATAATAAAGATAACATGATAAAGCCTACACCAGAAATGCAACAATTTCCAAACATACCAAAAGGGGGAGGGGGCAGACAATATACATAATTTTGTGTGGTTTATGCATATATGTCTGTATGTATAAATGTCATTTGCATTTTTGGCAATTTGACTACAAGTTGTTGCTCTTATTTACGATTTGTAAACTAAATAGCTTCTAGTGTATTCTTATGCAGGAACTAGGACCCTGGTATTTAACTGTATTAAATATTAGATTTTAGGACTGCTTAGTTTATTATGCAGCCTGTGCCATTCTTGGCCGTAATCCAAGCATATCGTTTGTTATTGACTTAATAAAGAAATCAACTTAAATGTTTTATCAAGCGTTGAGGATTTGCTACTGTTGTTGGTGCTGTTGTTCCCCATTTTGTAAAAGGTCCCTCGCCACCCACAAACAGTGATGGCCTCTTTGTAGCACTTCTTAATTAACTACAACATAATTATAAATTATTCATCAAATATCTATTATCCCCTCTGCTCTGTTTTCTTCTGTTTTTTTTTTTCTTCTTTCTATTTGTTTGCTGTGCTCTTCACATTCTTCTGGCGCTACCACTTTGCTTATGAATGAACCGAAAAAATCTTCATAAAATTAATTTGAAATATTTTCCAGTAATTTATTCATGCATTATTGACCTAATCATACACAAAGCAGCAGCAGCAAAACATCCTTGCCAGGCATCCGAACCCAAAACGAACCGTGGGTAGCAGACTTGGCCAAACAAGAATGCTGCCAGTCGGTCTGTCAATGCTTCACTTCACATCACTTCATTTTAATACAGTTCAGTTAGGTTCGGCTCTTTAACAGCAGTAGCAGCAGCAGTTTCCGCTGCGGCAACAACAATAATAGCAACAGCAGCAACAACAAATTTGCATTTAAAATTCTTTAATTAATTTGAATTCTTTTTGTTCACGATGCTTTTGCGTGAAATGATTGTTTCATCGAAACCAACAACAAGAAAAAAACAAAAACACAGAAAAAGGAATGTTTCAACACTTACAAGACAAGGACGCCAAAGAGAGCATCCGTCCCCCATGCCTTTTGTGACAGACAAAGGCCACTCACACCCACACAAATGGACCACTCCCTTTTGAATCGATTCCAAGCGAACAGAAAATCGGAGAAAGGGGCGTAGAAAGGACAACAAAAAAAGAAACGCCACGAAAACGGATTAATTTTTCATGAACAAAGAAAATTCATTAACTAATTAGTTTGTACTGTTGGCTTTTGTTGTTGTTTTCAGATCGTTGGAAGTTGGAAGTACATTTCGACTTTGGCCATTAACCCTTAAATGAACAACAGACGCCCCAAACATGTAGTTGGAGCGTGAGCGATGCCGCGAGTTAAAGAACCATAAAGAATAAATCATGCTCTCGCAAAAATGTTAATCCTAAATGTGATTAAAATCCATTCTTAAAATTAGTTGAAAAAATTCCACAGAATTTAGATAACTTTTAATAAAAAGGGAAGGAACTAAGTGTGAGCTAAGGTCCCTTATTTGCCAATCGTTCATTCTGATGAAAAGGTAGGGTCATTTTTTCCTTAAGTATATTTCCCTGAATCAATAAAAATATGTAAAAGTGGGTATACTTCATTCACGACCGATTATTTGCCAACACTACCATTCAAACAAATGGCTTTTAACACCAATACCATATTATTTTAAAATAAGTAAGTAACGTAAAATAATAAGTAACTAACGTAGAGCGGGCTTACCAATCCTAGATAGCACGTTAAGTTCGGCCGGGCTGAATCTTATATAACCTCCAGCATAGAGATTGTCAAGATTAGATTCGAATTGTTTGCTGAATTGGTTTTCACCAAATTTAATCCTTGTCGGTCTTACATTTAACCCCTCTGGGGGCGACTCCTAGGCAGTTTTGAGGCTTTTTGTGTATTTTAAACCCTTTTCCCTCACATTTCACCCCGGTGAGCGCCCACTTACACTCAACCCACCACCCCCATTTTTTTGGTTCAGGAACTGTTTTTTTCATTCTCACAAAATTAGGAATTCTATCATATAAAAATCGAAAAGTCGTGCAATATTCCACCCCTAATGCACATGCAAAAAATGATCGGATAGATCGCAAAAAAAATACAAAACAAAAATTTCACGAGTATAAATCATTTTAGCCATATCCCCCTCGAAAATGAAAAGTTTTCAAAAATATCCAATTTTTATTTTATATTTACAGTGTTCTACCGAAACACCCACAGTTTTTGTCGAAAAAGATCGATCTTCCAAAAAACATGCATCAATCTTAACCCTAGAAATTTTGTTGTATAAGTGTGCGTGTAGATTTGCTATTTAAGTGTGAAGAGCTTTATTTTATTTTCGGTGACCCCACGGAAATTTTCCAATACTTTTTTTTCGTAGAACATTTTAATCTTTAAATGTCCTTTTTGAAATGACTTTTTATTTTCTCGAAAAAGGGGTCAAATTGACCCATAACGAGAGGAGCTAGAGGGTTAAGCTCTTCCACAAAAATTATTCTCATAAAACTCCACAATATAGTTCTGACAATAAGAATTCTCTCCGATTTTTCGCTTAGTATATTGCTCCCTTTGACCATACTGTAAAAAGAAACTCAGACCATCTGGACTATAAGTTTGTTCGACAAAAATGGCCTACTGAACATGCCCTAAGCAAAAAGTGTGACGAGCTCTTTTCCTATGAAAACGAGTTTATACTTTTATTTTCAAAATTAAACTAAACATTTTGAAAGCCCTAAAAGCGTTGCTTCTACAGCAGTACGAAATCAAGATTGAGATGGTACGTGGATGAATTTAGTGAGCATTGAAATTTGTATCCGATCATATACAGATACAATATCTTAAATACAGATCGAACGATGAACATACCTAAACGAATTAAAAAACGATTTGAAGACAATTAATAAATCTTAAATTTGAGTATTACAATGAAGTGAACAAAGAGCGAATTTCTATAGCATCAGATAAATATAAATATTTTTAAATGTTTATTTTAGCAATCTTTCTAAAGAATATTGAAATTGCTTAGATATTTGCAGTTCAGATATTTTATCCATTATTACAAGTTTTCTCTAACATTTTTTATATAATATAAATTGCTACATATGTTTGCATGTAAAAAGAATTTTCCACGCTTTTAATAACATGACTAATAGGATCATTTCGAACTTTTAATATTTATTTAAATTTGATGTCTATTTAAATATCAATATCTATGAAAATGTTAATGAAAAATGGTTAATGAAAATATCTATATTATTCTGAAAAAATGACAGAAAACAACACAACATTGTACATAGAACTTTCGCGTTTAATAACACTTGGCATGATTTGAATGATATTAAGAATCAAAATTCTGTCGTATTGTGTTTTGCTAGCCATAGTAACGTGAAAGAGGACATTGTTTGTGGTTTTAGGAAGTGGATCGAAAAGTCGTTAAATCGTCCTTTAAAATAGCAATCCTTCATGCAACGAAATGAAAAATGTATGGGTTATAGAAATGTCTAAAAACTGGAACAAATCATAATAGGGTTGTGTAGTTTTTTTGTTTTTTTTTTCTGGTCGAGTTCATGTTATGTTTTATTTTTTTCTACTTGACTTGATTGCAAAAAAAATGAAAGAGGAAATTTTGGATAAACTAAATATTTTTTGTGATTTTAGAACGTGGGACTACAATGTCGGAAAAATGTCAATTCTTACTATTCTACTATACGTATCCACAGTTCTTCTTTCCAAGTTACCTGATTTAATTTTTAGATCTAGAATTTTTTTACGTAGCCATAAAATTGTAGTGCAGATAAAGGCAATTGTAGATCCCAAATCTTTATTTTTATTAAACTTCTTATGTTGGATATAACAATGCTGTATACTCAGTTTTTAATTTGAAAAAAAAAATATATATATGCAAAACTGACAATAATCAGTTATAATATACAGCTAGCAGACATGCAAATAGCAAGTGAATTTCCTATGAGAGATTTAACTAAATTGGAACCGCTTTTGCTGAGTCTTATCAAAATATCCCTAAATTGCTAAAAACGTACCTATCCTGAGATCGGTTGATAGGGACAAATCACAGAAATCGTGAATAAACTGGCAATTAACTTCTCATTTTTCTGTATATTTAAATAAAAGTATTACGAAGCCGCCTGACGAAGCCTTTCACAGGGTAGACATCATGATAGTGGTAGAGTGCAGCCAAGTAATAAATGTCATCATGACATTTGTAAATAAATTTGCATTCTGTAATATATATATTTAGCCAGGAGAAAATCCCAGTTCAATTCAGTATTGCATATAAACAAATAGAAGAGAATTTGAGAAAAAATTGATTGTACTTTCCAAAAATATTTATTCTAGAACTGGTAGTAGAGAACAGATATCGGACATGTCTTTTTAAGGTATTTTCCAACTACTAATTCAGAGAGTAGTTCTATGACTTTACCCGTAGGAATATTAAATACTTCAATATGATCAGTTGCATACCATTTTAGTTCTTTTTTGATTCGGTTTTAATAAAATCTTCATCATTCATTTTTAGTAACATTTGGAAAGGCACTAAAATCTAATAGTAATTTATTTCTGGGGACCACCCTAAGGGTTGCAGTTGGAGGTTATGTGTGTTCTGAGAATATATTGGGGCTGCCATGCATTTGACTACATTATGAGCTTTGTTAGGTCAGTTACAGCGGTGGGGGGGGCAAATTTTATAAAAATGTAGTTTTTGTATGGGAGCTGCATTATAGGGAGTATAAAGGGGGCAGATATGTTTGGGGAAAATGTTGAGGAGGGAAAATTAGTAGGGGCCAGACTTACATGTCTTCCTTGTTGGGTTGACTTGGGGTTTTCCTACATACAAAATTTGTGGGCACCACCTTAAGGGTTGCAGATAGAAAATAGGTACGTTGGTTATACATTTTACTAATCTTGTATGGGAGCCCCCTAACGATATGTGTGCTCGAAAAAAATGTTGGGGAGTTTGGTGGGCAGTTTTGGGGTTTTTTGTGTATTTTTACCCCTTTTCCCTCACCTTCGACCACGATGAGCGACCACTTACACTCATCCTACCATCCCCTTTTTTTGTCCCATGATTTTTTTTTCGAATCTCACAAAGTAGGGGATTCTGGCGTATTCAAATCGAACTCCAAAAATTCTCATACAAAGCTATCCCACCCCTAATGTATAACATTAAAAATATCGGAAATAATTAATATTTGGAAACAGTCATATCTCCCAAAATTACTGTCAAAGCGTGCAACTTCAGTTATTGGTTAATTGAGATATGTTATTGTTGTTGTGTTTTATGAGATTGTAATTGTAAAATTAAAAACAAGTTCAATGGTAACGTGATGCCATAAAATCAAATCAAAATGTCCGATAACATTTAAATTGTGGGCAATCAATCAACCACTCTCTGGGTTTTTTTGTCATGAACATTTTACCTTACCCCAGCAGCACCTTTGTATCGGACATTATATTTGCGAAAAACGTCAATTTCGAATTTCCAAATATTTCAGTTATTCCAATAAAGCAATACATACATACACCATCATTCGAACATCAAATTGACAGCATGTTTTCTCCGAATTCAATTTCGGTTCACCTTCGACACTCCGTGGACAGACAGGGGTTAAAAGCTGTCATTGCAACGTCCAAGGAAATGCCCGTTTACGTAACGTTTATAAAAGTTTTCGGAAAGCGGGAAAAATAATAAACTGACTGAATTCAATATCTCTCCAATTACTGAGCAGCAAAATTGTAATACAATATAATGCGAATACCTACACACAGAGACACAAACAAACATACACACTCCAACGGACAACTTAATATCAGACAAACTTATGACCAAATTATAGAGCAACAAGCAGCACAGCCATACAAACACAAAGCATCCAACCGGAAGTGTACTGTGAGCCATGTCAGATGGAAGTACGATGCTACAGGTTACCGGAAGTCACTTATATATGTATGTACATGCCACTATCATATGTACATATGTACAGTCACAGGCTGTTGAATTCGAACGGATGATCAGATGTTGGACGTTTGAAATGTTTTATTACACATATAACTGGAATATCGATTGGATGTACTGTGGGGGATAAGAACAAAAGGTGAAAATGATTATAAACAAATTTATATACCCTCCACCATGGATTGCATTCCACAGGTTGGATTGGTATCAAAATACTTTTTGGCTACCAGGAAAAGAGATGATAATGGAAAAACCGACGTGACTGGACTGTTTTGGAACGGCCTCAAAGTTTTGTTTTCTGGCGAATCCAAATCCAACTTGAACGATTCTGATGGAAAAGAAAAACGAGATAGTTTAAGTTTCCTTTCATCATTTTTTTGTTTAAATATAAAATATAAAAAAAAATAAATTTCAAACAAGTAAGGAAAGGCTAAAGTCGGGCGGGCGTCGACTATATGATACACTCCACTTTCTCTCCGAATACAAAAAGTGAAAACGGGAAGGATTTTTGTATGTGTTCAATCATAGATGTTTTGTCACATTTGAAGACAATCTGTTAAAATATGTGGTATTTAGAGTGAAAAGAGTCAAATCAGGAATGAAATTCGTATGGAGGCTATATATAAATCTGAACCGATTTAATTCAAATTAAATAGCGTTAGTCCTGTACTTCCATTAAGAGAATAGATGGACAGACAGACAGACGGACATTGCTAAATCGATTCAAAAAGTGATTTTAAGTCGATCGGAATCGATTTTAAGCCGATCTCGCTTTCTATTGGGCGTTACAAATAAATGCACAAAGCCATAATAACCTCGTGGAGTGTATAAATGTACAATATCGATTGACAGATTACCTTTTATTTTCTATTTTTCTGGATGGTCTTTTCTTTTTGTATATCTAATATTATTTATGTTTTAAGCCAATATCCCAGACGATCGAAATACATGGAAATATAACAAGTAAGGAAAGGCTAAAGTCGGGCGGGCCGAATATATAATACACTCAATTTTCTATCCGAATACAATTCAATTCGGTAAAAAAGTGAAATCGGGAAGAATTTTTGTATATTTCCTAATCATAGGCTAATATGACCTGGTCCAATTTGTCAAATCGAGAAGAATATTTGTATCGGGGCTATATCCAAACATAGAATGAAGTGACTAACTTTCACAACAAGTTCTTTTAGTTCAAGTAAACGTGAAATTCGGTGAAAATACGTGGTTCTTGGGGCGGAAAAAGTCAATCCGGGAGCGAAATTTGTATGTGAGCTATATGTAAATCTGAACCGATCGGACTCATTTTCACAATGGGTGTTTCTAGTTGAGATATAAGATATTTTGCATGACTTGATGAAGATATGATAAAATATGTGGTATCTAGAGTGAGCAGAGTCGATCGGGAAAGAAATTCGTATGGGGGCTATATCTAAATCTGAATCGATTTTCTTCAAATTAAATAGCGTTCGTCCTTGTCTTCGTTTCATTTGGTTCTAGCTACAATTGCGACCTGTATCGTGATTACAAGAATAGATGGACAGACAGACGGATAAACAGACGGACATTGCTACATCGATTCAAAAATTGATTCTAAGTCGATCGGTATAATTAACAATGGGTCTATCTCCCTTCCTTTTGGGTGTTACAAATAAATGCACAAAGACATAATACTCTCGTGGAGTATACAAAAATAAAACAATATAAGAAAATCTTAAAACAACATGAACTTGGAATTTTCAAAAAGTGTTTTAGTGCCCTCTAATCACGAAAAAATCAATATAAAACCGAATTTAGATTTTTTTGTTTCTATTTTTCGACTGGCGGGCAGATTCAGCAAATATAGTATATAATTTTATTCTTTATTCATTCCTCTAAGAATGAATACGGTTTGTTCAAGAGTATTCCATCAATTTCTATTATTACAATATGTCTTAATGTCTTTCCATAGTTACATTGTGCATGCTCGACGCTATTTTTTGGGGCTAACACGACGTCATCTGCCCTGCGGATTCCATTCCATTTTTCGTATTTGTACTGTAACTGGTGTCTCGTTTGTTCTCTTCCACAATTCTATATTGGAAATAATATTCGGCCAAACTTTGCGCACCACAGTATCTGTTGCAAGCCATGTTTCACTTCCATGTAATAGTGGAGTTTTTCCATACGCGTTGACAATGCATATTTTAGTAATTTAGCAGTAACTGTGGTGAACGTCTTATGCGCTTAAATCGTCCAAATGCTGATCTACCTTTGCTTAATTTGTAAAACACAGGCCTATTGCTTTCGAAAGTAATACCAACTCATTTATATTGTTCTTCATCTGGCAGAGTCTGTGGGGGTAAACTTTTCTCTTTCATTTGAAACCAATATCACGTATCTTGGTCTAGCAGAAAAATCACAATAAATTGTTGAATAATTATTATATTACTTTATATTAGTATATTTATTAGTCTCATATGTTGACTTCATACTCAGAAAGTATAACCACATTATTTAGTAAATAATCCCAAATTGGAACATATTTTCCCTACTTTGGGAATTTTGTTATTTTGTAAGAGTAAAATATAAAAACTTTGTACCCATTATTTTGTAGACATTTTTCTACACAATTCCAAAATTTTGCACGATATCTTAATTTTTGTAGCTATTATGGAATGCTCAATGCTCGTCAACATATCTTTTTCCAATCAATCCCAGAAAAATCTATTGGACAGTATTGTGCTATTGTAAATCATGCGCGACGAATGAAGCGATAATTAAACGATCATTACCGAAGCTTTCACATCTAAAGGGAAGAAAAGTAAATGACACATACCCTCGGGAAACAAATCCCATTCGACGTTGGCGATATCGGAAATTATAGGAAATCTAGTCAAATATATCACTTTTTATACACTCCACGAGAGTATTATGTATTAGTGCATTTGTTTGTAACACCCAAAAGGAAGGGAGATGGACCCATTGTTAATTATACCGATCGACGTAGAATCACTTTTTGAATCGATTTAACAATGTCTGTCCGTCCATCTATTTTTTTATTTACGATTCAGGTCGCAATTATAGCCAGAACCAAAGGAAACTTTGTACAACACAGTTTTTCGGGATAAGGACGAACGCTATTTAATTTGAAGAAAATCGGCTCAGATTTATATATACCCCCATACCAATTTCACTCCCGATTTGACTTTTTCTGCTGTAGAAACCACACATTTAAACAGATCTTCTTCAAAATTGGCAAAACATCTTATATTTAACTAAAAACACCCATGGCAAAAACAGTTCAGATTGGTTCAGATTTATATATAGCTCCCATACAAATTTCACTCTCAATTTGAGTTGTTTCCGCTCTAGAAACCACAAATTTTATCCGATCTTCTTCAAATCTTGCAAAATATCTTATATTTCAAGTAGAAACACCCATGGTGAAAATAGGTCAGATCGGTTCAGATTTATATATATCTTCCACACAAATTTCACTCCCGATTTGACTTTTTCCACTCTATGAACCACACATTTTAATAGATCTTCTTCAAATCTAGCAAAATATCTTCCTATGTAGAAATTGGGTAAGATCGGTTCAGATTTAGATATAGTCCCCATACAAATGTCGCTCCCGATTTGAATTTTGCCTCTCTAGAAATCACATATTGTACCCGATTTTCTTCAAATTTACTTTAAATTTCTCACAACACCTTATATGCCAACTACAAATACGTATGAAGAAAGTGGTTAAGAGCGGTTCAGATTTAGATGTAGCCCCCATACAAATGTCGCTCTCGATTTGACTTTTGCCGCTCTAGAAATTACATATTGTACCCGATATACTTTAAATTTGGAACAACATCTTATTATCCCACTAGAAACACCTATGTAGAAAGTGGGTAAGATCTATGCCAACTACAAATACGTATGAAGAAAGTGGTTAAGAGCGGTTCAGATTTAGATATAGCCCCCATACAAATATCGCTCCCGATTTGACATTTTCCGCTCAAGAAACCAAATATTGTACCCGATTTTATTAAATTAGGCACAACATCTTATAAACTAACTAGAAACACCTGTGGCAAAAGCGGACTAGATCGGTTCAGATTTAGATATAGCCCTAATACAAATGTCGCTCCCGATTTGACTTTTGCCGCTCTAGAAACCCCCTATTGTACCCGATTTTCTTTAAATTTGACAACATCTTATAATCCAACAAAAACACCTTAGGTGAAAGTGGGTAAGATCGGTTCAGATTTAGATATAGCTCCAATACAAACGTTGATCCCAAATGTTTAACTGATTTTGGCTAAAACTATATATATTATATTTCACCTATTTCGTTCCAGGTATCAGTATAACCGCATACAAATGACCTTTCCCATTCCTTTAACATTTTTTGTCAAACACATACATTTGTAGGATACAAAAATCCTTCCCGTTTTCTCTTGTTTCCTTACTTGTTTACACTGGTTACAACAGACCTTTCCGTGTCGTTTGGTCTATTCGGAAAGATGTCTGAAGACATCACCCGACGCTCCCACGGAAGTGAGAGGCCACGTTAACCCACCAACCAACCAAGTATATGGCATAATTTCTTTGCAAACACTTTCACTTCTCTAAATGTATATGTTATCTCCTTTTGAAGAAATAATTCACTGGCCACCCTCCGTATGTGTGTGCACAACAATACAGAGCTATCGAGTCGCACATCCTGGCATGTTCAATATCTGTGGAATGTCGGTAAACATTCGAATGAATCTACAATTGTGTACTCGTATGTTAGTATGTGCGGTTCTGTGGCTTTTGTATGTAATTATTTTATGTGAATTATTTCATTTGTGTGTATGTGTAGTTTGTCGGTATGTATGTATGTGTGCGGATGTACGGATGTATCCTTTTCCGTTCTCTTTTCGTTCATTGTTTAAAATTGACTTTGATTAGATTTGGTACAAACATTTTCCGCCACAATCTGATAACCTTTTTTTGTGCTGATGTTTGTGTTGGGTGCTTTTTTTAATTTCTAACCCTCCTTCGGCTTCATTTGTTCTTCGGGGCCACAAATTCATTAAATTTTTGCTGTAGAAAAATTTGTTGGCAAATTTTTTCCATTCCATCAGATTTCCACCTCCTCCTACCCATCCCTTCCGGTGTCACCATCGGGGGTGGGTGTCTCGCTCATTTTCTCTTTTTTTGCCTGTCTTGCACCAAAAAAAGGGTAAATGTTGTTAATTAGCAACATGAGTTTGAGATAAAGGCCCACTAACCAAAACGACGACGAAGAAGAAGAAGGAGATAGGCGGCTACGGCACGGCCACATCGCAATATGAATTAATGAAAAGAAATAATGTTTTATGTGGTAAAAATGTATTTAAAATGTATTTCTGTTGGTTTGCATTACGAAATGAAACAGTCGTTTTGTTTCGCTTTTGTTTCATGAATAATTAAATCGGAGAAGGAAGAGCACGTAAAATGTAAATCCATCACAACCCACCACATGATTATCTAAGCGGCAGTTTTCCCAAGGCGTAGTAACTTTGAAGTGAATTCATCAAAGAAGAAGTGGAGACAACACAAGTGGACAGGAGCTTTAGGATGGTAGGTTTTAATTATCGCGATTCAACCAAAAATGTCATTCATAATGTAGGATGAATAATACTATATTGCAGCTTGTTGATACCTTTGTTCCGTACAACTTTGTAGACGTTGTTACCCAGCTCAATCCATGGATCTAAAATTAGAATATAAATATGCTTTGTATAGTAATGTATTAAAAAAAATCGATCTCATCCCCATTCATCCCCTCTTTCGTTTCCACCATTGTGTCTTCGTTTATCATTATGGGTTCTGGGAATAGAAACGGGACAAGTAGGGTTAAAAAGTTTACCAACCAAAGTATTACATCTAGAGTAGTGAAATGAGCAACTTCAATGAACCTATCCGAATTTGTATTTTTAATGTGGGAGCGGGACAAAAAGGAAAACAATTGTACCAACCAAAGTGTTCCACTTAGAATAGTGACATTCGGTGTGTACATTCCTCTAAATACCAAGACAAGCAACATTTATTAATTTTTCGAAATTTGCTATACAAATGACATCAACCAATGTGTTGCAGATAGAATCGCAACGTAAAGGGATATCTCCAAAAATAAAAGAAACAAGACATAAACTGGATCATTTTTGAATCAAATAAATAAATAGTTTATAGGTGGACCAAATACTAAATTTGTTTACCATGTTTGCATAGAAACTGATAAGTTTCCGCATGCAAAGTGAAATGATTTTTTTCTTTTTAATGCAAATATCTCTTTAACTGCTTGAAGAACACACGTGTAAGGACATTTTTGGTATGTATTAACCAGCACTATTACTGTGCTAAATATATTTACAATCGGAAGATAATTGTCCTTTTGTCATTCACTTCAAAAATTGACATTGTCGGCGTGACCATATTAGTAGTAATCATTTGGAAAACCATTGGAAAACACTCTTCGTCAAGATATCGTTTTTTGACCCGCAGTGCGGTGCGGCATGCCATGTAGTTCGTGAGACAATTCAAATACTTATAAAACTTTTCCTCGTCGATATTCATAATTGGTCCTTTAGATCATGTGATAGTGTTTAATTGTCTTTCTTCCCATACGCACTGGCCCCAATTCGATTTTTGGGTAGACATTTAATAAATATCAACTGCAGAGAAGGCAACTATCCAATCATGAGAATGTACTGAAAACATGTATGTATGGTTGCTAAAGCATAAATATTTTTATGTTTAATCTATCTATATATACTGCCCACCCAAACTATACTTTAAAATTATCAATTAGTAATCGTTTTATCTTCAAAAGCATACGAAGTAGGGGAATAGGTAAGAATGAACCCATGCAATGCCGGATAAAAAAGCTAGTGTTATTATAAAAACATTTTCAAATATCAAATTATAACTGATTTTTACTACCAAATATTGGAATGGTTGGTATCGCCGCTTTAGAGTTTTTGAAGTTTTTAAACAATTATTTCTTTTATTTTGATTTTCGAAATTACTTGTTTTGTATGATGGGTTCTATTTTTCCATTTTGTTTTCGAATTCAAATAATGTAACCATTTCAAACATCAAAATCAAGTTGTAAAAAATTAAAAAAATCTAACGCTGCGATATGATAACAATATTTTAAAATAATTTATCATCCAAATGAGGAAGTTCATTAAAATCGGTCAAATGTTATGAAACACAGCAAAACTTTAGCATAAGTAGGAGATCGAAATTGTGAATTTTTATACCCTCACTCTGAGGAGGGTATATATCATTTGAATTTAAATTACCTTCCAAACTAGGTATAGTGTATTGAAATCAGTCAAGTATGGACAGATTTTAATAATTAAATGAGCACACCTTTTTAAAAAATCACAACAGTAAAATTGGACATAAAAATGGTTCTAAGTTTTTTTTTCAAAAAAAAATCCAAGTTATCGAGGTCAAAAAATCGTACCGCTTCAAATAAAACGAGTAAAAACGGCGTTAAGTTCGTCCGGGCCGTACTTTATATGCCCTCCACCATGGATTGCATTCCACAGAGGATATCGATTTTCATAGAAGTACAGTAATATTAAAGGAAAATATAATTTTTTTAATATAGCCAAACCAAAACAAATACAAATATTAAAAAAAATAATTTTATAAGTAAATATAATATTTTTATTATTTCAAGCCATGCTTATAAGACAAGGCTACCAATACGTTTACACTATATATATCGAAACAATACTTCAAGCAATTCAAAAAATAAGTATTCTTATATTTATATTTTCAAAAAAGCTTAAATACCATAAACATTGGTAGGTAGTGGGTGCTACAATTTCTATTTTAATTCCAAAAGTACAGATTTTGAAAATCCATTTTGAAAATCTCACGTACATAATGCAAAATAACTTATCTTCATTATCCAGCCAATTTTTGCCGTAAAAGTACGAATTTGGATTTGTTATTTTGCGTGTCTATGCAGTCAGAGGAATGTATACACCGAATTCCATAATTCTAGCTGCGGCCATTTGGTTGGTACAATTTTTTCCCATTTTTACACGTTTACCACCTCAAGAATACGACTATCTAAAATCTCTTTATCATACATGTCTACGCTATTAGAGGGATGTACACACTGAATTTAATCATTCTAGCTGTATTCGTTTAGTTGGTACTATTTTTATCCCTCTGTACCCATTCTATCCCTTGAAACTACGAATTTGGAAAAACCTTTTCATTTTTCGTGTATATGTAATGTATACTCCGAATTTCATAACTCCAACTGCGGTCATTTGGTTGGTACTAATTTTATCCACTTTTTTCCATTTCCATTTGAACCCCAAAAAGTACGAATTTTGAAAAATCCTTCTATTTTACGTGTCTACGCAATCAGAGGAATATATACACCGAATTTCATTATTCTAGGTGCAGCCGTTTGGTTGGTACCATTGTTATCCCTATATTCCCATTTTATCCCTTAATAGTACGAATTTGGAAAAAATAATTTCATATTATGTATCTGCTCAATTAGAGGAATATACACAGCGAGTTTCGTGTTTCTAGCTGTTGTCGTTCGATGGGTACTATTTTTATCCCATTTTGCCCCATTTCACCATCTACGAAAAAAATCACTCTATGGAGCACGTTTTTGTTATAGGAGGAATGCGCATACCCAATATCAAGTAAGTACAAGCAGACATATTGAAAAATATACTTAAATACTCTAAAATATTAGGGGTTATTATTTTCCTTGTGAGGGAAAAATGTTTTCCCTTTGGGCCGATTTCGCCCAGTTTCAATCCCAAACGATCTACGACTATAAGACGTATTTATGCAAAATTTGGACCTCCTATCTCCTTTCGTTTAGATGCTAGCGTGCAAGATCGTCTTAGAATTTTATGACGATCAAGAATATATATACTTTATAAGGTCTCACGTCGATATTTCAAGGTGATCCAAACGGAATGACAAAGTTAGTATACCCCTATCCTGGCGGCGGAGGGTATAATGACTCATAACTTTAACACTCGGTGTTAATATTTCAACATAATAACTCATTTTCTTCGTAAGAAATATGGACCCATACACGTCACCCGCCTATCTGCATAATTTCAAGAAAATAAATGGATGACCGTTCTAACGGACATAGAATTTTGTGACGATCCATGTAATATTACCTTACTGTGGCTGGCTTAAAATATGCGTAAGATTCAAATTTAATGATATCTGGTCCGTGACGACCGTCTTCAGAAAGCTTCGCATCGATTTTTCAACACACTTTAAGTCAATATTTCTTCCAAAGGAACCAGAACCACCAGATGCTAATTTGAAATGAACAAAATGGTTGAAACTTTGTGTGTAATTTTTTATACCATCAGTACCAGCCACACACATATGACTTTCCTATGTGACATATGACCTGCAATGCTTAAAAACCACTTGAACATATAAATATCGAAGTTAGCTCAATTTTTATCCCACACAAATAAACCTATAATTTGTATAAATAAAGCCTTTAAAACATTCATACAGATTTTCAGAATTCGGGCATTGGTGAGTGTGTATATAAGTCGGTTTAACTTATTAATCTTTCTTACTTGATAAAATAACTTTCAATTCTAATGCTCCACTAAATAGTCTACCTTCATAAAAATAACAGTGCAAATTTTTAAATGAAACCTTTATCTTCAGTCTCAGATATGTTTTATTGTCCCTGTTCTTATTTAAAAACATCACTGGCTATCACATATTAGATGAGCCCAAAATAACCAAAAAATGTTCACTCCAATGTAGAATAGTCATTTCAATATAACAAAATGCTCTTTATAGCTACAAACATATTTCATGTTCATTTCTTAGTTGCCTTTGAAATTTCCAACTACATATTTTGACGTTAATTTATCATCATCAAAATGTTTGATGTATCATTGAGATGATGTACATAAACGATGTCATAAACACATTATGAATACACAATACACTCATGCATATACATAAATGAGGCGCGTTGAAAGAAATAGTGATCTAAGAATTGTAACTTTTGAAATGAGATAAAGGCGTTTTTATTTAATATGTACCTACTAATTATATCATTATTTTTTAATAATCGATACTCAATTATTTTTTGAATAATTTTATTGAAGAAATGCCATTAGAGGAGTGAAGAAAGGAGTCAAACTCATTTTTTATTTTTTCGGTTAGGCCATTGTTACTTTCAACGCTTCTCATGTTCATTTACAGGATCTTACACACGTTGTACACGTGCCCGACATAGGCTCATAAGCGATACCTTTCTGACTTTGAAGCGAACAAGCCAGACAGGAACTGACAGAGAGAATGGTGTGACGACGATGGCAACGGCGGGGAACGAACGAACTACGAAAATACCAACAAATAAATTCGTACGACATTTTGCCATCCGCAATAACGTGCACTCTAATGAAATCCTCAGATGAGTTGCGTCCCATGGAAAAGTCAACAACGACACACAAAACGATGCAGCTCTCACAGCAAAGCACGGATAAACAAACCGAATGCAGAATGCTCCTCTGCATGTGAGGCTGATGATGTGAGTTGAACACTGCCGACAAAAAATTCACACATACATTAGGTGTCTTTTTAAGGAACTCTCAGCAAAAATTTGTTAGAAAAATATTATTAGAAAGTTAGGGAGGAAATGCATGGTATTTATACACTCCACGAGAGTATTATGTCTTTGAGCATTTGTTTGTAACACCCAAAAGGAAACGAGATAGATCCATTGTTAGTTATACCGATCGACTTAGAATCACTTCGTGAATCGATTTAGCAATGTCCGTCCGTCCGTCTCTCCATCTATTCTTGTAATCACGATACAGGTCGCAATTGTAGACAGAACCAAGTGAAACTTTGCACAACGAAGTTTGTCGGTACAACGACGAACGCTATTTAATTTGAAAAAAATCGGTTCAGATTTAGATATAGCCCCCATACGAATTTCACTCCCGATTTCACTTTTTCCACTCTATAAACCACATATTTTAACAGATCTTCTACAAATCTTTCAAAATATCTCATATGTCAACTGGAAACACCCATGGTGAAAATGGGTCATCGGTTCAGATTTACATATAGCTCCCATACAAATTTCACCACAAAAATTTCCCATACAAATTTCGAATAGACTTTTTCCGCACCAGAAAGCACGAATTTTCACAAAATGAGCTTAACACGTTATATTTGAACTGGATGAACTTCTTGTGAAAGTTTGTCACTATATTCCATGTTTGGATATAGGACCGATATAAATATTTCCGCTTTGACAGATTTGACCAGGTAATATTAGCTTATGATTAGGAAACATACAAAAATTCTGCCCGTTTTCACTTTTTTACCGAGATGAATTGTTTTCGGATAGAAAGTGGAGTGTATCATATAGTCGGCCCCTCCCGACTTTAGCCTTTCCTTACTTGCTTTTACTTGGATTATAAACTGTTGTGCCAAATTTAAAGAAAATCGAGTACAATATGGGGTTTCTAGAGCGGAAAATGTCAAATCGGGAGTGACATTTGTATGGGACCTATATCTAAATCTGAACCGATTTGCCTCTAATTAAATAGCGTTCGTCCTTTATCCACAATACTTATTTGTGCCAATTTTGGTTAAGATCGGACTATAATTGCGACCTGTAATTTGATTACAACAATAGATGGACAGACGGACAGACAGGTGGACTGACAGACGGACATTGCTAAATCGACTCAGAAAGTGATTCTAAGTCGATCGGTA
Source organism: Polietes domitor (assembly GCA_947397865.1). Lineage (NCBI taxonomy): Eukaryota > Metazoa > Arthropoda > Insecta > Diptera > Muscidae > Polietes > Polietes domitor. Next base: position 100,555,681 of record OX377620.1, read on the forward strand.
TACTTAACAATGGGTCTATCTCGCTTCATTTTGGGTGTTACAAACAAATGCTGAAAGACATACTACTCTCGTGGGGTATATAAAATATTGTTTATTTATTTAGTAATTTTCAGTCCTGAAGCCGCATGTTCATGGTTTCAAATAGAGCCGTTTGATTGGTACCATCTGTCTCCTTTTCGCATTGTCATCATAAAAGTAAAAATTTGGAAAAAATCTTTTTTTGTTTTGCACGCCCACAAAGTCAACCACTCATAAATATTAATTACGTTTTTTGGTAAGATTTTTAGGATCCAGTTTTTTGTCTACAAAAATCCCGCCAAATCCAACTTAATGAATACATAAATCCCGCTTTATGTTCAAGAAGAGATGGTCACGTTACGCATACCCAATATCAAGTAAGTACAAGCAGACATATTGAAAAAATAAGCTTAAATATTTTTAGTTCTTGTGAGGGAAAAGTGTTTCCCTTTAGGCCGATTTCGTCCAGTTTCAATCACAAACGGCCTGCAACTATAAGACACATTTAGGGAAAATTTGAACGTCCTAGCTCATTTCGATTAGATGCTTGCATGCATTCAATAGACGGACGGACGTACATGGCTAGAACGTCTTAGAATTGTATGACGATCAAGAATATATATACTTTATAGGGTCTCAAGTCGATATTTCAAGGTGTTATAAACGGAATGACAAAGTTAGTGTACCCCTATCCTGGAGGTGGAGGGTATAAAAAGTCGGAGAAAAGTATTTTTGTTTTTTTTCTTATGATAGCTTGTCTACAACAATATATTCTTTTATATAATTAGTAATCGGACTGTTCACTAGGGCGTACCTCAAAAAAAGTTCGCCGTACACCTTCGAATATGAAGTATTATTGAAAGGTAGTTTCAAAAAAAAATTTTTATTTTTTTATGCCGAACGTAGGGGTCGCGCTTTTACATTTTTCTATATAACTTCTGCATTTATAAACGGATTTTAAAGTGTGATACATCGATGTTTTTGTCTCGACGAGGTTTTTGTCTTTGAAGTCATTGAGCTCAAGCACCCCCTTCTGGTACTTACCCATCATATCACAGTTGCTACTACCCTAATGTACCACTCTAATATCAGAAAATTAAAGCTCGCATAAAATCATGAATCATGCTTGAGCTCAATGACTTCAAAGACAAAAAAATCGGCCTCGTCGAGACAAAAACATCGATGTATCACACTTTAAAATCCGTTTATAAATGCAGAAGTTATATAGAAAAATGTAAAAGCGCGACCCCTACGTTCGGCATAAAAAAATAAAAATTTTTTTTTTGAAACTACCTTTCAATAATACTTCATATTCGAAGGTGTACGGCGAACTTTTTTTTACTTGTAACCTGGTACGCTCTACTGTTCACTCTATTTAAACAAAAAAATCATTATTATTTTTAGTTCGTTTGCGTCTACAATGAGAATCATAACTTCTGCATTTATCCATTGATTTTTTACATATAGACTTTAAAATCGGAGGAAGAAATAAAATTTGTGTGATCGCTTCACATGAAATTACTCTCTTATATCTTTGCGTTTTCTTTAATACTTTGGAATTTGGAGAAGTTATTGATTGAGGCACTGCCTTGAGTAGTTATGGTTCCACAGAATGAATCCTTCGCAGAAAATGACATGGTGTTGTTTGCAAGGTAAGGATATTCTTTATATTAATTCCTGGGTCGGCATTCAATTGGCATTCATTGTAAGCTAATACTCAGGACAATATATATATTCTTAAAATTAACTATATTTTTTCGCCATACTCGAGAATTCGAAGAAAACTCCCAACAGTTGATGAAGAATGCCCTCAATCAAATCTGTTGAAAGAAAAACACCACTATTGTAAGTTTGTGCACATGCATGTGCACGAACACGAACACGGCATGTGGCATGTTGACACACAAACAACAGACGCAGGAAGAACGAAATAACGAAAGATTGGAGTCATGCAGAGGATGTGCTATTAGCAGTGTTGGCCCAACTACGAACAACAACAATAACAATGCACCTAAAAGAAAGAAGACAAATTTGCCGCATAGCAAAGTTCTAAATTGAAACAATTTTGGGGCAATATAAACGGATTGGTTGCTTGACTCAAAGCTGATGTTTGTGCGAGTGTGTGTGTGTATGTACAGTGGATAAAACACAATGTGACTAGGCAGCATGCTAATTTCAGGAGTTCTATGCATCTCCTGAAGATAGTTTTGAAAGTCCACTCGGTAGGAGCAATATCCTCCAATTGCGTCACTTCAAGTTTACGCAGAATTTAGACTACATTGTCCTTTTGGCATCGGTTTGTTCGTCATTGTGGTTGTATAGACCATGGTAGATGATATCGCGCTGGTAATTTGTTTGAAATCACTTCGAAGTAGGGACGGCACCAGTGTCTTTGCACATTTGTTTTTAACACAAATAAGGACGAAATGGATTCGTCGTTTATAATACCGATCGACTTTGAATCACTTTTTGAGTCAAATTTGAAGAAAATTAATCAAAATATGTCGAAAAAGTCAAATTGGGAGATATATATAAATCTGAACTGATCTGATTCACTTTGAAAATGTGGTTTCTTTAGCGGAAAAGTCAAATCGGGAGCGACATTTGTATGGGGATTATATCTAAATCTGAATTGATTGGCTTCAAATTAAATAGCGTCCGTCTTTAGGATAGGACAATAATTGTGACCAGTACTTTGATTACAAGAATATATGGACAGACAGACGGACGGAAAGTGATTCTAAGCCGATCTGTAGAATTGGTCAATATAGTTTCCTTTTGGGCGTTACAAACAAATACGCAAAGACAAAATACCCTAGAGGAAGGTATTAATAAAGAAAAATTAAATTCGGATGTGTATTGTCCATAAAATATATTTTAAAAATCTACCGTTTGCCTTGAAGGATAGTGAGGGATTTAAATTTGAAAGGACCTTTTCCACTTTTTTGTTCCAATTCATAAAACCACAAAGTGTATATAGATTGCGCAAAGCGCCATCTTTTATTTGGTAGGAAAATTACAAAATTGTATCCTACAAAAATGTCAAGTGCTTTTAAATTCGAACTCGAGCAGACAGTGAAAAATTAAGTACATAGTTTGAGCGCCCCGGTAGTCGAGTTGGTAACGTGGTCGCCTATCAGCGTGAGGGTCGTGGGTTCGATTCCCACCAGAAGCTCTGGTCTGTCGCTGCAATAACTAGCTACAATGGTATTAGTCACCCCGGCTCAATCCCTGGACCCAAAATTAGAATATAAATTTACTTTGTATTGTAATTCATAATAAATAAATAAAAAAAAGTACATAGTTTATGCCAACTTTCAAAATTATATGAACTTATTTTATATAACTTATGTTATAGACTAGTTTCATATCATCTGCTTGTAACACTAAGAAAGAACTGAGACTGGCGAAGTATGTGTCCTACTCGTGACGGAGCTAATGAATATGACGAATATATTATTTAAATTTGGCACTATAAATATATTTCACAAGGATGACTTGATAAAAAAGGAGTATCTATATTTTTCAAAATCTGTTTCTATACATTTATGTAGACTATTCTAAAATACACCTCGTTCAATAATTAAATTTAATGTTTGTTTTCCATGCATTAACATTTATATGTAAAGTTTTTCAGATTTTCCTCCTGTATAGATATGAATAATCGAGATACTTCTTGTTTATATTAAGTCATCGATGGTAATCTTACCAGCAGTGATTTAAACATCTAGGTTTAATGGCAATTTTAACAAAAAGTCAACAAAGTTGGTGACTTGGAGACACTTAACCCTTACTTACTTCAGGATTACTTTTGAAAGATTTATATTTGTATGTACATAGTTCGAATAAAGTCCTTTTCTCCAGACGGACTGACATAGCTCAAACAGGTTGAAAAGAAATGAAATGGATTTGGTGTCTAAGTCTTATGTTTCCCTATAGGTTGAGGATGTCAAATAGTAGAACCTTTAGCTAAAAGTTGTTTCAAATTGTGTTGTCTATTATCATCAATATTACGCGACTCTTCTTGAAGTTCGAAATACTCGCCCCATGATAAGTAGCTAACCCAAAGCAAGTGTTACAAACACCCATCTCTGACACATATCACCCATCCAACCGGATGCAAGGGAATGAGACAAAGTCCTTTGTCGCACGGTTCGCATAGGGTGGTTAATTTGAAACTTTAAATTATAATATATATATTGATTATTTTTTAAAATTTCTGGTTTTATTGGAAATGGTGTACTTTTGGAACACAATATCATTTTATTGACTATCTCGACTGTTAGTACTTAGGTACTGCCGATACCTAATCCGAGTTTTTAATACTTCCCAATTTTGTTCGAGCCTATAGCGTCCCATTTTGCAAATGTCAAATATAAACCTGAAAATAAAAAAATTAAATTAAAAAGTCACAGTAATCGGGAGTTCAATTTTAAAATTTTAAACGGCCCACCCTATATTTGTACACGATCTCCTGCCGATGCAGCATGCAGTAGCTGTAGCTGTAAATTTCGTAAGCAAATAGCTGTAAATAAGACATTCGTACCGGAGGCTTCTTTCAACTTCTTGTCCTTATTTAAGGATTTCTTCGGAAACACAATCACTCACACACACCCACGCACACAGCCAACAAGGCAGACAGACAGAGACAATCAACGAACTACTGGCACAGAGAACTGGATGAACACATCACAAAGATAAGGAAATGAAACGTAATGCTTGTTTGTTTTATGCAAGAGGAAGAACAAGAACAAGCACAAGCAGAGCTCAGATTTTCTGTGCGATTTAAGAGCTTTGTGATAGTTTCCATGATACGAGTATCCTTCATGGATATTCGATGGATGCTGTGGTGGTGGTGTCGGGTGCACGTTATCTCAGCGTGTGTGAGTTTGTATTACGTATGCAAATATCTCACAAGGATCCTTGTGTGGAACACACAGACACATCCACCCACAGGCACACGGAAGTTGCATGCAAAGAGTCATTTAGTCCTTACGGATTCGAGATTACACACATTCGTGTTCATACACGGAGGCCGTCTTAAGATACACTAGACAAGGACATCCTTAAGCCTTTGCCTGTGTGTGTTTGTATATAAAACCAATTTCTTTTTTAATTCGATATCTTGTGATGTTGTTACTCTTCATTTTTAATTTTCTCTTGGCGTTTTTTTTTTCGCTTGATATTATTTATGTTGCATATTCGTTCAATCAAGAGTCTGACTATTATGATGTTGTCGTTGTCACTGTGAACAATCGTATAGAGGTGGGCTTGAAAGCTGTGGAAAAAGCAACCGATTTCGTCTTAAGCTAATGACAATGGTGTGCACCTGGACATGTCAATGTCTTTATGGTAAAATAGCCCAATTCAGGTTAGCATTCCTTTAAGGACGACATAAAAATCGTAAAAAAGGGTCCAAGCAAGAAATTAAAAATTACTCAAAGCACAAAGTGAATATAAAAATTAAAAATTACCCAACATTAAATAAGTCCGAAAAAGTAAACGTAAAATAAGCGTACATGAAGTCGAGTGGTAACGTTCTCGGCTATAATGTGCCGAGTTTAAGTTCGAAGATGTCGAAATTCATATTCGGCATTAACTACATTATTGTGTTTATTAAAGTTGAGTGATTATAATACATTAACCTACAAAATATGGCGAATTTTACCACGTCCCGCAGTGGTTCGGAATCAAAATCCATCGGCCAAAATGCAATAACTTTCGTTCTAGTTGACATTTTTACATGTATAGTATTATGTCTTTGTGCATTTGTTTGTAACACCCTAAAGGAAACGAGTTAGACCGTTTATTATACAGATCGGCTTAGAATCACTTTCTGAGTTGATTTAGTAAAGTCCGTCTGTCTGTCTGTCCATCTATTGTTGTAATCAAATTACAGGTCGCAATTATAGTCCGATCCTTACACAAATTGTAAGTTTTTTGGATCAAGGACGATCGCTGTTTAATTTGAAGCAAATCGGTTCAGATTTCTATATAGCCCCCATACAAATGTCGCTCCCGATTTGACTTTTTCCGCTCTAGAAACCACATATTTAACTCGATTTGCTTGAAATTTCAAACAATACCCTGTAATTGAACTGAAAACAGCTATGGTGAAAATCGTTCAGATCGGTTCAGATTTAGATATAGCCCCCATACAAATGTCGCTCCCGATTTGACTTTTTCCGCTCTAGAAACCACATATTTCACTCGATTTGCTTGAAATTTCAAACAGAACCCTGTAATTCAACTGGAAACAGCTATGGTGAAAATCGGTCATATCGGTTCAGATATAGATATAGCCCCCATACAAATGTCGATCCCGATTTGACTTTTTCCGCTCTAGAAACCACATATTTCACTCAATTTGATTTATAATTGAACTGGAAACAGCTATGGTGAAAATCGGTCAGATCGGTTCAGATTTAGATATAGCCCCATACAAATGTCGCACCCGATTTGACTTTTTCCGCTCTAGAAACCACACATTTCACTTGATTTGATTCAAATTTGGCACAGTAGCCTATAATTGAACTATGGTGAAAATCGGTCATATCGGTTCAGATATAAATATAGCCCCCATACAAATGTCGGTTCCGATTTGACTTTTTCCGCTCTAGAAACCACATATTTCACTCGATTTGATTAAAATTTGGCACAGTAGCCTATAATTGAACTGGAAATTGCTATGTTGAAAATCGGTCAGATCGGTTCAGATTTAGATATGCCCCATAAAAATGTCGCTCCAGAATTGACTTTTTCCGTACTTACTTTTTAGAAGAAAATGAGTAAATTGCGTTTTAGAACTAAAAAATTGGAATTTTTGCACTATATGAGGACAAAGGACATTTACTCACCTTTTTATCTGCGTACCTACTTTTCAGAATTTAATGAGACGAAAATCAGAAAATTCCGTTTTGGAACTAAAAAAATCTGACATTTTGCACTAAACGTATCTTCCAAAGATGCAATTTCGTGCAGACATAAGTTACCCTACAAAAGCGGAGAACCCTTCAACCTTTCCAAATATGTATATATTTCTTTAAAGGCTTTTGAAAGAAAAAAGTTGTGTTGGACCAAAGTTAGATATTTGTTCAAAAAGGATATTTTTTAAAATATTTATTACAAACGAACTATATTTGGCACAAACATAGTTTTGACGTCATAATAAAGCTAAGAAACCATAATTTTAAATAAAGAAGATCTGAGTGTAAAATCTCTTAAAATGTGTGAGAAGCAGTTCGACAAAGTCAAAAAAAGAAATTACGTTTTTTCAATTTTCAAAATCTGAAAAACGTGAAAATCTCTAATACAAAAAAAAAAAATAAAATTGTTTCTTCTCATTATGAACAAATACGTAAAAATATGTTTAAAAACCATAAACACAAAAAAAAAATAAAAAATTTAATTTTCTTTAAATCGAAAAATACGAAAAGTAGTCAATTTGTCCGATTTCTAAAATATATCCGACTTCCCGATTTTTAATGTTAATATTTCAACAAATTCCTTGTCTAATTTTGATTTTTTACAGAACTCAAAAATGTCTCCTAGAACAAAAGTTATTGAATTTTGGCCGATGGATTTTGATTCTGAACCACTGTGTGTCCCTTCTAGTACCTCCCACACTTATATAATATAACTTTAACGAACCAAGGAGGTGTACTGTTGTCTAGTGACAGATGGATCTGAAAATTCTTTACTCGAACGTTTCATAAATCCTAGTGCCTTATTTACTGCGATCGAAAGTTAAGACGTAGGTCCAGTAAGATACAAAGATCTAGGAAGGACTCTACAGTAACCAGTTCAGTTTCATTGAAAGCATATTTGGTATGGCCTCTTCTGGTACTTCCCACACAAATGACCCCTATTCTTATGTAATCATTTATATTTTAACATTTGATACATTTTGTAATGATTCACTTTGAGCGTACGAAATATGGAATAAGCTTTGTTTAAAATAAAACTGATATAACTTCCATGCGTATAGTCGAAACTAATAATTACCTCCCACACAATTAAACCGATGGACTCTGGTTACAAATCCATTTTTTATGGCATAAAGTCCGGAAATATAGATACAATCTTGTAAGTCTGCACATTTGTTAGACATAACATACTTACGAGCAAGGAAAAGCTAAAGTCGGGCGGGGCCGACTATATGATACCATATACCACTCCCAGCGTATATACCTCGCTTTGATTACTAAACCCAGTTGTTTCATGGGATCAATTTTATGTTGTTCATATAAATTATACAATGCATCTTTAGTCAAATTTATTGAATATGGTGAATAATAAAGTAAATATAACATGATCTGTAAGAATTGATCAACATCCAATGACAATGCATTGGCCTATATAGTTCTCATTCACGGTAGGTATATCCTACACTTTCTATTCCACTACTATTCAATTCGGTGAAAATCGTGAACAACATTTGTATGGGAGCTATATATAAATCTGAACCGATCTCATCCACTTTTACCATAGATGTTTCTTGTGTAATTATAAGATGTCCTGCCGAATTTAAAGAAAATCGGTTAATGTGGTTTCTACGGCGGTCGGTTATGTGGTTTCTACAGCGGTTAACCTCAAATCGGGAGCGAAATTTATATGGGAGATATATATAAATCTGAACCGATTTGACACATTTTTACCACAGGCGTTTCTAGTTGAAATATGAGTTGGTGTGCCAAATTGTATCAAAATCGGTTAAATTATGTGGTTTCTAGAGCAAAAAAAGCCAAATCGGGATCGAGATTTGTATGTGAGCTATATAAAATCTGAGCCGATTTGACCCAGAAATGTTTATATTTGAAATATAAAATCTAACGCTAAATTTAAAAAAAATATTTGATTTGAACTGGGATGTTGTCCTGGCTCAAGAGCATTAAAAATCGCACCAAGTAATAAATCGCACCAAGGTAATAAATTTAAAAGCAAATTCGGCAAGTGAGTTGTGATTCTCGTTCGTTTGTGAGAATCATCTCCTTATAGAGGACGGGTTTGATGTTGAAAAGTCGCTGCGAAGCCACCTGAACGAAACCTTTAGACAGGGTGGAAATCATGATAGTGGTAGTCTGCAACCAAGTAATAAATGTCACCATGCCATTTGTAAATAAATTTGCATTCTATTAAATATAGATGCAAAATGGTCTTGAGCCAGGACAATATCCCAGTTCAAATCAAATATTGATTACAGACCAAAAAAAATTCAAACGAAAAAACTAAAACTTAAAAAAAAATATGTTAAAATTTGCGGGTTCTAGACCGGAAAATGTCAAATAGGGAGCGAAATATGTATAGTGACTATATCTAAATCAGAACCGATCATCTTCACCACAGATGTTTCTAATTTAGATATAAGGTGTTGTGCCATATTTGAAGCAAATCGAGTACAACATGTGGTCTAGAGTAGAGCGGCAAAAGTCAAATCGGGAGCGACATTTGTATGGGGGCTATATCTAAATCTGAACCTAGTTCAAATTAAATAGGGTTTGTCCTGGAGCCACAAATCTCACTTGTGCCAATTTTTGTTACGATCGGACAATAATTGCGACCTGTACTTTGATTATAAGAATAAATGGACGGACGGACATTGCTAAATCGACTCAGAAAGTGATTCTAAGCCGATCGGTATACTTAACAACTCGATTCTTTGGATGTTACAAATAAATGCACAAAGACATAATATCCTAGTGGAGGGTATACAAATGCATACCCTCATTCCTAATATGGCAAACTCCTCATCTTTATAGTTCCCTGGGAAGTCCTTAAGCCCTTGCACCTAAAGAAGCTGGATATAGAGCTGATTGGTCATCTCCCGAAGAGGTACATGATAGATCTGATAGCGGCCGGGCTATTCGAGTAGATATTGGAGTCAGTATTCGTCACAGCATTGTAACACAACAACACCTCAACATCTCTAACAGCCATAACTTCGGCTTAACTTCGAGCCAAGTAAACTTCCAGTTTTTAGCATTGTAGGCCATACAATATTAATTATTATATACGATCGACCAATTTTCATTGGCATCAATTTGATGATATGAACGACATGTGGTTCCAACCTTTGACCGAAAACCTGAGCGACCAGTATATTCATCAAATATCATTATAGCTTAAAACAAATTGTCAAAAAACGTTTACAAAAAAATAAAAAGAAATTAAATCTGAAAATTTAAGACATATGTATGGAAACTGAAACTTCGTAGAAGAGGAAAGAGGGAAATGTTTTGTACAATTGCCATAATGGCTATTTCAAATAAAACAGAAAATTTTGTTTGTATCTCGCAAGCACCTTGGTAAAATCATTTTAATATGCACCTGACCCTTTAGGAAAACCCAAGTACGTTGCATAACTTCTTTAATATGAGTTAAAATGTTCCTGGGTTTAAAACTAAAAAGTTTCACCATTCAACTAACATTATGTCCTGATTGGCTGAACGAATATCTCTTTACTTCCGTTGCCGTTATGTGAAACACTTTAAAATCAATTCGCAGCGGCAATTGGGACAAAACTTTAACAAAATTACCACAATAACTTCTCTGTCCCCTCCCCCAACACACCTTTTTCACAATAACTTAAAAAATAAATTCTACCTTTTACAAAAGGTGCTAGCATATATTTTACGTTTTACATCGAAATTAAAACAAACTTTTCCTAACATTCCCCATTACCTTCTTCAGAAGTGCGTTAATTAAATTTTCGTCGTTGCAAAAAGTAGCAACAACTTTTATAATTTCCCATAAGTCAATTGTTGTTTGTGCCCAGAAGAAAAAAGGAATTGACAGCGAGCGAAAAAAAGCCAGGTTGTTTATACATTAACACCAGGGTGGTGACACAGCACAACCAATAAATTTTGTCTCGTACACTCTATTTCCGTTAACATGCCATTTCCTCTAATAAATCGAAATGAATTCAAATGAAAAAACAACAACATCAAATGAAAAAAAACTCGCCGAAAAAAAACACAACAAACAAAAGATATCCCAGTGAAGGACCAAAAAGTCATTCATTCGTTATCGCTCTCAGGCAAGAGCAGAGCAGAGCAGAGCAGCAAAAAAACCCATGAAAATGGAAATGAAATTGTAAAAGGTGCGGGTGTGAAATATTCCGGCTGCCAGCCGATCAACCATCCTGTCAGCACTCACTTACCCGCACATACATACACACAAACACCCAAGCATCCACACAAACCCAGGAGGGCAAAAAAGTCAACACTCGTGTCAGGGTGTCACTTGCACTGCCCGTGCGAGATGTATGGGGTGGGGGTGGTTAGATGTGCTGGGGTCTCGTTTGGCGTTGGAAGTTTCGGAAAAACGCAGCTAAAGTTGCACAATAAATTGCTATAATTTAGTTGGACACTATTTCAGCACACATTTGAGGTTTATCAAAATAGTATTTCAATTTTTAATTCGAAATTATAGCTGTGTGAACAGCCACTTTTAGTCGAGGGAATAATGCGAGTGAATGCCCGCACCTCTCGCAATACACTCCGCCATTAGTTGTTAGTTTCGTTTGCCAAATTCAGGTTATACTCACTCACATGACCATTCATTTTCTACACGGGAATAAAATTTTTAAAAAACTGCAAATTGGCTCATATTGAGTTTCACAGTACTTTAAAATTCAGTTAACGTTTTGTGCAATCGAAACTCGGCACGGTGTGACTTTTTATAGACTCGTGTAGGAGTGTATAAATCACTAGATACAGAATAACTAGAAAAGTGCAACACATCGAAGGAACAACATAAAGCCCGGGATAGTTATGGTTAGACTAACTTTATTTCAAGTCTTGTTAAGATGTTTGAGTTTACTTTCGGAAATTTATACTTCTGCTAAAAAAGCACAAACTGTGTACGGAACCCCAAAAAAATATTTTTTGTATGCAATCAACCCAAAAAACGTTTAAATTGATAAGTATACCCTCCAGCAGGGAGGAAGGAGAATAGAAAGAGATATAGACTCATCGTCTAGATTGTTTCCAATCACTTAATGAATTGATTTAGCAATGTCCGTCTGTGCTTCTATGTTAGCCATTAAAGTACATGTCTCATTTATCACATCAGAAGCTATTCATATTTATATATAGACTACATACAATTGAGCAATTCCATGGGGAACTAATCATTAATATCATGTTAGGTCTGCGATTTTTTTATTTTGGTGAAAATGTTTACTTAAGTTTAGTTGGATATAAAATATATTTATACAGTAAAAAATTTAACAAGTAAAAACGACGCTAAGTTCGACAAGGCCGAACTTTATATACCAGTAACAGTAACTTTATATGCAGTAACAGTACAAGAAAAAATATTGAAAAAATAATTTATAAATAAATATAAAATTTTAGTTACAGTTGAACTTCGATTAACCGTGATGCTCGGGACCGGGTTAATCACGGATAACCGAAAATCACGGTTAAAAGAGGTAAAATTTTACATGTATAAATTTTATTATTTTTTTTATTTTTGACAAAAACATGTAAATCTGCGTCTATAAATAACTTATCATTTCTCTAGGAATACATACATTTATTTAAAAAAATCTTTTATGGAAGTCTGTCTTATGCTTTTAGCTTTTGATTGTTCTTCCAACAAATGAGTTTGTATGCGATATATTTGCATTTTATCGGGTTCTAAAATACTTGGACAAATAAAGTTTTGTACAAAACCTAACAAAATACTATGTACTAGCTACTATTGCCTGAGCCAATGTAGGCGTTTCGACCGCATTTCCTCCATCTGATTCCTCGGAGTTACAGGGTCCCACGAAGCTGCGGCAGCCCACAAAGCTGTCTTAATATTCAAAGATTTAACGAACTCACGTCTGTCATTAGCACCAACAAGTTTTTGAACGATCAGTTTACGGTAGTGACATTTGAAGCTCCGAATTACTCCTTGATCCATAGGCTGAATCAAGGACATGCAATTTGGTGGGAGATATTTTACTGTAACGTTTTCAGATATCATAGCATTTACATCTGGGTGTGCTGGACAGTTGTCTAATAATAAAAGTATTTTACAGTTATTTTTGAGACCGATGCGCCGTTGATGTTCCTTTGCTTCTGGTACAAAATTTTGATTAAACCACTCCAGAAATAGCTGTTGTGTTACCCAAGCTTTCTTATTAGATTTATAAATCACAGGAAAGTGTTCAACGTTTTTTAAAGCTCTTGGATGGGCACTTTTTCCTATTATCATCAATTTACACTTGTGAGTTCCTGCAGCATTTGAACAAACTAGCACTGTGATTCTCTCCTTGGATTACTTGTACCCTTCAATAGAATATTCATTACCACTAGCCAAAGAACTCTGAGGCAAACACCTCCAAAATAGACTGGTTTCGTATGCACTGTAGATCTGTTCAGTTGTAAGTTGTTCGTTTTTAATGATTTCATCCAAGTCGTACACGAACATCGTAGCAGACTCATAATTTTTGAATTTATCCAACCAACCAAATGAATAAGTGCACTCTGAATTCATGTTTAACTTCAAATGGAACATTTTTGCCTTTTCGACAATCATTTCGCCTGATGTTCAGAAGCAAATTTCAGTTTAAGTTCATACAATATCTCGATTTCAGTTAACTTACCTGAAATTGGAGTTCCCTTAAATCTTTCTTGCCGAAACCATTCATATGTTGCGAAATCAACTTTTGGATTTTCGCATGTTTTTAGTGTACATATATCTGTGTTTAAGGCCAAGCATTGAATCAGTATCGGAGCAAAATTTTAAAATCCGATCTTTGTTTTTTATTAAATCGGATACAGTTTGAATGTCAACTCCATATTTTTCAGACAACTTTTTAAAAGGTACTTTACGTTTTGAGTATTCATTAATCAGCTCCATTTTTTCTTTAGTTGAAAGAACCTTTCTTGCTCTTTTCGCGGATTTAGTATTTGACGGTGGCATGATGTAAGGAAAACACGTCTTGACAGATCAAATTTCACACTGATGAATGAATATGAAATTTGATATGAAAATTACACTTTCATGAAAAAGGGGAATCACCGAATTTTAATATGAGAGATGTGTGTGTATTATACGAAAAAAACACTTCACGGTTAATAGATAATCACGGTTAATAGAGTCACGGTTAATCGAAGTTCAACTGTATTAAAAAAACGCTTATACGAGAACGCTACCAATTTGTTTATAATATATATATATCGAAATAGTTCAGCAAGTCTATTCAAAAAGTGAATAGAAGGCAGCACTCGTCAAAACAACTTAATTACTGTAACTATATTAGTGGGTCCATTTTCAGCTACAGCATTGTGGTTGGTTGTATTCCCATATTTTTATACACTGCACCTCCAGGATGGGGGTATACTGACTTTGTCGGGTATGAAATGGGGCAAATATAGATAAAAAAGATACATATTAAACGATTTTTTCCAAATTCGTGCTTTTAAGGGGTAAAATGGGAATAGAGGGATAAAAATGGTACCAAACAAACGGCTGCACTTGAAATAATGAAATTCCGTGTATACAGGACTTTTTCGAAATTCGTACTATTTGGGGTTAAAATGGAAAAAGGGAAAAAGCACTGTACAAACTAAATGGCGGCAGCTAGAATGTTGGAATTCGGAGTATGCATTCATCTGAAATATACACGATAAATAAAAAAGGTTTTTCCAAATTCGTACTTTCAAGGGATAAAATGGGAACAGAGGGATAAAACTAAACGGCTACAGCTAGAATGATGCAATTTGGTGTGTACATCCGTCTAATTGCATAGACACGTAAAATATAGAGATTTTAGTTAGTCGTACTTTTAGGGGGTTAAAAGGGGATAAAAATGGTACCAACCAAATGACCGCAGCAGACTGCGTAGACACGAAAAATAACAAGTAAAAAGGCGTTAAGTTCGGCCGGGCCGAATCCTATATACCCTCCACCACGGAGTCCATTCCATAGTATTACCGGTAGATTAAAGGCTGTCGACTTTACAAAGAAGTGAAGTAACATATTTTGAAAATTGTTATATTTTTTATTCGCATTATTTTATTTGTCTACTTTTACAAACTAAAGGGTGCTTTTTTAAAAGCTATAGGAAAGTTAAAAAAAAACACATAAAATTCAGAAAAATGTATGAAATCTTTATTTGAATCGATAGTACGGTAATGTTTGAAGATTATTTCATGCAAATGTTGACCTTGACTGCGCCTCAAATGGTCCATCCGCTTAGTCCAATGTTGGCATTTCCACGTTTTTGAGTAACAGAGGCCCAATTGTTGCGAACGGCGACGAGCGATAATTGATGGTCATCATTAACACAGCTGCGATATTTTCTTCAGTTCGCACTATACGTAAGCGTGTTGGTGGTTTAATGTCCAAAAAAGGAAAATTTTGTGCGAAATTTAGCCACAATAGCCCGAATAGCCACTTCAGTGGGTCGATTAAACTGACCATAAAATGGGAGCCCGCGATGATCTTTCTTAACAGAGCACGCATTTTGATAATAAAATTCAATAATTTGCAAGCGTTGTTCGTTTGTAAGACGATTCATGATTAAATTATAGACCAAACTGAAGATGTTTGACAGTGAAATAAAACACGAAACGTGCGTCAGCTGTTTAAACCAGTGTTGTTAAGGCATACTTATGCGCATTGCTATATATAACTATAATACTGCAATTGTAATCAAAAAGTGAACATGAGGGAGCAATCTTGAAAGATGTACTCTAAATATCAGGTGTATTGTCAGTCGTCATTAGGGAGAAACATTTTACCCCACGCCCGATTTCTCCCATTTTCAATTTCTTGATTCAGCAACAAAAATTTTGATAATAAAAGCACAGATTTCAAAGATCCCTTATGTTTCGCGTCCATTTTGGAATGAACATATCTAATTTCATCATTCTAGGTACATCCGCTTGCTTGGTACCATTTTTATCATTTCCTAAAATGTTGACCCTAAAAGTACGATTTTGGAGAAATCCTCATATTTTGCGTGTCTACGAAGACAGACGAGTGTAACCACTGAATTTCCTGATTCTAGATACAGCCGTTTGCGTGGTACCAATTTTATCCCGTTTTGATCCTAAAAAATGTACACACCGAATTTCGCTATTCTAACTGCAACCTTTTGATTGGTACCATTTTATCCCTTTCGTCCCATTTTCCGCCTGAAAGTACAAATTTCAAAAAATCCCTTATGTTTCGCGTTTACACAGTCAGATAAATGCATACAACGAATTTCATGATTTTTCTCTTCAGCGGTTTTGTTGGTACCATTTTTATCCCTCTTTACATCCTTAAAAGTACAAATTTCGAAAAATCTCTCTATTTTACGTGTCATGTCGTTTCATGTTTCTAGCAGTTGTCGTATCATTGGTACCATTTTAATCCCTTTTGTGCCATTTAACCCGCTAAATCTTTTTTAAATCTATTTAACTCGCTAAATCTTTTTTTCATTTCAACGAAAATCGACAGCCTCTGTGGAATGCAATCCATTTTGGAGGGTATAAATAGTTCGGCCGGGCCGAACGTAGCGGCGTTTTTATTTGTTATATTTAAAAATGTTAACGTTATGTTAATTTTAAAATGTTCGATGCATTTGCTAAAGATATTATATTTTAATTGCAGTTATAAGACCGCACAGTGGGGTATTTGAAAAAATTGTACTCTTAAGCCGCTGGACTGATTCTGATGAAAGTGCATACATAGTCAAAGTGCTGAAGAGTTTAAGTTATGCTGTAAGACTCTCTAGGTCTAATGGGTCCTAAGCAGTGGAGTGCATCGCAAAAGAAAGATATTTATTGTTATGCGAAATTGTATTTGTACACTGCGACTAAAAGTATAGAGTGCGTTTGTACAAAAAAATATATATAAATTATCGCTCATACCTTGGAAGATAAGCCGTTAAGAATATTTTACTTTTCCCGAAAAAATAGCATTGTAATGTACATATATATTTTTTATATTTTTCGGAAAGCTGGCATAACTTAGAATATAATTATTCGAAGTCTGAATTTCAACAGCCGACGCTGAACTTTGACAGCCTTTGACATTTTTAAAATGATAAATAAATCCAACCAAAATACAGCGTAATTTGTGAACAAATCCATTTTTGGAGATTATTCTCTTCTTTTTTGAAATTGTGGGCATAATTTTATTTACATAATTATATGTCATGGTTAGAACCTTTTAAGTAAAAGCTTCAATCAGCGTATAACCAACATTTGTTAACATTTTAGATGTGTTCAAATAATTTAATTTGCTTAGTTTCCCCATATACTTTCTACCAACTGAACTGAGTACTTCAGTTTTTCAGAATTTATGTTCTTCGGGGAATTCATCAGCAACTACACAAAATCATATTTTTCACTACAAAATTGTCTAAAATCAACACACCCTGGTATACTAAGTTTTTGATTTCGTCTGAAACACCTTGAAATATCGATCTGCGATCCCATAAAGTATATATGCGCCAGTTAGAATGATAGTAGTCTGAGTCACAGGTTATCCATTCTGAGATATGCAGTGGTTTATGTTTGAGTCAAATGAAAAATATTTTCTATGAGTTTTGAATGTAATACAAATATACAAAATATTTTTCCACCGATGCACAGAGAATAATTATACGCGTAAAATAAAGAAATGTTTCGAAACTCGTACTATTAAGGGGTAAAATGAGGAATAAAGTATACAGAAAAATGGCTGCTGCTAAAATCATAAAATTCGATGTGCATATTCCTCTGAATATTTACACGTACAAAATAAAGAAAATTTTCAAATTTATTTTACTTTTAGGGGAAAATGGAATACAAATGATACCAATAAAACGGATGCAGATAGAATAATGGAAATCGGGGTATAAAGGTTCATAAGTGGCGGCAGAAACATTACGATTCGAAATTCTGTCTTTTTATACCATCCTTAGGATGGAGTCTATATTAATTTTGTCATTCCGTTTGAAATATTCTATATATATTCTGGGTCGTTAAAAACTCTAATACGATCTAGCCATATCTGTCTGATGAAAGAACGCTAGAGTCCGAACGAAACGAGCCGAGAGGCTCAAATTTTCATAATTGTGTCAAATGGTTTCAGATTGGTTGTGATTGAAATTGGGCGAAATCGGCCCATGAGGAAAAAAATCTCTAACAAAGACTTAAAATCCCCCAATATTTAGATTATTTAAGAAAATTTTTGAAAAATGTATACTTTATATGCACTTGAAATTTGTTGTATATATTCCTCATATATCATGAAAACACCACAAAGTAAATTAAAGATTAACGAGTGAAATGGGAAAAAGGGGATAAAAATGGTACCAACGATACGTTAACAGCTGCAAACATAAAATTCGGTGTGTACATCCCTCTAATTGGGTAGGCACGTCAAGTAGAAGAATTTTTTCGAAATGAGTACTTTTTGGGCAGAAAAAGACGTTAAAGGGTATACAAATAGTACCAACCTAATGACTTCAATTAGTATAGAGAAATTCGGGATTGTATTGCTCTGACTGAGTATACGTGAAAAATAAATATATAATTCGAAATACGGGCCACAATAGTTACCAAGCAAGCGGCAGTAACTAGAATTATGAAATTCAGCACTCGTCAGCATTTTTTCCAAATTCATAGTTTTAAGGTCAAAATGAAAAAAAGAATAAAAATGAATCATGAAATTAGGCGTGTATATTCCACTGTGGACGCGAAAAATATCGGATCTTCGTTATTAGTACTTTTCGTATCAAAATGGTACAGACATTTGGTCTGGAATCAAATCAAGTAGCTGGAGGAAATCGACCCTGAGAGAATGAATGGATAATGAAGCATCACAATTTATTTAAAACAGTGCACATAAGTATGCCTTATTGTTTGAAAGAGTAAACAAATGTGGTAATGTGTATAAAATCTATCACAATTTTTCTTATACGGTTGGGCACGTCTATGTAGAGTCGACAGGGTCTAATCTACCGGTAATAATGGTGGCCCGGCCGAACTTAACGCATTTTTACTTGTTCTTATTATTTCCAAAAAAATATCCATACCAAATATGACCACGTTGGCGTATGTGGGTTCTGTCATTCAACAAATATTGATCATACGTCACTGGTAACAAATTAAGAATTTGTTTGCTTATTGTACTGATCTACTTAGAATCACTTTCAAAACATCGCAGAAACTTTCTGTACAGGCGCTTCTTTTCTTCGTTAGGATGTCAACTATTTATCCATATCTGTTTTTCAAATAAGTATTTTTAATGAAGAGATATTCAAAATAATTGTGAAGGAGATATTCAGAAGACTTGGGCATGATCGGACTCATACTGCCAAAACTACACTACAAATACAAAATGTACATTCGACGAAAATTGGAGTTTTAGAAAATCAAGTAAAACAATATTAAAAAATTACATGGTTTTACATGGTTTCCTAGCCCATATACGCAACAGGGAATTGTTAAGCTACCTCTTAACACCAGCAAATATTCTTCAAACGCCCTGTAATATGTAAATATGCATATTTCGGGTCCGTATCAAATTCGACGTACTTATCTCCATTTTATACATTGGTATTTTTCTTTTCGCTATTCTTAGAACCTTAATTGTAATTTTGCTTTGTTATTAGTTAATGTTATAAATATGTATATTATATTGGCAACCAAATTGGCAACGTCCCTTTTTGGCCACCTAAACAAGAAAAAAACTATACACTTTGATTTTACTGCGGGCCTACAATGTAAACAAATACGAGGGTGTCCCCTTTTTCTTTGGGGCGAATTATGGAGTTGCGAGGAGTCTTAAGAACTGTTGTTTTGGGTATTTCCTAATAAAACTTTAATACCTTTACACTTAATAAAGTTAAATAACTAATAATACTAAAGCTTAACTACTTCTAATAACCGTACTTTAGTTATGAAATGTAAATGACACAACGGTCGGGGAAAAAGGCTGGAAACGGAAATGTGAAGTGTAACAACGGTGGTGAGGACGATGACGAGAACAACGGCTCCGGCAATACCAGCAACAGCGGCAACAGTAACGGCCACATTGTTTGAATTCTGCCAAATGTAACGTGAAATTTAAATAAACACGACACAAACGGCAATATCGTTACGCTCAGAATGGCACTTAAGTTTAATAAACAATACGAGTAGGTACATTGTTGTTGTTGCTCTTGTTCTCCTTATTGCTGTTGTTGTGTCACAGTGTAAATGTTTCAAGGGTGGGGCGGAGTACTGACGTTAGGACTGGATACGCAACTTACACGGGCTCACACACACAACACAGGCACACAAAAAAAAAAAAACAAAAAACTTACTTACATCCACTATGTCCCCAGCCGGAAATGCATTAAATATACCCATACACATCCAGACATACTTAGATACGCGAACACATGTATGAAAGTAACGAAAACATAAGAATTTAAATGCTCCAAACGAATGTTAATGAAATGCCGGCAAAATATTAAATAATTTTCTTTGGTTAACACCATGATTTAGAAATTTAATTTCACTCAACTTTGATGGAGGGAGTGGCATTTTTTAAAACAGTCATTTGTGGAAACCCGGTTTGCGGTTCAATTAATATACGCTTTCTGCTACATTCAACCAGTTGCCTAGTTGAAGACGCAAATTAGAAGTATTTGCTATCATTGTCGTGAAAATGTCTCAAGTTTAGTTTGAAGCTACTACTCCACTCGGAAAGTTCGGTGATAGCCAGCCTGCAAGATTGATTTCCTATATATCGTAACTATGCCGAGGATCCTATGCCGTAGGTTTGTTACAGCTGGGCAGTCCCACAAGGAGTACCTTTCCGTCTCTTCTTCCTGTTCCTTGTCACAGCTACGACACTTGTATTTGAATCCGTGACGCTTGGTTTATAATTAGCCAATGCACACTGGTCCCAAATCCATTTTTTATGGCATAAAGTCGAAAAAAAAAACATACAGTCTTGTAATTTTGCACATTTGCTAGACATATCATACGCAAAAAATAAAAATAAAATTGGGCCTATCGGACCACGCCCACTACCACCTCCCATATTAACTCAATATATAACCAACATAATTATCACCCTGTATTGGTACGGGGTGACCAAAAACAAAATTTTATGAAAACTTAAAAGAATGAAGAGTTGTTTATTTTGACGAAATGTGTTTTTCTAAACATTATTACAAAAGCAAAATATAGCATACAAATAGTATACTTTAAACTGAAATTTAAATAATTATTTCAAGAAATGAAGTAAAATGTATACATGTGTACAAAAAGGTGAATGATGTTGTATACCATTTTAAAGGTACTTTCAATACCTTTTAAATAAAATATTGATATTGTCTCGTACACAAAACTAATTCAGAGATATAATCATATGTATGTCTATGGCTAATCAAAAACTGTGCTAAAATAAAATGACAATTTTTGGAGTTTGCCGAAAAATGCTGACGAGATAATTATTCCACCATAAACTACAACCTCAGAACGCATTCACATTTACACTTTGAGTTAAGTTGAGTCATACAAATAACTTTAGGTCCGCGACATTTATAGATTATGTTATCTACAAATCACAAAATTACAATACCTATGAATACTTACAAGACCACAATAATCATAAAATGTTAAATATAATTTTTCAACTACTAACTCTTGCCGTCAATTTTCATAATATAGTCACTTTATTATTTTCTTTTTAAGTCTTGGTTTTAATTAATTTGTAAAACTGCTTTATATCAAAATTAATCCCACTTTTTTTTAACCGCAAAGTTTAAGTACCACTCAGGCTTGTGGTGTTGCCACCTAATTTTATCCAGTATATTTTCTTGATTGCTTGGAGTGTTGCCGTAAAGAAAATGTATACACATTTACCACTTTTCAATTTTAATTTTTTTGAATTTCTGCCAAAAAAATGGACTTGGGACCATAGTGCAATGGGCCTATAGCACTGCGATCACTTTTAATACGTCCCCTTTATTGAGACTGTGAAGGGATCTAGTCAATTTTTATGTTATACTCAGGTCAGGTTGTCTAGATATATCACTATCTCCCAGTTTGTCCACTTTAGGAGGTAATACCATAAAATCCCTATGTCCAGGGATCCTTGTAGTAGTGCCTTCGGATAGACAATTATGGTGGTCAGCTCCACGATGCACTGACTGACGAGTGCGGATTTTAGAGCAGCTTGGCTGTGTACAAAGATTCCTATGCGACCCCTTGTACCCAAAAGGGAAAGATTTCTTAATTGTAAAGATTTCGCATGGAAGATGCTGCAATTGTAAGATAATCGAAATAAGTATGCTGGAACTCAGAAGTATCCGGTACCACAATCCATTTTGCAGCAGACCGTGCATCCTACTCATTCCTTGTGGGGAATTTGATTGGATAACAAATTCATCATGTTTGGTAATGCTATTATTAATGGTGATCATATTGGTTTGCCATTTCATTATAAATAGACCAACGCACAGTGGGGTATTGGAACCCCAAAAGGGAGATTAATCCAGGGAAGTACAAAATGAACATTTTATTAAAAGATTTGGAATTATGAACTAATGAAATGTGATCATATAAAAAGAAAATAATCAATCTTTAAAGTATTTACAATTATTTTTATTTTTAAGAAACAAAACAAAAATGTTTTATACTTTGTTGGAAACCGGCAAACTTCATAAAAACACTTCTTCACGAAATACATTCTAAAAATATCCGATATTTGTTCGCAACCAGACTTTTTGTTAAGTTGTATCCATGGTATCTAATATACTAGAAATTAATTTCTTGGAATTATATATGTATCATATATATAAAATTTATGAAATATATGATTTTTCTAAAATAGTAGTTTAGACATTGTTGTCGCAAGAGTTCATGTTCAGTTTCATCGCCACTTTGAACATCATGAGATCTTTTCGATTTCATCATGAGATCATAAGAATAGTTGGTGAAGTAAGCAATTCTACTATTGATTTTACTAGGGCTTCAAATTTGTTGCTAATAATCGGATCGAAATGCGGCAGAAACCTGTTTAAATTATCTTCATTTGTCTTCCACACTCAGGTGGAACTTACTCCCTATAGCATTTGCAGTCCTTGTTTCTCTGAATTGATTGACGGAAGAGTGTGAGCTGTGCTCATAGATCATAGCTCACGCTAGGCATTTTATACAAATGAATATATCTTAATAAATAATTCAGGCAGTATGATTTATTTATATCACATGCATTTTTTATCAGTTGATTTTTGTGATTTCTCATGAACATTAGCGTTTTCAAAAAAACTTCTTGCTATATTACCATCATCTGATCCATAGATAGAAAAAACGTCCATGTATATTTTTAACAGGCTTCGTTGTGATTTTTAGAGTTAAACTCTTTATATGTGGAACTAGCAGTACCCGCTGCTTCGCAGGCGAAAAAGCAAGTTATTTGTTATTAGTTTTATCCGTCTCTGTTTTTGTATAGTATTTATTTGATTTTATTTTTGTGGATATAGATAAATCTAAAACAGCAATTTGAAAACCTCCAATTAGATTGCACTCATATACAGTCAAAGGAGTGTGCTTGTCGATGTGCACTATTTTAGCTGAACTCCCTTCGTCTGTATAATTTTTATCATTTTCTACCCTGTTTCAAATAAAAAAGTTACATCCGCAGAGCCTTTTATATCCTCGACCTCATGTTTCTAGCTGCGATCGGCTGCTTTATAACTTTTGCACCTCTTTCCCAAAAACACGTCAGTCGGCTTAACCGACTTATATATACCCTCACTCTCTAGAACAAGGACTTAAATTTTTCATAGGGCCGGATTATATTTGTGGGAGCTACAGGAAGTTTGTGCCAATTAGACCCAGCTTCCACATTTGTCAATAATTGTAAAAATATGATCAAATATGAAGTTATAGTGGATTTCAGGCACCGTTAAAGGAATTATAAAGTATTGATTTTACCTAGGATAGAAACAATTGTATTGGAGTTACAAGAAGGGGTGTGGATAAAGCGTAAATATTTTTTAGGTTTAAAATGATTACAAAAACATTTTTAAATCTGAAGATGCAAATGATGTTGACTACCCATATGGATGTTATGTCAGTTTTATTGTAACCTAAGTTTATGCCACTTTGTGTAGGAGGTACCAGAACGTTGTGGCAATATCGCCCGTATTACATTCAAATGTTACCACTATAAACGCGTTGCTAATTATAAAATTTCACAGTATTCCGATCATCACTATATAAGTTATAACAGCTTTAATTTGTGTGTGGAGGTACTGTACATTGTGTACTGTACATTGTGTACAGGTTCGATGTTTATCCCTTTTTGTCCCATTTTACCCTCCAAAAGTACAAATTTTGTAAAACCCTTTCTTAGTCGACGTCTACGTCGTATTTGGGAACTACCCTGAAAATTTCATGACCCTGGCTTCAGCCGTTTGGTCTGGGGGCAGGTCAATGATAAGTCAGTCAGTCAGTAACGCAACTCTTTTATATATAGATAAAAATACATTTGTTGCATTTACTTTCCCAGTTTTAGGATTTGTGAGATTTGTATGTTAGGAAAAAAATGTCTCCGAAATAATGTTTTTGCATTTTTTGTCCAACAAAATCCCCAAATTCTCAAAGTGAGGAAAGTATGTTGGCTTCGCTGCGACTTTTCAATGAAATACCCGGACATTTTAAGTAAATGATTCATCCCACAACTCACTTTTCGAATTTTAAGTATTTTTATTGGACATCAATTCGTAAAATTATGACAGATTTGAACTGGAATGACCAAAAATTGTATTTTTACGACAATATTGTTTTAGTAAAAACTTCAATAACTCAGTTAATTTTTTTGTTTTTAAAAAGAAAGCGTCGTTTTAATCCTTACCAAATATACTATTTAAATAATTTTACAAGTGGTACAGTTACCAACCAAAATAATGTGTAAAAACATTTTCAAAGTTGAAAAATGGTTAAAAATTGTTTAAAATATTTGTTTGCTAGACAAAAGCACACAGATTTCTTAAGTTTTCTTCAATTGGCTATATATGGATCGAAAGCTCCAGGTTTCTTCTTTCCAAGTTCGATGTGAAAGTGTAAAGCGGCTGATAACCAACAAAGATACAGGCTAATAAGTGTGCAAAGGCACGAAAACCCGTAACTCAATATTTTGTCTGGCAAATTTCAAATATAGATTCTTGTTCTACTCTACTAAAAGAAAAATAATATCATTATTAAAAATTCGCTTCGTGTTTTAGAATATTTCAAAGCATTTTTGTATGATTTCTGCTTTATATTCAAGATTTAAAATCATTCATAAACACCCACCTGCTTCGGTTGTTGGCAAATATCCGGTTTGAGTGGTTTTCGGTTACGATTTTAAATACTCCAATGGGGTGGGGGTAATTCAACTTTTTTTCTGAGCCGTTATCGTTTAGAGGTTTGGGGTGGAGATGGAGGTGGGAGACGGATGATGAATACAAATAAGTATGTAAATACGAGCGCTAGTGATAACAAGTTGGTGCTGCAAACTTTTGAATATTTCCTGCATAGAAATCATGGCTATTAAATACTTTTAACTCATTTGTCTCTAATGAAAAGTTTAATCCTGTCTTTTTAGCATTTTTCCTTCCCGAAGCTTCTTTTCAACAGCAATATGGATTACAATGCTTGAGTGTGTATGATGATGGCGATGCCATTGCCGTTGCTGTTGCTGTTGTTCCCCAACTTTCGCCAACACTTGAGGTATTCTGTTAGGAATGATAAGTACTACCGTCTCAAGGAACTTCACTATCATCACCTCCATCCAACCGCCCTCCAGCCAACAATACCGCCAGCCAGACAGGCTGAAGTAGCAATAATGAAAGCATTTGTGGAAGGTGAATGAAAACAAATTGTGTTTATTTGTTATTCTTTTTCCGTTTCCGTAGAGAGGTTTATCACTTTTCTTCATGCCATGCCATAAAGTAAGTATGCCTCCAAAAGTGGAACAAAAACAACAACAACAAATATCAAAGTTATACTCAACAATGTTGATATTTATGGCAGTTGCACAGTGGAGTGTTGAATTGAATACTTAAACACATTGCCCGTGTGGAATATAGAAAATCGAATAAATAATCGATGGATTCATTCCATAGTATGCTAAGTGTAAAATTTGAGTTTTGCAGGAGAGGCGTTCAAAGTTTATTTGATATATCTATGTTAGTTATATACCTCGAAACTCCAGATTTCGACAGAAATCAAGTTGAAGGAAGCCGAATTCAAAAATTATACCTCCATAAAAAGTGCTAAGCCGAATTAGCATGATATGAAATGAAACCTTTGATAATTAAATCACTTGTGATATGTCTATGTGATCATCCATAATTCTTACCGAAGGCTCAATCTATATATATAAAACAGTTGCGTTACTGACTGACTGACTTATCATTGACCAGCCCCAAGACCAAACGGCTGAAGCCATGGTCATGAAATTGTCAGGGTAGTTCCCAAATATGATGTAGACGTCGACTACGAAATTCGTACTTTTAGGGGGTAAAATGGGACAAAAAGAAACATGAAATTCGGTGTGTTCCTTCCAATGCCCATGCAAACGAGTCACAAATAGGGATTTTTTGAAATTTGTACTTTTAAGGGAGGAAAGAAACAAAAAGGGATAAAAATGGTACCAACTAAAGTATTACAGCTAGAATCGTGAAATTTAGTATTTAAATTCCTCTGACCATGTATAAGCGAATTAAAATTGGATCTTTCAAAATTTGTACTTTTAAGCGTTGCGAGAGACAAAAAGGTATAAAAATAGTACTATTTTAAATATTGCACTATTGCGGGAAATTGGGTTTGTAAATTCTTCTGACAACGTAGACTTGCAACATAGATGGATTTTTCGAAATTTGTAATTTTAAGGGGCGAGCGGTACAAAAAGAGATAAAAATGGTATCAACTTAAATATTACAGCTAGAATCGTGAAATTCCTCTGACCATGTAGAAGCGCAATCGAAATGGATTTTTCGAAATTTTTTCTTGTGAGCGGGACAAAAAGGGATAAAAATGGTAACAAATAAATTATTATAGCTAGAATCGTGAAATTTGGTATGCAAATTCCTCTCACCTTATAGAAGCGCAATCTAAATGATTTTTTTTCGAAATTTGTACTTATATGGGGTGAGCGGGACAAAAAGGGATACTACTAATATAAGCATTGCAGCTATAGTCGTGAAATTTGGTATGTAAATTCCTCTCACCACATAGAAGCGCAATATAAATGCATTTTTGTACTTTCAAGGGCTGAACGGCATAAAAGGGATCCAAAATTGTGCCAACTGAAGTATTGCTAATAGAATCGTGAAATTTGATATGTAAATTCCTCTGACCTTGTAGAAACGCAGTCAAATTGGATCTGTCGAAATAGGAGGTTTCCAAATTACTATTTTAGGTTTATCTATATACACCAAAAGAAAATCAAATAAATGCTATCCAAAAACAGAGACGGATAAAACTAATAACGAATAACTGACCTTTTCGCGTGCGAAGCAGCAGGTACTGCTAGTTTCAAATAAAACATGCTTAGATGTAGGAAGGTGCTCATATAATTCATAAATGAAGCCGAATTGATGTCTTGCTTCTTTTTAAGGGTGAAGTGGGAAAAAGGAGATAAAAATGGTACCAACGAAATGGCCGCAGATAGCATCATGGGATTCTGTGTATACATTCCTCTGACGGCATAGACACACAATAAAGAAAGATTTTTCCAAATTCGAACTTTATTATTAATCTTTTACGGGGAAAGGGGATAAAACTGGTAGCGAGCAAATGGCTAGAATCGTTAACGTGGTTTATCTTGAATTATGTATGTGAGAGATAATGTATTTTCAAAATTTGTATTCCTGGAATTGAAATGGGATTGATATAAAACCAACCGAACGACTGTAGCAAAAATGCACCCACTATCCCCCAATATTTCTGGCATTGAACCTTCTTTTTATTTACTTTTTGAATTGAATTCAAGTATTATTTCGATATATATATATGGTACTTCGCACGCGGAAAAGTTAGTTATTTCTTATCAGTTTTTTTTCATCTCTGTTTTTGGATAGTACTTATTGAATTTTCTTTTCAGGGATACAGATAAACCTACAATAGTAATTTGGAAACCTCCTATTAGATAGCATACAGTCATACACAGCCAACGGGATGTGCTTGTCGAATTGCACTATTTTAGCTGAACTCCCTTAGTACATATAATTTTTATAATTTTCTACCCGGTTTCGAACAATACATTACAACCGCAGAGCCTTGTATATCCTAGATCTCATGTTTCATTGCATACAACCGGCCATTTTATAACCTTTGCCACCACTTACCCAAAAAGTGCACATTTTGAAAAATCACTATGTTCTCGCTTCTCCCTTAAAACATGCACTTTATTTCGTATCATGTTTACCCCTTGTCGTTCCACATCCTCCTTATAAGTACAATTTTTTAAATATCCATTTATGTTCCGCGTTTACGCAATTAAAGCGTTGTACACCATTCTTATCTCTTTATCCCGCACACACAAAGTAAAAATTTCGAAAAATCCAATTTTATTGCTCTTCTACGTGTCAGAGAAATGTACATACCAAAATTCACGATTCTAGTTGCTATACTTTAGTTGGTACCACTTGTACCCCTTTTTGTTCGGCTCGCCCCTTAAAAGTGCATAAATGCATTCAAATGAAGCTTCTATACGGTGAGAGGAATTTACATACCAAATTTCACGATTCTAGCTGTAGTACTGTTGTTGGTACCATTTAAATCCCCCTTTGTCCTGCTCACTCCTTAAAAGTACAAATTCCAAAAAATACATTTATGATGCTCGTCTACGTGGTCGGAGGAATGTACACGCCGAATTTCACGATTCTAGTAACAATACTTTAGTTGATATCATTTTTATGCCTTTTTGTCCCGCTCACCCCTTATAAGTTCAAATTTTGAAAAATTCAGAGGAATTTACACACAAAATTTCACGACTATAGCTGCAATTCTTAAATATTTCCAAAAATGCAATTTTCCAGCGCTTCTACATGGTCAGAGGAATTTACATATCAAATTTCACGACAATAAGTGCAATATCCCTCTTTGTGCCGCACACCCTTAAAAGTAAAAAATTAATTTATATTTCGTTTCTATGCGTTGAGAGGAATTTACATAGCATACTAGCTGTGATACTTCAGTTGGTACCATTTTTATTTGGAACTCTCTCCCTTTAAAAATACAAATTTTGAAAAATCCATTAATTTAGAGAAATGTAAATATCGATCTTCACGATATAGCTGCATTACTTAAATTGTTACCATTCTCTTTCTCGTTTATATATAGATATACTTATTGGTAGGCTTCACTTGTATGCGTGGTTTAATATAATTAAAATTTAACAGACCATTAGAGCAGAAGACAGCTCTTGCAGCGCACTGTACCATCACAGGCCATACACCAAATTTTGACAATGTAGAGATACTGACAGAGGAGAGAAATTACAATAGAAGATACACTCTTGAGATGTTACATATTATTGACGTTCCTACCAACAAAAGACTTAACTACAAAACTGACACAGATAAATGCGCCAAAATCTATCGTTACACAGTAGACAAATACAGACGATCAAAACTGTCATCAGTAGACGAAAGCACGCAAAACCCCTCGGACTGCAGATAATATTATACATATAAAAATGTAATTATCCATAAATTTGTTAAACTTTTTGGAAAAAAAAAAAAAAATTTTAATGTAAATGTGTAATTCTTTATTTGTGTATAGTCACCCCTGAAGATGATTGAAGATTTCAATCGAAATATTGGGATTAAATAAATAAATTATCAAAACAACAACACCTGTTTTTCAAATAAAGCCTACAGCCGAACAAAACTAAAAGAAAATTTTATATTTATTAATAAAATTAATTTTTCAATATTTTTATTTTTTTTGGTTTGGCTATATTAATAGATGTAAAAATTGTATATAATGTTACTGCACTTCTACGTAAAATCGACAGACTCTGTGGAATGCTATCCCAGAGATGTTTAGTTTTCTTAGAATCGTGATAATATTGTTTCAGAATAATAATTATATTTTTTAATCATGAAAGACAAATTCTATCGCACCGTATATAATGTTTTTCATTCATTCAATTTTTCTGACTATATATTACAATCAACAATCAAACCTCGTAAAACCAACGACGAATTTTCGAAGGTAGTCGAATTTTGATGAAATTTGGTGAACGCGTTAGGTATTGTAAGATACAATGTTTTTGTATTATGACGAAGTGTTTCAATCGTGTAACGTTCAACTTTTTCATATTTTACAAAATGGGGTGTACTCATTCAGTCGTAATTATACCCTACACCACTTCGTGGTCTAGGGTATTATAAGTTAGTTTCGCGCCAAATGTTTGTAACACCAAGAAATAATCGAGCTAGACCCACCTTTAAGTATACCGATCGGCTTAGAATCACCAGCTGAGTCGATTTAACGATGTCTGTCTGTCCGTCCGTCTGTCCGTCTGCTGTCCATCTAAGCTTGTTCGCACTCTACAGGTCGCAATTGTTGTCCGATTCTAATGAAACTTGGCAGAAGTTATTTTTTCTGGCCAAGGACCATCGGTATTGAATTTGGAGGAAATCGGTTCAGATTTTGATTTTGCCCCATACCAATGTCGCTCTTGATTTGACATTTTCCGCTCTAGAAACCACATATTGTACCCGATTTTCTTTAAATTTTGCAGAACATCTTCTAATCCAACTAGAAACACGTATGCAAAAATTGGGTAAGATCGGTTCAGATTTAGATATAGCCCCTATACAAATGTCGCTCCCGAATTCACTTTTTCCGCTTTAGAAACCATATATTGTACCCAATTTTCTTTAAAATTGGCACAACAGTTTATAATCGAACTAGAAACACCTATGCTGAAAGTGGGTAAGATCGGTTCAGATTTAGATATAGCCCCTACACAAATGTCGCTCCCTATTTCACTTTTTCCGCTTTAGAAACCACATATTGTACCCGATTTTCTTTAAAATTGGCACAAAAGTTTATAATCGAACTAGAAACACCTATGCTGAAAGTGGGTAAGATCGGTTCAGATTTAGATATAGCCCCCATACAAATGTCGCTCCCGATTTGACTTTTTCCGCTCTAAAATCCACATATTGTACCCATTTTTCTTTAAAATTGGCACAACATCTTATAATCCAACTAAAAAACCGATGGTGAAAGTGGGTAAGATCGGCTCAGATTTAGATATAGCCCTCATGCAAATGTTGCTCCCGAATGTTTAACCGATTTTGGCCAAATTTTACATATTATATTTCACCAATAAACAGACATGGTGAAAGCGCGTCACATCGTTCCTGGTTTCAATATACCCCCATACAAATGTCCTTTCCGATTTAACATTTTTGGTCAAACACATACATTTACAGGATGCAAAAATCCTTCCCGATTTAAATTTTTTACCGAATTGAATTGCAATGAGAATTGTTTGGGTGATGCCCATATGTCCATACTTTGTTATGAATTTACTGTATAATTTGTATTTGTCTGTCGGACAATTGGATCAATTACCATATTATTTACCATATTCGTTAAATTTGACTGTATGAACTACATAAAATTGCTCCCATGAAATTCCTGGGTTTAGTAATCAAAGCGAGGTACATACGCAGGGAGTGGTGTAGGGTATTATATAGTCGGCCCGCCCGACTTTAGCCTTTCCTTACTTGTTTTTGTTCTGTATAAGATATTCAGGCAATTTTAAAGATGAATTCTTGATTTTTCATAATTTGGCGACCAGTGTATGGACGGCGACCCAGTCCATACAAATGGTTCCAGTCACTTCATGAAAATAAAGTTTGGATTGTTTAATGATGATTTGCAAAATATTTCGTTCCTAGATCAACCCATCTGTGAGGTAAACGCTTCTGAAAATATCCCTAAAAATCAAGTTTTTCGGTGTCATTTTTATACCCTACACCACTTCGTGGTCTAGGGTATTATAAGTTAGTTTCGCGCCAAATGTTTGTAACACCAAGAAATAATCGAGCTAGACCCACCTTTAAGTATACCGATCGGCTTAGAATCACCAGCTGAGTCGATTTAACGATGTCTGTCTGTCCGTCTGTCCGTCCGTCCGTCCGTCCGTCCGTCCGTCCGTCTGCTGTCCATCTAAGCTTGTTCGCACTCTACAGGTCGCAACTGTTGTCCGATTGTCATGAAACTTGGCAGAATTTATTTTTTCTGGTCAACGACCATTGGTATTGAATTTGGAGGAAATCGGTTCAGATTTAGATATAGCCCCCATACAAATGTCGCTCCCGATTTGACATTTTCCGCTCTAGAAACGACATACTGTACCCGATTTTCTTTAAATTAGGCACAACATCTAATAATCCAACTAGAAACACCTATGCAAAAATTGGGTAAGATCGGTTCAGATTTTGATATAGCCCCCATACAAATGTCGGTCCCGATTTGACATTTTCCGCTCTAGAAAAGACATATTGTACCCGATTTCCTTTAAATTTTGCAGAACATCTTATAATCGAACTAGAAACACGTATGCAAAAATTGTGTAAGATCGGTTCAGATTTAGATATAGCCCCCATAAAAATTTCGCTCCCGATCTGACATTTTTCGCTCTAGAAACGACATACTGTACCCGATTTTCTTTAAATTAGGCACAACATCTAATAATCCAACTAGAAACACCTATGCAAAAATTGGGTAAGATCGGTTCAGATTTAGATATAGCCCCCATACAAATGTCGGTCCCGATTTGACATTTTCCGCTCTAGAAAAGACATATTGTAACCGATTTCCTTTAAATTTTGCAGAACATCTTATAATCCAACCTATGGTGAAAGTGGGTAAGATCGGTTCAGATTTAGATATCGCCCTCATACAAATGTTGCTCCCGAATGTTTGACCGATTTTGGCAAAACTTTACATATTATATTTTACCAATAAAAATACATAGTGAAAGCGGGTCACATCGTTCCAGGTTTCAATATACCCCATAATATATATGTAATTTCCGATTTAACATTTTTTGTCAAAAAAAAATTTTTTGTATATCCCAAATGGGATATCTACAGCTCTAGAAACTACATCTTACATCGTATCTTCATCAAATTTTGCAGATCATGATATTTTTCAGCTAGGAATAACTACCGTGAATGAGAAATATATAGGCCCATGTTTTGGACCAGGCCCAAAATGTAGTTATCGGCCCCCTTTTGAAATTTCGGTCCGATTCATCCTATTACTACTGTATAATTTGTATTTGTCTGTCGGATAATTGGATCAATTACCATATTCGTTAAATATGACTAAAGATTAATTTATAGTATAATTTATACTGTATAATTTATATGAACTACATAAAATTGCTCCAATGAAATAAATGGGTTAGTAATCAAAGCGAGGTACATACGCAGGGAGTGGTGTAGGGTATTATATAGTCGGCCCCGCCCGACTTTAGCCTTTCCTTACTTGTTTTGTGTTGCATTTATTCTCAATTATTTTTCTGAAATAATAGATCATTGAAAGCCCTTTAAATATAAATTTTGATTCTTATCTTGGAGTAAATTATTGGTCGAATTATGGGACCTTTATAGTAATTTTTACAAAAAATAAATAGCGGCAGTCAATACCTTTTAAATGATACCTAAATGATGAACATCGGAAGTAATTTTTTGTAAAAAGAGTTTGAAATTTTGGCTCTGAAAATCCATCTACTGTTTTAAATTATTTCACAAACATGGAGTCAGTGACGTCATTTTTCGTCCGATGTTCATCATTTAGGCATCATTCGAAAGGTATTGATTCTTTCTATTTATTTTTCATAACACCTTTTAATATCTTAATATTTAAGAAATATGAGTTTTTAGCTGTCACCATGAAAAACCACAAAAAATTAATATAAACGTCCAATAATACGACCAATAAGTTATTCTAAGACAATTATAAACATTTTTATTTAAAGTGCTCCCAAGGGTCTTTTAATTCAGAAAAAAATTTTGGACAAAAACAGCAATTATTACAAAAATTCAAAATTCGTGGTTGCATTTTCATTTATTTCAGCTTTCTCTTTCTGGGTTTCTGAAACAATTCTGTCAATGGGGAATTCCATGTTAAATAAACGAGAAAATTTCGAAGGTCTTCAGAAAATTGGTGAATATTGGACAAAAAAAATTTTAAAACTATTTTGAAAATCATATAATTTTATATCCTCCACCTCCAGGACGGGGGTATACTATGTTTGTCATTTCGTTTGTAACACCTTGAAATATCGACCTGAGACCCTATAAATTCTTAAAAATGTATACCCAACCGGTATGGGCGAAATGGGCAAAATCGGTCTGCATGGAAAACTTTTTCCCTCACAAGGACTGAAAATACCCCTAATATTTCAGCATGTTTTTTGAATATGTCTGCTTATATTTACTTGATATTTGGAATGTGTATATTATATTATATTAAAAATTATTATTATTATATTAAAAACGTGCACAATAAAGTGGTTTTTATTTGTAAAAAGGGATAAAAATGGTACATATGAAACGACAACAGCTAGGAACGCGAAATTCGGCGTGTACATTCCTCTAATTGAGTGGATACATAATATAAAAGTATTTTTTCCAAATTCGTACCTTTAAGGGGTAAAATGGGAATATAGAGATAAAAATGGTACCAACCAAACGGCTGTATCTAGAATAATGAAATTCGGTGTATACATTTCTCTGATTGCGTGAACATGTAAAATAAAGGGATTTTTCGAAATTCGTACTTTTAGCGGGTAAAAAGGGAATAAATGGTAGCAACCAAATGGGAATAGATAGATAAAAGTGGTACCAAATAAACGGCTACAGAATGATGAAATTCAATATGTACGTAGACAAGAAAATTAAAGAGATTTTCGAAAGTCGTACTTTTAAGCGGGTAAAGGGGGATAAAAATGGTACCAATCAAATATCCGCAGCTTAACTCATGAAATTCAGTGCACACATTCCTATGACTGCGCAGAATAGAATAATAAAATGGTTTTTCCAAATTCGTACTTACAAGGGATACAATGGGAACAGAGGGATACAAATGGTACCGGCTAAATTATTAAATGTAGGGAGGGCAGTAAAGGAGGGCTATGGTTTAAGAGAAGCAACTCTTTAAGAACCCATCAAAGACTATGATGTAAATAAGCAAGGGTCGGTTGTCATAAAAGTGCCCCATTTTGTGACTTAGAATGTTGAACTCTAAATCGCTTTAATAATGTCCGTCAATCTGTCTGTCCTTTTGTCCATGTATTCTTGTAATCAAAGCGCAGGTGACTTCTGTGGGTCAAGAAAGGACGCTATTGAATTTGAAAAAAATTTATAAATTTTCTTCCTGATTTCACTTTTTCCTGTTCTTGTTTTTATATAGCCCGCATATAAATATCCCTCCCGATTTGACTTCTTAACGCTCTAGTAGATATACATTACATCAGATTTTGTTCAGAATTTGCTCATACCACGATATTCCATCTGGGAACATCTGTAGTAAAAAATGGATCACGTCAGTCCATGTTTTGATATACTCCACTTATATTTTGGTATAAACCATCCGCTTTGACTGCTTGCCGTCTAAAATTTACATCTTACATATTTTTGTGTCAATTTTGGCACAATGTTTAGTAATATTTTCTCTGACAATTTAAGGCATCTAAGTTTGGTATTAGAACTTGACATGGGATTGCGAATGAAACATATCATCTGTAGCCTTTCTTTACTTGCTTTTCAGCAACCTATTGTTCCCTGCTATTTATATTTCGAAAATAAACATGCTTGTCAGCCGTAAGCCAGCGCGCATGGACAAACGGAACCCACTGTAAAATGCTTCAAGTATTTATTTCCTTAAGTATGTATTTGTTGCTGTTGTTGTGGAAGATTATGATAATAATGATGCGGAGTCCTTAATTTCGACGCACAAATGTACATACATAAAATACACATTTGTTGCCGCAACTGTTACTCGGAAATATACATACATTCGAACGTTGTGTTGCTTCAACTCCTTCCATATCCGTTTCCCTCTCTCTCTCTCTCGCCCCTCAAGCACGTATTATTTGAATCTGTTGCCGGGCCTTTGTAGCAGTGGTCGTAAATATTAAAGACACATTTGATGTGCTCTCCGCTACGTTATAATCCTTATACAATTTTCCTAATGAATTGTGCATTCTCGCTTATAATTTGCTTATTTTTCTTATTTCCATCTTAGCGATTCACCATTCTCATCCCCATCGCTGCTGCTGCTACTGCTGTTGTTGTTCGCTCATTCGTTTACGGGTTACATTCAAATTCCCTTATCCGGTGAGCATACGTTTTGTAAATGAACGGGAAAAATGTAAGTACGCAGCCGAAGGATTCACTTGAATATACTTGAAACAATTCGAACTTAAGTACACAAACAAGTCCGGCATGTTTAAGCAATGCTCAAATTTACTTTCTTCTGCGGGGGAAGATAGCCCACCATCGTTGGCAGGCTCTTGTTGTAACATTTTGAGTCCATAATTATGAACATTTACCATTTGCTTCCCTTACTTACGTCATTGAAAAATTATTTTACTTGACGGATTTCATTAAAACTAAGCAAAAAATCTATTTAAAAGTACTAATTTGGAAAGTTTTCTTCAACTATTACGTAAAATAGTAGATTGACTACGAATTACTTTCCCATACAAATGTCTCTCTCGATCGCATGCAAATAAAATTTATTCTTAAAGTTAGTAACTAAATATATTAAAGTAAACATGTCATAACAAACTAAATATCCAAGCAGGAGAAAATTCTCGATTTTATTATATCGATTCCTAATCCGAAATCTATGATGTGACACAATGAATTGAAATCAATACACATTCTGTGAATGGGCTCTGCGGAAGCATAATTCGTACGCTGAAAGTCAATATGGATGAATTGATAGTATCTAGAAGGTCGAAATGGCACGTTAAACTTAATCCTAGAAATAATCTAGTCAGAAGAGAAATCACCATTATTAACCTCATAAACCATCACGGTGTTCAACATAACACGTCTGCTTTTCAAGGAAGGCAAGTCGATCAACTTCAATCTACTAGTATAAGGGGGAAGAATAAAATCACTAATCCAATGCAGGTGTCCTTATGAAAATATTAAAAATTGTTTCTGAACTGACTCAATCTCTGGCTCAATCCTCAGTATGGTATCTATATTGACAGATATAGATACCATACTGAGGATCCCACACTACGGAACCATATTCCAGAATAGGTCTGACAAGTGATATAATATAGGGTGATTTTTTAAGAGCTTGATAACTTTTTTTTAAAAAAAAACGCATAAAATTTGCAAAATCTCATCGGTTCTTTATTTGAAACGTTAGATTGGTCCATGACATTTACTTTTTGAAGATAATTTCATTTAAATGTTGACCGCGGCTGCGTCTTAGGTGGTCCATCCGCTTAGTCCAATTTTGGCATTTCCACGTTTTTGAGTAACAGAGACCCAATTGGTGCGAACGGCGACGAATCGAAAATTGGTGGTCATCATTAACACTGGCCGATACAGCTGCGATATTTTCTTCAGTTCGCACTCTACGTAAGCGTGTTGGTGGTTTAATGTCCAACAATGTAAATTTGGTGCGAAATTTAGTCACAATAGCCCGAATAGCCGCTTCAGTGGGTCGATTAAACTGACCATAAAATGGAAGCGCGCAATGAACTTTCTTAACAGAGCACGCATTTTGATAATAAAATTCAATAATTTGCAAGCGTTGTTCGTTTGTAAGACGATTCACGATGAAATGTCAAAGCATACTGAGCATCTTTCTCTTTGACACCATGTCTGAAATCCCACGTGATCTGTCAAATACTAATGCATGAAAATCCTAACCTCAAAAAAATCACTCTTTATAATATAGGTGCTTCGTTACGTCAGGATCGGAGAACTCCTTAGCCCATCGCTTAATGAAGCCAAGAACACGATATGCTTTGTTAACCATAGTAATAATATGATTGTTGAAATTCAGTTTGGAATCCATTAGAATACCAAGGTCTACAAAAGAATCAACTAACTCTAACTCAGTTCCTCTAATATTATATGTGACAAATCTTGGATTCGATCTAAAGAAACGCATGTGTCTGCATTTCCTTAGGTTGAGTTCCATACAATTCATGTCACACCAGCGTCCAAAACTATCTAAGTCATCCTGCAATGGATTCGAAAATTCTGGCCAATAATAAGAAAAAAATATTTTTACATCATCTGCGTACATTAGAAGTCGAGAATTGATGATAGACCGCGGAAGGACATTTATGAATAACTAGCAAATACCCGCTACTTCGTACGCGGAAAAATGGTATGGTAAGACAGTAGTTTGTATCAGTATTCAAACTGATTGAAGGATATCACTTTCAGCATTTATACGTAGTCAATAGTTTAATTTATAGGCACAAAATGGAAACAATTTTTCTACAAAAAATCATATAAAGCAGAAAATTATTTGCACGTTTCTTTCTTAAGCTGTGAAAATATCGTTAGGGATAGAATAAAAGTGTAACGCATTGAAGGAGAGATTTATAAGTATGTCCCAAGACCCTTTCACGTCCGTCTGGCTCGCTGGTATACACGATGCCTCTGGTAGGGACTTAAAGAATTTATTCAAACTCTGCATATAGTACTATTTTCACAAACTTAGTTTAAATTCGAAAATGGGGGAAATTGATATACATATTATGGTACCCACACACGTATTCCAAAACAAACGACCCGTACGTAAAATTAAACCTAATATAACTTCTATACTTTCCACGCAAATTGACATAAGCTTTGGTCAAAATAAAAAAAGATAATGACCATAATGTTCACACATAACTATTTCTGTGCCGTTTGTGCCCTTAAACAAACAAATTTCGAAACATTAATTTATGTACTCGGAGAAATGTACACACCGAATTTCTTTTCATATTCTAGCTGAAAACTTTGGTTGGTACTATCTTTATCCCAAATCCCCAATTTTGGTTGGTATTATTTGCTCCACTTTTGATCCACTTCCCCCTTTAAAGTACATATACAAAACTATAAATATTGAAAAACAGTTAATGTTTCGCGTCTACACTGTCAGAGGAATATACACACCGAATTGCACGATTCTAGTTTCATCCGTGTTGTTGGTACCATAGGGATATAAAAAGGTACGAATTTCGAAAAATATATTAATTTTGTGTTTCTATGCATGTACAAACCAAATTTCATGATTGGTACCGCTGTTATCAGTTTTTACCCAGTTTCACACCTAAAAGTTTAAATTAATGAAGAATATTTTCGTGGTCGTATTCGCTTTATAAGAGTAATATGCGTTCCAAATTTCAACATTCTAGGCACAGTATTTTGGTACAATTTCGCGGTGGTACAATTTTTAACCCATTTAATCCCTTAAAATTAAAAATATCGGAAAATTCCCTGTTATTAATCATCTACACTGTAAGACGAATATGCGTACCGAATTTAATTATTGTAGCGTCATCCATGTTCTTGGCACCTTTTTTATCCCGCTTTTCTCGTTTACCCTTTAAAAGTACGAATTTCGAAAAATTCCTTCAATTCGCGTTTGTAAGAATTTTCCAATCTGTTTGATTGGTACCATTTTGTATCCCTTTTGTATCTTCTTATCAGTGATTTGGGCTGTAAAACGAATATACATATCGAATTTCATTATTGTAGCGTCATCCGTGTTGTTGATACCTTTTTTATCCCCTTTTCCCCGTTTACCTACTAAAAGTACGAATCTAAAAAGATTCGGTCATTTTGTGTTTCTAAGGGTTTTGTGGTATGTACACACCGAATTTTATTATTCTAGCTCCATCCGTTTGATTGGTACCATTTTTATCCCTTTTTACCCGGTATCACCCACAAAAAGTACGAATTTAAAAATATTTTCTTGGTCGCATTCGTGCTAAAAAGTAATGACCGTTCCAAATTTCAAGATTCTAGGCCTTGCCGTTTGGTCAGGATGGTGGTACAATATTTATCCCATTTAATCCCTTAAAAGTACAAAATTTCGAAAAATGCTTTCTTATTAGTGATCTGCGCTGTAAAAGGAATATACACACCGAATTTCATTATTGTAGCGTCATCCGTGTTGTTAGTACCTTTTTTATCCCCTTTTCCCTTTAAAAGTATAATTTTCGAAAAATTCCTTCATTTTGCGATTCTAAACATTTTGAGGGATGTACACACCGAATTTTATGGTTTCAGCTCCATCCATTTTATTGGCACTATTTTCATCCCTTTTTACCCGATTTCACCCCCAAAAAGTACGAATTTTTAAAAATATTTTCCTGGGCGCGTTGAAGCTATAAGAGAAATTTTTGTACCAAATTTCAAGACTCTAGTCGCAGCCGTTTGGTCCATGCGGTGGTACAATTTTTATCCCTCTTTAACCCATTTTACGAATTAAAAGTACGAATTACGAAAAACTCCCTTCAAATCTAATCTCTTCGCTGTAAGAGAAATGTACATACCAAATTTCATTGTTCTAGCTTCAGCTATGTTGTTGGTACAATTTTTGTCCCTTCTTGTCCCATTTGACCCCCCAAAAGTACGAATTTTGCAAATGAAATCTGTTTGTATGTCTTCATGCTATAAGAGGAATGTCCATACCAAATTTCAAGATTCTAGTCCCAGCCGTTTGTTCATTGCGGTGGTACAATTTTTATCCCTCTTTACCCCATTTTACCCCTTAAAAGTACGAATTACGAAAAAAACTCCCTTCAAATCTGATTTCTGCACTGTAAGGGAAATGTACATACCAAATTTCATGATTCTAGCTTCAACCATGTTAGCATTTAACCCCCCATGTTACCATTTAACCCCCCAAAAGTACGAATTTTTAAAATGTCACTTTTTGGGTTGTCTTCATGCCGCAAGAGGGATATCCATACCAAATTTCAAGATTCTAGGTCCAGCCGTTTGGTCATTGCGGTGGTACCATTTTTATCCCTTTTTACCCCTTAAAAGAACGAATTTCGAAAAATCCCGTCTTATCACACCTCTACACTTTAGGAGAAATGTACACACCAAATTTCATGATTCCAGCTCTAGCCATTTGGTCTGGGGAGTGATCAGTCAGTCAGTCACTCAATCACGCAACTCTTATATATAAAGAGTGATTTTTTTGAGGTTAGGATTTTCATGCATTAGTATTTGACAGATCACGTGGGATTTCAGACATGGTGTCAAAGAGAAAGATGCTCAGTATGCTTTGACATTTCATCATGAATCGTCTTACAAACGAACAACGCTTGCAAATTATTGAATTTTATTATCAAAATGCGTGCTCTGTTAAGAAAGTTCATTGCGCGCTTCCATTTTATGGTCAGTTTAATCGACCCACTGAAGCGGCTATTCGGGCTATTGTGACTAAATTTCGCACCAAATTTACATTGTTGGACATTAAACCACCAACACGCTTACGTAGAGTGCGAACTGAAGAAAATATCGCAGCTGTATCGGCCAGTGTTAATGATGACCACCAATTTTCGATTCGTCGCCGTTCGCAACAATTGGGTCTCTGTTACTCAAAAACGTGGAAATGCCAAAATTGGACTAAGCGGATGGACCACCTAAGACGCAGCCGCGGTCAACATTTAAATGAAATTATCTTCAAAAAGTAAATGTCATGGACCAATCTAACGTTTCAAATAAAGAACCGATGAGATTTTGCAAATTTTATTCGTTTTTTTTAAAAAAAAAGTTATCAAGCTCTTAAAAAATCACCCTTTATATATAGATAAGAAAAGAACCGGCCCTAGATGACTACGCTGAGGAACACCTGATGGAATCAGAATTGGTCTGGAATAAGAATTACCAAATTTGACAATCTGAGAGCGATTTGAGAGATACGAAGATATCCACTTCAAGAAGTTAGAGCTAAAACCTATACGATCTAATTTATATAACAAAAGTTCATGGTTCACTTTATCAAATGCCTTACTAAAATCTGTATAGATCACATCAGTCTGATTACCCTGAACAAATTCATCAATAACGTGAGAAGTAAACTGAATAAAATTTGTCGCAGTAGAAAAGCCCTTACGAAATTCATCGCTCTGAGTATATCGTCACAAAAAATTTTGCAAAACAATCAGCAATCGCCTGATCATCTAAGCCATCCATTATAATCCTTGTCGGCTTAGTTGAGGATCTACGTTTCAAATTCACAAAGTCATAAAAAGATCTAGGGCTCTTCCTAAAATCATTCCTTAGTTTTTCCAAGTAGATACTATAACATCTCTGAGACTCAATGCTATATTTCGACCTAGCAACGGAATATTTGACATAATCTGAATTCAAACCGGTAATCTTTATTTTCTTAAAAAAACCTACTTCTCGAATTCTTCATGCTAGACAACTCACGTGAAAGACAAGGTAGTCTTCTAGAGTGCCCAACACGAGTTTTCGGTACTGATTTTAACAAAAAGTCATTCAAAATTTGATAAAATCTATCTACAACAATGTCGAGATCAGTATAGTGACGACAGCTACAAACAGAATTCCAGTCAACATCCTGAATAAGTGAATTAAGCTTTTCGAAATTGGTTCTCTTGAAACAAAAAAAGGTTCGATTATCTTGCAAAGTAGAGGGAGAAGATTCACTAGAGTACAAAATCAATATATTCAAGGTAGGATGATAACACATATTTTAACAGATTTTCTTCAAATTTGGCAAAATATCATATATTTCCACTAGAAACAGCCATGGTGAAAATGGGTCTGATCAGTTCAGATTTCAATGTCGATACCAATTTGACTTTATCCGCTCTAGAAACCACATATTTTAACAGATCTTCTTTAAATTTAGCAAAATATCTTATGTTTCCACTAGAAAATGGTGAAAATGGGCCAGATCGATTCAGATTTATGTACAGTTACCATACAAATTTCGCTCCCAATTTGATTTTTTCCTCCCAAGAAACCACGTATTTTCAGAGAATTTCTTCAAATTGAGCATAATACGTTGTACATGAACTGGACGATTGTGTTAGTGGGCATATCATTCTATGTTTGGATATAGCCCGATACAAATATTCTTCTCGAGTTAGAAAATTGGGTCAGGTCATACTAGCCTATGATTAGGAAACGTACAAAAATCCTTCCCGTTTTCAGTTTTTTACCGAATTGAATTGTATTCGGATAGAAAGTGGAGTGTATCATATAGTCGGGCCCGTCCGACTGTAGCCTTTCCTTACTTGATTTAATTTGATACTAAAAATTGTGCTCAGTTTGTAGTTTAAATGAGTTAATAAAACTACTTTTGAGTAAATTTTTTTGATTTGAGTAAGTACTTTAATTTTTGTAAATTTCCCTTGAAAAATTTATTGGTGTGTATGTTTGGCTGTGAATACTGTAATTTTTATTGTTATATACAATATTTTCGAATCATTGGAAATAGGAAAAATACCTACAAAACAAAATAAGAACAATCGTGATGTGTCTGATGATACCTTGCTGGATGAATGTGAATGCTAATAAGATTTTGGAGCGTCATTAATTTAATTTATATTTTTATTGATAAAATACTTTATAACAAATTCAAATTCAATGCTCCTTTTTCGTCGATAACATTTTCTTTTTCCATATCTTTATTATAATTTATTTTCTGTCCGGCGGAAAATGGTCGTCACCTACCAAAATCCTGTTAAAGGTAGTGAGCAGCCAAGTAATATATTTGTAGAAAATTTATAGATACTAAATACACTGAATGTCCCCTCAAAAACCCAAAATATTTTATGAAATCCCCACAAAAATCCTCTCTCCCCATTTCATATTTTTTGTCTTTTTGACCATCATTAAATCCCCATTGTTGGGGACAAATCCCCACATCTGGCAAACCTGCTCTACCATTCCTGTAGCCACATCTTCAATATTGGAAATGGAAAATTATTATTAAAAAATATTTTTTTGATTTCACCTCAGCAAACAGCTACATATACTACAGTACTACAGAAAACCTTGAGTATTTAGAACACAGATATATGGCAATATAGTTGTGAAAATATCATAAATAAAAAATTAATTAATATATAATAAATAATTATATAATTGTTAAATAATAAAATTTTCAAAATTTTTTTTCTTTATTTTCATTTGATTTTTTG
Source organism: Polietes domitor (assembly GCA_947397865.1). NCBI lineage: Eukaryota > Metazoa > Arthropoda > Insecta > Diptera > Muscidae > Polietes > Polietes domitor. The sequence goes on from OX377620.1 coordinate 100,599,862, forward strand.
ACATTTTCCTGCATCATTTACAGAACAACAGTTATAACGGGCTGAGTAAACCCCATTTGGCAAAATAAGCAAAACTTCAGCACTAAATGGCTGCCACTGTTTTCAAAATTTAAAAACAAGAATCGTGTAAAGTAATACCAAACGCGCGCAACAAATTTCATCAAAATCCGATAATCTTCGAAAATTTCTTGTGGATCATTTAAAACAAAAATAAGATATAACAACAAAACAACCCATAAGAAACAAAAGGGCTTCTGTAAATCGAGGTATATTATGCTTGTACTCACTGAAAGGAATCTGGTGTTTATTAGGCTGGGTCACGAAAAAAAAAATTGTTGCGCTCACCCCCAGAACTGAGGATTTACTGTTTAATAATGATCATCAGCAATTTTTTCGTTGCAGCGTCAAGCCGTCTATGATGTAAACGCTCCTGAAACAACCTCTAAAAATCATGTATTTCCCATGTGATTTTTAATTTTTTCAATGATTAAAATGAAATAATGATTTTCTGAATTAATAGACACTTAAAAGCACTTTAAATATAAAGATTTATACTTGTCTTTGAATGATTCATAGGTCGTATTATTGGATGTTTACAGTATTTTTTTGTATATTTTCCAAGTGACAACAACTGAAAACATTTTGTAAAAGGATGTTGATATGAAAATGACGTCTCTGACTCAATTTTTGTGAAAATAGTTTAACGCAAAAGATGATTTTTTAGAGTCATCATATTCAAACTCTTTTTACAAAAAATGAGCGCTGTGGTGTCAATGTTCTTCCGATGTTCGTCATCATTCGAAAGGTATTGATTGGAGATATTTATTTTTTAAATTCAAATGATCTTACCTAGTGTTTGACCGGGATTATTTGTATGGTGCACGCTTCATAACTAAATTAAAACTATACTTATATTGTCCTTTAATGATTATTGATTCTCGTTCAGATTTTCAGAATCTACATATCCTGTTACAATTCCAAAAATGTTTTCTATCGAATCAAACACTCACCGAATCTAGTAACGCCTCTGGGTTGGCTTCCCATGCTAGTTAGCTATGTCTGCCATTGCTTTTTTTTTGCTCCGATTCAGTTACGGATATTTCATTTGTTATTTCGTGTTTCTTCACTCGTTCTTTCATTCAGCTTTCTCTCGCTGTTAGCTTGATTCACTGCCAAAACAGCGTTGGTGGGAAAACAAGCCGGTAGTCGCCGGTCCATTGATAAACAGACGGCAGGGCGGGTGTGGGACGTCGGGGACCACAACGCAAGACAGTTACAAAAGATTTGTGAGGCAATTTTTGGCAAATGTTTCCACAACATAAAAACCATTTTGGTGCAAACTTATGTCTGTTTTCGGGGTTTTTTCTTTCACATTCACGCTGCCTTTGATTGTGTTACAGCCTGTCCTCGCCCTCATCCTTGCCCTGGCCCGGGTATTATTTAAGTATGAACCATACCCACACACACAGACAAACGCAATTGTTAGTTTGGAAAAAGAGCGATTTATGTATATGTTTTATACGTTCGTTTTGGCCCCCGGTTTATATCCTTTTGGGTGTAATTCTTATGAAAATAAGAAATTCTTTTAAAAACGCCATAATTCAAATTGAAAGTGGGTAAAAAGTGTGTTTTATGAGTTTTTGTTGGGGCCATTTGTCAAAAATCCCAGTTAAAAGATGGATGTTTCCTTTCGTGCATAGCAACCTTTACATTAAGTTAATTAAATTGAATTAAATTCAACAGATTAGTCCCAATCGGATTAATTTTAATGTGGAAGAGCTAATACGCTTGCTTGAATTTGCAGCTACCTGACAATTGAATATAGAAATTAGTTATTAGACGTTAAAAGTATCGCATTAGTAAAGGGTGTGCCAAATTGCCACTTTCACTATAGTTGTTTCTAGTTGGATTTTAAGATGTTGTGCCAAATTTAAAGCAAATCGGAAACAACATGTGTTTTATAGAGCGAAAAAATTCAAATCCGGAGCGATATTTGTATAGGGTCTATATCTAAATCTGATCTGAGTTGCTTCAAATTAAATAGCGTTCGTCCCAGATCCACAAAACTTACTTGTGTCAATTTTTGTTAAGATCGGACAATAATCGCGAACTGTACTTTGATTACAACAATAGATGGATAAACGGACGACAGATGGATAGACGGACAGACAGACAGACGGATATTGCTAAATAGACTCAGAAAGTGATTCCAAGCAGATCTGTATAATAAACAATCGTTTCCTTATGGGCGTTACAAACAAATCCACAAAGACATAAATCCCGCTAGTGGAGGGTATACAAATCATAAACAATATTAATGGATAAAAATATTGACTTCATATGGAGTGTGCCACGCCTACTTTTCCTATACTGCCAAAGAGAAAAATAGTATTTTGGAAGATCGTTTTGTGATAGATTCTAGATACATCTAGGATAGATCCAAGAACAAATGAAGGGTTTTTCAATAAGGACTTGACAACTTTTTATACCCACCATTTCCAAGATGGGGGTATACTAACTTTGTCATTCCGTTTGTAACACCTTGAAATATCTACCTGAGACCCTTAAGGTATATATATTCTTGATCGTCATAAAATTCTAAGACCATTCTAGCCATGTCCGTCCGTCGCTAGCATCTAAACGAAAGGAGCTAGGACGTCCAAATTTTCATAAATGTGTGTTATAGTCGGTTGGGATTGAAACTGGGGAAACATTTTTCCCACACAAGGACGAAAAGCCCATAATATATTTGAGTATTTAAGCACATTTTCAATATGTCTGCTTGTACTTACTTGATATTGGGTATAGGGGAATATATAACAAAAATGTGGACCACAAAGTGATTTTTATTCGTATGGGATGAAATGGTGCAAAAAGGGGTACCATTTTTAACCTGATTTTGGAAAAAAGGGATAAAAATAGTACCAACCAAATGACCGCAGCTAGAGTCATGAAATTCGGAGTATACATTCCCCTGACTGCGTAGACACGAAAAATAAAAGGTTTCTTCCAAATTCGTACTTTCAAGGGATACAATGGGTACAGAGGGATAAAAATGGTACCAACTAAACGACTTACTAGAATGATGAAATTCGGTGTGTACATTAGGGCGTACCTCAAAAAAAAAGTTCGCCGTACACCTTCGAATATGAAGTATTATTGAAAGGTAGTTTCAAAAAAAAAATTTTATTTTTTTATGCCGAACGTAGGGGTCGCGCTTTTACATTTTTCTATATAACTTCTGCATTTATAAACGGATTTTAAAGTGTGATACATCGACGAGGCCGATTTTTTTGTCTTTGAAGTCATTGAGCTCAAGCACCCCCTTCTGGTACTTACCCATCATATCTCAGTTGCTACTACCCTAATGTACCACTCTAATATCAGAAAATTAAAGCTCGCATAAAATCATGAAACTCTTCCTAAGGAAGTATGTCGATTTTCACTTTAAATCCGTTTATAAATGCAGAAGTTATATAGAAAAATGTAAAAGCGCGACCCCTACGTTCGGCATAAAAAAATAAAAAAAATTTTTTTGAAACTACCTTTCAATAATACTTCATATTCGAAGGTGTACGGCGAACTTTTTTCTTTTACTTGTAACCTGGAACGCTCTAGTGTACATCCCTCTTATTGCGTAGACACGTAAAATAAAGAGATTTTAGAAAGTCGTACTCTTAAGTGGGTAAACTAGAAAATGGGATAAAAATGGTACCAACCAAATAGCCGCAGCTAGAATCATAGAATTCGGTGTATACATTCCTCTGACTGCATAGACACGCAAAATAAAAAGATTTTTCCAAATTCGTACTTTTTACGACAAAAATTGGTTTGATTATTTTGCACTATGTACGTGAGATAATGGATTTTCAAAATTTGTACTTTTGGAAAAAAAAATGCAATATACCCAACAGTTGCACCCACTATCTTCCAACATTTATGGTATTTAAGCTTTTTTGAAAATATATATATAAGAATATTTATTTTTTGAATTGACTCGAAGTATTATTTCGATATATATAGTGTAAAGGTATTAGTAGACTTGGCTTGTAAGCGTGACTTGAAATAATATAAATAAATATAATAAATGTAATTAAATAATAAATAAATATAATAATATAATTAATAATAATAAATATATTTATTTATAAAATTATTTTTTCAATATTTGTATTTGTTTTGGTTTGGCTATATTACTGCACTTCTACGAAAATCGACAGCCTTTGTTGAATAGATTCCATAATGGAGGGTATGCAAACTTAACGCCATTTTTACTTTGAGATATTTCCAAAACTTTATGAGCGACTTGAAGTACAATCAAAACATTTATGAATGGAAATCGACTTCGTTAATATGGCCACCACGGGCACGTCGGCAGCTGTCGATTCGTTGAACCCAATTTTCGATGACTCGGTCACACATTTCGGCCGCTATTTCGCGTTCAATGATGGCTAGACCAATGATTTTACGTATCCCCAAAGAAAAAAGTCTGGAGGCGTTAAATCGCACGAACGAGGCGTCCAACTGACTGGTCCATTTCTTACTGGTCCAAGCTTACTCCTCAATAAATCGATTGTAACGTGTGATGTGTGGCTTGTGCCACAGTCCTGTTGAAACCGCATGTCGTCCAAGTCCGTGTTCTGCAATTCGGGCCAAAAATAATCGGTAATCATGGCGCGATAACGATCACCAGAATATGGCCCAATGACGCCGCCGGCTTGCAAACCTCACCAAACAGTTTTTTTGTGGATGAAGTGGTGATTCATTAAGCACATGTGGATTTTCACCAAACCAATAATGCATATTTTTCTTATTGACGAATCCATTGAGCAAAAATTGAGCTTCGTCACTGAAGATGATTTTGCGATGAAATTCATCATCTTTTCGCATCTTCTCCAGAGCCCAATCGGAGAACGTACGTCGCGTCAAATGGTTCATCGACTTCAATTTTTGAATCAGCTTGATCTTGTATGGGTGTAAACCAAGATCCTTACGTAAAATTGCCATAAAGTGGTCTTGGTGATGCCCAGTTCTTGAGAACGCCGCGGAATCGACTGATTTGGATCGTTTGCTATAGACGCTTGAACGGCAGCGATATTTTCGTCACTTCGACCAACAATGAATATGTAGACTCAAATTGTTGCATTAAACTTGTTATTGCTTGTTTACTAGGCGGGAATAACGACCGATAACACTACTCAACAAAATGAAAAAAATTTCATGTACTCCGGATGCGATAATTTTTTCTGTGTAGATAACCTTGACATGAGCTCGAAAAACGCAATAAAAATTTTTTTTTTCGTTTGGTTTTTGTTTTATTTTTTTTTTTAATTTAAAAAATTTTTTTTTGGTTAATTTGTTTCGTCCGGCATAACTCGGGAACCCGATTTAATTGAATTAAATTTTAAAAAATTTAAAATTACAATTCCCTTAATCTGTTCATATATTGTTTTCCTATACAAGCAACAGTTTCCAAGTTAAAAATGAATATATAAAGGAAAAAACTTATTTTTTGCCTAAAGATTTAATTTTTTTTTTTAAATCCATAAAAAATCCAAAATGAAAAAAAATGTCAAATCTTATTACTTTTACGTAAAGTCACATAACCTATGAGCAAAATGAGACAAAGATCATGAAAATCGATGCACGCGTTTCGCTTTTATTCGCAATTGAGTAAAGGTATGAATTTCAAAAATTTGCTCGACATATGCACAACTTTGTCTATGGTAAGGTTTTTTCTTTTTTTTTTTTGATTCTCAGAATTAACAAAACGGAATAAACAAAGGGTTATTTAATTTTTATGATTGCGTAAGCAAAGTAATAAACGCTAATAAATGTGCGTGAACAATTAAAAGGAAAAAAGGAAAGGGGAATTTTTTAATTATTTGGGTTTTCCGTTGGCTACCTGTATGATTTTTTACAGAAATGCAACCCACATTTAAGGGTGGTCATTATTCGGAAAATTTAAGACTCACACATGGTGAAACAGGTATGTAGCCACCGTAAAAAAATATACACCCATCTATAAGTACCTGTCAGTAAAATACTAAACAATACACAGTATAAATAGGTCTTCATTGATCGATTTTACTCATTCAACAAGTGTCGACGAACGCGATAGTTAAAATGAGCAAACGTTCGCGAGGATTTGAATGCAATACCAATCCAAGTAATTTTTGTTACATGTGCGGAGAATACGTTTCTGAAAAAAACAAGCGTTGTTTTTCACCTAAATTGAGAGATTCATTTGAAGAGAGCTTCAATTTAAATGTCTCAAACATAGATGAGCGGTGGACACCAAGTGCTCTATGTCCAAGGTGCTACGTACAGCTAGCTGACTCAAGGTAAGTGTAGATTACGAAATTCAAGAACATATATAACTTATTATTGAAATTCTTTCAGACGACAGCCGAGAATCATCATGCCAATGCTTTGGAGAGCTCCGCTTTGCCATGTAACAGATTGCTACTTCTGTCTTAGCAAAAAACAGGCGTGGGAAAAAATATACGATGGACTTACGCTGCTGTTTCAACAGTGAATTTTCCAGTGCCATTTTCCGAAGAACCAGTGGACCCGCAACCGTCCGTTTCAAGATGGGCATCTAATAATGAGGCGATACATCCAACATCAGATCCGGAGACAGTAGAAACCACATCAGAATGCGAGTCAACATATACATTGCATGGAGGTCAACGCTTATGTTCCCAAGCAGAACTGAACGATTGGGTTAGAGAATTGAAACTCTCCAAGGAAGATGCAGAGTTGCATGCATCGCGCATGCAACAGTTCGGTTTCTTGGCTCCTGGTGTGGTGACAACAATCTACAGGAAGCGTCATGAACCATACGCAAGGTACTACACAAAAAAAGACAACATCTGTTTTTGTAAGGACATTCCCGGATTATTTGGTGAACTCGGGTACTCTTACGATCCAGGAGAGTGGCGTTTTTTCATCGACAGCAACAAGCAGAGCCTTAAAGCAATTTTACTGCACAACGGCAACGAGAAACCTTCGATTCCAATTGGTCATGCCGTTGACACCAAGGAAACATACGAAGTCATGGACAATCTACTAAAGTGCCTTAACTATGAGAGGCACGATTGGAAAGTTTGTGCCGACCTTAAGGTTATCGGTATCCTTTGTGGATTACAAGGTGGATTCACAAAGTACTGTTGTTTTCTCTGCCTTTGGGACAGCCGCGATCGTCAACATCATTACACCAGGAGGAGTTGGACAGAAAGAGTTAACTTCATCCCCGGCAGCGACAACGTGAAATATACATCACTCATAAAAAAGGAAAATGTTTTTCTCCCACCTCTTCACATAAAGCTCGGACTCATAAAAAACTTCGTGAAAGCTATCAACAAAGATGGCGAAGCGTTCGCCTATTTAAAAACCATTTTTCCTCACCTTTCATCGGCAAAGATTAAGGAAGGCGTTTTCGACGGTCCGCAAATTAAAAAGTTGTTGCAAGACCAACAGTTTGAGCACATTTTATCACCAAATGAAGCTGCAGCTTGGAACTCATTTCGGCAAATTGTTTCCGGATTTCTTGGAAACAACAAAAGCTCAAATTACAGAGAGATCGTCGAACAACTACTCCAAAATTATAAAAAAAATTAGAGCAAATATGTCGCTTAAGATACATTTTCTACACTCGCACTTGGACTTCTTTCCGGACAACCTGGGCGATGTGAGTGACGAGCATGGTGAGCGTTTTCATCAGCAAATGAAAGAAATTGAGCACCGATACCAAGGATTTTGGAACGAAGCTATGATGGGGGACTATATCTGGTTCCTGATAAGAGAAACAGACCCACAACAATATAAAAGAAAGACAAAAACACATAATTATTTTTAATTTGAAGGTTTTTATTTTTGTGTTTAGATATTTTTTTTTAAACTTTTTTATAATTAATTAATGTTGATATCCTTAGGATAATTTCTTGTACATATATCGAATTGTTTTTTAATTTAAAGTCATATATTTTTGACACCCAACAAATTTTAATTTTTTTTGTAATAAAAAAGAAAAAACCTTACCATAGACAAAGTTGTGCATATATCGAGCAAATTTTTGAAATTCATACCTTTACTCAATTGCGAATAAAAGCGAAACGTAAAAGTAATAAGATTTGACATTTTTTTTTTCATTTTGGATTTTTTATGGATTTTAAAAAAAAAAATTATTCTTTAGGCAAAAAATAAGTTTTTTCCTTTATATATTCATTTTTAACTTGGAAACTGTTGCTTGTATAGGAAAACAATATATGAACAGATTAAGGGAATTGTAATTTTAAAGTTTTTAAAATTTAATTCAATTAAATCGGGTTCCCGAGTTATGCCGGACGAAACAAATTAACCAAAAAAAAATTTTTAAAATTTAAAAAAAAAAAAATAAAACAAAAACAAAACGAAAAAAAAAATTTGTATTGCGTTTTTCGAGCTCATGTCAAGGTTATCTACACAGAAAAAATTATCGCATCCCGAGTACATTTTGACTGTTGACTAGTGTAATTGGAGTTAACGCTCTTTAAGTTGCGGACACCGACTCCGAATTTCGGTAGTACATTTTTATAATTTGCATACGTTGATGGAAATGTTGAGTTTACTGAAAAAGGAAAGTAACAGTTAGATGATCAGTGAAATAGTGCGGTCACAAATTAAATTCAAAGTTGTGAAGTACCTATTGGAAAACCCTTAATAATGAGATGTGACTAATGTCATCTGACAAATATTGATTAAGTAATATGTGGTTTCTAGAGCGTTTATTTCAGGATATAATCAGGAAAAATTAATTAAGATCCGATTCTAGAGGGATTATGGTGTAAATCGAAGGCATATTTGTCTTGGTCCTCTTTTACCTTTTTAAATATAATATCTCTGGAAATTGTAATTAAAATTCAATGTAATATGTAATTTCTATAACTGCAATAGGGTAAATTGGAGATGTAATTTTCTTCGGTAGTTCCCGTACCAGGAAATCAGACTCGTAATCCCAGCAAATTAGTGCGAGAATTATCAGGAAATATTATGGTAGACCTGTAGTTGTAAATTATCTATCAGGGGTTTTGTGTGCATTAATTTTGATCCTACAGAGTAGGAGGATATAAAGAGTGATTTTTTTGAGGTTAGGATTTTCATGCATTAGTATTTGACAGATCACGTGGGATTTCAGACATGGTGTCAAAGAGAAAGATGCTCAGTATGCTTTGACATTTCATCATGAATCGTCTTACAAACGAACAACGCTTGCAAATTATTGAATTTTATTATCAAAATGCGTGCTCTGTTAAGAAAGTTCATTGCGCGCTTCCATTTTATGGTCAGTTTAATCGACCCACTGAAGCGGCTATTCGGGCTATTGTGACTAAATTTCGCACCAAATTTACATTGTTGGACATTAAACCACTAACACGCTTACGTAGAGTGCGAACTGAAGAAAATATCGCAGCTGTATCGGCCAGTGTTAATGATGACCACCAATTTTCGATTCGTCGCCGTTCGCACCAATTGGGTCTCTGTTACTCAAAAACGTGGAAATGCCAAAATTGGACTAAGCGGATGGACCACCTAAGACGCAGCCGCGGTCAACATTTAAATGAAATTATCTTCAAAAAGTAAATGTCATGGACCAATCTAACGTTTCAAATAAAGAACCGATGAGATTTTGCAAATTTTATGCGTTTTTTAAAAAAAAAAAGTTATCAAGCTCTTAAAAAATCACCCTTTATATCATTTAGGAGAGAATAATCGTGTAACGCATTGAAGGAGTGACTTAAGAACCTAATTATGTATGGACCAAATCCGTTTCTTGACTTTTTAAATTGTTTGAGCCATAACCGTCCTTCTATCCGTCCGTCTGTCTGACTGGTGCACACTAGAATGGGTCACGAAAATAAATTACAGTGGTCACCCCCAGAAATGAAGATTGGATTGTTTAATGATGATCTACAAATTATTTCGTCACTGGGTCAAGCCATCTGTGAGCTAAACGCTCCTGAATACACCACTAAAAGTCAAGTTTTTCCCGTGTAATTATACACTCCACGAGAGTATTATGTCTTTGTGCATTTGTTTCTAACACCCAAAAGGAGGCGAGAATCACTTTTTCAATCGATTTAGCAATGTCCGTCTGTCTGTCCATCTATTCTTGTAATCACGATACAAGTCGCAATTGTAGCCAGAACTAAACGAAACTTTTCACATCAAAGTTTTTCGGGACAATGACGAACGCTATTTAATTTGAAGAAAATCGGTTCAGATTTAGATATAGCCCCCATACGAATTTCACTCCCGATTTGACTTTTCCGCTCCAGAAACCACATATTTTAACAGATTTTCTTCAAATCTTGCAAAACATTTTATATTTAAACTAGGAACACCTATGGTGAAAATAGGTCAGATCGGTTCAGATTTTTATACAGCTCCCATACAAATTTCGCTCCCGATTTGACTTTTTCCGCTCCAGAAACCACATATTGTATATATATATTATATTTGTACAAATATAATATATTATATTTGTACTAGAAGCCATGGTGCAAATGGGTCAGATAGGTTCAGATTTATATATAGCTCCATTTCAAATTTCGCTCCCGATTTGACTTTTTCTGCTCTAGAAACCACATATTTTAACAGATCTTCTTCAAATCTTGCAAAATATCTTATATTTCAACTAGAAACACCCATGGCGAAAATGGGTCAGATCGGTTCAGATTTACATATAGCTCACATAAAAATTTCGCTCCTGGATTGATTTTTTCCTCACATACAAATTTCGCTCCTGGATTGATTTTTTCCTCCCCATAAACTGCGTATTTTCACCGAATTTCTTCAAATTGACCATAACACGATATACTTGATCTGGAAGAACTTATTGTGAAAGTTAATCATGTTTGAATATAGCCCCGATACAAATATTCATTTCGATTTGACAAATATTTAGTTTTCTCTATTAAAAAAATCGAAAAAAATGCTATAAACGTCCAATAATTCGACCAATTACTTACTCTAAGACAAGAATCAAAATTTATATTTAAAGTGCTTTCAAGGGTATATTATTTCTGAAAAAAAATTGAGAAAAAAAGTAACACACAAAAAATTTAACCAGAAAAACATGATTTTTAGGGTTATTTTCAGGAGCGTTTAGCTCACAGATAGCCTGATCTAGGAACGAAATATTTTGCAAATCATCATTAAACAATCCAAAATTTAATTTCGTGTGGTGACTAGAACTTTTTTCCATTTGTATGGACCGCGACCCAGCCTATTGTACACGATAACTTTCGAAGGGAGTTAAGGAATCTATTCAAATAATTTTCTCAAGAAGATGGGTAAATTTGACACGCCCCTTTCGGTACCTCCCACACAAATTGTCCATATTCCTATGTAAATTTACTGTAATGTCCACTGTAACTTCCACATGGATATTAGGAATCAGTTATGTTCTGATATTTGATCAAGATTTCATAATCACGTTGAGCGTACATATGTATTTTTGACATTGGTTTTTAATACACATGCTGGATCCGTTGGATAGATCGCGAGAAAATTACAAAACAAAAATGTAATGCATACAAAATCAGTTTAGCTATATCTCCCGCGAAAACGAAATTTTTTCAAAAATATCCAATTGTATTTTTTTGTTACAGTATCGTTCTTGCAAAAATACATGGACCAATTTAACCCTATCAATTTTGTTGTATGAGTTTGGTAATTTCACGTAAAGAGCTTAAGTTACAACTTTGGTGTCTACGGAGACCCCCACTGAAATTTCCCGGCAAACATTTTCCTATAATATTTTAATCCTTAAATGTCCTATTTGAAAGGACTTTTCTTGATTTTCTCAAAATCAAATTGTGGGTCAAATTGACCCATAAGGAGAGGAGTTCGAGGGTTAAGATATTCCACAAAAATGATCCTAGTGAAATTCCACGAGAAGAATTCTCTCAGACACTTTTTTCAGTTAACATAATGCTCCCATCAACCAAAAAATTAAAACTTTGACCCACTGTAAAAAAACTCAGCCCAGCTGAACTATAAGTTTGTTCTACAAAAATGATATACTCAACATGCCATTTCAGAATTATAGGGTCGCTGCTCTGTTCCATTCAAAAAGTCTTAATTTGAAAATTAGGAATTGATTATTAGGAGCAGGAATTCTCAGGTAATAAAATTGTCCGAGAAAAACTCTACATCAGAAAGGCATTTGTAAGGGGACTATATCAAAATGTGAATCAATATGATCCACTACATAAAATTTAAAATTATCTGAAAATATGAATGGCCAACTTTATACGCTATCAACATTCCAGATCATAATCTCAAATCTTTACTATTGTTATTTTTTGATTTTCTTTTTATTGGTCAACTTTACTCTAATACTAGCGGCACTGCGTACACAGGTACGATGAAGTATCTAAGGCTAGCTTCATGTCCATCAGCCTGTAAACACCTGAATACTCCATCGTCCCGCGAGTATCCATTACGTCATGTTTACCATGAAGCTTTGCTGTCCATTATTATTGTAGCCTAACTTGCGATGTTTATTAAATGAGATTTTGTTTCGGTTTGGGATATGAAGTACCATCATGTTTCTTATTTGTAGTTTCTAGTGCTGGGATAGCAATATTTACATTTCGCAACTTCCCAGCAAATATTTACATAGGATAAATCTGTTATCTTTGGCAGGGCATTGCTGTTGATGGTTCTCCTTATGGAACGATTTCGCTTGATTGGTTATGAGATTGTTGCAGTGTTACACAAACGTGGCAACAAAGCAAAATACACAATTCCACCACATTCAACTCCTCCCACAAATAAGCCGACGAGAGTTCTGAAGATTGTATCCACAAAAACTATGCTCTCATCAATATGAATTACACTTTTGTTGCAGAACGAAAGGAACAAAGTTCAAATGGCACCGAACATTTACTCGCACCAATCGAAATTTCCGGGCACTTGTCGTAAATGGAATGTAAACAAATTTTAATTAAGTATTCATTGTGTGTTTAATAAAGATTAAAGTAAGAAGTTATTAAAAATCTCTGTGAAATGGAAACCGAAGAATGCGCCAATGAAAACGAGCACGAAAGCGAGTACTTTAAATTCAGGTGATGTTTTGTGGCTTCTGTGCTCTTCTGTGTTTCGTGCGGCACGTTCACGTTCATTTCATGGTGGACGTTTCTTCTGCAGTTTTTCCTTTCCTCTTTCTTGTGTACGTTTTCGTTTTTTTGTTTTCTCTGAATTTTTAATAAGTTTTATAATAAACTTTAACTTTGAGGGAAGTGTGATTGGTTTAGTTTGGGGTTGGTATCTTCCATCGGCAAATATCTTACGGATAGGCTGTGGCTGAACATCATGAAAATCAAATGACACCCTAAAAATGGACGCGTTTAATGCAGGGAATGGGAAAGTTGTAATGGTTATAGAGGACCAAAGTTGTCCCAAGACAGAAAATCATCGCAATGCCTCCAAATTTCCTGGAACAAAAGAAAATAATTATAATTTGCAGTTTAAGTTTAAAAATGATAACCAGTTAAAAATGCTTAATAAAAAAACAAGCAATGAAAGGCTAATGTTGGACAGGGCCGACATACGATATCCTACTTCACTCATTGCCTCTGAGCATTAATGTCAGTTTTATTTTATGGATCCAATTGAAAATATGGTTTTAACATGATTTTCTTTGGCAAGGTTGACCGATTTTTTTTTTAATTGGAGGTAAATATTTCTATAGGATATTTGAATGATGTCAAGATTCACGAAAATCTATTTTGATATGTTCGTTATAATTCTGCGAAAAATTGCAATGCACAAAAAATAGATAATTGCAAAAATCATAATATTCGATCATAACATACGATAGCAACGTTACATTGTATGATTCATTTTCGTTTTGGTTGTTATGCTATCACAATTTTTCATTTGACATTCATGGTTCTATGGAAAATGACGAAAATCAAAATAAAAGAACTTTGACAGACGAGACAGACCCATCGTTATTATTATTATCAAAGTTCAGGTCGCAATTATTTTCCGATCCTTACAAAAATTGGCACAATTAAGTTTTGCGGGATAAATACGGACGCTGTTTAATTTATAGCAAATCGGTTCAGATTTAGATATAGCCACCATACAAATTTCACTACCTATTTGACATTTTCCGCTCTAGATATATCTTTTAACCGATTTTCAAATTTAGCACAACAATTCAAATTCCAACTAAAACATCTGTGGTGAAAGTGGGCCGGATCGGTTCAGATTTGGGATTTCAATGGGTGACTTTTCGATCCTGATTTGACTTTTTCTGCTCTAGAAACCACATAACCAACCGATATTGATCAAATTTTGCACAATGCATTATATTGCAACTAGAAACTTCTATGGTTAAAGTAGATCAAATAGGTTCAGATTCATATATAGCTCCTATATATATTTCTCTTTTAACCCATTTTCAAATTTGGCATAACAACAATTCATATTCCAACTAAAAACATCTGTGGTGAAAGTGGGCCGGATCGGTTCAGATTTGGGATTTCAGTAGGTGATTTTTCGATCCTGATTTGACTTTTTCTGCTCTAGAAACCACATAAACAAGCGATATTGATCAAATTTGCACAAGGCATTATATTGCAACTAGAAACTTCTATGTATATAACAACTAGAAACTTCTATGTATATAGTTATATAGCTCCTATATATATTTCTCTTCCGATTTTACGTTTTCCGCTATCGAAACCATATATTTTGACAGGTTTTCTTCACATTTGGCACAACATCTTATATTTGAAGTGAAAACATCTCTGATAATTACTCAAATCGGTTCAAATTTGCATATAGCTCCCATACAAATATTATTCCCCGTTTTACTTTTTCTTCCAAAAACTACAAATGTCGCAGATTTTACTTTTTCTGCTCTAGAAAACACATATTTTATAGGACAATTTCCAAAATCCTCCTCTAATTGAATTGCAATGAGGAAGAAAGTGAAGGGTATCATATAGTCGGCCCGCCCGACTTAAGCCTTTCCTTACCGTTTCCAAACAATTGTCTTAATATCCTTTACAGAACAAATGTTATGACTGGTTAAGCAAATCCAATTTTGTAAAATATGCACAACTACAACCTTACAGATTTCGTCTAACATAATATAGTGCAATACCAAACACATTCATAAAATTTCATCAAAATCTGAAGACGTTCCTTGGTTTTAAATCGAATTCATCAGACGTTATAAATTATTTTAAATACGTCTAGTTTAAAACTACTTCAAATAGATAGTAATATGTTAAGATTGACATGATGCAATATATAGATTCTAGAGCGGTAATAAATGAAATACGATCAACAATTTTTTGTTTTGGAGCAGTATCATAACATGGAGTGCAAGATCTTTTAAAATGTGCGAGAAGTAGTTCTACAAATTAAAAACATACGGTTTTTGAATTTTCAAAATCTTTATGAACAACGTAAAAAATAATAATTTTCCTTTAAATCGAAAAATACGAAAAGTAGCCAAGTTTGTGGTAATTTCTATAACATATGATAATATCTCAAAATAATCATTGGGTCCTTGTCTAATTTAAATTTTTTAAAGAACTCAAAAATGCTTACTAGAACAAGTTATTGAATTTTAGAATTTGATTCTGAACCACTGTGCTGCGGTATAATTTCATTGATATTGCAGCATTTATATGTACAGCTTCTCTAAAAATGTATATTATAGCGATGTGTCTACACGGTAAGTCTCTTTCAGACCGTAAACACCACTGATGAAATTAGAAGAATTATTTATATTTTTTTTAATTTTAAAATTCAGACATTTCTTATATATCTTTCTCCAAAAACTCTGCAGAGAAAATCTCCGAAGGTCAATCAGACTGAAAATCTGTACTCTGTACAGCCAACCTCGGACATACACCAGAACAAATATTTAACCCCAGTGAGGAAAATCTAAGTGACACTCTGTGTACCCCATCAGGTATGGGCAATAGGGCGTACCTCAAAAAAAAGTTCGCCGTACACCTTCGAATATGAAGTATTATTCCAAAAAAAAAAAATTTATTTTTTTATGCCGAACGTAGGGGTCGCGCTTTTACATTTTTCTATATAACTTGTATTTATAAACGGATTTTAAAGTGTGATACATCGATGTTTTTGTCTCGACGAGGCCGATTTTTTTGTCTTTGAAGTCATTGAGCTCAAGCACCCCCTTCTGGTACTTACCCATCATTTCTCAGTTGCTACTACCCTAATGTACCACTCTAATAATCGAAAATTAAAGCTCGCATAAAATCATGAATCATGTTTGAGCTCAATGACTTCAAAGACAAAAAAATCGGACAAAAACATCGATGTATCACACTTTAAAATCCGTTTATAAATGCAGAAGTTATATAGAAAAATGTAAAAGCGCGACCCCTACGTTCGGCATAAAAAAATAAAAAAAATTTTTTTGAAACTACCTTTCAATAATACTTCATATTCGAAGGTGTACGGCGAACTTTTTTTTTTTACTTGTAACCTGGTACGCTCTAATAAGCAAACTAGGCCGATGTCCGGCTACCTATACTTTTCAGTCCTTTAAACATAATAAGCCCAAACTATTTTGGGGGAAAGCCTGCTTAATATTTGAGGCATTTTTTTCTTTGCGGCTTATTTTCTCAACTAAACTACAGCTTAAAAGCTTATTTTGAGGAGTATTTTGCTGGTGCGCTACTTTAGTCACTAACTCCCCTTTCAGTGCAATTACGAACACATGTTCTTATAGTGTAACCTTCAGTCTAAATGACCAACTGATTTGCAGCTCGTACTCATGCTATTGACTGAAGTTAGCCAAATTCTCACCATTATGATTGTTGGGGATTGTTGCTGCAACAAAACCTTAACCTTTCATGAGATGAAAATTTGCGTGACATTATATTCACAACGTGCAAAATTCCTTAAGGCATATAAACTCAGATTATGTTCGTTGCGTTTTTTCTTTCTTCTTCTCTGCGCTAGAAACCAGAAGTTTCTTTAGCAAGTCCGAAAAAACGCTTCATATTACATTCTACAAAATGTTCAGTATTTTCCTGCTTGTTCTTTAACCAACTACAAGGACAGCATATTTCTCGTGAGTAACGAAGGAAGCATTCAGAACACCAACAAATTGAAAGTTTCCTTTAAGTATTCGCGAAAATAACTTTAACGCCTCCTTGCTAAAGTTACTTAATTTCCACTTGTTCGTCCTTGTAACGCAGTTCCCTTGGCGACGTCGACACGTCAAGGAGGAGCATATTGAAGTAGTGAAACTACTTGTGCATAATTTACAATTACATCAAATTATAATGAAATGTCGGTTTCTTTTATTTTCTTCTCTTCACTTCTCTTTTCTTGTTCCTCTTTCTTCTTTGTGGTCGTTTCGGTTGATTTACCATTTAAACTGTTGAAGTGTTGGAATTGTATAATGGATGTGGTTGAGATGAACTTGAAGTGCATTGTAAATATTTAGTCATTCATTTAAATGTTCCAGCAATCAAAAGCTCTTTCGAATTGATGTACGTGTTGCATGTCTGTATGTGTGTATGTATGGATGTATGTATGTATTGACTTAATAAGCCAGTTTACGATTCGTTGCATACGAAGTGGAATCATAGCGTAAGCATTAAGATTAGAGATGTCAAAACAGAACCCGAAAACCGGTTATTGATGGTACAAAACATCATTCAATCCAGTTTGACAGAAGCCCTTACCGTCATCTCTATTTTTCACTAAATTGTTGCTTTTTCATTACTTCGAATGAAATTTCACGAATTTCTTCAGCAATATTGACATAATGGTTCGGCGAATTCACTTTGGAGATAAATACAAATGGGAAAACGGACATTAATAGTATATTTTAAATTAAAACATAAAAAGTTTTTAATATTAATTTTTATTTAAGAAACCGAGTATAAAAACATTTTTAAAAATTAAAAAGTAATGAGACATGTTTTGGTTGTTTTGAGGTATTGACATTGAAAATGGGTCAATTGGGTGTATTTTATAAATTTGCCAAAATTTTCCTATTTCTCGATTTAAAAGATTTTTTTTGTTATTATGTTTTTAGTCACATTTGTATGTATTTGTATACATAAAATTATTGAATTTTGGCCATCACGTTATAACTATGTGTAAGATCATTAAATTTAGTAATCTTTAATTTTAATAAACACGAAATATTTAAAAAATAAGGAAATGTTTATGATCTACTTAAACAGTTTAGAAGTGGACACTAATGTCGCGTTGAAATGACTTCAGTTTTTAACAAGTAAGGAAAGGCTAAAGTCGGGCGGGGCCGACTATATAATACCCTACACCACTCCCTGCGTATGTACCTCGCTTTGATTACTAAACCCAGGTATTTCATGGGAGCAATTTAATGTAGTTCATACAAATTATATGAATATAATGTATATGCTATAAATTCATCTTTAGTCAAATTTAACGAATATGGTAAATAATATGGTAATTGACCCAATTGTCCGACAGACAAATGCAAATTATACAGTAGTATACCAAAGTCATACCAAAGTATGGACATATGGGCATCACCCAAACAATTCTCATTGCAATTCAATTCGGTAAAAAATTGAAATCGGCAAGGATTTTTGCATCCTGTAAATGTATGTGTTTGACAAAAAATGTTAAATCGGAAAGGACATTTGTACGGGGGTATATTGAAACCTGGAACGATGTGACCCGCTTTCACCATGTCTGTTTATGGGTGAAATATAATATGTAAAATTTGGCCAAAATCGGTTAAACATTCGGGAGCAACATTTGTATGAGGGCTATATCCAAATCTGAACCGATCTTACCCACTTTTACTATAGGTGTTTTTAGTTGGATTATAAGAAGTTGTGCCAATTTTAAAGAAAATCGGGTACAATATGTGGTTTCTAGAGTGGAAAAAGTCAAATCGGGAGCGACATTTGTATGGGGGCTATGTCTAAATCTAAGCGACATTTGTATGGGTCTATATCTAAATCTGAATCGTTCTTACGCTAGTTCTAGTTCGATTATAAAATGTTGTGACAATTTTAAAGAAAATCGGGAACAATATGCGGTTTCTAAAGCGGAAAAAGTGAAATCGGGAGCGACATTTGTATGGGCGCTATATCTAAATCTGAACCGATCTTACCCACTTTCAGCATATGTGTTTCTAGTTCGATTATAAAATGTTGTGCCAATTTTAAATAAAATCGGTTACAATATGTGGTTTCTAAAGCGAAAAAAGTGAAATCGGGAGCGACATTTGTATGGGGGCTATATCTAAATCTGAACCGATCTTACCCAATTTTTGCATACGTGTTTCTAGTTTGATTATAAGATGTTCTGCCAAATTTAAAGAAAATCGGGTACAATATGTCGTTTCTAGAGCGGAAAATGTCAAATCGGGAGCGACATTTGTATGGGGGCTATACTAAATCTGAACCGATCTTACTCACTTTCACCATAGGTTTTTTAGTTGGATTCTAAGATGTTGTACCAATTTTAAAGAAAAACGGTTCACTATGTGGATTTTAGAGCGGAATACGTCAAATCGGGAGCGACATTTGTATGGGGGGTATATCTAAATCTGAACCGATCTTACCCAATTTTTGCATAGGTGTTTCTAGTTGGATTATAAGATGTTCTGCAAAATTTAAAGGAAATCGGGTACAATATGACGTTTCTAGAGCGGAAAATGTCAAATCGGGAGCGACATTTTTATGGGGGCTATATCTAAATCTGAACCGATCTTACCCAATTTTTGCATACGTGTTTCTAGTTTGATTATAAGATGTTCTGCCAAATTTAAAGAAAATTGGGTACAATATGTCGTTTCTAGAGCGGAAAATGTCAAATCGGGAGCGACATTTGTATGGGGGCTATATCTAAATCTGAACCGATCTTACCCAATTTTTGCATAGGTGTTTCTAGTTGGATTATAAGATGTTCTGCAAAATTTACAGAAAATCGGGTACAATATGACGTTTCTAGAGCGGAAAATGTTATATCGGGAGCGACATTTGTATGGGGGCTATATCTAAATCTGAACCGATCTTACCCAATTTTTGCATAGGTGTTTCTAGTTGGATTATAAGATGTTCTGCAAAATTTAAAGAAAATCGGGTACAATATGACGTTTCTAGAGCGGAAAATGTTATATAGGGAGCGACATTTGTATGGGGGCTATATCCAAATCTGAACCGATCTTACCCAATTTTTGCATACGTGTTTCTAGTTTGATTATAAGATGTTCTGCCAAATTTGAAGAAAATCAGGTACAATATGTCGTTTCTAGAGCGGAAAATGTCAAATCGGGAGCGACATTTGTATGGGGGCTATATCTAAATCTGAACCGATCTTACCCAATTTTTGCATAAGTGTTTCTAGTTGGATTATAAGATGTTCTGCCAAATTTAAAGAAAATCGGGTACAATATGTCGTTTATAGAGCGGAAAATGTCAAATCGGGAGCGACATTTGTATGGGGGCTATATCTAAATCTGAACCGATTTCCTCCAAATTCAATACCAATGGTCCTTGGCCAGAAAAAGTAAATTATGCCAAGTTTCATGACAATCGGACAACAATTGCGACCTGTAGAGTGCGAACAAGCTTAGATGGACAGCAGACGGACAGACGGACAGACGGACAGACAGACATTGTTAAATCGACTCAGCTGGTGATTCTAAGCCGATCGGTATACTTAAAGGTGGGTCTAGCTCGATTATTTATTGGTGTTACAAACATTTGGCGCGAAACTAACTTATAATACCCTAGACCACGAAGTGGTGTAGGGTATAAAAACATTTGGCGCGAAACTAACTTATAATACCCTAGACCACGAAGTGGTGTAGGGTATAAAAATATACTCTACAAGATTTTATTTTTATTTGGTATCATCAGTTTATCTGGTTCTTGATTTTATGATTCATTTTTAGAATATTTGAGAAGGGTGTAAAAATGCCGTTCCCAGTTCAGACATAAGAAATAATACAATTGAACACTGATTGATCTTCGAATAAAACGCTTATTTGTATACCCTCCACCTCCAGGATGGGGATATACTAACTTTGTCATTCCGTTTGTAACACCTTGAAATATCGACCTGAGACCCTATAAAGTATATATCTTCTCGATCCTCATACAATTCTAAGTCGATCTAGCCATGTCCGTCCGCACGCTAGCATCTAAACGAAAGGAGCTAGGACGTCCAAATTTTCCACAAAAGCGTCTTATAGTCGTAGTTCGGTTGGGATTGTAACTGGGCGAAATCGGTCCAGCGGGGAAATTTGTTGAAAATCCATTGTCTGTCGTACACAGGGCAAGATATTCTAACTTCATGATTCAACCAATTTTTGCCGTAAAAGTAAAAAAGTACGAATTTGGAAAAATCTTTTTATTTTGAGTGTCTAAGCAGTCAGAGGAAGATTTCTGTCTTATATTTACTTTTTGAATTGACTTGAAGTATTATTTCGATACATATAGTATAAACGTATTGGATAAGTGTGGTTTGAAATAATAAAAATATTACAGTCGAGTACGTTTATAGCGAACACCGGGTATAACGAATTTTCATTTATAACAAACACTTTTTCCGGTCCCATCGGTTTTGCTCTAATTTTTCATATAAACCCTTACTGCTATAGCGAACATCGTTTATAGCGAACTTTTCGTATAAAAAAGCAATTTTTTGGTCCCAGTTCCTTGTTTTCATGCATTTTTGACGGTTATAACGAACACTCAAAATACTTCAAAATTATTTCAGTTTTTGAACTATTTCCTTGTGACTTTCTGATCTTTTCTGCTTCTCGGAGTTCCTGGTTTATGCTACTTATGGCAAAGAAGATGAATTATCCCATCTTCTTTGCCATTCCGCCACGTTATTTTCTCTCTCGATCTTACGTATGTTTTTCCTTTGGGCTTCTGCATTTCTTTTACACTCTGTTTGTACAGTAATGAGTTCCCCGGCTGCCAAGTCGATGGGGACGATTCCGGCTACGATGCCTAGTGATTCCTAAATCCACAGCAAACTCTTAGAAAGTTTCTTCTATGTATTGATATCATTTTCTTTTTTGCCTTTATGCCAAGTGTGCCTTTCCAGATAGGTGCCCTATACAGAAGAACTGAATCTGTGACCTTGCTCTGGTATATGGCTTGTTGAAACATTTTCCTGGTTTGGTGGTAGACGTCTCTTCATGCTAGGAAGTCCGATTTACCCCAGCTCCTTTGGTATTTTCGTCTAGACTTCAGACATTCCTTTCTCAGATCGGCAATGTTGTCATTCCACCAATAGTTCTCATTTCTTAGTTTACTCGTTCTTTTTCTTGGCATTGAAGCATCACAGGGCGTTTTCAGAGCATTGGTGAATTGTTCGAATTGTTTCTTAGCGAATATTTCTGTAAAAGCCTCTTGGTCGAGTTTTTCTTTTGCCCAGCCTTGGAATTTTTGGTTTATGTTATGCTCGCCTGTGTAACTGTATTGTTCTATGCTGAATATGATGGCCTGGTGATCACTATGGGTATAATGTTCGCTGACTACCCACGTCATGTTTTTTGAAAGGCTATTGGTGATGTCTACAATAGATACATATCCTACTCTCCTAAAGGTTTGGGCTTCACCCTTGTTTGCCAGAACTACGTCCAATCCGGAAAACGCGTCTAGGAGAATTCTACCCCTCTCATTTGTCTTTGGGCTGCCCCAATCTACAGCCCATGCATTAAAGTCTCCTCCTATAACAACTGGGTTGTGGTGAACAGCGTCTCTAACCAGGTTGTCTATGTGTTTTCGAATTATTTCAGTGGAATATTATGTGATATATAACAGCTATATATAAATATTTTTCCTATATTAGCTTTGGCGAAGCATTCCTGTGCATGTTTCATACCTTTTTTTATGGCTTTGTTGCCACATGCCCATACTGCTGCTTTATTCGTCGAGTCTCTTTCCCAAACATTTCTGTCGATGTTTTAATACTGCTCACATATTAATGCAACGTCTATATTCAGTTCTATGATAGTCTGCGTAAGGAGATCTTGGGCAGTTATGCAATGGTTTGTGTTCAGTTGCATGAACTTCATCTGGTTTTGGCACTTAACGCCTTTTGGAATATTGGACACTTATAGCTTCCAGCTGCGTGTTTCAGGTTCGTAAATCCTCTGTCTTTGCACAGTGTGCAACACGGATCACCGCTACAGTTTTTAGCGATGTGGTCTTGCAAGCCACATTTTAGGCATAGATGAGAACGAGCTGTTTCAGCTTTACATGACTTGGAGGTATGGCCGAACTCCAAGCATCTGTAACACTTGGTAGGTATAAATGTCTCCCTTATGCGGCATATAGACCAGCCAACTTCTATTTTGTTGAGATTAAGTGCTCTCCTTGCAGCAACTGTTGGGAGGCTTATTTTAGCGGTTTGAGAGCCCCCTTAAGCTTTACGCATAGACTTAACAATTGTTTCGTCTAGTTCGGGCATAGCTAGTACCTCTGCAAATGCTTGGCTCATTTCTTGTGATGTCGTCCAAGTCTTTGCTTTCTATTATTATCTCCTCTTTCCTGGTTTTTACTTCCACCTTTCCATCCAGTGACGTTATGATTTTTTCTTCGAACTTTTCAGCTATGCTTTTGCTTCCGGCTTTTAATTCGAGTAGAAGGTCGCCATTTTGAGTCCTGCGGACTTTATTGACCTCATCTCCTAGTTCTTTTAGTTCGGGATCTGACCTTATTCTTTTCAAAACCTCATTTAGAATCATTTAGTAGTTATTATCATAGAGTCTGGTCTGGGATTGCGAGGTCTCGTGTTCTTCTTCTTCTTCTTGACCGAAGTCCACCCTCTTTCTACGATTTGCTGTTGGTGTGTCCTTGAGAACTTTCTTCTGGGGGGTTTGTTTAACCCTTTTCGTAGTTGGCATTTTATATTGTATGTTCTCATCCATAGTACGCTTTGGTTCTCTTTTGGCAGTCCAAATTTTTGTTGACGTCTGTGTGCCTTGTTCCTTTTTTTACTCCTCGTTTAGTTCCTCACGTGCTTTGTTGTACGTGGCTCGTATCGCCATCGCCAGGTCTTTGATAGCATAATGGACGTTATTACGGGTTTTGACGTACTCCGTCAGGTCTACAATCATTCTACCCAATAATGAGAAGGTATCTTCTTTTTTTGAGGGTTCTACTTCGTTATTTTTATGCGAGCTGTGCGCTGTTACCTCTATGCAAATCGCTTGTGGCGGTGTTCTCTTAATCACCGAACTTCTTTGAAATGGGTTACTTTCGGTATGATAGGACAGTGGTGCAGTACTGTTAGGTACCCTAGTCAAGCAAGTGACCGGTGTACAGAAAATATCTGCGACGTTACTCGGGGTGTTTCTCTATTCATTGTTGAACTCGGTTTTTTTGGGGTTTTTCTTTTTTGTTGTGTGTGTTAGGAGTGTTTGATGTGTTTAGACTCATTTCTTCACTGGATCCCAACTCAAAGCCGCTATCTAGATTCGCTATGTAGCTACGTTTATATGATCCCATGGTTGTCTGTGCAAGCAGGGAGGCCATGCGAGGGTTGACGTAGGGTCCTTATGAGAACCTACGTTCAGAGCCGCCAACTTAATGACGTCGAATTTCGAGCGCTTTTTTGCATTAGCATTAGCCCGGAAGCCATTTCAGCAGACTTCTACGTACTCAGGTTCCAGAATACAACAATCGTCAGCTCAAGTTGTCGTCTGGTCCAATTCAAAGTTTCCAGTATGCTGTAATTAAGATCTTACTGGTCTCGATCTTAATGTTGTCATTTTCGATGCCGCCCCGTCTGGGGTCAGACGTAGACCAGGGAGCCGCCCAATATGGGACAGACGCTCCTGGGTTTTTGATTAGGGGTTCCACTGAGGCATCACTCTCCTAATTGCACCTCTCTTGGAAGCAACCCTTGTGGGGGATACCTAGTTAATGGCGGCATCTATTCGCCATGTCGCAGAGTCTTTATCCGGCACATGTACTTTTTTATAGCACGCCCTGAGACTATGCCGCTATTGGTCGCAGTCTGTCTGTCTGATAGTCTGAAAATAGGTCAGATCCGTTCAGATTTAGATTTAGATTCAAATTTCGCTTCCGATTTGACTTTTTCTGCTCTAGAATCCTTATACTTTAACATATCTTCTTCAAATCTTGCAAAATAGCTCATATTTCAACTAGAAACACCCATGGTGAAAATGGCTCAGATCAGTTCAGGGTTACACATAAACCGCGTATTTTCACAGAATTTCTTCAAAGTCAGCATAACATGTTATACTGGAACTGGAAGAACTTATTGTTAAAGTTAGTCACTTCATTTCATGTTTGAATATAGCCCCTATACAAATATTCTTTTCGATTTGACAAATTGAACCAGGTCATATTAGCCTGTGTTTAGGAAACATGCAGAAATTCTTCCCGTTTTCACTTTTTTACAGAATTGAATTGTATTCGGATAGAAAGTGGAGTGTATCATATAGTCGGCCCCGTCCGACTTTAGCCTTTCCTTACTTGTTTTAGTTTCTGATTGTTTTGATCGTTTGCGATTTTTTTTCATTTTGTCTGTTTAAACATTTTAAGACATTAACTTTGCAATTTTTTTGTTGATTGTTTTTTTTTTTCAATCTTTTTATATACTCCACGAGAGTATTATGTCTTTGTGAATTTTTTGTAACACCCAAAAGGAAGCGAGATAGACCCATTGTTAAGTATACCGATCGACTTAGAATCACTTTCCGAGTCGATTTAACAATGTCCGTCTGTCCGTCTATCCATCAATTGTTGTAATCAAATTACAGGTCGCAATTATAGTCCGATCTTAAGAAAAATTGGCACAAATAAGTTTCGTGAATCAAGGACGAACGCTATTTAATATGAGGCAAATCGGTTCAGATTTAGAATATCACTCCCGATTTGAAAATTTCCGCTATAGAAACCACATATTGTACCCGATTTTCTTCAAATTTGGCACAACATCTTATAATACAACTAGAAACACCTATGCAGAAAGTGGGTAAGATCGGTTCAGATTTAGATATAGCCCCCATACAAATGTCGCTCCCGATTTGACATTTTCCACTCTAGAAACCACATATTGTACTCGATTTTCTTTAAATTTGGCACAGCAGCTTATAATCCAAGTAAAAAAAAACTATGGTGAAAATGGGTAAGATCGGTTCAGATTTAAATATAGCCCAAATACAAATGTTGCTCCCAAATGTTTAGCCGATTTTGGCCAAACTATACATAAACCATACAAATGTCCTTTCCGATTTAACATTTTTTGTGAAACACATACATTTACAGTATACAAAAATCCTTCCTGTTTTCACTATTTCACCGAATTAAATTGTATTCGGATAGAAAGTGGAGTGTATCATAGAGTCGGCCCCGCCCGACTTTAGCCTTTCCTTACTTACTTATATTAGTCTAATTCATTACATAGAAACACATTTCTTAATTTTGCAGTTTTTTTAATATGAAAAAAATTAATTTTCAATTACGATTCAATTTTATAATCGTTTCTTTGTGTTAATATCTGTTATTAGTCACATGGGTTTTTAACTTCTCTTTTTCACTTTGTAAATTTGTATTTTTTGCCGCTGTCCTGATGGCAACGTAACCATCAGGACCATGGCACGATCGCCATATAATATACATCTGTATTATTCTCCTCACCATGTAATATAAAATGTTTTATATTGTAAATAAGACGAATGTAGGTTTGTTTCTTTGAGCGTTGCTCGCTTCTTTAAGACTCATTTTAAGACTAATTTCTTAATATCTAACTTAAAGATTCTATGGTGAAGCGAGCGAGCATTTGTGCTGGGTCAGCAGTGTACCACAAAGAATCATTTTAGAACAAAGGGCACTTATGCCCAACATAAACACAATCACAATCTGGGCGTTGGGAGAGTGTAAGAAGACCCCACAGTAATGTGGACACACACGACGCCAATGCCCAAATGTAAACATATTTGCTATTAAAGAATCGGAAGACACTACAGTATGCAAGTACTCGCTACAGTACTATTGTTAAATTGTTCCCCAGTTTATATGCGTCTACGTAAATGGCGGAATATATACATAGAATTTGATGATTCCGGTTTCAGCCCTTTAGTAGTTTTTTATTTAAATTTTGAAAATACTCTGTTTCGTACAGTTCACGCCACAAGATTCACCAGGATTCGTACTAAATTTCAGGATTCTATGTGCAGCCTTTTGCTAGTGATGATGACACCATTTTTACCCATTTTAGCCTTTAAAAAGGTGAATTTTTATAGAAATGTACACACCGATTTTCCTTATTCTAGCTCTAGCCGTTCTGTCTGGGCAGTGATCAGTCACACAGCTACGCAAATCACCACCAATCTGGTTATTTTCGAACGCAAAATTAGTAATTGGAAAAAGTTGTATGACCATGATATTAACGAGCATGAAGATTACGAATACGAACTGTCTTTCATAGGTGTATTTTAAAAGATGTACGTGATTTGTAATGTTCAGTTACACTAATATAATTGCATCTCATCTTAGCTAATGTATAACAAATGAATGGTTTTTCGTGCGAAATTCTACATTTCGTTTGATTGATGGGAAAATGTACAATTCGCACACACTCAGAGATGTCAGCTAATCCTTTCTAACCAAAAATCCAATCTAATATCCTGTATATTAATGAAGCCCTTAATGCTTAGCATGTCAGTTTCCATTTTAAAAATATATAATGGGATCCTAAATCTATCCGACAATAAATACAATTTATTATTGCATGTCCTAGATATACGCCTACCTAGAAAGATAGTACGAAAGTACATCCATACATACAGACATACTCGTATATCAGAGTTAAGCCCTTAATTCTTAGACGAAGAAAATGATGCGGAAAAAATCCTAAGAGTATTTTGTTCCCTCCTATTCCATGGCGATGAATACATTTTTCTATTGGCTTTGGCTTCCTTCATACACGGGTAATTTATTATTGTCATATGACTTGACTACAGTGGCTCAACCTTCCTAAAAAGTTTAACTTTTAAATAGCAAAGTAAAGCCAACGATATTATTATCTTCATCCGAGAATAAACATTTTAAGTTGTAATACTGTTCGCTGCGAGTACTATGCACGCAATTACGCCAGCAAAAAAATATCTGATAAATGGTTGGAAACTGCACAGAATTTAAGTGAAATGTGATTAAATTTATAATTGAAATTTAGATGTTTATATATCTAAACATTAACTTAACGACATTATGTCTGTGGTGCAATAGCATTACCATTAATAATTTAACATGCACTCAAGCAAAATACTCGCTATTCCACTTTTCATAGCAATAAACATTGGTTTTAAAGATGCTTGAGTACGAAAATTAAATTTCTTACTACAATAATCTGATTTTTAGGTTTCGGTTTCTCTGAAGAATTTGATGCGGTCAAAATAATAGCTTACTCAAATTTAAGTTCAGATTTTTCATTGAATTTTTGATTGACTTGGCAAAAATCGTAAAAAATAGAATTCATCATGTCACCACTTCCAAACTCTCACAGTCGCTAAAAAATACATCTGAAAATATTGCATTAAAATATCAAAAAATCAAACAGTTCAAAAATCAATATAAAATTGTAGAAACTCTAAAAAATCCACCACTTCAATATCTTAAAAGTAAATGAATTACATTAAAAATATGGTGTAGTATAGTAAAGTATTTCAGGAGTTACAGGCGATTGAATGAACACTTCTTCTTGAAAAATTGTAATTGCACCACTATTAAGTTGGTCATAAGTCGTGAAAAACATTTTTTGAAAAATACGTATAAAATATTTTTATGAGTGAATATACACAACAATTTTGATAACAATCCAAGCTCTCGAAGTCAAAACTCGTACCACTTGGCATGGAATGACTCATACATCGAATTTCATGATTATAGCTGCAGCCGTTTGTTTCGTTCTATTGTTGTTCCCTTTCACCCCATTTTTCCCAAAAACACAAATTTCGAAAAATTACTTTATGTTGCGCCGTGCAATCTAAAAAAGGTATACACCGAATTGCATAATTTCAACTTCAGTCGTTAGGTTGGTACCATTTGTAGCCATCTTCTCCAATTTTACCCATTAAAACAACGAATACTTCAAATACTAGGGGTACTTTCAGACCTTATTTGGTCCGATATAGCCTATTTTCTACCCTGATCTGATGGGTGGAACATTTTAACTAGTAGCTAGGGTTTGTGGTCCGGAATTCCCGGGAAAAAATTCAAATTTCCCGGGAATACGGGAAATATTAAAAATTATTTTTTGTTTATTTTGAGCACTTATTTAGTTTTACTATATAAATGGGAAATTGTAGATATATATATTTCAAATGCATATATTTAAAATACTGACAATAATAATGACCATTTGATACTATGGCTGACATATTGTCAATACGTAACCCCTCGTGCTATCTCGTTTAACTTAAAATTTCTTGTGTTCCCAGAAAAATCGACGAAATAAAATGTGAAAATCTTCACAAAGACGAGTTTACTTTACGTATGAAACGAAGAAATGATCTTAAGTTAGGAATAAAAATAAAATTTGCACCTGCAAACTTTCAAGAGAAATCTAATATGAATACCCTATGATATATTTAAATTACCCTTGTAGGAACTAATAACTGCACCATTTCAATATTTTATGAATTTATTTAATTAAAATTAACATTTTTAATGTTTCTATTGCATTCACAATTTAGAATAATTCCCTCTGTTTTTGTAAAATATTTCCTCTCTAGAGTCTAGACGAATGAATTTTCTAATTGAAGACACCATAACATTCTTTGTTTCTTTAAACATTTTTTAATTTTGAATCTAGTGTACGTGTCAATTCACTTGTGCTTGTGATTACAATGTCCAATATGACTCCTTTTATTCTGACTATTTGTCTTGAGTAAACTATTTGTAAAATGAAAAATAATTTCTAAAATATTTTACCAAAAACATTCGTTTTTAATTTGTAATATGTCAGTATTTTAACCCGTAATAACAACTACAATAATAAAAATATTTAGTTTTATACTATTATTATTTTGTTTTGTCCTTCTCGATCACTTGTACGATATATTTTAATAATGAAGAATTGCATTCATATTGAAAAATTATCAAAAAAGTACGAAAATGAAAAAAACGAAAACGGTGGGCGTTAATGGGTTAAAAAATCACACATGTTACTAAATGTCGATATTTTAAACCATATTGGACATAACTAAAATAAAATAAATTAAATTAAACGGGAATGAAAATTTTCATTCCCGGGAATTCCCGGGAAATGAAAAAAGTCATGGAAACCCCAAACCACACTCCTAGCTCATTTCGTTCCTTGCGTAATTTATTGTCAAAGAATATTTTTTAATTTAGATTTATTTTATAAATCCATAAGAAATTGCCTTTCAAACGTATCTTCGCGCGCCAAAAAATTTTAACAATGCAGAAGATATATAGTATTTCAAAAACACTAGCCTCTGTCGCTCACCCCAAAATTCCCCCACACCAACGCAACGGAAGGAACCACCTTCGACACAGTATACACCTAGGCAAAAAACGTAAAAAAGTTTCTTTATGATCTGATTTGAACGATATGAAAAATAGCTTAAAACAATAATTGGGTCAAAAATATAAAACGAAAAATGAAATTACGTCCAAAAATAAATAAAAAGATCACCAAAATAAAAAATGAAAAATCGTCCAAAAACTTAGATCATTTTTCATATAAAAAATCGTCCAAAAATATGTCATCTGAGGTATGTCCAAATCCGGCTAGACAGAGTAACGATATCCTTAGTTGGCGGCCGTCGGTCGTGCTTAAAGATCCTCTGGGTTATGTAAAAATCCGGCTACAGAATAAAGGTTTTCTGGGTCATTCTAAGCAAAGAATGTTCTTGAGGATATTAAGAGAAAATTTGAAGTAAAGCGACGGAAAACCTAGGTGTTCAGGACAGCTTCAAAATTTATCAGGGCAATGATCCGAAACACAAATCACGTTTAATCCAGGCGCGGCATCTTTATAACTGTCCAAAAGCGCTCCATCCTCCTCCCTAATCCCCAGACATGAACCGCATAGAAAAGTACAGCGAGTACGCTGAAATATTATCGGATTTAAATCGACTCAAATGTCAAAAAAGGGAGTTGTATTTCGCTGTATTTTATCATTGTAGGAGCAACAAGCATTGACTAATATTAAGCCCCAAGGACGTATGATGAATATTTCAAAAAGCTACATTACTCATACGAACCGGTGCATAGTGGTAACAAATCGATTTTTATACCCTCACTCTACAGAGTGGAAGGGTATATATGACTTGGGACAGAAAAAATGTGTAACGTATCGAAGGGTGGACTTAAGACCCTAAGTATGTTTGGACAATATCCGTTTCACGACTTTTTAAGTTGTTTGAGCCATGCCTGTCTGTCTTTGTGGCTGACTGGAGTAAACGATATCTTTCGAAGGGAGTTAAGGAGTTAAGGAATCAATGCAAACTTTGAAGATGGTAATATATTTCCCAAACTTAGTTTCAATTTGAAGATGGGCGAAATTGCCACTCCACTTCTGGTACCTCCCACACAAATTGCCCACATTTCAATGTAAAATTTAAACCAACGTAACTAATCAAAATCAGCTACATTTTGGTATTTCATAACGTCACGTCCAGTATAGTACCTCCCACACAATTGTCCCTATTTATATATATATATATATATATATATATATATAATATATATATATATATATATATATTAGTCTGTATAGCCGACTGATACTTCTTACTTGTTTTGGATTAATTCTGTAACTTCTGAAAGGATAAAAATAACTTCACGAAATTGCACATGCTTGGAGAAGAGGTGTTTGCGAAATTTTCAAAAAATCCCTAGTGGCTATGGAGGCTACTGTGTGACCCTCCAAAGTCGGTCACGTCGACCTAACAAATTTTCAAATGATTTCCAAAAGTACAATTATGTATTGATTACAAGTATATTGTGCGCAGTACAATTTTTCGTTTTATTTCACACTACACATCCGAATCAAAAATGGCGAGAGCTATAACCTAAACCGTCAGGTACCACAAATACCTGAAATTCGGCGCATTGTTAGTACAGCTATACGAGACTTTTACGTAGTGACGAACAATAATCACGCAGACATCTCGAATTCATTCCAATTGTGATTTTGCTACTTTAAATTGGGCTCTGAACATAAATATTTTTGAAAAGAAAATAGCCTTAGGCATCCATCGTGTGTGGTCAATGGGTATGAGTTCTTTAAACTTGTATTCGCCCAAATCACCGTCAAGGAATAAAACAATCAGTTTATTTTAGTCGTTGCGAAGTTGTCTTTTTTGTAGTCTGGCCATGCAAAAAGTCTTCTGGCTTTTAATTTCGAAGCGACATCTAATCGCACACTTCAGTTTCGAGTGCATTTTTATTGGCTGTTTAAAATTGTTGCTGCTAACAGCGAAACAGATACAGATACGGTGCACAAGATTTTCCAATTTTATCATAGAAAACACAGCTACAACAAGCCTGCCTTCTATAGTTGTGTCGGTAAAACTACAATTTCCGCGAATTCACCGATGCACACTGGTCCCAAAACCTTTTTTTGCAGAAAATCAAAAAATAAATCTGAAATTGTTATATATATTTTCGTTATGACAACGCACCAAGCAATCAAGAAAATATACTGGAGAGAGCTAGGTGGCAACACCGCAAGCCAGAAAGGTATTTAAAGTTTGCCGTTCAAACAAGTGCGATTTATTCGGGTTTAAGGTAGTTATACAAACAACTTAACATTAAGACGGAAAAAGAAAATAATAAAGGTTGAAAGATCAGTGTAAGTAGTTGCAAAATTAAATTTAAAATTTTGTGATTATTGTGGTCTTGTCAGTTTTATTAAGTGTTGTGATTTTGAGATTTATAGTGAACATAGCCTGTAAATGTTGTGGACCAAAAGTTATACGAAGGAATCAACTTGACTCAATGTCTAAATGTGAAAGTGTTCATCTGAGTGTGTCGTTTACGGTAGGGATATATAGTTGGAGCAAGAAGTCGAATTTTGCAACAGATTTTTCAACTTTTGTAGAGTCGACTTTTCGGCTGTTGCAAATAAATAAATAAACTTTGCAAATGAATGAGAAGATGAATAGATCAAATCAAAATCAAATCGAGAGACATTTATATTGGATATATAAATCTGAACCGCTTTTTGCATGGATGTTTCTAGTTGTTGTGCCAAATTTGAAGACAAAATTATGTGTTTTCTCGAGCGAAAAAATACGCAGAAAGTCGAAAACAAAAGTCGACTTTTGGCAATGGTAAATTCTATTTCGAATTTGTCCTACCCATAGTCGACTTTTATTTATTGATCCCTAGTTTACGGAGGAATTAATATCTCGTCAGCGATTTTCGGTAACATTTTTACAATAGCCACTTTAATTTAGCACAATTTTCGATTAGCCATACTACACATATTTGATCATATATCTGAATCAACTTTGTGCATAAAGATCTTATTTTAAAGGTATTGCAAGTACCTTTCAAATGGTTTCACTTAAATTTTCTGGACACACTGTACCAATACAGAGTGATAAGTATGTTGGTTATATAATAAGTTTGTATGGGAGGTGATAGTGGACGGCCCAATTTTATTTATTAGCAAATATTCGAAATTACAAGATTTTATCTTTATTTTTTGACTTTATGCCATAAAAAAGTATATAGGACCAGTGTGCTGCTGTAGCTGAAAGTGTACGCAAAGACCGCGAATCGGTTCGTCGTCGTTCTCAACAGCTTGGCTTGTCGTATTCGACAACTTGGCGTATTTTACATAAGGATCTCGGCCTTAAAGCGTATAAACTGGGTGATATTTTCAGTGAATAGGAGATACCAATATCTATGCTCGAACGTGTCGCCAAAAATTGAATCTTCCAAATTAGCGTATCCAATTGTTCGTACTTTTGGATTTTTCGATTATTCGTTTATTCGAAAATACAAAATTGCTTATTAACCGAATAAAGTCGACAGCTCTTATTCGAATAATCGAATAAAATTTGCTGTAATTATTGAGATTTTGTTACGAATTTAAAAAAACATACTCAAAGTTCATCGTATTATTTAAAAAAAGACTATTAGATTTAATGCGATTCTTTTCCTTTGTTTTAATAAAGTTCGATTTCGAAAAAACTCTTTGACTTACTGTTGAAGTCTAAGCAATAGAAAGAAGAGCATTTAATTAAGTTTTTGAGTTATTTTTTCGATTTAAATAAATATAAAAAATCATCTTCTATTTCATTCGATTCTACTTTTCGTTCTTTGTTGGAATTTATCCTAATTTCAGTAACAATAGTTTCTCTTTCAGGATATTCTGAAATGCAAAGCAAGAAAAGCGAGTCAGGAATGTATCAAGTAAAGCGAGTCAGGAAATACACAATAATTCAAAACGCAAATTCGGCAAGTGAGTTGTGATTCTCGTTCGTTTGTGAAAATCATCTCCTTATAGAGGCCGGGTTTGATGTTGAAAAGTCGCTGCGAAGCCACTTGAAAAGACTTTTGACATGGTCGAAATCATGATCGTGGTAGTCTGCAGCCAAGTAATAAATGTCACCATGCCATTTGTAAATAAATTTGCATTCTATTAAATATAGAAGCAAAATGGTCTTGAGCCAGGACAATATCCCAGTTCAAATCAAATATTGATTACAGACCAAAAAAATGCAAACGAAAAAACTAAAAAAAAAAATTTTGATTTTTTTATTTATTTATTTCATCTTGTAATTCAAAGCCATCGGACCAATTTAAAACAAATTACAAAGTGCATATATAATACTTTTTTTAACATGGCTAAAAAAACTACTCAATAAAAATTTAACCCTCATACCCACTTGTGACAATTATTGGGTCATATCAAATCATCTCGAAAATACCTCAACTACATGCAAGTCAAATTTAGACCAGATATGACTTTCCGTTCAAAAGTTACAGAATTTACCTGTGCTACGTATGATGAATATTTCCACACGCTGCATTACTCATACGAACCGGTGGTTCGAAAATTATTTATGTAACTTTTGAAAGGATCAAAATAAATTTCAAAATTTCACAGCCTTAGATAAGAGGGTATGGGTGACCTTGATTTTTTCCGCACTAGAAACCATATATTTAAACAGAATTTCTTAAAATTAGACACAACTAGAAACATATCTGGTGAAAATTGATCAAATTGATTAAGATTTAGATATAGCACCTATACAAATATCGCTCCCGATCAGAGATACAAGTCGACCGATTTTAAGCCGCCGCCGCATGTTTCTGCACGAGCAGCGCCGCTGCCGATTTCATCGGCTCACATCGACATCAATCACGCCGTCAATTTCATCGGATCATATCGACTGCAACCACGCCGCCGAGATTTGACGAAGTTCTAGCTCCAACTACCAAAATAGACAACCCACATTAAAATTATAAAAGAAAATATAACTGTCGACTTAGACAACCTACTACTGTGAAATCTATTGATCTTCTTCGAATTTGGTATCCCTCTATATGATGACGTTTATAGAAGGTTGAATGATTGTCTTTTGACTTGACAATGATCATGTGTTCCTATAAAAAATAATAAAAAATATCTACTCTAAGCAAAGCGGGTGTTTGGAAGGCTTTATCGTCATGGTGCACGTATGCTTCCTTTCATGGTTATATTTAAGCTGAAGATTTTTTTTTTGGGCACTCTTGTATAGGACACAAAGCCACAAATCTCCCAACGATGATCGTCGCCACACACATGTATATTTAGGACATTAAAAGGATTATCATATTCATGATATCTGGTCAAATATGCCTCACCTGAAAAGCTGAAATTGCAAAAAAACATTTAATTCATCCATATTACAAATTTTGAGAATGGATTTCCACTTCCAAAAAATAATTGTATGGGATAATAATATGAAATTATGGGAACATTGGCTATTATTTGCTAATATTAACAAATATTGAACTAGTTGCCAAAAAATAAAAGAAAATGTATTAAAAACCAATACAAATTGTTACTTCCCATTTCCCAAAATAGGGGTGATCGAATGACAGAACGAGCCGGCAAATAAGCCGAAAGCCGCCGATCCATTTTGGGTAGCGCCGCTGCCGCCGCTAATTCTGGTTCGCCTTGTAACTCTGCTCCTGATTTTATTTTTTGCGGTAGAAACCACATATTTTAACCGACCCTATGATATTAATCTATTTTCCTAGGTCTGTATGAAGCCATATATTTCCAAAATATATTGATTTCCAACCACTGTGTGACGGACAGACATCATTCAATCGACTCCACCAATAATGCACAAAATTGTAAATGTAAATTAAATGTCAAGGGTAATATGACGGGGATTTTAAACCACATTAGAAGGACACTTTCGTTGAGTGTATATCAATTACACCACAACAAATACGCTTGCAATTCATTCTTCTATCAGGCATTCTCACGTGCACGTACCACACTCTTCCACACAGACAATCACTGACACACACTCAGTTTAAAATCCACGAAGTTGTTCAAGTACAAACGTGCATGCGTGTATGTGTGCACGGGAGCGTGAGAAGAACGATGTTAATACAATCCTTAGAAATGAAATCCCCCAAGAACTCTACTCTACTCTTCTAATGCATGTCTATGTGCGTTTGTATGCCATCAGCTATTGTGCACACACAGATAAACACACGCACGCACACATGTCCACTCAAACAATTATTTATGTTTCAATTGAAGTGCGAGAGCATCATTTAAGGACCATTTGAAATGTCTGTTCTTAGGAGGTCAAGACAGAAAATCTTGTGAATCATGCCTCCAGAGGTTTCTCGGCATTTTCTTCGTCTTCTTGTTGTCACTGCCACCCTCCGTCACAATAAGAGCAACTCGAGTTAAAGCTGCTTTTCACAAACGCAATTATAAATGATTTTACTTTAGCTGCAAAATAAAAGGAATTAGAAAGACTCAAAGCGGGTGAGCCGAGCGAGCGAGCCGGAGAATAAAAGAACAGTTTTTCAAAGGAAATATCTGTAAGACATAATATTTTCACACAATATACTCACAGTTTACAATGCCGAGCAAACGTTTCGTGTGTTCTACAATTCCTTGAGGTCCACAGTGCGAAGTGTATTCGCAGAACTACACAAGAACATACATACATCAAAGCCTTTCCGTCTAACCTTTTTCTTTGGCCTTGGGTGGTGTAAACGGGTGAGTGGGCAAATGGTCATAGGAACTGCTGATTAGATGAATGTGAGTGAAGAGGTGACTTAGAGCATCATACTGGATATGACAATAAAATGACGTTTTAAATGGATTATGGCATAAGATGGACAGTGATAGGGCTCATAATACAAATCCGCACGAAGTGAGCTGTACAGTTTTTATAAACCCGAACGCCACACAGGTTAAGTCCTTTGTGACTGTTAGTTCGTAGGGGAAAAAAACGTTTTTGATTTGTTGAGACCTGTCTCACCGCTTTTGTGTTATCATATCTTTTTATATAGTTTAACCAAAAGTCGTAGCAGCACACTGAAAGAAAAAGCTTCACAATTGAAATTCAGTTGTACGTTTCAACGAAAAAAATTTCGGAGAAAAACAAAAAACGGTGGTAATCAAAGAAGAAAGAGTTTCTTTAAAGGAATAATAATCTTTAGTCAATTATATTTTCTCATTGATGTAACGTCAACATTTCGTTAAAAAGAAACTAAAAAAAACATGAAAAAAATGTGGTTTACCCATTTTCATTCGTAATAAAAGTGCATGCTTGGGTTAGGTTTGGTTGTGGCGTTTGTCAGCCTGGAAGTAATCATCAGACTAGCTTAGACCAAAAGAGATCATTTACAATATCATGGGAAATGTGCCCCTCATTGACCACTCACGAAACATTTTATCTTGCCAACGTATATATTGGTAAAATCGCCCAAGCATTCTAAGGAAGCTGAACCCAGTTTACAGGTGCTACGTTTAATGGAGAGGATTTTAAGATTTTTAAATAATGATTTTTTAATATTTTTTGGGCCACACAAAGATCTTACTAAAAATGGAACGATACACGCTTCAACAATGCATTGAAATTATTAAAATTCATGAATGAAATGATCCGGAATTCCATCGAAAAATCATCTTGACTGATGAGGCCCATTTCCACCTCGGTGGCTACGTCAACAAGCAAACTTGTCGCATCTGGGGCTCGGAAAACCCAAGAGTTATTGTTGAGAAGCCTCTACATCCTCATCGTGTGACTGTTAGGTGCGGTTTATGGTCCGGCGGGGTCATTGAACCTTACTTTTTCGAAAATAAGGTTAGATCAACAGTTACGGTGAATGGAATGAATGCGCTACCGAGGAATGATTAATGATATTTTGTGGTCGGAGTAGGATGGTATTGATCTGGACAACGATCTTACCCTATTTTTGCATACGTGTTTCTAGTTCAATTATAAGATGTTCTGCAAAATTTAAAGAAAATCGGGTACAATATGTCGTTGCTAGAGCGGAAAATGTCAAATCGGGAGCGACATTTGTATGGAGGCTATATCTAAATCTGAACCGATCTTACCCAATTTCAGCATAGGTGTTTCTAGTTAGATTATAAGATGTTGTACCAAATTTAAAGAAAATCGGGTACAATATGTGGTTTCTAAAGTGGAAAATGTCAAATCGGGAGCGACATTTGTATGGGAGCTATATATAAATCTGAACCGATCTTACCCAATTTCAGCATAGGTGTTTCTAGTTAGATTATAAGATGTTGTACCAAATTTAAAGAAAATCGGGTACAATATGTGGTTTCTAAAGTGGAAAATGTCAAATCGGGAGCGACATTTGTATGGGAGCTATATATAAATCTGAACCGATTTCCTCCAAATTCAATACTAATCGTCCTTGGCCAAAGAAAGTAACTTCTGCCAAGTTTCATGATAATCGGACAACAATTGCGACCTGTAGAGTGCGAACAAGCTTAGATGGACAGCAGACGGACGGACGGACGGACGGACAGACAGACATCGCTAAATCGACTCAGCTGGTGATTCTAAGCCGATCGGTATACTTAAAGGTGGGTCTAGCTCGATTATTTCTTGGTGTTACAAACATTTGGCGCGAAACTAACTTATAATACCCTAGACCACGAAGTGGTGTAGGGTATAAAAAGTCTCCTGCAAAAATTTCAATATCTTTCACAGATCTCTCATTCAGATTTCTCATTGGTTTAACATTGAATTCCTCCTAACTACAATATTTTGTTATTTGGGCGGTAGGCATGGTCGACTTCCAACTGCACCCATTTCCTTGCCTATATAGTGTGTTAGGTAAAAATTCGTGGCGTTTGGATTAGAAGAGATAGACCTTTGACATTAAATGAAATGTTGAAAATCGTACACTGTACAACTGGTTCCTGCAGTCCTGAACTGAGATCAGACAATAAAAAATTAAGTACAAAACAAAGTTTTGTTATGTTTTGTGTCAATTTTGGGTTAAGTTGCAGTCTTTATGATCATTTCAAAAGGTCAAATATTAAGAGCTTATTTTTCAATGACCATTGATCACAATTAGTTCTAAAAAAACAATTTTAGAAAAAGCACTATTAGGGCATATAATTAAAGCTATAATGTTAATCAAGGTCTGCTAACTAATCCCTTAAATGACGACATTAATTTTGAAACCATTTTTCGTCACTATTTTTTGGAACCGTACCCTGTAGCAACAACTTTCAGATTTCGATGGCTTATATTGGGGAATTATTACAATTATTTTTGTATCAAACTGAAAGTGAAAATATGAAACATCTTTCTGTGCAACAAATCGTAAGTTTTCCAATAGCATGTAATTTTCATTCCTTGTCAGTGATGGTGGTCAAAGTTGTCTAATGACTTTTCAGCGGAAATTAATTTTGGAGAAATAGTTTATAAAAAATATACAAAATATAACCACCTTTCAGTAACATCGGCGACCAACGTTTATGGTTATGGTTTATGTTAACGTAATAGATTTCTTATATCCAATACATTTTTTCAGTATTTCTTATACAATTGGGAAATTACATCATGCAGACTTTATTTTATGAAAATCTTAAAGAAAATGATTTGACACATCGTGAACCAAATGGACTGAAATCTACAGAAGCTGTCGATTTTACGTAAAAGTGCAGTAAAATTACAAGAAAAACTTACATTCTTTAATATAGCCAAACCAAAACAAATACACATATTGAAATAAAATATAAATGAATATATAATTTTACTTATTTCAAACCACGCTTACAAGGCAAGGTTACCAATTTTTTTATACAGCGTGAAAGCCATCGGCTTTATGTATCGAAATAATGCTTCGAGTAAATATATGACACTAATTTTCATAAAAACTTAAATAGCCTAAATATTGGCGAGTAGTGGGTGCATTTTCGGCTACAGCCGTTTGGTTGGTTTTATTTCCATCCTATTTTAATTCCAAAAGTAAGAGTTGGAAAATCCATTATCTCTCACGTACACAGTGCTTGATAACCTAACTCTATTATTCTAGCCATTTGCTCGCTATCCGTTTTATCACTTTTCACAATTTTTATGCCTGATGGTGTTCGGTGACTTCGGGAGTGGAGGGTATAACAAATTAAAAAATGAAAAATTTTGATCGCACAAATTTGGGCCAAAAACTTATCACTTTTATCGATTCTACCCATATATACTTTCTTTTAGAGATTTGTATTTAAATGGGAAAGTAAGACGTATGTATTTCAAAGTGGACTTGATAATCAAACCAAAAGGAGTGTATAGTGAAATTGGAAAAAAACTTAAGGAGTCACGAAGTAAGATGAAACTTAAAAAAATCATTTTAAAATTCTTATTGAACTGCCCTCGTATATTATACAAAGTGGCCCGCATGCATATTAATTGTGATACTAAATGACATAATTATACAAACCACTGATAT
Source organism: Polietes domitor (assembly GCA_947397865.1). NCBI lineage: Eukaryota > Metazoa > Arthropoda > Insecta > Diptera > Muscidae > Polietes > Polietes domitor. The sequence continues at coordinate 100,640,850 of OX377620.1, forward strand.
GGAATATCGGCACTAGTAGATGTAATATGCAATTTGCAGAACCATCAAATGTTAATTGGGTTGACAGCAAATGCCACTGATAGAGATGACAATAATATTAAGTGACTATTTGCGCTAAGGACACAGAGAGTACTCTGACAATGATTTTATCCCACAATCGAATAATAACAAAACAAATTGTTATGTTATTGACACATTCCATACAGAACAAAGAGAATGAAGTGCAATTATTATGGAAAATCATTGATTTATATCTACACAAGCAGAGTGGAGAATTTGTATGCGAACTCATTAATGGAGAATGCGAACTGATATTAGTTTATAGTACAACCAAATAATGTTGATGAAATGTATTTACAATATTTCATTAGAAAGAAGTTGTCAATGATTTTTTGTAATTGGGAGACAATTAATATATCGTCCCTATCTAATTTGTTTTGATTTAATTAGCGAATAAACTTTTTGTTTACACTTTTTTGTCTTCTTCTACACGCCTAATTAATTCAGACTATATTTCTAAAGTTTGATCTTATTCTATGAGTAAAACTATTAACAGCTTCATTATTTATTGTTTGCATATTACTGATTATCCCATGAACGAATTTATTTCTATAACTTAATTTATAGGAATATACTGAATCATATTCTTGATTATTAAATTTCAGATGAAAATGGCAGGATATTTCAGGGAACTAAAACACAGCGGAAATAAAAGAAACCACCCTAAAATGCACTTCACCCCTTGCACAATATTAAGTTCTCTAAATAAACTGAACTTCTTTGCAAGTCACTTCATCTGGACTTACTTAACATCATTCTGCCAAGTAACAAAAAATAATATTTTCGTTGAACTGTTTTTTGTTGCGTCCTGAAGCCTGATGCAAAGGATAAAAGCCAACGATAAACTATGCTGGGACGTTTCACTGGAATTCATTGCATTACTTTTTTTGTATATTTTTGTGGCTTTATGAATTTGCAATTGGCTTTATTTAATAGACTTCTTTGTCCATCAACCAAATGGGTTTAAGTTTAAATATTATTTGGGTTAGACCAAAAGTTTAATGCATCGCAGGAGATATGTTGGATACAAATCTATTTCAAGTTGTTTATCAGTCCGTTTTTTCTCAAGATAACTTCATTTCATTCAAATTTGCCCTGCTGGATTACAATAAAACCAATATAACTTCCCACAGGATATTTGGAATACATTATATTTGATAACGTTTTTACGATCACTACGAAATGGTACCCTAAAACAGAATCACCCTAATATAGGTAAAGTTAAAGTATTCATAAATTTTATATGTCTGATCTGAAATTTCTGTGATTTGACATTTGTCAATATTTTAACAGCTGTGAACACAACCGACGAGTGCACTCGTGGCCGACTGAATTCGGGCATTGTGTTTCCCTAAAAACGGAAGAAATGTAGGAGGGGACAGAATAGAGATTAGGATAGAGTAGTATCGTACAATAAGTGAAAGGATAAGTGGGATTGAACCACTTACAAAATCAATCATTTCCACTGGTTCTCTGGAACCAGAACAAGCAGTTCGATAGGAGCAACTACTAACTCGCTTAGGTCATCGAAGAGCCTGCGCCCTAAGTAGGCGAGACGATATTCTTGCAGTCCTTCACAACAACAGAGCAGGTGCTGCATAGTTTTTTCTTCATCTAAAGAGCTTCTACAGAAGTCATCTAATGGTCCAATATGCGGCATATAATGCAGTGTCCAGGGATGACCTCTGCGAGGGAAAGCAGCATCCATGGTTTTCGAGTCTAAAGCTTTGAACGCAGCCCGGCTGTCGACATAGATTTTGAATTTAGTTGCAAGTAAGTCCCGTTCCAAAATCTGTCTTGCGGCCATGTTAATGACGCCTGAAAGACTGTGCAGTCTCAGATTTATGGAATCAGAATTGCCAGTTGGGGAGTAGACTTTATAGCACCCGTTATGCCAATGCATGTAATTCTGTGCAATCTGACTCCACATAAATTGAATAAAATAAGATCACTGCTTGTGTTCTCCAATTTAAATCAATGTTTGCAAAATTGTACTTTTCTATATGGCTAATAGAGTTGGGCTAATATCAAATGGATTATACTAGGGTGGATTGAAAATAAGATATTATTGTCATTATGTAATTAAAAGAATTAGAAAGGTGATAAATTCGGCCGGGACGAATCTTATATATCCTCCACCATGGATTGAATTCCACATTTGAAACTTTAAATTACTTATTTATTTATTTATTATGAATTACAATACAAAGTAAATTTGTATTATAATTTTGGTCCAGGGATTGAGCCGGGGTGACTAAGACCATTGTAGCTAGTTGTTACAGCGACAGACCAGAGCCTCTGGTGGGAATCGAACCCACATCCCCCACGCTGTTAGCCGAGCACGCTACCAACTCGACTACCTGGGCGCTCAAACATAACATTTCAAACATAACGGTTTATTGGAAAAGTGGAACTTTGTCATTTAATAATGCAACACAATATCATTCATATGGCTACCACGACTGGCTCGACAGTACTTCATTCGATCAACCGAATTTGTCTGCCCAAAATCAACCAAAAATCCACAATAAACAGTGACTCGTTGTTGATGCAATGGCTTCTTAATAATCACTTGTGGGTTCTATTAACCCCATATGCGGCAATTTTACTTGAACAAGTGTCCTACGGATTCCTAGAGAAGACAATTTATAAAAACATGACAAAAAATAGGTTTTTTAATTTTTTATTTTAGCAGGTATTTGAAATCGTACAAAGAATAACGTCATCTGCATGTGGATGTCTGAGGCTGAGCGTATAGCGTCCCATTGCAAACCTGAAAATTAAAATGAATGTTATTCTAAATTTCAAAGTCAAAGTAATCGGTAGTTCAAATTTATGATAGTTAAAATTTAAAATTGTAAATGATTCACACTATACAATCACAACCATACAGTCTGAGGTATCATGAAATACAGTGTGAAGAATTTCATTAGAAGAAGTGAAGAATTTCCGTTAGGTTGGTACCATTTTTATCCGATTCACCGATTTCGAAAAACGTTTTTATGTTGTGCTTGTACACAGTCAAAGTAATGCAAAAACAAAATTTCATGATTTAAACATCAACCGTTGGTAAATGGTACCATTTTCACCCTATTTACCCATTTTATCCCTTAAAGGAACGAGTTTCGAAATATCCAATTGTTTTTGAAGCCTAATACTAATACTTCGTTGTTGGGGAGAAATGTTTCCCTTTGGGTCGATTTCGCCCATTTTCAATCCCAACCGATCTACAACTATTATATGTATTCTTGGAAAATTTGCATTGCATTCAACAGACGGACGTACGAACGAACAAATCATCTTAGAATTTTCCGAAGACCAAGAATATATATGTGCCAGTTAGAATTGATATTGAGATATGCAATGGTTTATGTTTGAGTTAATTGAAAAATATTTTTGCATCGAATTACAAACTTACTTATCGAACTTTTATAAAAAAATCGACAACGTTGGTACCTCTAATGGAACCACTACTTTCAGAGGATGTACTGACTGACTTAGACCACTTTCATTCTTCTCAAAATTCAAAAAATTTAACACACACATTTTTTTTGCAAAAGTAATAATTCCTTACCAAAAAGAAAAAAAAAACAAAAATATGTTATTTCGAAAAAAAAAATATATATATATAAAGAGTGATTTTTTTGAGGTTAGGATCTTCATGCATTAGTATTTGACAGATCACGTGGGATTTCAGACATGGTGTAAAAGAGAAAGATGCTCAGTATGCTTTGACATTTCATCATGAATCGTCTTACAAACGAACAACGCTTGCAAATTATTGAATTTTATTATCAAAATGCGTGCTCTGTTAAGAAAGTTCATTGCGCGCTTCCATTTTATGGTCAGTTTAATCGACCCACTGAAGCGGCTATTCGGGCTATTGTGACTAAATTTCGCACCAAATTTACATTGTTGGACATTAAACCACCAACACGCTTACGTAGAGTGCGAACTGAAGAAAATATCGCAGCTGTATCGGCCAGTGTTAATGATGACCACCAATTTTCGATTCGTCGCCGTTCGCACCAATTGGGTCTCTGTTACTCAAAAACGTGGAAATGCCAAAATTGGACTAAGCGGATGGACCACCTAAGACGCAGCCGCGGTCAACATTTAAATGAAATTATCTTCAAAAAGTAAATGTCATGGACCAATCTAACGTTTCAAATAAAGAACCGATGAGATTTTGCAAATTTTATGCGTTTTTTTTAAAAAAAAGTTATCAAGCTCTTAAAAAATCACCCTTTATATAAATAAATATTTACAGGTCGTTCGTCTAGAAACTTTTTATTGTTATTGAAATTATTTTTTACTTTTCAAGTAATTTCATTTTATATGTTATTCAAATTATCTGAGTCACATAAAACGGACATTATAAATAAAAAAAATGTTTGTTTGCATCGCCATACATCAATATTAGTGGATATAGTGTGACTTAGACCATTTTCAAACTAACACTAAAGACAATTTTGGTGTGCATAAAATGAGAAATGGTACATGGTAAGGGTACATTTTTTATAAATGTCAAAAATAAAAGTTTTTAAATTAAAGATCTGATCAAACAGAAGAGAAAATTTGGGATATCTCAATTTTTTTGGATTTTTGACTTAGACCACTATAATTCTAACTGGCAATAAATACACTTTATAGGTCGGAATGACAAACTAATATATCCCCATTCTATGGCAGAGGGCATACAAATTACACGAGAAAAACGCGAGAGGTGTTTTCAAGTGCTTGGACACAGGGAAAAAATATTTTGTAAACCATCATTAAACAGTCGAATTCCCATTTATTCGACGTGATAGCAATAATTTTTTCGTATTCAGCCTAATACACATTTCACCATGAACGCGAAAGATAATGAAATTTGGAAATTGTAACTTTTAGGAGCATAATAGTTTAGAAATGACTCCAAGCAAATGGGTGTGAATCATGAACTAGCAATTGGACGAAATCATCCATAAAGGAAAATATTTGTCCGGACGACAACGATTCCTAACATTGCTGCCTAATATTCACTTATAGTATGTTTTGTATGTACGGGGGATTACAACGTGCGATAATTTTACATTTATTTTTTTGGATCTGAGTAAGACAATATACATGTGTAACGAGAGATCACATGTAGAAAAACTGTGTACTCAACATTTCATTTGGTTATCTTTTCTCCTTTTTATTTTCACAATATAACAAGTCATACGATATGGGTATCAAATGAAAGAGAAGAATATCTCTTAAAAACAGTTTAAATATAATGATTCTATTATAAGTTTAGTATTAACAACAATTTCAAGTTTCCCCCGTATTTATTTAGTTTATTCATCGTTTAAGGGGGAAAAACTTGAAACTGTTGTTAATGCCAAACTATTACGGATAGAATAATAGTTTTAGTATTTTTTAGTATAATAAACTAATCAATATAACAATTTGCTGAAAAAATAACATCCTTTTCCTAATATGCACTTCTATGTAAAGACGACAGCCTCTAATCTGTCGGCAATACTGTGGAATGCAATCCTTAGTGGAGAGTATATAAGAATTGACCCGGCCGAACTTAACGCTTCATTACTTGTTTTATTTCTAAATAAATATCTGACGATATGCGGAATTTTTATTGTAAATTTTATTATTATTTCATAATAATTTTATAACTATCTATTTTTTCCACTTGTCACTCGCTTCTCCCGCTATTGTGTTTTAATTAATTGTAAATGAATCCTTGTGATAGGATTACCATATTCGGACATCCTTTATTGTGTTCGTTTTAATCAGTTTATAAAACATAATATTATTTTTTTGCGATAATCGCAATGCCATAATTCCAATCAGTGTGCATGCAAATCTGGGGATGTTTTTATATTAATTATTAATTCGTTAATAAGATTATCATTCGATGCATATTAAACCATTCATTATCAGCAATTATTAAATCAACAAATAAAGCCAATACAGCAGGATAAAGGCGGACGACAACCGATGACAATACAAACAAGTGGTGTTGCCACAGATGCACGTTTTCATACTTCAACAACCACAACAACGTCAACAATAACAATCGACAACTCATACCCAATGTGAGTTAATTAAAACATTTACATGCTAAGTGTTCAATACTAATTAAATATTCATGGAAAATTGTTAAAGATAAACATGACGACTGGCTGTGCATTAAAATGCAAAGATGCAAAAAATCCAAAAGTCAAGTGTAAACATAGAAATGCAAATTAGCTGACCACGAACGCTTTGCAATATTTATGCAACAGGAATTTTGGAATTAGTATGAAATTTAAGCTTCAAAATGCTACCATGTCGAGTGAAATGTATTTCGCAGTAGTCAACGAAAATGAGAAATTAAAATATTTACACACAGTGTTCAATAGAATTTATTTTTGGTAATTCGCAAATATTTGGCATACAAAGTTGGTAATTGAAAAATGTTGGTACTTCTTCAACATTGGTCATCTAATTAATTTTTAATGCAAAAATAAATATCCCGACGTTCTTCGTCGTCCTCACAGCGTCGACGACAGTGTGACATTAAGTCCATAAATATTTGCCCTCTATAATCACACTGTCCATATGGCAGCGCCATAAAACCAATTTAGTATTACATAATAGAAAATTTAATTATAAAAATTTCCAGTTTTTAATTAAATTAAATCTTGTCTTAATGATGCATAAAATTGCAAACATTGTTGTGGCCTTAATAACGAATTAAAAGAAATACTTAACCATGTTTTCATTGTGGCCACAAAACCCAACCACGTTACGTGCCACCACCACTGCTCGATCATGTATGTGCGTATCGATGTGCGCATACACACATACAAACATTATAGGCGATTAAGTACTTACATGCATGTGTGAGTATGAATATGTACGTAAGTCATGACAATAGTTAACATTACTCGACGACTAGAGCTATAACTATGACGATAAATACTATCAACTCAAAATGGTTTAATATCTGGACAATAGGGTGGAGCGATTAAATGGAACTAACAAAAACTAAAATTACAAGTTACATTAGGGATAAAATTATTCATCGCTAATCATTCGAATTGGTATACTCTCCACTAGGGTATTTTCTCATTGTGCGTTTGTAAAACCCACATGGAAGCGAGAATTTATATATAATGGTTCTAAAAATAAACAAAATAACATTGACAGATTATATTTCGATATGTATAGTAAACAGTAAGGGTCATAAAATATATTTTTCCCCAAAAAATCTATCGTAAACCCTGAAGGATCACGTGACATTAATATTTGAAAGGATCTTTTTCGACATTTTGTCCAACTTCCTAAAGTATTATATTTCATTTGGTATCAACATTGCATTTCTAGGACTAGCAGAAAAATTAGAAATAATTGTAGAAGATAGTCAAGTTCTTTTGAGCGCGATATCAACTAGAAAACAGAAAAAGTAAGTATACAGTTTAGCTATAGAGTTTATTCCATAGTATTACCGACAGGTTAGAGGCTGTCGACGAAGTACTTTACTTCTTCGTAAAGTCTTAATTCGGAAAATTACCAGGTGAATTTATAGGGACGCTCGTTTCATAGACAAACAATCAGAAAACTTGATTCGAGTTTAAATTTTTGATACCTTGTTACAGATAATTTCGCAAAATTGTTTTTCATAGAAATACATTTATGGGATCCAGAGAGTGGTGATTTGTATGTAAAGTTAATTGATTTTGTAGTTTCGTTAGTAGGAAATCGAAGGGAAATAGTGTTCAAAAATACATTTTTAGGCGGAATTGTATATTCTTATATTTTTGGAATAACTGAGCAGTGGTACGAGTTTTAATTTTTTTCTAAATCTTAAAAATAGTATTCTTAATTTATTTTTATATAAGGAAAAGCTAAAGTCGGACCGACTATATGACTACCCCATTACAATTCGGTAAAAAAGTGAAATCGGGAAGGATTTTGTATGGGTTATAATCATAGACCACAGGTGTTTTTGGTTGGATTATAAGATGTTGTGCCAAATTTGAAGAAAATCCGGTAAAATATGTGGATTCTAGAGCGGAAAAGTCAAATCGGGAGAGACATTTGTTTGGGTGATATATGTAAATCTGAACCGATCTTACCCGCTTTCATTGTAGGTGTTTCTAGATGGATTATAAGATGTTGTGCCAAATTTAAAGAAAATCGGGTACAATATGTGGTTTCTAGAGAGGAAAATGTCAAATCAGGACCGGCATTTGTATGGGGGTTATATCTAAATCTGAACCGATCTTGCCCACTTTCTGCAAAGGTGCTTCTAGTTGAATTATAAGATGTTGTACCAAATTTAAAGAAAATTGGGTACAATATGTGGTTTCTAAAGCAGAAAAGGTTAAATCGGGAGCGACATTTGGATGGATGTATATAAATCTGAACCGATTTGCTTCAAATTAAATAGCATTCGTCCTTAATCCACAAAACTTACTTGTTAGGATTGGACAATAATTGCGACCTTTACTTTGATTACAACGATAGATAGACAGACAGACGACGGACATTGATTAATTTACTCTGAAAGTGACTCTAAGTCGATTTTTATAATCTGTATAATAAATATAATCTGTATTATAAAGAGAAGACATTTAATTGACTCAGAAAGTGATTCTAAGCCCATTTGTGTAATCTGTATAATAAATATAATCTGTATTATAAACGAAGACATAATACGCTAGTGGAGGGTATAATGAATATTTGAAATATTCCCACTTCTTGATGGCCAAGAAGAAAACATCAGAAATTCAGTGAATTTTTTCATTAATACTCTACTAGAAAAAGCAAAATCTTCTCCACTCTTTTCGTTTTTTATTGGGTAATTCCATTAAATTAATTTTTTTAAATTTGGCACATTCATTCTACTAGTTGTTGCGGCTTCCTTGAAGATATCAAAATTTTGGGCTCGCTTCATCAGATTTTAACGATATTGGTATCATCTGAAGGGGTTTCACCTCTTCTTTCCGAATTTGTGGTTTAAGGACGCCAAAAATATATCCTTGAATACCCTGAAAACATATCATTAATTTTTTTATTTTTATTTGTAAAATAGCTCATATTATTCTCAAAAAATATATAAAATTCAGAATGGGATGAGTATTGGTTCACAAATTAAAATTGTTTTTCAAATAGATTTTTGTATTTTAGCATTTTTTATTTTACGCTAAAAATGCTTGCACTGTGGGGCTTGGTAATTAATTTAAAGTAGTAAAGCTGTGGGAGCCATATGAATAGGGAAATCGTGATTACTGCAAACTTCACATAGAGTTAAGATATAATACGTTGCGTAAAATACTCCTATCTTCAGATTTGTTTTAATTCTCTCATGCCCGAATTTTGTTTTCGATAAAAAAAAAAAACAAAATTTGCTATACTTTTTGTTGTTGTCTTAATATGGTTACCGTAGATTTGTGGGGTTTCTAGTTTAGGACATGAGTAAAGGATGTTTCCTAAAGTTCTTGTCCTGCAGCTTTCGATTAAATAAAAAGAATATTTCGAAATGCTTCATCATTTTTAAAATCTGAAATATGTATAATTTCGAATAACAAAGACACTTTATTTTGTTCTCGGAGAAATACTATAAAAATAGAAGAAAATCTCAAAAAAAAAATACAAAAAATCAAATAATTAAGATTTTAGACTTGATTTTCGCCTTCCTATACAAAATAACCAATTTGTTTGTTATCTTTTAAATTATACTTAGTACATAACTACGTGTGTAACTAACTACCTATTAGATAACTTTACCTACCAGGCAAAATCGATTTGTAAATGTGAGTGCGTCTAACAATGGTATATATGCAGTGATAGATACCTACTGGTTGTGATTACATACATTACTCGTTATAGGCAACATTTGAGCGTACATAGGAATTTACTACAGAATATAAATATGAGTCATTCCATGTCAAGCGGTACGGTTTTTGACCTCGATAGCTGCGATTGTTTTGAAAGTTTGTGTATGTATTTTCTCATAAAAATATAGAATACGTATTTTTGGAAAAAAATTAAAATATTTTCAATTTAACAGTGAAAAAATATTATTTTTTTTTCAAAAAATTTCTGAAATAACTTACTGATATTAATGTCTTGTACCTTGTTTTGAAGGTAATTTCAATTACTTTTAAAATATTGGTGCGGTGTTCTATAGCCGCGTTAGAGTTTTTAAAGTTTTTGCAATTTTAATACTTTTATTTTGATTTTCGAAATGATTACACCAATCCATTTTGTTGAAATTTTAAAGTAGTGTGCTTAGGTCTATTTTTAAGCGACTGTGTGAGTTTGAAAGTGGTGAAATTATGGCTTCTATTTTTTACGATGAAAAACCATCAAAGTTATAATTTGTTCATTAGATCATAAACACAAGGTATACAAACAACGAAAAATCTAAGCAAAGATAGGTTATTTTTTTAGGTAATTGAAATAACCTTCAAATCAAGATATAAGGCGTTAACATCGGTAAATATTTCAGGTGTTACAGGCGTTTGAATTAGCACACCTTTTGAAAAAACAGTATTTATACACTCCACGAGAGTATTATGTCTTTGTGCATTTGTTTGTAACACCCAAAAGGAAGCGAGATAGACCCATTGTTAATTATACCGACCGACTTAGAATCACTTTTTGAATCGATTTAACGATGTCCGTCCGTCCGTCCGTCCGTCCGTCCGTCTGTCCATCTATTCTTGTAATCAAAGTACAGGTCGCAATTGTAGCCAGAACCAAATGAAACTTAGCACAACAAAGTTTTTCGGGATAAGGACGAACGCTATTTAATTTGCAGAAAATCGGATCAAATTTGGATATAGCCCCCATACGAATTTCATTCCCGATTTGACTCTTTTCACGCTAGATACCACATATTAATACAGATTTTCCTCAAACTTGGCAAAACATCTTAGATTTCAACTAGAAACACCTATGGTGAAAATTGGTCAAATCGGTTTTGATTTAGATATAGCCCCCATACGAATTTCACTCCCGATTTGACTTTTTCTGCTGTAGAAACCACATATTTTAACAGATGTGCTTAAAAATTAGCAAAACATCTTATATTTCAACTAGAAACACCCACGGTGAAAAGGAGCCAGATCGGTTCAGATTTAGATATAGCCCCCATACGAATTTCGCTCCCGATTTGACTCTTTTCCCACTAGATACCACATATTAAATCTGATTTTCCTCAAACTTGGCAAAACATCTTACATTTCAACTAGAAACACCTATGGTGAAAATTGGTCAGATCGGTTCAGATTTAGATATAGCCCCCATACGAATTTCACTCCCGATTTGACTTTTTCTGCTGTAGAAACCACATGTTTTAACAGATCTTCTTCAAAATTGGCAAAACATCTTATATTTCAACTAGTAACACCCACGGTGAAAATTAGCCAGATCGGTTCAGATTTAGATATAGCCCCCATACGAATTTCACTCCCGATTTGACTCTTTTCCCGCTAGATACCACATATTAAAACTGATTTTCCTCAAACTTGGCAAAACATCTTACATTTCAACTAGAAACACCTATGGTGAAAATTGGTCAGATCGGTTCAGATTTAGATATAGCCCCCATACGAATTTCACTTCCGATTTGACTTTTTCTGCTGTAGAAACCACATGTTTTAACAGATGTTCTTCAAAATTGGGAAAACATCTTATATTTCAACTAGAAACACCCACGGTGAAAATTAGCCAGATCGGTTCAGATTTAGATATAGCCCCCATACGAATTTCACTCCCGATTTGACTTTTTCTGCTGTAGAAACCACATATTTTAACAGATCTTCTTCAAAATTGGCAAAACATCTTCTATTTAAACTAGAAACACCCATGAAACAGACCAAATGAGCCAGATCGGTTCAGATTTAGATATAGCCCACATACGAATTTCACTCCCGATTTGACTTTTCCGCTCCAGAAACCACATATTTTAACAGATTTTCTTCAAATTTGGCAAAATATCTTATATTTGCATGAGAAACACCCAGGATGAGAATGAGTCAGATCGGTTCAGATTTATATATAGCTCCTATACGAATATCGCTCCCGACTTGATTTTTCAGCCCCAAAAACCACGTATTTTCATCGAATTACTTAAAATTGAGAACTGGAAGAACCTATTGTGAAATGGGTCACTTCATTCCATGTTTGGATATAGCCGTGATATAAATATTCTTTTCGATTTGACAAATTGAACCAGGACATATTAGCCTATGATTAGGAAACATACAAAAATTCTTCCCGTTTTCACTTTTTTTCCGAATTGAATTGTATTCTGATAGAAAGTGGAGTGTATCATATAGTCGGCCCCGCCCGACTTTAGCCTTTCCTTACTGGTTTTTACTGTTAAAGTGATCATAACTCGTATACAAAAATACGTATACCATATTTTTATGAGATGAAGACATACCCAAACTTTCAAAACAATCGGAGCTATCGACGTCAAAAACCGTACCGCTTGACATGGAATGACTCATATGAATATTCCAATTTTCGCCTAAAGAAATACGTCAAATTAGAAGGATATTTGTTTGATGACACTAAAATAATAGTAATAATAAAAATATTTTATTATAATTGATTAAAAAACAATGAAAGAAAAAAACAAGGTCTATTTTAAGAAAATCTTTAAATAAATGTATAAGTTATGACCCTTCACAACATTAGTAGCCCTTATACATACATACATTTTTTTTAATTTATAAAATGGCGTGATCCACTTATACTGTCAAAATAATGTACCTGTTTAAGGTACCTTGGAAATTTTAATAAAAATTATCAAAAAAATTCATAATTTGTTGGTGTTTGTTGTATGGAACCTCATTTATTTGTTGTATGCCTCAATACACACAGCAAATAATTTTTTATGTTTCGGACAAAAGATTTTTTTCATCTTATTATTTAGTTTTCTGTCCAAAATTGACACTTCAATGCGGAACTTTTCTTCACATAAGGCTTACCGGTTTTTTATGATGTATTTATCCCCACTAGTAATATTTGTTTTGGCTAAAAATCTGGCCAATCATTGAATCGCAATTCATGTTTTGTTGTTTTGCTCCACCTTAATGTGAAATAACTTATATATGTGATCAACTATTAAATATCTTGGAATTAATTTAAGCAAAGAAAGTTGTAATGAAATGCATTAATTACAATAAATGACATGCATGATTACATTTTAAAAATTCCACAACGATATAAGTATGATAAGTCTGTTTAAGACATTGAACTAGTAATTGCTAATGGCAATAGTTTTTCGGGAGTATTTTCATGGTCTACTTATATAGTGTGCTGACATTCCTTTATAATTCATATAATTTTTGTTTAATGTACGTTCGTCATTTTTTCTTAAGTTTCCATATAAACCAGTGGTGAATTCTAGATAAAAAATATTCCAAGAAACTTAGTGCAATAATTTGACTATAACTCAACATACATTCCTCGTACAAAGCTGTGTTGACTTTGTGAGATGCACACAGATGTCTGGCAATGTAGCCAAGAAACTACCTTAATAGTTGATAAGAAAAGTTAAGATGTAAATCAATTACTCAATCTATGTGGTATTCTTTCGTGTCGGTACACTGTCACGCTCATGAACATACAGCAAAAAAAAAAAATAAATATCATCCAAAAGTCTTAACGTTTTCCTGAATTTCAACTAAAACTAGGTAAATGTTTACTTTAACGGAAAGAAAATTGCAATTGATAAAAGGGAAAAAAGGAACTTAACTAAAATGAGTTCACATAAATGATTTTGCTTCAGAGTATGCAAAAGGCATATACAAAATGTTCAAATAAATGATTTTGCTTCACAGTATGCAACAGACATATAAAAATGGCAACATGAAGAAATTCCCAAACGTCAAGAAAACATGCAAAAATGTTAACCTCAGAATCCTAATAATTTCCTTAAAGAGGCCGGGTTTGATGTTGAAAAAGTCGCTGCGAAGCCACTTGACAAAACCTTTGGCAGGGTGAAAATAATGATAGTGGTAGTCTGCAGCCAAGTAATAAATGTCACCATGCCATTTTTAAATAAATTTGCATTCTATTAAATATAGATGCAAAATGGTCTTGAGCCAGGACAATATCCCAGTTCAAATCAAAAAAAAAACTTCCTTTTAAAAAATGCAATATTTTTCACAGACCAAAGTGATGAATGAATTCTAAAAATGCAAAGAAATTTCGAGAATTTCTCGTTGATTTAACATTCATTTTTCTCCTAACTAAAATATTTTGTTATGTGGGCGGTAGTCGTTGTCGTCCTCCAATTTCAGCCATTTTACAGCACATATAGTGCGTCCTGTAATATAAGGTTAAATAAAATTTCGAGGTAAAGTAGTGATTGCCTTCGATCGTGGAAATACTGAGTCTTCAAAGCGTCAATTTTGACCATAGAAAATAACAGGGCCGCAGTTTTCCCTTATCCCTAAATATCACCAAGTAAAGGTCAGAGCAAATTTTGCGAGAAAATAAAAAACACCGCACGTGTCCCTAAACTAGTTTCGACTAATTGTGCATTTGGGGTACCCCACACTGCACACAATGCCAAACGCAACTATTAAGCACGGACAGGAACACATACACATGTAACTACGGGACAGAAGAGGACAGGAAATATAAAATATAATTACACAAGTTTTTAACCATTTCTTTTCACTTTTATTTATTTTTTATAGCATTCGGTGCCATATGTGTATATGAGCCTTTTGCAACTATGATTTTCAGATGTAGAATCTCGAAATGTCTGTCTGTTGCTGGTCCATCTGCCATCTGTGGCATATGTGCATGTGTGTGGGTGTGTTTGTGTATAAAAAGATTCATCAAAATGAATAAAAACGAATCTCATGAAAATTCTCATCATGTCAAGGATGTACGATATGGTACAAAATGAACATTGTAGCATATGTGGATGAGGATGAGGATGTGTATAGGGACGTACGGGAAGGACTCATCCACACTGGCACCCATATTAAACCAAACTTATGACTGAGCGTATGAGCGAAATGGAACTCCTTTTTGAGATTGTAGTCACGTACTTTTGTGGTTAACATGTGACTTCTTAAGAACCGCACTGACAACCGAAAAGCAGAAAAAAGAAAGAAAAAAAAAACAAAAAAAAAAACAAGAAGAACCCACGAGCCAGATCATGGCTGGCGATGTGGCAACGAAAAGACAAGCGAAAAATGGCTAAATGAGCACAATTTGTTGAGAATGTTTTTACCCGGTTTTTAACATGTTTTTTCTTCGCCTCTTTTTTGGCTGCAAGTAACTCGCGCGTTTGTTGCATTACACCACATTTTGTGTAAAAGACCGGAATCATCATCATCAGCAGCATCAGTAACAGTATCATCTTTGTTCATATCCTCGTGCTCGTCAACTCCTTTTCAAGGAATTGTGTGAATTAAAACCGAACCGAATGTAGTCACTTTTTATGTGATGGCTTTTCGATTTAAACTGAAAAACCGCCATCACAATCAAGGAAATGTGCAGAGAAAAAAATCCAT
The DNA here is from genome assembly GCA_947397865.1 of Polietes domitor. NCBI lineage: Eukaryota > Metazoa > Arthropoda > Insecta > Diptera > Muscidae > Polietes > Polietes domitor. The sequence goes on from OX377620.1 coordinate 100,656,431, forward strand.
CCGCAAAGTGAGTGAATCGTTCCTTTAGATTCAGCATAAAATGAAGCCAGAATCCAATTAAGTCAGCAGTCATTATTTGAAAAAATTGCGCAAAAGTATTAAAAAGGTGCTATAAACACCATCATCAACACACAAAAAAGAGGAAGAGCAGATGAGCACACCATACACCCCTCATACATACGACGAAGAACAAAGAAAAGTGTCATGTTGAATTTTAACAATGTCATATTGTCTAATGAACACCTTAATGAAAGTTAATTTTTAAACAAAGACTGTCGCTAATACACTCGCAGACAATAGCATTAATTAGCTGAACATTAATGAAAAGATTCAGTGGAAAAGTCATAATTAGCTTGACATAGATCTCATTTTCATCATGAATACTTTTTTGTTTCGCTGTTTGAGCGATGTTTTCCACGCACACTTGGCGTGCAATGTCATATGCTGCCCATTCGCTGAAACAACTAAATTTATTTCAGTGCCCCAGGAGAGTATGAGAGATTTTCGAACTTCTATCCAGGCCAGACCCCAAAAAAATACTTTGCAATTTGTACTTTGATCTTTACTTTAATAAAAAACTTTGTTTCGTGCATTGATATTTTTATTTGATATCTAATAAAATTATACAATTTTAATTATTATAGTTTTTAATATAATCTCCACTTTGCATATAGACTAATTCCATGTGAAACGTTACAGAAAATGTCTTAAGATATTCTGATTTTAATGAATGTTTGCAAATTTGTACTTCTGTAGAAAGGAAAGAAAGGCAGATTTTTGGAATTATCAAAAATATGAAATTATGGGGTGGATAAAAATCAGAAATTTTTTAATAAGGTAATTTTTAAAAATCATAACTAGGAGATAGAAATATACTTTTACTCCGGGAGCCAGCAACGTGTTTGGTTACACTAAAAGTATCACGGCTTAAACTTTTAGGATATGTTCCTTTATTTTTGGAAAGAAAAAAAATCAAGTCTGGCAAACCTTCGGGGTTGGCTTTGGCACCCCTGCGACTTTTAAGGTAGCAAAAAATGGGTAGCATTTACACCATTTTATCATGGCTGGCATTTATATGTATGAAAGCTCTTACCCCTGCGAGTTACCAACCAAGCAGCCACACCAATCAGGGGGTGGAAAGTGCATGCCAGACAGGGTCAAAATCCGGGGCCAACAACGAATTTCCGAACGCTATAAGTAAAACGGCCCAAACTTGTATGGCCACTTCCTTACATTATGAGATTATGGGTGGCTTTGGCCCCCTGCAATTTTTAATGAAAAAAAGGTAGTGTTTTTTAAGGTCGAAAAGGATAGTGATATTTACAATATTTTGTCATGGCTGGTATTTGATTATATAGAAAACCTTTATGGTAATTTCCTTCCATTGTACAAAGAAAGAAAATCCATGTCTGGCAAACCTTCAAAGGCACCTTTGGCCCTATAAGTAGAACTGCCAAAATGTTTATGGTCAATTCCTTACATTATCAGAAGAAGAAAAATGCATGTCAAGCCAACCTTCGGGGTTGCCTTTGGCCCCCTCCAATTTGTAGGGTCGAAAAAGGGAGTGATATTTCCACCACTTCCCTATAAGTAAAATTGCCAAATCTTATATGGTCGCTTCCTTGCATTATAGAAATAAAAAATCCATGTCTGGCAAACCTAAAAGTTTAAGTCGTAATGCTTATAGTGTAACAAAAACGTTGCTGGCTCCCGGACTATTTGGTATATTTCAATAATATAAAATTATCATTTCTAAAAAAAAATATTTTTGTTTTAATTTCCAATAATTTTTTAAAATAATCATGAAACTTATGGAACGTCTCGAAGATGTGCTCCAGTTCACGTTTAACGTGTTATGCTCACTTTGAAAAAATTCGGTGAAAATACGTGGTTTCTGGGGCGGAAAAATTCAATCCGGGAGCGAAATTTGTATGGGAGCTATATGTAAATCTGAACTGATCTGAACCATTTTCACCATGGCTGTTTATAGAACAAATATAATATATTTCGCCTAATTTGAAGATGATCTGTTAAAATATGCGAAAAAAGTCAAATTGGGAGCGACATTTTAATGCCATATATAAATATGAACCGATCTGACCCATTTTCACCATAGGTGAAAATGCTGAAAATCTGAAGACAATCTGATACAAAACGTGGTTTCTAGAGCGGAAAAAGTAAAATCGGGAGCGAAATTTGTATGGAAGGAATATATAAATCTGAACCGATCTAACACATGTTCACCACAGGTGTTTCTAGTTGAAATATAAGATGTTTTGGCAATTTTGAACAAAATTTGTTGTAATATATGGTATCAAGAGTGAAACGAGTTAAATCGGGAGTGAAATTCGTATGGGGGCTATATCTAAATCTGAACCGAATTTCTTCAAATTAAATAGCGTTCATCTTTGTACCGAAAAGCTTCGTTGTGCAAAGTGTTATTTGGTTCTGGCTACAATTGCGACCTGTTTCGTGATTACAAGAATAGATGAACAGACAGACAGACCGACATTGCTAAATCGATTCAAAAAGTGATTCTATGTCGATCGGTATAATTAACAATGGGCCTATCCTCCTTTCTTTTGGGTGTTACACACAAATGCACAAAGACATAATACTCTCGTGGAGTGTATAAAAATAATAATTTTTAGAACATATATTTTTATATTTTTTTAACTAGAAGCAATTTGCTTGAAATTCGACAAAAAATATATTTCTATCTCCTACCAGAAAAAAAGTTAAATTTTTATACCCTCCACCTCCAGGATGGGGGTATATTCACTTTGTCATTCCGTTTGTAACACCTTGAAATATTCATCGGAGACCCCATAAAGTATATATATTCTGGGTCGTGGTAAAATTCTAAGACGATATAGCCATGTCCGTCTGTCCGTCTGTCTGTCTGTCTGTCTGTTGAAAGCACGATAGCGGCCGAACGAAATGAGCTAGGAGGTTCAAATTTTTCCTAAATGTGTCTTATGGTTGCAGATCGGTTGGGATTGAAAGTGGGCGAAATCGGGCCAGAGGGAAAAATTTTTCCCTCACAAGGACTGAAAATACCCCTAGTATTTAGAGTATTTCATCATGTTTTTTGAACATAATAGCTTGTATTTACTTGATATTTGCAATTCGAGTGAATAGAGTGAGTGATTTTTATTTGTAGGGTGCGAAATGGGACGAAAAAGGGATAAAAATAGTACCTATCAAACGACAACAGATAGAAACACGAAATTTGGCGTGTACATTAGGGCATACCTCAAAAAAAAAGTTCGCCGTACACCTTCGAATATGAAGTATTATTGAAAGGTAGTTTCAAAAAAAAAATTTTTATTTTTTTATGCCGAACGTAGGGGTCGCGCTTTTACATTTTTCTATATAACTTGTATTTATAAACGGATTTTAAAGTGTGATACATCGATGTTTTTGTCTCGACGAGGCCGATTTTTTTGTCTTTGAAGTCATTGAGCTCAAGCACCCCCTTCTGGTACTTACCCATCATTTCTCAGTTGCTACTACCCTAATGTACCACTCTAATAATCGAAAATTAAAGCTCGCATAAAATCATGAATCATGTTTGAGCTCAATGACTTCAAAGACAAAAAAATCGGACAAAAACATCGATGTATCACACTTTAAAATCCGTTTATAAATGCAGAAGTTATATAGAAAAATGTAAAAGCGCGACCCCTACGTTCGGCATAAAAAAATAAAAAAAAATTTTTTGAAACTACCTTTCAATAATACTTCATATTCGAAGGTGTACGGCGAACTTTTTTTTTTTACTTGTAACCTGGTACGCTCTAGTGTACATTCCTCTAATAGAGTAATCACATAATATAAAAGTATTTTTTCTAAATTCGTACTTTTAAGGGAATAAATAGGGATAGAGGGATAAAAATAGTACCAACTTAACGGCTGCACCCAGAATAATGAAATTCGATATATACATTCCTCTGATTGCGTAGACACGTAAAATAAAAGAACTTTCTAAAATTCGTACTTTTTGGGGTTCAAATGGAAAAAGGGGATAAAAATAGTACCTACCAAATGACAGCAGCTGAAATCATGAAATTCGGAATATATATTCCTCTGACTGCGTAGACCGAAAAATAAAACGTTTTTTTCCAAAATTCGTACTTTCAAGGGATACAATGGCTACAGGGGATAAAAATAGTACCAACTAAACGAATACAGCTGGAATGATGAAATTCTGTGTGTACATCCCTCTAATTGTGTAGATACGTAAAATAAAGTGATTTTAGATAGTCGTACTCTTGAGGGGGCAAATTGGAAAAAGGGGATAAAAATGGTACCAACAAAATGGCCGCTGATAGAATAACGGAATTCGGTGTATACATAGCATAGCCACGTAAAATATTTTTTCTTCCAAATTCGTACTTTATTTTGTTGTTTATACGACAAAAAATGGTAGAATCATGAAGTTTGAAAAATTATACTTTTGAAATTAAAATAGGATGGAAATACAACAAACCAAACGACTGTAGCTGAAAATTTACTTTATGAATTGAAGTATTATATCCATTACATATATATATAATACAAATATTGGTAGCCTTGGCTTATTAATTAAATTTATTATTTTCATACTGTTTATTTCCTCTTGTAGCTTGGAAGCACCACAAAGAAAATAAATGGGACAAAAAGGGATAAAATATGGTACCAATGATACGACAACAGCTAGACTCATAAAATTCGGTGTGTACATCCCTTTAATTGCATAGACACGTAAAATAGAGGGATTTTTCGAAATAAGTATGGGGCGAATGGGGATATCTTTAAAATTTATACTTTTCTTATCACTTTGTCTGTATCTGAAAATGCTTCTTTCTAATAGCGACTGACAATCGCCTAATATTTAGGCATGTTCACTTTCACAATTTCAGCATTTTATTTACATAACAGTTTGAAATAGTAAACAAATATAGTAATGTTCATAAAAATATCACAATTTTGGTAATATGGTACTGTACTTCTATGTAAAGTCGACTTCCTTTAATCTGCTGGTAATACTATGGAATGCACTCCGTGGTGGAGGGTATATAAGATTCGGCCCGGGCGAACTTAACGCCTTCTTACTTGTTTTTATTAACTTATTACTAGTTTTTTCGTTTGATTTTTTTGGTCTGTAATCAATATTTGATTTGAACTGGGATATTGTCCTTGCTCAAGACCATTTTGCATTTATATTTAAAATAAATGTAAATAAATTTGCATTCTATTAAATATAGATGCAAAATGGTCTTGAGCAACTTGTTACAAAAATTCAGATTTTCGATCTATTTTTCGGAAATCGGTTATGCTATTTCACTTCCTTATGCAGAAGAAAACATTTCTAAACTTTCATTAAAATCGGAGAACCTAAGTAAAATATCTGTTCCGTTTTCCATTGACATACTCTATGTACAATAATTGTTTCAATTAATGTACTTAATTTTTGCATTGAATACTAGATACAAATTAAATAAATTGTCTATGCAATAAACAAGAGATTTAATTGGAATTGTAACGAAATTATTAAATTGCTTACAGCGCTTGGGTGCCGTATACGCTATATTAATTAACTAGAGTAAATATTACTCATCCGCTCAGTAGTACCACAGACCGAAATAGTGAAAACAACATTGAAGGAGGCCAAACCCATAACTTCTTCCACCTGAAATTTGACATTTTGATATCGAAAATAATTTCTTGTTTTATAAAAAAGGAGAAATTGCACATACTTCGGTGATATAACTTAACTGGCAGAAAAAAATCCATTATTTCATACAAGTGGTCATAATTGTACATATTGTCACGCCCTCTGACCCCTTCCACAATTCAATATTTCACTTCTGTTATATTTGCAGTGCTGGTTACATATTCGAAAAAAATATATGGATCGATTAAAATGACTCTAATGAAAATATTGTAAAAACGGCCACTTTAAATTATAATTACGATGACGATTCCTAATGCTATTGCATGGCGTTTAGTCACAATCACCAATACGTCCTTCCATTATAGATTTATTCCAATTAGCATTGACTAGCTTTACTTTTTTGCCCACCTTTTCTGGCTGTTGAAAGAACTTAATCTGATTCCACAGACATATTTGTCTAATGGCTGATGCTCAGTCGGCTGAGGAAACATTTTCCATCAGTACGACTGTTAACATTACCTAAATATTGAGGTTTTTGGAATATTTCAAAGATGATGATGATTTCTGCTTTATGTTCAATATTTTAATATACTTCTGAATACATATAAATGAAGGCTATGTAATTACATTTTATTTTAATTGTGATTTAAATTTCAATACATTTTTGAAATTTATCAAAGGCTTGCCAGCAAAAAATACATGACGGCGTAGTAGTTAAATAGTTGTTCAACTGATGAAAAGATGATATGGAAGTACTTATTTTTCGGGCGAATCATGCATGATTTTTACATAGGGTTGTCATTGGGAGGAATGCATTCATTTATAAATCCCCTTCACTTCACTCGAATGAGAGATTAGAGAGATTAGTTTGATGCTTACATGACATATTCTCATAGATGAAATTCATTCATTTTTTGATTCCTTTAAGGCGAACATTACAAATAGAGTTTCATAAAAATTAATTTGACTATTATTGATATGTGGATACACTTCATGTAGTTCCATCTTCTTAGTTTAGTTAGTATGTACATACTGTATTTTTTTGTGCAGTTTATCAAATAAAAATATAAATAAAACTAGCAGTACCTGCTGCTTCGCACGCGAAAAAGCCAGTTATTTGTTAATTTTATGCGTCTCTGTTTTTGGATAATATTTGTTTAGTTTTCTGTTGGTGGATATAGATAAATCTAAAATAGTAATTTGGAAAGAGTCAAAGGAATGTGTTTGACTATTTTAGTTGAACTACCTTATATGTATAATTTTTATAATTTTCTACCAAGTTTTGAACAAAATATTACAACAATTTATATCCTCGATCTCATGTTTCTAGATTCAGCCCGCCAGTTTATAACTTTTTGCACTTCTTTCCCAAAAAGTACACATTTTGAAAAATCACTACAGGTAACATGTGTTTTAGCTTCCCCTAAAACTATGTACTTTATTTGGTAACACATTTATTCCTTGTTGTCCCGTATCCCCCTTTTAAGTACAAATTTTGAAATATCCATTTATGTTCCGCGTTTACGTAATTAAAGGATTGTACATCATTTTTATTCCTTTTCGTCCCGCGCACCCCTTAAAAGTAAAAAATTCGAAAAATCAAACTACTGCGGTTCTATAGGGTCAGAGGAATTTCCACACTAAATTTCACAATTCTAGCTGTAATACTAAAGTTGGTACCATTTTTATCCCTTTTTCCCGCTCGCCACTTAAAAGTAAAAATTTCAAGAAATCCATTTATATTGCAAGTCTACGTTGTCAGAGAAATTTAAACAAACAATTTCACGACTATAGCTGAAATATTTTGGTTGGTAGTATTTTTATCCCGCTCATTGTTTATAAGTACAAAATTCGTTTAGATTTGCGCTTCTCGTTGTCAGAGGAACTTACACACCACATTTCACGACTATAGCTCCAATACTTTAGTTGGTACTACTTTTATCCCTAGTTGCTCAACCCCTATTATAATGGAATTTCTGAAAAATCCATTTAGATTGCGCTTTACACACAGTTTACAATCCAAATTTCCCGACTATAGATGCTATTCTTAAATTGGAACCCTTTTTGTCCCGCCTACCCCCTAAAAAGTACAAATTTCGAACAATCCACTTATACTGCGCTTCTCAGAGGAATTTACATACCAAATTTCACGATTCTAGCTGTAATACTTTAGTTGGTACCATTTTTATCCCTTTTTGTCCCGCTCGCCCCTTAAAAGTACAAATTTCGAAAAATCCAGTTTTACTTCGTTTATATATGGCCAGAGGAATTTACATACCAAATTTCACGATTCTAGCTGTAATACTTTAGTTGGTACCATTTTTATCCCTTTTTGTACCGCTCTTTCCTTAAAAGTAAAAATTTCGAAAAATCCAATTTTACTTCGTTTCTATATGGCCAGAGGAATTTACATACCAAATTTCACGACTCTAGCTGTAATACTTTAATTGGTACCATTTTTATCCCTTTTGTCCCCCTCGCCCCCCCCCCAAGAAATACAAATTTCGAAAAATCCCTATTTGTAGCTCGTCTGCATAGTCATTGCAAGGAAGTCACCGAATTTTATATTTATAGCTACTGCCGTTTAGTCAGGACGAAGGTTCGATGTTTATCCCTTTTTGGGCCATTTTACCCCCTAAAAGTACGAATTTCGTAAAGTCCTTTCTTAGTTGACGTCTACGTCATATTTGGGAACTACCCTGAAAATTCCATGACCCTGGCTTCAGCCGTTTGGTCTGGGGGCTGGTCAATGATAAGTCAGTCAGTCAGTAACGCAACTCTTTTATATATAGATTTACCTTACCCATAAGAGAGATTATTAAAATCATCAATAATGTAACAGAAAAATATTTGGTTATTTTACATTTTCTATAAATTAAAGAAATATTAATTTAATAAATGTACTTCTTAATTCTGGAAATAAAATTAGAATTTTTTTACCTATATTTAAGAAGAAAAATTCGCATTTGAGATGCTGTTTAGAATGAATGAATTATCTTGGATGTATGAATTTGGAGTAATTAAACTCTAACTAATTTTGAAGTACTTCGATTCTTTTTTTGCTGGGTTATAGTGCTTGTGAATACAGTTTTCAGAAAACTTTCCTATTTTTTAACTATATCGCTTTTGTGAGTTGGACCAAACCATCCTCCACCATACGAATGCATTCTGAATGGCAATTTTCGATTTTTCTTCTAGTTCTAGAAACCCAATATTGATACCAAACGGAAGAGAACATTTTGAAAATCTAAAGTTTTAGGAAAGTGGAACAAAAAAAAGTATGAAATGGCTAGAGTCTGGCGGGGCCGACTATATAACCTCCACTTTCTACACAATTACAATTGAATTCGGGGATTATTTTTGTAAGGGTACTATTTATATATATGGTTTCTAGAACGAGTAAAGGCATATCGAGAGCGAAATTTGTTTGTGCGCTATATCTAAATCTGAACCGATCTAATCCTCTTTGGCCGTAGATGTTTCTAGTTGAAATATTAGGTATTGTGCCAAATTTGTAGAAGATCGTGTTAAATATCTGGTTTCTAGAGGGGAAAAGTAAAATCGGGAACAAAATTTATGTTGGAGCTGAATCGATTTGCTACAAGTTAAACAGCGCCGCTTGTGGCAGAACTAACTTCTGCCAACTTTCGATAGGATCGGAAATAATTTGTGAAATATATTCATCCAAAATTAGTTCAAAATATTTTAGCTGGAGATATTGTTATGTGGACCGATTTCCACTAAACTCAAAACTATTTTCAATGCTTGCTTTCAACAGACAGGCGGGTATGTCTAAACAATAGTTAGAAATTTCGAATCATATGGAGCTCTTACAAAGATTGTCTCGGACTTTAGAGTCACTATTGATAGCGCAACTAGATTAAATTCAACAATTTAACAAATATTTCAGTAAACGCAGCTGTCTTTTATAGAAAATCTGCAGCTGTGCTTTAAAGTTTACCAAGTCAACAAAAATATATACCAATAATATTAAACAACTTCGTTTAAATTTGCCTTGAAAAAATGATATCCTTCATAAGTAAATGTGTGTCTTTGTATACGTTTTCCAATATAAATATATCCTCGTACAAGGATGGTTAACATGTCTCAATAGTACAATTCTCACTTGGTTTTCCTCCACAAACAAATGTATCCGGTATGCTGGATATCTGATAAGAAATTCAGCTGAATAAATATTAACAATAACGAAGAAATGTCTATTGATGCGAGAATATTCAGAGACATGCACACATCCATATACATTTACATATGTATCTATGGGAAACCAAAAAATAATAATCATCATATATTTTTTAAATATTGAACGTTCCTTTTCTTATCTGCGTTTGAGTGAAAAAAGGGTTTAAATTTCAAAAGCGAAACTTGGGGAACGGTTGAAGGGTGGTGTACTGCCAGCAGCAAGAAAATAGTGACTACATTCTCCATATGAAGACCGTCATATCTCAAATTCTCCCAATTTTAATTTCGCCATAACTAAATGCCTCTTTCAATGAGATCTCCCACTTAGTAGATTGACTCAACGAAATTTTCATTTGTTCTATCACGGGAGTATTTTGAAATTTAAACATTGTATTTTCGTTTCATGCAGATTGAAATAAGCAAAGTAGTTTTCCTCAAAACAAAACACTTATTTGCAGTTATGACCACCTTCTCGCCAAGGAACTATGTGAAGATAGTACTCATAACTTTTGATAGTCACCGAAGCTGTCCCATCAAGTTCGTCTCCCCCCTCGCACAAGAGTGAACAACAACCGACAGTAAGGGTAACAAGAACATTGACTGAAATTATGGTATGCAGAATTCTATTTCATTTAATTTCCTTTCATCTCCGCTACATTCAGAACCAACAGACATACGCAGAAGTCAGCACTTCCAAGCATTCACACATACATAGGTCTACATATAAGCTCTCATGCATATGCACATTAAAGTGGGTGACAGAAATCAGATGACGTCTATTTTTTGAGATTATTAAAAATGGAGAGTGGAAGAATAAATGTAAAACCCTCTAAATATAAACAAATAAGGAAAGACTAAAGGCGGACGGGGCTGATTATATGAAACTATATAACACATCACAAGTATTACCTATAAGTAACCCTCTTATATGTATGAAGGTTACGTCAAAAAATGCACCGATGATTCTTCGTGTCTTTGAAAGGACCCACACCTGAAATTTGTTAAAAAGACCCACTATGAGTCTGGCAAAATATTTAGAAAAAATTAGATGGACATTTGTATGAGGGTTATATGAAAATGTCCACTTCCACGGTAGTTATTTCGAAGTCAAATATAACAATATCTGGATATTTTGATCAAGATCCAACGAAATATGTATTTAGATTCTACGACTTTAATAGGAAATATCGAAGGATAGATTTTCTCCGTATTTAAAAAAGGTAAAAAAGACATCTTCACGAATTTGCGCATGCTTAGAACAGAACTCCTAAACAGGGGTTTAACTGGTCAAAAAGTTCCACAGAAATATTTGCCATAAAATTCTACTAAATAAAATTATGCATTTGGAAAAAATGTCCCATTTTTATTGTTTTTCTTTCAAAAGGCGTTTGCAAATTTTGGGGTCCACTTTCACTATAAGTTTTTCTAGTTGAAATATAATGTAATGTATAATTTGAAGAACATCGGTTCTAGAGCGGAAAAGTCAAATCGGGAGCGACATTTTAATGAAGCCTATATCGACCCACTTTCATCACAATTATTTCCAGTTGAGATATAAGTTGCTATGGCATGTTTGAAGAAAATCGATTAAAATATTTGGTTTCTCGAGCCCAAAAAGTTAAATGTAGACTGAAATTTGTATGGGTGCTATATCTAAATTTAAACCGATCTGACCCACTTTCACCACAGATATTTCTAGTGGAATTATAAGGTATTATGCCAAATTTGCAGCAAATCGAGATAAATATGTGGTTTCTAGAGCGGAAAAAGTCAAATCAGGAGAGACATTTTTATTTGGGTTATATCTAGATATGAATCGATTTGCTTCAAATTAAATAACGTCCAACCTTGTTAGGATCGGACAATAATTGAGACCTGTTCTTTGATTACAAGAATAGACGGACATGACTAAATCGTCTCAGAAAACGATTCCAAGACGATCTGTATAATAAACAATGAGTCTATCTCATTTTCCGTTGAATGTTACAAACAAATGCACAAAGACATAATACCCTAGCGGAGTGTATAATTAAATCATTTATAACTTCTATACCGCTGCCTGAAATCCACTATGACTTGATACTTGAGCATGTGTTTATCATAGTTTTATAAAACCTTCCACTTTTTCCATGCTTTATATAAGGTTACTTTCTATATATGTTTGTGTGCCTCAAAATTTGAAATCAATTTTTGAAAGCTTTTTTCTCAACCAATTTTGCTCAAATTTTGCACACTTAATCATTTTCGATGACAATACAAGGAAATGGAAAAATTTGACCAATTGGACAAAGGGGCGTGGCACCTCCCATACGAAGTTAAAACATATTATCGAATAGTGTCAGTTCTATGACACGTATAGTGCTCAAATTTTGTGTAAGTGCATCTAGCATCAATGTGCGTAGTTGCGCCTAAAATGGGCGGTAATGCAAAAGTGGGCGTGGCACCTCCCATATGAAGTTAAAACCAAAATTACACCTACTGTAATTTTGTGTAAGTGCATCTAGCATTAATGTGCGTAGTTGTGACAAAAATGGGCGGTAATGGAAATGTGGGCGTGGCACCTCCCATACGAAGTTAAAACCCATTTTCGAATATATGCCGTTCTATGGCAGATAAAAAACTGAAATTTTGCAGTAATTTTTCCTTCTACAAAAGATAACTAAAAAAGAATTTCTAGGCCCAATAGAATTCTGCTTGCATAAAGCATGGATTTGAAAATTTTTTTTTTTTGATTTACTAGTTTTTAAATATTTCATTTTATTTACAACTAGCTGACCCGACAAAAATGTTGCTGTGCATATTTCGATTAGTTTCTTTGTGATCGTCGTGTGAATTTTTGAAAAGCCATTTCAAATGTTTAAGCAAACCTGGAATGAGAAAAATTTTGATCTCAGTGATTATTGTATCGATTAACGTCTGGCATAGATATTCAAATTAATGATACGATCTAATTCAAATTACGCCAATGGAAGTGTCTGCACGTTCGCTTGAGTGAAGTTATGTTAAGGAACACCTTTCGCATGTGTTTGATTTTTCATACGGTGAACTGGAAAAATGGACGGGGAATATAATGCAGAAGGTCGACATTTCAACGGCGATTTTTCCGTTGACACTTTTAAGCAAGTGATTTGAATATAATTGTGCAGATTTGTCGTTCTGCAAATCGAAACGTTAATTTAAATGTCGTAATGTTTTCCAAAAAAAAAATATTAATTTATTGGGTGGAGTAGGCCGTGGAATCACTGGTAGTGTTTGGTAAAAATCATCAAAAAATCATTAATAGACAGCGGATTTTTATGCATATTATATTTGTTATCTTTGCATTTTTTATATATTATATATTTTTATATTGGTTATATTGATTTTTTAATATTGATATCATGAGAATCATTTGTGTGAAGTCGTCATTCAATTATAATCATCCTCTCAAAATATAATGTTGCATAAAAATCGCCTGTCTAGTCATTATTCGGTCTAATTTCTCCAAAGATTTTATGTAAGACATCGTATAATCATACCGAGCGATCAATTTACGTTACTGCACAACCATGATCACCGGCACAGTTCTTCGGCAGTTTGCCCGTTGGAAGTACTTTAATATGCGTATTCAACGGCAATTTGATTGTTGAACAGGGTTGTCAGATTATCTTGTACCTCTATCGCCAAATCAATTGTCAGAAATCGCAAAAGATCGGCAAAAACCGCCAAATTTTATATTTAGTTGTTGTAAAAAATGCATGGAATTCATATATATTAAAACATATTTTATTGGTATTTAATATTCCTAATAAAAGTTCAAACTATTTCTTATACCGTGACCTAGTTTAGGCATAATTCATAATGCGGAATACACATTCAACGCAGGGATTACTGGTTAAAAAAAAAAACAAAAAACAATTAACATTAAAAAATTATATTTTCTCCCTTATGAAGCAGTTTATAATATTGGGTTGATCGATGTCTCCCGTTTTCATGGACCAGTGTCCCATAAATATTATTTCAGGTATTTTAAATGGAATGAAAAAGAAAAATATATCAATAAAACTTATATAATGCATTTTGAAAAATCTGGTCCTGGGGAAAAACAGGTCACATTAATGCATACATTCGTTCAAAAATAGCGTTTTCGGTCGAATACATTTATTATTTTATTTTTTAATTATTATTTATCCATTCTAAAATGTACATGGTTTGTTTATAATCGACGGGAATACGCCTAATTTTTTCTGATTTTTTAAGATGGAGTTTCATGTTCAAACAACAAAAGACCACAAAATAAGCCTTCATTCTTGGAATTGTACCTACGCGTTTTCACACGGTACCATTTTCAGTCTTCCTACCTCGTACCTTTTATCTTGATTTCAATAATTCTCAATTGGTCATATCTTTAAAAAAAACTTTTTTTCCCACGATATATCAAATTTTTTTCAGAATGCACTTTGCAGAGTATGGTGCAAAGAAATCGGAAATTTTAATTTAAAAAGTGTTCGGTTTGACATGAACGCATATCTACGATTTACATACAAATTGTAATATATTCCTCTACAAAGTAACGAAAATATAATAAAATCGGACAACAGATTTAAAATGTTCTAAAATTAGCCAAGAAAGTCGCCAACTATTTTATAAATCACCAAAATATAGTCGCCAAACATATTTACAATTCGCCACGTTTGGCGAAAAATCGCCATATCTGACAGCCCTGTTGTTGAATGAACTGTTCGACCTTTTTCAACAATTTAGCTGCAATTTCAGATGAAGGCGGTAAATTTAAATTCTGCGAGAGAATCGTAGCCAAAATCTACACGTATGGTTCCAACGTGATCGTCCAGAGGATGATCACTACAATTCCATCGTTCAAAACTTTCAGGAGTGTCGTACGTTAATTGCCGCTTTAACAGCGGAGAGTTCTCTCAAAATGTCTCCATATTCGTGCTTTCCTTTAAGAAGCGTTTCACCGATATGCTATTCGTTAATTTCCCCACTTCCCAGTGTCATTGCAAAAATTAATCTGGTATTAACTGAAGATTTTAAGCCTATATTCTGCGGTTGTCAATATAATTTTCTATAGAAACAGAATCCTCCAATTCAATGTTTTTCGCAGCCATATACATATACCATGTCCGACCAACTACACACGATTTGGAGCAACGTATGGAACACGAACTGAAAAAATCTAAATATCAACATTCGCCATATAAACAGAATTTTCTAATTTTCTAAGTCCAGCAATTGTTTTGAAAATACTCCAGATTGGCCGTTCCACAACAGCTGGAGATTGCCGTGGAATCGCCCGTAATGTAATTCAAAAATCACCTTCCAACAGAATCATTGAACCAGCAGTGCGCCATAGTACACTCCTCCGGACCGATGAAAACGTTGGCCATATCAGATCTTTGAAAGGTTGAACGAGAGTGCATTTCGGCAGTCTTCAAAAAACGCAGCTGAAATTCCTGATGAAGCAAACATCGCTTTAATTTTGCGAGCGAAATTTTGCCAAAATTGTTATTAAAAAAAGTTTTCCGGTTTCACCGAGAGCGTCCAACAAGAAAATCACTATAGTTCAATAAATCGTTCATAAGCCGCGTGTTCCGTAAGCACCTTATACTCGCAACGCATCGTATTCACATTGTTTTTGCATTGCATTCAAACTATTGATTAAATGCTTAGTGCATCGTATAGTGTGGCGCTGTCATTCCTAGTTGGGCTAATTAATCACATGTCTTCATCCAATGCCTCACTGTGAATTTTCAGAATGTCCTCTTTGAATATGGTTCACGAATCGGTGAAATTGCAAGAAATACGTTTAACTGAATTTCCCTGTTTATTTGATGACTGATAACGAATTGGAATTATGAACCAAATCAAAGTGAATCAACAAAATATATCGTTCCTATCGTCAGTTCTGACAAAAAAAATATAAAGATTTTTTGCCACTTTATCCACTGCTTCAATTGAGACTTATAGTCTTGAGTTCATTCGAAAATTCTATAGAAAAAGGCACTTACAATTTTTTACAAATATTTATAATTTGCGGTCAACTATCCAAATCTTAAGTCCGTATAAAATCCATACAGATGCTCTCTGTTCGGTTAACCGACTGAAACTTATTTACTTGTTTTTCTTCTATAATTTAGATGAATAATTTTTGTATACTGACTTTTCAGTTAGGTTCTCTGCAAAAAATTAATTTTTTTAATACAAAAATCAAAAATTTTCTTATAAAATCATAGATTAGAAAATATTTATTATATTTTATTAAAACCATATATTTACTTCTTAATCGGTCAATATTACAATTATTATTATTAAGTAAGTTTCAGTCGGTTATATACCCTCACTCTCAGAGAACATATATACTGAAGTTATAAGGAATTAAATTGTACGTAGGGCACGATAATTAGTGTGGAAGGTACTAAGAGGTTCGTGTTACATGGTCCCAGCCTCCACATTTGTAAAACTATTGTAAAAACATAATCACATATCAAGGCATCGTGGACTTCATGCGCCAGTATAGAAGTTATGAAGAGGTACAAGAAGGGGAGTGGCTAAAGCGTAAATATTTTTATACCCTACACCACTTCGTGGTCTAGGGTATAATAAGTTAGTTTCGCGCCAAATGTTTGTAACACCAAGAAATAATCGAGCTAGACCCACCTTTAAGTATACCGATCGGCTTAGAATCACCAGCTGAGTCGATTTAACGATGTCTGTCTGTCCGTCCGTCCGTCCGTCCGTCCGTCCGTCCGTCCGTCCGTCCGTCCGTCCGTCCGTCCGTCCGTCTGCTGTCCATCTAAGCTTGTTCGCACTCTACAGGTCGCAATTATTGTCCGATTGTCATGAAACTTGGCAGAAGTTATTTTTTCTGGCCAAGGACCATCGGTATTGAATTTGGAGGAAATCGGTTCAGATTTAGATATAGCCCCCATACAAATGTCGCTCCCGATTTGACATTTTCCGCTCTAGAAACGACATATTGTACCCGATTTTCTTTAAATTTCACAGAACATCTTATAATCCAACTAGAAACAAAACTTGGGTAAGATCGGTTCAGATTTAGATATAGCCCCCATACAAATGTCGCTCCCGATTTGACATTTTCCGCTCTAGAAACGACATATTGTACCCCATTTTCTTTAAATTTGGCAGAACATCTTATAATCCAACTAGAAACACGTATGCAAAAATTGGGTAAGATCGGTTCAGATTTAGATATAGCCCCCATACAAATGTCGCTCCCGATTTGACATTTTCCGCTCTAGAAACGACATATTGTGCCCGATTTTCTTTAAATTTGGCAGAACATCTTATAATCCAACTAGAAACATGTATGCAAGAATTGGGTAAGATCGGTTCAGATTTAGATATAGCCCCCATACAAATGTCGCTCCCGATTTGACATTTTCCGCTCTAGAAACGACATATTGTATCCGATTTTCTTTAAATTTTGCAGAACATATTATAATCGAACTAGAAACACGTATGTAAAAATTGGGTAAGATCGGTTCAGATTTAGATATAGCCTCCATACAAATGTCGCTCCCGATTTGTCATTTTCCGCTCTAGAAACGACATATTGTACCCGATTTTCTTTAAATTTTGCAGAACATCTTATAATCCAACTAGAAACACGTATGCAAAAATTGGGTAAGATCGGTTCAGATTTAGATATAGCCCCCATAGAAATGTCGCTCCCGATTTGACTTTTTCCGCTCTAAAATCCACACATTGTACCCGATTTTCTTTAAATTTGCAGAACATCTTATAATCCAACTAGAAACACGTATGCAAAAATTGGGTAAGATCGGTTCAGACTTAGATATAGCCCCCATACAAATGTCGCTCCCGAATTGACATTTTCCGCTCTAGAAACGGCATATTGTATCCGAGTTTCTTTAAATTTTGCAGAACATCTTATAATCCAACTAGAAACACGGATGCAAAAATTGGGTAAGATCGGTTCAGATTTAGGTATAGCCCCCATACAAATGTCGCTCCCGATTTCACTTTTTCCGCTTTAGAAACCACATATTGTACCCGATTTTCTTTAAAATTGGCACAACATTTTATAATCGAACTAGAAACACCTATGCTGAAAGTGGGTATGATCGGTTCAGATTTAGATATAGCCCCCATACAAATGTCGCTCCCGATTTGACTTTTTCTACTCTAAAATCCACATATTGTACATATTTTCTTTAAAATTGGCACAACATCTTATAATCCAACTAAAAAACCTATGGTGAAAGTGGGTAAGATCGGTTCAGATTTAGATATAGCCCTCATACAAATGTTGCTCCCGAATGTTTAACCGATTTTTGCCAAATTTTGCATATTATATTTTATCAATAAACAGACATGGTGGAAGCGGGTCACATCGTTCCAGGTTTCAATATACCCCCATACAAATGTCCTTTCCGATTTAACATTTTTTGTCAAACACATACATTTACAGAATGCAAAAATCCTTCCCGATTTCACTTTTTTACCGAACTGAATTGCAATGAGAATTGTTTGGGTGATGCCCATATGTCCATACTTTGGTATAACTTTGGTATACTACTGTATAATTTGTATTTGTCTGTCGGACAATTGGATCAATTACCATATTCGTTAAATTTGACTAAAGATGAATTTATAGCATATAAATTATATGAATATAATTTATATAATTTGAATGAACTACATAAAATTGCTCCCATGAAACACCTGGGTTTAGTAATCAAAGCGAGGTACATACGCAGGGAGTGGTGTAGGGTATTATATAGTCGGCCCCGCCCGACTTTAGCCTTTCCTTACTTGTTTAGGTTTAAAGTGATTATATAAACATCTTTAAACATCAATTTGCAAATTATTTTGACTACCCGTATGGATGTTATATCGGTTTTATTGTAACCAAAGTTTATGCCACTTTGTGAGGGAGGTACCAGAAAGGGTGTGGCAATTTCGCCATATTCCATGTGAATGTGCATTGCTAAATAGCAAATTTCACAATATTTTAATCATCAGTATAGAAGTTATAACTGCTTTAATTTTATGTAGTTTTGCGTGATTTGTGAGGGAGGTACTGGAAGGGGCGTGGCAAAACCCGTCATTTTTAGTACATTTAAAGTGATTATAAAAATATTATCAAATACCAAAATATAGCTGATTCCGATTATGTGTGAAAGTTTTATGGGTCTTAATTTAACATTGGAATATGGGATATATGTGTGGGAGGTACCAAAAGGGGCGTGGCATTTTCATCCATCTTCGAACTTAGACTAAGTTTGGGAAGAATATTTCCATGTGCAAAGTTTGAATCGATTCCTTATCTCCTTTCGAGAGTTATCGTGTACACCAACCAGAGGACGGATGGACGGAAATGGCACAAACAGCTTAAAATGTCGTGAAACGGATTTGGTCCAAACATAATTAGGTTCTTAAGACACTCCTTCAATGCGTTACACTTTTTTTCTGTCCCAAATGATATATATCCTCCTACTCTGTAGAGTGAGGGTATAATAAATAATTTGTTCTGGAAATTTTCTACCATATGTCTCGATTGATAATGAAAGATTGAGATTTCAAAGAACCTTTATGGAATTTTTGGTCCACTTTCCAAAACCTCAAAAAAGTATTTATAATTTTGTACTAATATCGTTTTTC
Source organism: Polietes domitor (assembly GCA_947397865.1). NCBI lineage: Eukaryota > Metazoa > Arthropoda > Insecta > Diptera > Muscidae > Polietes > Polietes domitor. Next base: position 100,675,938 of record OX377620.1, read on the forward strand.
TAATAAATTTGAAAAAAAAAATTGTCAAGATGTGTGGTTTCTAGAGCAGAAATACGGAAATCGGATGTGACATTTGTATGGGAGCTTTATCTAAGCCGGAACCTATTTTCTTCAGATTCAATAGCGTACGTTCTTGTGCAAAGTTTTGTTGCGATCGAACAGCAATGCGACCTGTACTTTGATTACATGAATAGATGTGCAGACAGGCGGATAAACAGACATGGGTAAATTGTATCTGGAAGTGTTTCGAAGTGTTTCGAAGTCGAACGGTAATAAACGATTAGTCATTTTGGATATTACCAAGGTATAACATAATTTCATAGTCGAGGGTATAATTTAATATTTATACACTCCACCAGCTTAAAAAGTACTCGATTTGAACATGATAAAGTAATGAGACAACTCTAGCAGAGGTAACAAATAAATTTCAACTGATTTATAAAGATGTGCTCTTTCTTCTTCTGATATAAATGAAAGAGTATTTCTTTGGGAAACATTCAATTCAATTATTTTCTCACTGTACCCGCTCTAATGTATGCGAGTAGACAACCAAATTCTCAGTTATTCACAAAAGCAGGTAGACAATCACAATTTCCTACGCATATGTTTGTACTTGGATGTGCAGGTGTGTGTGCACTTGCACACAACTGGAGTATTTCAACCGAATAGATTTAGTTTCCTACTGGTTTCCAAACACTCCACCGTAGAGTATGTATAATATTTGTCAATCTATCTATTTGTAACACGCTTCTGGAAATTGTCAGATCAGAAGCCAAAATTCTTAAGTCGAGACGCCGTTGTCGTGTGTCCTCTTCCAAAATGTTGTTAAAGCATAAGGAAAAATATATTTGGAAATTGGGAGCACAGAACTTCTTTCTTCTGCAATAAAATTTAATTTTTAAAGGTGGAATTAAAACGTGGGAAATGATAGACTAGAGTACATAAGATTTCTCAAAACTGCCACTGTTCTGAATTACTGCCTACCAAGATTCTAAATTATTTAATTTCATACGATATTAGCGAAATTTCACTCAGAATGTCCACCACAAAAACAGATGATATTTTTTTTCTTATGAGCCCGACTCCATAGTAACTATCCTTACCAAACACTAAACCAACAGAGACAAGTGATTTCCATAACTCATACCTGTGCAAGATTCGTTCAGCATAATATATATGCCCCGTAGAACAGTAGGGTGTCTATCATATTCATCACAGATGTTTAACAACACTGCAGCTTCCTTGCTTTATCCGTTAACTTAACTCGAACTTGGCTTCGTCGTCCTCCGCTTCCAGTTTGTTACTGCTGTTGCCGGAAGGAGCATTTTTTGTGTGGATGATGTCGTTGTTGCTGGAATATGGGCGCAATCAAAAAAAGTTCACTAAATTCCCTACAACACACACACAACCAAATAAAACGAGACCCCAGAACACATGGATGGGGAGTGTGAACGAGTTAAATCCAATGTTAGTTCCAGCACAATAGGATTAGCATACATTTGACTGGTTGCTGGATGGAATCAGTCAGTTGCATGGCTTCACTGCCTGCCAGTCTCACCTGCTGCGTGTGTGTGTGCGTGCGGGTGTTTCTTCGTCTGCAAGCAATTCGGTCGTGTTGCCTTTGCGTAGCGGGTGGGAGACACATGTAAGAAACGTATCATTCCGGCGTGCCTTTTATTTACACCTGAAATGTTTTATCTACACTCGTGCACAATGGCTTCAATATGTTTCCATAATACGTTTATATGATTTATATTCGCCTTTTTTGGATGCGATGCGAAAGTTTTCCCCTCCTTTCACAAAAAACCGAAGATTTTCAACAAAACCGACTAAAGATGCTGCGAACAAGTTAAAATTCAAAGATTTTAAAGTTATTTATGGCGTGTTCCAACTTGAAAATGCAGTGAATTGTTTAAAAAAATCACTCAGAAACACTTAACACACATCTCAGCCGGATTCAGTGATTTCACAGGAAGTGGATAAATTCTCTGGTAAAGTACTTGAAATTCAATCTTTTAGAGAGAAAAAATTAGCGAAGAAAGACAATATTTAATTGTTAAGACTACGATAGACCAGGTCGTCAGGACAGAAAAAGTGCTCCTCCTGGACACTTTTCTATAGAAAAAGTGCTCCTCCTGGACACATTTCTATAGAAAAAGTGCTCCTCCTGGAAACTTTTCTATAGAAAAAGTGCTCCTCCTGGACACATTTCTATAGAAAAAGTGCTCCTCCTGGACACTTTTCTATAGAAAAAGTGCTCCTCCTGGACACTTTTCTATAGAAAAAGTGCTCCTCCTGGACACTTTTCTATAGAAAAAGTGCTCCTCCTGGACACTTTTCTATAGAAAAAGTGCTCCTCCTGGACACTTTTCTATAGAAAAAGTGCTCCTCCTGGACACTTTTCTATAGAAAAAGTGCTCCTCCTGGACACTTTTCTATAGAAAAAGTGCTCCTCCTGGACACTTTTCTATAGAAAAAGTGCTCCTCCTGGACACTTTTCTATAGAAAAAGTGCTCCTCCTGGACACTTTTCTATAGAAAAAGTGCTCCTCCTGGACACTTTTCTATAGAAAAAGTGCTCCTCCTGGACACTTTTCTATAGAAAAAGTGCTCCTCCTGGACACTTTTCTATAGAAAAGGTGCTCCTCCTGGACACTTTTCTATAGAAAAAGTGCTCCTCCTGGACACTTTTCTATAGAAAAAGTGCTCCTCCTGGACACTTTTCTATAGAAAAAGTGCTCCTCCTGGACACTTTTCTATAGAAAAAGTGCTCCTCCTGGACACTTTTCTATAGAAAAAGTGCTCCTCCTGGACACATTTCAATAGAAAAAAGTGCTCCTCCTGGACACATTTCTATAGAAAAAAGTGCTCCTCCTGGACACATTTCAATAGAAAAAAGTGCTCCTCCTGGACACATTTCTATAGAAAAAAGTGCTCCTCCTGGACACTTTTCTATAGAAAAAGTAGTCCTCAGGACACTTTTGTATTATTCGTCCTCTATTCAACATTTAGGCATCATTCGAAAGGTATTGAATGATCATATTTATTCCTTTCCTTTTATTCATAACACTTTTTAAAAATTTAACTTTAGTTGCCACAAAAAGTGTCTCTAAAGGCTCAATAACATGACCAATTCTAAAACAATAGTAAAAACAAAGTGTATATTAATTGAGAAAAATGGACAGATATGGAACACGAAAAACTTTCACGGGTAAACACGATTTTTATGTGTGTTTTCTGGAGCGATTAGTTCACAGATGGGACAAATATTTTGCAATTCATAATTAAGCTGTCCAAAATTTATTCATGGATGGTGCAACCAAAAATTATGTTTCGTGGCCCAGTCTAATATACATTATAGGATCTCAGCTAGATATTTCAAGCTGTTAGAAATGAAAAAATAAATATACATTTTTATGTCTTACAAACAGTTTGAAAAAGTGGAAACTACAAAAAAACCCATCAAGTATCACATCACTTTATTTTTCGCTTCAAGCACTAAATCAAACGCTGAAACATGTTCCCAACAATAGAATAATTTTATATTTTTGATATACTCTTACCTGGCACAGGTACATCAAGTGTCTTTAGTATAGAAGTTTCCGCACAACTTTCATTAAAAAATCTACTGCACTTTCGGTAATAACACCCCCACTGGAATTTCAGCACACTATTAATATTATTCCTATCACTACAACAGCGCCGTCCGTCCTCTGGTAACTTCCACCTACACACCCTACCCCATTTGGCTGAGAATGGAAATTCCAAAAAAGTAAAATGAAAAAGGGAAACGGAAGTGAAACTACACCAAATGCGACACATGCCTTAAGGGTTTGCATAATGTTTCAATTTGAATAATGTATTCCAGAAGGAAAAGAAAGGACCATGATTTTACACATGGGTATGCCAGGATATATGCGGATCCATGGCGGTGATGGTGTGGAAGATGGTGCCGACGTGGTGGTACTGCGCGCGCGTGTGTGTGTTTGTGTGGGTGTCTGAGGATTAGCTTTATAGTTATTCTTTGAATATATCTCATTGTATACCGACATAATACCGGATGGGGAAAAACGCAACTTAAACAAATACACCGACACACACAAACACAGATTTACATAAAAACATTCGACTCCGTTTGACTCAGTTCGTCCCAGCCAGGTTGTGCAAGGATGTGTAGTAGGATTGAATGGGATAGTGATACCAAACGATAAATAGGTTACTTAAGCAGAAACACTGGGATTTTAGTTATCCAAAGGTAATAATCTACAACGAGGCGAATCACTTCATTCGAAATCGATAAAGTTTCGTTAGAAATGTTCCTCTATTTATTGTACAAATTTCGAGCGAAAATATTTAAAACCTAACTTGTATCGCAATAAAACTTTACTTCGAAAATAACATCCCGAATTCGAATCTCCGGATTAGCCCACAGAGGAAATAATGTTTTTTAAACCCTTCACCTCCAGAATGGGGGTATACAAACTTTGTCGTTCCGTTTGTAACACCTTGAAATATCGAAATGCGACCCTATAATGTATACATATATTCTCGATCGTCATAAAATTCTAAGGCGATCTAGCCATGTGCGTCCGTCTGTTGAAAGCACGCTAGCATCTCAACGAAAGGAGCAAAAAGGGATAAAAATGATACATATGAAACGAAAACAGGTAGATAGTTGGATATTCGGTGTGTACATTCCCCTAATTGAGTAGAACACATAAAAATGGTACCAACCAAACGGCTGCACCTAGAATAATGAAATTCGGTTTATACATTCCTCTGATTGTGTAGACACGTAAAATAAAGGGAATTTTCGAAATTCGTACTTTATGGGGATAAAATGGAAAAGGGATAAAAAATGGGTATTGGAAAAAGGGGATAAAGATAGTACCAACTAAACTGATACAGCTAGAATGATTAAATTCGGTGTGTACATCCATCTAACTGCGTAGACACGTAAAATAAAGAAATTTTTCAAAATTCGTATTTTTTATTTTTACAGCAAAAATTGGCTGAATCGTGTAGTTAGGTTACCTTGCACTGTGTACGTGACTTAATGGATTTTCAAAACATGTACTTTTGGAATTAAAATAGGATGGAAATGCAACCAACTGTAGCACCTACTATCTTCCAATATATTGACTTGAAATATTATTTCGATATATCTATATATATAATAAGTAAGGAAAGGCTACAGTCGGGCGGGGCCGACTATATGATACACTCCACTTTCTATCAATTCAATTCAGTGAAAAAGTGAAAACGGGAAGTATTTTTGTATCCTGTAAATGTATGTATTTGACAGAAAATTTTAAATCGGAAAGGACAATTGAAACCTGGAACGAAATAGGTGAAATATAATGTGTATCTGAGTCGATTTAGCAATGTCCGTCTGTCTGTCAAAAATCCCTCCTGTTTTCACTTTTTCACTGAATTGAATTGTATTCAGATAGAAAGTGGAGTGTATCATATAGTCGGTTCCGCCCGACTTTAGCCTTTCCATACTTGTTCTGCCTGGCGAAGCGGGCGGGGGTGCTGCTAGTAGTTTATAAGCGTGGTTTTAAATAATAAAAATATTATATTTATTTATAGAATTATTTTTTCAATATTTATACACTCCAGTATTATATTATATTATAGTATTATGTCTTTTTTTGCATTTGTTTATTATACAGTTCGGCTTAGGATCACTTTTTTAGTAGATTTAGCAATGTCCGTCTGTCCATCTATTGTTGTAATCAAATTACAGGTCGCAATTATAATTCGATCTGAACAAAAAATTTGGCACAGTTCCCTATAGTTGAACTGGAAACAGCTATTGTGAAAATCGATCAGATCGGTTCAGATTTAGATATAGCCACCATGCAAATGTCGCTCCCAAATGTTTAACCGATTTTGGCCAAACTTTACATATTATATTTCGCCTATAAACATACATGGCGAATGCGGGTCACATCGTTCCATGTTTCAATATACCCCCATACAGATGTCCTTTCCAATTTAAAATTTTTCGTCAAACACATACATTTACTGGATACAAAAATCCTTCCCTATTTCACTTATTCACGGAATTAAACGGAATCGTATAGTCGGCTTTGTCCGACTTTAGCCTTTCCTTACTTGTTTTATTTGGCTATTTTAAAAAATACATTTCCGGCAATGCAATCCAAGGTGGAGGGTGTATAAAGTTCGGCCCGGCCGAAATTGACGCCATTTTTTACTTGTTTTTAAATTATACCTTAAGACAAATTTACAATTTATTTATTGGACCTGGACCATACATATTTGAAATTAGAGATCATATGTAGAAAAACTGTGGACTCAGTTTTTCATTTGATGATCTCTCCTCCTTTTTACAGGACTTGTGATTCCCAAAGGTTATAAATGTTTTAAAAATTTATTTTCAATCTTTTGCTAGCGATACAAAGGTCATATGGATGAATATCTCTTAAAAATACTTTAAATTTCATGCATATGTATCAGGTTAGCATTAACAACCATTTCAATTTGATAAATATGGGGGGATTTAGAAATGTTTGTCAATGCTAAACTAATTGTTATCGCTATGCAATTTAAAGTATTTTTAGTATTTATTCTTCTCTTTCATTTTATACATGTCGTCTGTGTATGGCTCGAAAAATTATGAAAATAAGTTATTAAAACATCATATGCTATATGTTGTCGGTGCAAAACTTTTAAAGAGTCATTAAGTCCCAGACTATGGGTTTCCATTTTATTTATTGAAAAATCCCAGTCATTTGGTATTGGCATCCCTAGTGTTTGTGTTGTGCACGTGTTGTTGTGTTGGATTCAGTTTGTATTCATATGCAAAGTGCAAACAAGGACAATTTAACAAGTTTACTTCTTTTCTGTACCAGCGTTGTAAAATTTGCATTAATTTTGCTTATTTATACACACACAGACACCCTCCCAACATATTTGTCTATATTTCAAACGACCGAGGGGAGAAAGTGAAAAGGTTGTTGTTGTTTTTTAATAATGCAAACAGTCTGAGTATACCGTCGAGTGAATTAATATAGCAAAATATGGAAATGATAAAAAAGTTGCAAATGTTCTGCTGGAGTGCTAATATTACGCACTCAACTGTAGGTACTTTATTTGTGGTTTGTATGTATTTTTGGTGTTTGCAAACTATGAACTTTTAATGTACTTACAAAAACAAATACCTACATTTAATTGGCATACATACGTGTACATATAAATATTAATAATATTTTAAAGTTTATCATGCGGTAAAGAGTCCGAATAAGTAATGAATTTGGCATAAGTAATTAGCAATATATGTCGACCAGATGACACGATACATTGTTCTTTTTGCGGCACAGGACTTTCAATTGTAAATAAATATAAGAGGCTTACTTGTTTACAATTGAATTTATCAATTTATTGGTTCCCTGAGCCATAAGAAAGTGCAAAAGTGGCAACTTTAACCCCCCAAATCTTTACAAAGTTTCAGAGGTAAACTTAAAAACATTATTTTGCGAAAATGTTTTATTTATTTGAACTGTGTTCTGAAAACGAGTTTGTTCCAAACGCAAATTTGATTCAATAGTAGTAAATTGAACTTACTAAAGAGTGATTTTTTTGAGGTTAGGATTTTCATGCATTAGTATTTGACAGATCACGTGGGATTTCAGACATGGTGTCAAAGAGAAAGATGCTCAGTATGCTTTGACATTTCATCATGAATAGACTTACTAACGAGCAACGCTTGCAAATCATTGAATTTTATTACCAAAATCAGTGTTCGGTTCGAAATTTTTTATCGACAAATTTTGTTCAGCGATGAGGCTCATTTCTGGTTGAATGGCTACGTAAATAAACAAAATTGCCGCATTTGGAGTGAAGAGCAACCAGAAGCCGTTCAAGAACTGCCCATGCATCCCGAAAAATGCACTGTTTGGTGTGGTTTGTACGCTGGTGGAATCATTGGACCGTATTTTTTCAAAGATGCTGTTGGACGCAACGTTACGGTGAATGGCGATCGCTATCGTTCGATGCTAACAAACTTTTTGTTGCCAAAAATGGAAGAACTGAACTTGGTTGACATGTGGTTTCAACAAGATGGCGCTACATGCCACACAGCTCGCGATTCTATGGCCATTTTGAGGGAAAACTTCGGAGAACAATTCATCTCAAGAAATGGACCGGTAAGTTGGCCACCAAGATCATGCGATTTGACGCCTTTAGACTATTTTTTGTGGGGCTACGTCAAGTCTAAAGTCTACAGAAATAAGCCAGCAACTATTCCAGCTTTGGAAGACAACATTTCCGAAGAAATTCGGGCTATTCCGGCCGAAATGCTCGAAAAAGTTGCCCAAAATTGGACTTTCCGAATGGACCACCTAAGACGCAGCCGCGGTCAACATTTAAATGAAATTATCTTCAAAAAGTAAATGTCATGGACCAATCTAACGTTTCAAATAAAGATGATTTATCTGGTCCATATCGAATTAACGATTAATTAAAATGGGATATATTTACCATTATTTAAATAAATAATATTTACAGTGTCAGAGGATATTTATTGCATTGGAAGAATGTATTAGGATCATGTATCAAAAATGTTTTCACATCTTAAAAAAAATATTTATACAAAGAATTTACATTTTGGCAAAAACATGAAAATACTGCTGATAAGTAAAGGGCGATTTTTTAGCTATTATATTTTTGGCAACACTGGTTTAAACAGATGACGCACGTTTCGTGTTTTGTTTCACCGTCAAACATCTTCAGTTTGGTCTATAATTTAACCATGAATCGTCTTACAAACGAACAACGCTTGCAAATTATTGAATTTTATTATCAAAATGCGTGCTCTGTTAAGAAAATTCATCCCGCGCTTCCATTTTATGGTCAGTTTAATCGACCCATTGAAGCGACTATTCGGGCTATTGTGACTGAATTTCGCACCAAATTTACATTGTTGGACATTAAACCACCAACACGCTTACGTAGAGTGCGAACTGAAGCAAATATCGCAGCTGTATCGGAAAGACCAGACGGATGGACCATTTGAGGCGCAGTCAAGTTCAACATTTGCATGAAATAAGCTTCAAACATTAAATTATATGGACTGTACTATATATTCTATTTCGTAGTAAAATTCTAACACGATTTACCCATATCCATCTGTCAGTCAGTCTGTTTGTTGAAAGCACGTTAGCTGCCGAACGAAATGAGCTAAGAGGATCACACGAGTACTATTTAGAATATTTCAGCATGTTTTTTTGAACATAATAGCTTATATTTACTTGATATTTGCAATTCGCATTCCCTTTATAGCATAAAAGGGCACCATAGAGTGATTATACCCTACACCACTTCGTGGACTAGGGTATTATAAGTTAGTTTCACGCCAAATGTTTGTAACACCAAGAAATAATTGAGCTAGACCCACCTTTAAGTATACGGATCGGCTTAGAATTACCAGCTGAATCGATTTAACGATGTCTGTCTGTCCGTCTGCTGTCCATCTAAACTTGTTCGCACTCTACAGGTCGCAAATGTGGTCCGATTCTCATGAAATTTGGAAGAAGTTATTTTTTTGGACCAAGGACGATTGGTATTGAATTTGGAGGAAATCGGTTCAGATTTAGATATAGCCCCCAAACAAATGTCGCTCCCGATTTGATTTTTTTCGTTCTAAAGAGTGATTTTTTTGAGGTTAGGATTTTCATGCATTAGCATTTGACAGATCACGTGGGATTTCAGACATGGTGTCAAAGAGAAAGATGCTCAGTATGCTTTGACATTTCATCATGAATCGTCTTACAAACGAACAACGCTTGCAAATTATTGAATTTTATTATCAAAATGCGTGCTCTGTTAAGAAAGTTCATTGCGCGCTTCCATTTTATGGTCAGTTTAATCGACCCACTGAAGCGGCTATTCGGGCTATTGTGACTAAATTTCGCACCAAATTTACATTGTTGGACATTAAACCACCAACACGCTTACGTAGAGTGCGAACTGAAGAAAATATCGCAGCTGTATCGGCCAGTGTTAATGATGACCACCAATTTTCGATTCGTCGCCGTTCGCACCAATTGGGTCTCTGTTACTCAAAAACGTGGAAATGCCAAAATTGGACTAAGCGGATGGACCACCTAAGACGCAGCCGCGGTCAACATTTAAATGAAATTATCTTCAAAAAGTAAATGTCATGGACCAATCTAACGTTTCAAATAAAGAACCGATGAGATTTTGCAAATTTTATGCATTTTTTAAAAAAAAAAAGTTATCAAGCTCTTAAAAAATCACCCTTTAGAAACCACATATTGTACCCGATTTTCTTTAAATTTGGCAAAACATCTTATAATCCAACTAGAAAAAACTATGCAAAAATTGGGTAAGATCGGTTCAGATTTAGATATAGCCCCATATAAATCTCGCTCCCGATTTGACATTTTCCGCCCTAGAAACTCCATATTGTACTCGATTTTCTTTAAATTTAGCACAACATCATATAATCAAACTAGAAACACCTATGCAGAAATTCGATAAGATCGGTTCAGATTTAGATATAGCCCTAATACAAATGTCGCTCCCGATTTGACTTTTTCCGCTCTAGAAACGACATATTGTACCCGATTTTCTTTAACTTTTGCAGAACATCTTATAATCCAACTAGAAACACGTATGCAAAAATTGGGTAAGATCGGTTCAGATTTAGATATAGCCCCCATACAAATGTCGCTCCCGATTTGACATTTTCCGCTCTAGAAACGACATATTGTACCCGATTTTCTTTAACTTTTCCAGAACATCTTATAATCCAACTAGAAACATGTATCCACAAATTGGGTAAGATCGGTTCAGATTTAGATATAGCCCCTATACAAATGTCGCTCCCGATTTGACTTTTTCCGCTTTAGAATCCTCATATTGTACCCGATTTTCTATAAAATTGACACAACATTTTATAATCGAAATAGAAACACCTATGCCGAAAGCTGGTATGATCGGTTCAGATTTAGATATAGCCCCCATACAAATGTCGCTCCCGATTTCACTTTTTCCGCTTTAGAAACCACATATTGTACCCGATTTTCTTTAAAATTGGCACAACATCTAAAAATCCAACTAAAAAAAACTATGTTGAAAGTGGGTAAGATCGGTTCAGATTTAGATATAGCCCTCATACAAAAGTTGCTCCCGAATGTTTAACCGATTTTGGCCAAACTTTACATATTACATTCCACCAATAAACATACATGGTGAAAGGGGGTCACATCGCTCCAGGTATCAATATACCCTCATACAAATGGCCTTTCCGATTTAACATTTTTTGTGAAATACATACATTTACAGGATTGAAAAATCCTTCCCGATTTCACTTTTTTCCCGGACCGACGGAAGTTTTTCAAATTTTGCAAATTATATTATATTTATATTTCATACTAAGAATACCTACTTTAAAAGTGATCTATATGGGCCCATTTTTTAATGTAGCGCCCTTACAAATGGGCCCCCATTTTAATTATTACCTCTCTAGGATCCACATTTTACATCGGAAGTTTTGAAATTTTGCAGATTATATTATATTTCAAGAATACATACTATGAAAGTCAAATATATGGGTCCATATTTTGATATAACCCCCATACAAATTAGGCCCCCATTCTACTCTAATACAGATCCAGATCCCATATCGCGCGTTGGACCTCGATACAATTTTGCATATCATATATATTTCAACTAAGAATACCTTCTTTGAAAGTGATCTATATGGAACCACTTTTTAATGTACAAATGATTCCATTTTAATTTTTACCCCTCAAGGACACACATTTTATATCGGATTTTTTTCAAATTTTGCAGATCATATTATATTTCAACTTTTCATACTATGAAAATCAAATATATGTGCCCAAATGGGGCCCCATTCTACTCTATTACTCCATGTTGTTATATGCCCCCTTTCAAATGTCGGTCCGATTCATCCTATTACTACTGTATAATTTGTATTTGTCTGCCGGAAAATTGGATGATAATTGATCATATTATTTAGAATATTCGTTAAATACTGTACAATTTTCTACATAAAATTGATCCCATGAAACACCTGGCTTTAGTAATAAAAGCGAGGTATATATGCAGGGAGTGGTGTAGGGTATTATATAGTCGGCCCCGTCCGACTTTATCCTTTCCTTACTTGTTTTTATTTGTAGGGGGCGAAATGGGATGAAAAGGGATAAAATAGTACCTATCAAACGAAAACAGGTACCTACCAAACGGCTACACCTAAAATAATGAAATTCGTTTCATTGAATGCGTAAAATAAAAAGGATTTTTAGAGGGGGTAAAATAGAAAAGGGGATACAAATTGTAGCAACCAAACGACCGCAGCTAGAGTCATGAAATTCGAAGTATACATTGCGTAGACACGAAAAATAAAAAGGTTTTTCCAAATTCGTACTGTCAAGGAGTACAATGGGTACAGATGGATAAAAATAGTACCAACTAAACGGCTACAGCGTAAATGATGAAATTCGGTGTGTTCATCACTCTAATATATATATATATATATATATGTATATATATATATATATATATATATATATATATATATATATATATATATATATATATATATATATATTAGACCGGTCCTTATTTATATGGACAAATTTATTTTCTCGAATATATGTTACGGCAAGCGCTAAAAATATTCCAAAAAGCATAAAAAAAATTTGACAACGATTGGATAATTTTTAGCCGTGCCCCAAGCACCTTTTTGTTTTTATTATGAGAAATAAGGCAAAAATAAATATATTTTTTATTTTATTTACATTTATTTGAAAATTAAGAATAAACTTAAATATTTTTATTAATTACATACTCATAGTAACATTAATATTATTTTAATTTAATAGTGAAGTCTTTTTAAAAGTGGGATAATTCATGTTATATTCTTTAACCACCTGAAAAAGGAATTGTTTCTCCTCTTCGTTGTGGGTTAATTTATTATTATAATCTGTAATGAATTTGGCGCCTCTTTCAGCTGCATCATTCACTACAGATAGGTTTTTACAAATTTGTGATCCGTGAGCGTAGTCAAATCTTTCATTCCAATCCGATGGATCGACTTGCAAAAATTCTTTTGAAATTTCTAAACGATCAAAGAATGCGTGTGTATTGGAATTTACAAAATCGCTTAAATCTTTTTGCGCAAATGTGCCGATATTTGTTGGATTAGTTATTATTCGCTTGCATTTTTCTGTATTTGCTTCAACATTAATTGCCTGAACCATTTTTTTTTAATTGCAACACTTACATTAGGATCGAAGAATGAAGGACCGACTGCTTCTTCCGACAAATACCACAAATGATTGCTGATTTTTTGTAGCAAAGCAAGAGCTAAGCCATAATATTTTTAATTAAATTTAAGTCTTGATTTGGTGCTTCAATTGCTTTAGTGCATCCAAACCAGGCTTTTACATAAATACGAACTACGAACAGACAGACACTACGTATACCGTTTAACTCTTGGTTGGTCATATTGAATTCATTACGAAACAAATACATTTTAAGTGCATAAATACATTTTGACATCCATCGAGCATGAGAAGTTGCACCAGGTATACGAAAGGTGTTAAAATTCGGCACCGTATCACCAAGAAAAGTGACAACTAATTGCAATAATTCTTTGTAGTCGCGTCTGCTATGAGCTTGTTTTAAGTTATCTAGACAGTAATTTAAAATTGTTCCACGTTCTTCAGCAGTCAATACTGTAATAATGTGTTCATCTTCTAAACAACTCTTGTAATTTAATTTGTCAATATTAATCCAGTATTTGCTAAATCGATTAAAATTAGCACTTCTGGACCGGCTGTAGTAGCCACTCTAATTTCAAACACTTTACGGATCAACAACTCGTAAATATGGTGTCTGCAGGGAAAATATAATAAATCGCGACCTAGTTTTCCTTCAAGCAGAGCAGCAGCACCGCTTTGAACTCCTGTATTATGAGCAGTTGTGTCGAAGCAGATTATTTGAACTAGATCAAGCATTTCATATTCATTTATTGAATTAAACACGGCATCTGATATTTCTTTTCCACTCGAAGATTTTAACTTTGGAATGCCAAGTAGTTTATCGATACCTTGAGATGAGACTATGATTGGCAAGCGGTCAACTTTTTCCCTGCCACTAATTTCTGGTAACATTGTACCATCCCAGTGCAAAACAAAACTACGTGGAATCTGGAAATAAAAACTCAAGTTTCTTAATTTATACTCAAAACATAAAAAAAGAAGCATAGGGAAACCCACATTACAGTACTTACATCAAAGTTTGCGGCAATGTTTTGTGCTGTTGTTGCACGATGCTTCTGACGCATTCGACGAATTGATGATCTATTTAGTATAAGATCTTCGATATCATAGCCCAACGCGTCAGCAGTTGCGCTTAGGATATGAACTGCAGCACCATCAGTGATTTTCCACTTATCCAAAGTTGAAAGCAGTCTTGGTGTAAAAAAAAATTGTTTTACCTCTGGAGATACCTGATATACCTGGATTTGGATTTGATACAGATGTTGATGCTACAACTTCAATATCGTTTTCGTCGTCAATGTCAATCATACCTGTTTTACAACAATAATTCTGATTTGCTTAAAAGATAGAATATTTAATTGTATACCTCTTTGAATCTGTTGTTCATATAACTCTTTTCGTTCATCTTCTTTTATTCGACGCTGGTTTTCTTGTTCTTTCTGGACTGCCTTTCGCTTTTCTTTCTGCATTACAATTTTATCCGTTCCTAGCATACAACCTGGTCTTCCTTTTTCTCGTTACTTTTTTAAGAACTCTTTGTCTTCTTGTATTTTAATTAATTCAAACGCGTTTGCATGTGCGATATCGAATAAATCATCTAATTTATCTTGAAATTCAGTTTCTTTCCTGTTTTGACATTCTGTTTTTCGACCATGATGCTTTGTAATATCTCTCCACTTGTTGTATAATTTTTCCAGCTTCTCAATGCAGTGTTTTTCATGGTGTGTTGGAATTCGTGCTTTTTGCCAAAACGTGCTGACCTCAGCAACAACTAATCTAGAACTTTCTCTTAAATTTAAGCCAACTATTCTTAAATTATAAAATAAAACTTGTAGCACTTGTTTTCTTCCTGGTAATTTAGCTCCAGTAATTTGGTGGTCCATTACGCCAATTAACATAATGTCATCATCCGATCGAAGTCTTTTGGTTGTCATCGCTTTAGATTTTTAATTTTAAAATGTATTTGTTCGTTTTGGATTTTCTATGAATTTAAAAAATAAAAAATATTAATATTTTAGGCAAAAAATATTTATTTTCTTCATACATTTATTTTTACCGGCTAAACTGTTGATTATATAGAAAAACGCTATATATGCCCATTTTAAAGGAATTCTAATTCTTAATTATTTTTCAATTTATTTAAACAAAATCGGACTAGTGGTTCTCGAGTTATGTCAAAAAAAGAGCACCAAAGGTGATAATTTCCCCTATATGATAGTAACTAACTTTAATGGCAAACAATTGTTGGCGGGGCACGCCTAAAAATTGTCCAATCAAGCTCAAATTTTTTTTGTGTATTTTTAGGTTCAAATAGAGAAGTTTTAGCGCTTGCCGTCATACGAATTCGAAAAAAAAGAAATAAGGACCGGTCTAATATATATATATATATATATATATATATATTCATAATTCATAATGCGAAGAAAAACTCGTATTGCAGATTTTCACTTTTTCAGATATTTCCGGCAAATGAACTCCGATTCTTATAACATTCAGCATAAGGATAAAGGAAATTTACTCATATTTTTATCTGCGTACCTACTTTTCAGAAGTTAACAAGAAGAAAATGAGTATATTGCGTTTAAAAAATCTGACTTTTTGTACAAAATGTATCATATCTTCCAAAGGATCAATTGGTATTTCGTTAAATGCTTTTGAAGAAAAAAGTTGCGTTGGTCCAAATTCAAAAATTTGTTCAAAATGATATTTTTAAAATATAATTTAGAAACAAACTATATTTGGCACAAACGTAGTTTTGGTGTCATAAAAAAGCTAATAAATCCCATTTCTAATAAAAATTTGAGTACAAAGTCTTTTAAAATGTGTTAAATAGTTTCACAAAGTCAAAATCTCAAAAAAGTGAAAATCTATCTATCTATCTACATATATATAAAAATCAATGTGTGTCTGTATGTTGCGTGTAGGACGCCAAATCAGTGGACCGATTCGCCTGACAATTTTACTGTATCTAACTTCTGGACAGAGGATAGTTCCTGGATATACTAAGTCATGAAAGGACAAAGGGAGGTGGTACGTCCAACACAAAATTACTCATTTTATATTCCAAAGCATGGGAAGTAGGGGAATAGGGAAAAATAAACCCGTGCAACGCCGGGTACAAAATACTAGTTTGTAATAAAAAAATAAAATTTTGTCGTTTGTATGTATAGTTGGTCTGTTAAGTTGTATGTCTTGTCATTTATTTTGGTTTAAGACCAAAGGTTGTGCTGAAGTCTTCAGCAGAACCCAAAAATTAGCAAAAAAGGCAAAGTGAGACCTTTATTGTTGCAGCTAAAAGTTGACTGCGCAGTTTCGATGGGCGCTACCCCATCTCATCAGAACTTTCGCAACGAATGTATGTCTTTGACTTAAATCAGGGTTCATATTAGTACCAGCGGTCACATATTTCAAATGAGAAACGCTGATAAACAAAATATTCCATCGAATTAAGTCGACACACTAAAAATCTCACTTTGCCAATTCAATGTTGTGCATGTGCTCGCATCGCTCGCAACAGTGCAAAGGTTGTTGTTGTACGTAATTCTATATTTTCGAAAAAAAAATTATTGAATTTTGGCCGATCGATTTTGATTCTGAACCACTGTGCGCAATTTATTCTTATTTATATTCGAAACAGCAAATAACAGATTCGTTGCCACTAGGTGGACTACTTTTACATTCGAGTTCATTAGTTTTAATATATTAACAATGTTCTATTTAGAGCTCTTTTAGCTCTTTCAAAAAAAGAATTTGGTACCATAAAATTAAAGCTGTTATATCCTCTATACATATGATGGGAAATTTGATATTTGGCACTGCTTTTATATAGGTTACATTCGCATGGAATATGGGCGATATTGCCACATCCCTTCTGGTACCTCCCACACAAAGTGGCATAATCTTTTTTTTCATTACCCTATGATAAATTCCTGATTTTCGATCCCCCTAGTGTTTACAATTGCATAACTTTTGAAAATCGGAAAATGAAGTTTTATTTCACTTATTTCGAAGTACAAATTTGCCAAATTTCATTAAAATCGGAGAACGTAAAGAAAACTTTCTAAGGAAATTATTTGATGTCACAACAAATTATTGATGCTATAGTACGCTTTTTTATATAATAAGTAGTTGCTGCAGTTGTAAAATCTAATTACAAAATATTTTTAATTTCTTCTATTAATATATCCAACGTTCTTGTTGTATGTATTTTCTTTTGGTTATAATAAAGTTATTATAGTACATTACACTAAGTATCTATGAAGAATGTGGAAATTTCAATGAAAAAAGTTGTGGTTATAACATTACTTATTGGTTCTGATGGAATATTACCAATCTTATTTCCTGTGTGTATGATTCTCAACTTTTACATTATTATTACAAACATTAGTGCCAAATATTAAAACCAAGTTTCACTACACTTAAGCACAAAATCTCCAAAAAGTTTGATCAGTTTCAATGTCCGTATTGTTAATAATTCGTAATTCGAATAAAAACAATTTTAAATAACAAACTTACCCACACTCAACACACACCATCAATCCTGCTCCACTGCAATAAAGTTACTACCAACACAAATTGTGAGTCGATGGTTTTTTATTTATTTATTGAATATTAGAGCACTTTGATAAATTATTACTTAGTTTTATGTTTAAGTAAGTACTTAGATATTTACAATAAAAACGGATAAGAAAAAATTGAAACTTAACAACGTTACATGAAATAACAATGGGAGTTCGCTTCAATAACCGCTTGAACTTTTAAAATTTTGCATTTTCCTTTCTTAATGTAGTACAATAAACTTTAAAGAAGAAAATATTTTCACAAGTCTTCAATAGAGCATACAAAGCCAGGATGATTGGATGAGAGAATGTTGCTTGGAGAATTCTGCTTAGTAAAGGGGGTAAGAAATGCTTTTTGATCAACAGAATGGGTGAGCGATTTCCGGTAGTTACTTATAAATGCATAGCTACTGAGTGAATGAATGAGCGTATGAATGAATGAACGAAGAGGAGTGGAATGCTGGAATATGCAATATTTATTTGTTGACTTAAACTTTTCTTTGTTTTTGTCAAAAAACAACAACAACAAAAACTCAGTAAGAAAAGTCTCCGGAACTTAAATACCCCGCCTGCTAGCACCACTCCTTAAGTGCAAGTGCTCTCTGCACAATCGTTTTCAAACTGAGACAAAAGTTGTAGAAAATTTACAGAAATGAAAAACCCTAAGAGCGTTGAACAAAATTAAGCTGAATTTGTTCGAACAGTAGGGGAAATAAATATAAGTTCACGTTTTAATTTACCAAGAACACAAGAACTCACTTAACAATTTGTTGCCTTGTATTCTTTGATTGATTTTGGATAAGTTGACTTCACACTCCTCAAATCGTATTCTCGTGTTCCTGGGTCTTCTATGAATTTCGAGATATGACGTCGTGAAATTAGTTTAAATCTAAAAGATTATTCCATATTAATTTCTGTTCCAAAATTTCAATAGTTGAAATATGAATATTAAAAAACACCTTTTTCATGTATTGATCATTCCAGGAGGAGTTTTCTAGCAACTTACCTACACAGACTATATAAAATAGAATCTGTCATTTCAAAATCCTCTAGAGCGCACAATTTTTTCCGTGCCCTTTGGAGTAAGAGTAATTCAAAAAATCATGTTCCATATGTTTATGGTATCAAATGTAGGTTCTGCTTCAATTGATTGAATACAACAAATACTTCATAATGTCGTCATTTATTCATAGATTTTTCTTCAACCTTGGACTGTTTTCTTCTTTAGGTTAGAATAGCCTAAAGATGATTTTAAAAATTAAATAAACGATTTTTTGCGATTATTTCCTATTTTTATATGGGTTTTCGAACCATTAAAGAATTTGTTTAATCATTTTCTTTCTCTTTTTTTCAACTTTTCTAAAACATTGCTTCCACGTGAAGGTATAATTGAAAGAATTGTAGTCCTTACCTCTACATTCTCTTTAAGTATATAATGTCAAAATGATAGCACAAATATTAAAAGTACCTACGACATAAATCGGAATTTTCATAGATTTTCGAAATATCGATTCTTTTCATGATTCTATGATTCAATTCCTTAACAATCGATGGTTAGACAGTTGAAATAGCTACGATTCTAATGCTGGAAAATTGGTGGTTTGACAGCTGAAAGATTTCCGAATCGAAACCTAAACAATTGGTGGTTAGGTTGTTGATAGAAATCCACTATTCGAACCTTAGAGTTTCAAGATTGGAACCTAAGAGATCCACCATTCGAGCTCTAAACAATCGACGGTCTGGTTGTTGATAGAGATCCACGATTCCACTCTAAACAATCAACGGTCTGGTTGTTGGTAGAGACCCACGATACCAACTCTAAACAATCGACGGTCTGGTTGTTGATAGAGATCCACGATTCCAACTCTAAACAATCGACAGTCTGGTTTTTAATAGAGATCCACGATTCGAACTCTAAACAATCGACGGTTGATAGAGATTCACGATTCCAACTCTAAACAATCGACGGTCTGGTTGTTGATAGAGATCCACGATTCCAACTATAAACAATCGACGGTCTGGTTGTTGATAGAGATCCACGATTCCAACTCTAAACAATCGACGGTCTGGTTGTTGATAGAGATCCACGATTCCAACTCTAAACAATCGACGGTCTGGTTGTTGATAGAGATCCACGATTCCAACTCTAAACAATCGACGGTCTGGTTGTTGGTAGAGATCCACGATTCCAACTCTAAACAATCGACGGTCTGGTTGTTGACAGAGATCCACGATTCCAACTCTAAACAATCGACGGTCTGGTTGTTGATAGAGATCCACGATTCCAACTCTAAACAATCGACGGTCTGGTTGTTGATAGAGATCCACGATTCCAACTCTAAACAATCGACGGTCTGGTTGTTGATAGAGATCCACGATTCCAACTCTAAACAATCGACGGTCTGGTTGTTGGTAGAGATCCACGATTCCAACTCTAAACAATCGACGGTCTGGTTGTTGACAGAGATCCACGATTCCAACTCTAAACAATCGACGGTCTGGTTGTTGGTAGAGATCCACGAATCGAACTCTAAACAATCGACAGTCTGGTTTTTAATAGAGATCCACGATTCGAACTCTAAACAATCGACGGTTGATAGAGATTCACGATTCCAACTCTAAACAATCGACGGTCTGGTTGTTGATAGAGATCCACGATTCCAACTCTAAACAATCGACGGTCTGGTTGTTGATAGAGATCCACGATTCCAACTCTAAACAATCGACGGTCTGGTTGTTGATAGAGATCCACGATTCCAACTCTAAACAATCGACGGTCTGGTTGTTGATAGAGATCCACGATTCCAACTCTCAACAATCGACGGTCTGGTTGTTGATAGAGATCCACGATTCCAACTCTAAACAATCGACGGTCTGGTTGCTGATAGAGATCCACGATTCGAACCATAGAGATCCACGATTCGAACCATAGAGATCCACGATTGGAACCATAGAGATCCACGATTCGAACCATAGAGATCCACGATTGGAACCATAGAGATCCACGATTGGAACCATAGAGATCCACGATTCGAACCATAGAGATCCACGATTGGAACCATAGAGATCCACGATTCGAACCATAGAGATCCACGATTGGAACCATAGAGATCCACGATTCGAACCATAGAGATCCACGATTCGAACCATAGAGATCCACGATTCGAACCATAGAGATCCACGATTGGAGCCATAGAGATCCAAGATTCGAACCTTAGAGATCCACGATTCGAACCTTAGAGATCCACGATTCGAACCTTAGAGATCCACGATTCGAACCATAGAGATCCACGATTGGAACCATAGAGATCCAAGATTCGAACCATAGAGATCCAAGATTCGAGCCTTAAAGATCCACGATTCGAGCCTTAGAGATCCACGATTCGAACCATAGAGATCCACGATTCGAACCATAGAGATCCACGATTCGAACCATAGAGATCCACGATTCGAACCATAGAGATCCACGATTCGAACGTTAGAGATCCACCATTCGAACCTTAGAGATCCACGATTCGAACCATAGAGATCCACGATTCGAACCTTAGAGATCCACGATTCGAACCATAGAGATCCACGATTCGAACCAGATTCACAATTCGGACACTAAACCTTTGAACCTTGAATGATCTATGGTTAGATAATGAAAGATCCACACCTAAAACTTAAACGATCTACAATTGAAGCTTAAACAATCCACGATTAAATTGTTTAAAAATTCACGATTAAACCTTGAAAAATCCACTTTTAGAATTGTTTTGTCTGAGTGTATGAACTATACAACTTCACCGAAATTAACTTGAAAATCCAACCCAATAGTCCTCAAAATTACCCTAAAAGGAACCCTAAGAGTGTCATAAAAGTGACTTCGAATGCTGCACCTAAAGTTTCGCTTTGTTCTCGTATAACAGCGACAAAAACAGCTGGACGGTTGTCCTTCTGGTACTACCAGGATCAGGTGTTTCGCTGTTAACAAAAAGATATGGCTGTTCACTTGTCAAGATAATAAACAAATCAAAAGCAAAAAAGCATGGCATTAAGCAACAAGATGACACTTTTCATTGATGTGATTTATTGGCGGGGAAATTTTTCTAAGTGACGCATTGTTATCGTTTTTGTCAAAACTTTAAACCCGTTTGTCTTACTTTAAAATTCGAATGTTCATACGTAAATAAACATCGATGGAACAAACACTAATCGACGATTAGTTGTACAATCGCTTTACTTTCAACTTTCCCTTTAAACGATTCTTGCTCTTTTCGCCACATGATGGCGCATGAATAATGTTTATTAATGATAACGTTACTCATCCGCCCGGTTATCCCATTAATCGTGATATTGGTGGCGTATGAATTATGTTTGTTAATGATAATATTACTCATCCGCCCGGATATTCTATTAATCGTGATAGGAAGTCATTTTAAAATCAATTACGATTTAATCTGCTATCAAGTAGTTTCTATTTGATTAATATACGAAGTTTGCCGCAACTGTTGATATACGCAAAGTTGGAATAAATACGTTGCGAACGTTAAAATGTAGACGAGACTGCCAGACGGACGAATGGACATGATTCAATATCAGGTTTGCCAAATGTAGGGCATTTTACGATATTAAAACGCAAAATACTAAAATGCGGACAGGCGATTTTAGTAAAATATTTAGAGATTTTTTTATTTTTTTAATGTATTTTGAAATATATTTATTAAATTTTAATTTAAAAAATATATATAGAAATGGCATTGACCACCCTGAAAACTATTAAGTAATTGAACTTCGAATTGTCGAAAGTTACTCACATTTTACTTGGAATGTGCAACGACTTTGCATTTTGAATTGGACAATGAGACGAAATTTTAGGACCCAAATAGATCTTTCTACTCCAAAGAGCTCGAAGCATTCCTCTATTGTCTAAATTTTTCTCTACATATACCCCATTCAAATATACTCCCTGATTTTATTTCTTACCACAATAGAATGTAAATAGTAATGAGTTAGATAATTTTCAGCTTTTATTTTGTAGGTTTTGGTTTAAACTTTTGAATTTTTGGGGATCTAATATTTTGGTTATATAGAAAAGCTTGCTTAAACGAGTATTTTCCAAAAACACCTCGAGTCTTAAGTATAGTCTTGGAAGCGTTCCACGTTTTGTTCGCTTTAAATGATATGTACGCTACTACCCAGCAGTTTGAGTGTCTAAAAATTTGAAACAGTTTCAAATATTTTTTGCAAGAATGAACATTTATTTGTGTCGTCTACTGTATTCGTTTGTATGACTGTGTCTGCCTCTGTGTGTGTTTTTCTCTGTCGTAAAAGAACAAAATGAGTTTTGCGTTTGTTTGTTTGTTTATTTGTCTGTGTGTTTTGAAAGTCATTTTGAAAACTGCTAAAAAGCCAAAATACTGCGTTGATACTTCCCTGTTCCCGGTTACCAACTTAAAAGGAAATACACACAAATGCACACTTCTACTAATACAAGCAGACGTACACCGCTCCCACACACCCTGTGACACTTGCACACACTTACAATTTACAGCTTCTAACCGACAATTTCTGGGAGTGTCTCAGCGCAACTGAGTAGTCGTTTATAGTTAAACCGAGAAACTATGTTTATGTAAAACTCTAAAACCATGTGACACAATGGGACGTAGGGTTGGAAAACTCGAGACGAAAACAAAGATTATAATGTAAAAGGGTGACTCTTTTAGATTTTTAAATGCTAAATTAGTATTTACAAACTCTATAAATATATTTAGTAAACATAATTTTCAGGTTATCTTAACTTTAAGACAGTCAACAAACAACTACAAACATTCCTAGAGAATCGACTTTAAAATCATAAAAATTAATTATATTACCATTTTTATTTTTTTTTTATTTTTGAATTAAATAAATTTTTTTTAAATCACCACCTGCCCTTCTACACAGCATTTTGTACTAACAAAAATTTCTAAATTGGGCAAAAAACGGAATCTCAACGGAATTCCTGATCGTCATAAAATCCTCAGTTGATCTAGCCGTGGGTAAAATAGGTCCAGGTAGAAAAAATGTTTCCTAATAACCTCCAATAATAAGAGTATTTAACAGAATAGCTGAATGGGAAAAATATATTCGTACTTTTAGGTATTAAACGAACGGCTGCGGTTTGTACATTTCTCGGACTAAGTAGATGTGCAAAAATGGGTTTTCAAACAACGTACTATTAGGGCAAAATGGTGATAAAAACGAATATTCATGTGATCATAGAATTCAGTGTGCATGATCCTCTGGATGTGCGTAAGATTGGAATTACAAATAAGTGAAATCGGGTTTCCTCTAACAACGAATGAAAATACCGACAGCAGTCAACTGCATTGAGACATACTATTTCATAAAATCAATACCAAAAACTGTTTTAATGGATAACTCTCGTTATGGAAATTTAAGTCGATCACACCCGCTCATATGTTCAATTAAAGGTAATTATGATGGCTACGTATGTTGGGAATTTCACTTTTACATAGAAACATTGGTTTATGAACAGTCTCCAAAAAATTGAGAAATATAAATTGGAAAAAAATATTTTGTTTTATTTTTAATAGATAATATTCGAATGAAGAAAACACACACGAGGCTGTTCCTTCCTACACCACTATTTCTGTGCGAAAGCAAAATTCACAATATTTATCATAATAACTTTAAGTTTTAGTAAAAAAATACTTATTTGTAAGAAATTTAAATATAGATTAGAAAACCAAACTACAGAAATGCTATATGTATCCAATCGACAATATTTTTATATAATAGTAAACATAATAGAATCCATAACGTTTTTGACCTCGATAGCTTGGACTGTTTCGAAAGTTGTTGTATGTATTCTTCTCTATACGTATTTTTGGAAAAAAAATTTAACAAGTTATGACCAATGAAAAAATGCGATTTTATTCAAAAAGGTAAAGCAATACTTTACCAATTTTAATGTAATATATCTCGTTTCGAAGGTAACTATATTTACTTCTAAATTATTGTAGTTGTATGCTATCACCGACTTAGATGTTTCAAAGTTTTTATAATTTTATTTCTTTTATTTTTTTTTTTCGACACGATTACACTAATCTATGCTTTGAAATTTTAAAGTTGTTTTCTTAGACCGTGTGAGTTTGGAAGTGGTGAAATTATGGGTACCATTTTTTAAGATTTTTTTATTTTTATACCCTCCACCTAAGGATGGGGGTATATTCACTTTGTCATTCTGTTTGTAACACCTTAAAATATTCATCGGATACCAAATAAAGTATATATTCTGGGTCATGGTAAAATTCTAAGACGATATAGCCATGTCCGACTGTCAGTTGAAAGCACACTAGCTTCCGAACGAAATGAGCTAGGAGGTTAAAATTTTCCCTAAATGTGTCCTATGGTTGCAGATCGGTTGGGATTGAAAGTGGGCGAAATCGGCCCAGAGGGAAAAATTGTTCCCTCACAAGGACTGAAGAATACCCCTAATATTTAGAGTATTTCAACATGTTTTTTGAATACGTTTGCTTGTAAAGGGTGATTTTTTAAAAGCTATAGGAAAGTTTTTCAAAAAAACACATAAAATTCAGAAAAATGCATGAAATCTTTATTTGAATCGATAGTACGGTCCATTTAATTTAATGTTTGAAGGTTATTTCATGCAAATGTTGACCTTGACTGCGCCTCAATAGTCCATCTGCTTAGTCCAATTTTGGCATTTCCACGTTATTGAGTAACAGAGGCCCAATTGCTGCGAACGGCGACGAATCGATAATTGATAGTCATCATTAACACTGGCCGATATAGCTGCGATATTTTCTTAAGTTCGCACTCTCCGTAAGTGTGTTGGTGGTTTAATGTCCAACAATGTAAATTTGGTGCGAAATTTAGCCACAATAACCCGAATAGCCGCTTCCTAAAATGGAAGCGCGCGATGAACTTTCTTAACAGAGCACGCATTTTGATAATAAAATTCAATAATTTGCAAGCGTTGTTCGTTTGTAAGACGATTCATGGTTAAATTATAGACCAAACTGAAGATGTTTGACGGTGAAACAAAACACGAAACGTGTGTCAGCTGTTTAAACCAGTGTTGCCAAAAAGATAATAGCTAAAAAATCACCCTTTATTTACTTGATTCCCCTTATAGCATAACATTCCCCTTATAGCATAACAGCACACCATAGAGTGATTTTTATTTGTAGGGAGCGAAATGGGACAAAAAGGGATAAAAATGTACCTATCAAACGACAACAGCTAGAAACACGAAATTTGGTGTGTACATTCCTCTAATAGAGTAGATACATAATATAAAAGTATTTTTTCCAAATTCGTACTTTTAAGGGGTTAAGTGGAAATAGAGGGATAAAAATATACATTCCTCTGACTAAGTAGACACGAACAATCAAAAGGTTTTTCAAAATTCGTACTTTCAAAGGAATTCAATCGGAGCAGAGGTCTAAAAATAGTACCAGCTAAAAGGCAACAGATAGAATGGTGAAATTCGGTGTGTACATTCCTCTAATTGCAGAGACACGTAAACTAAATAGATTTTCGAAAGTCGTACTTCCAAGGGGTAAAATGCGAAAAATGGTATAAAAATGGTACCAATCAAATGACCGCAGCTAGAATCATGGAATTCGGTGTATACATTCCTCTAACTTTACGTGTCTAGTAAAATAAAAAGATTTTTTCAAAATCTTATTTTATTTTGTTGCTTTTATGACAAAAAATGGCAGAATCATGAAGTTTTCTTCTACGTGAGAGATAATGCATTTTCAAAATTTATACTTTTGAAATTTAAATAGGATGGAAATACATGCAACCAACCAAATGACTGTAGTTGAAAACACATTCTCTATCCCCCAATAAAGGGTATTAATGATTGCTGCCTTATATTTACTTTATGAATTGAATTATTATTTCGATTATATATATACATAGTATGGCTGTTTTTCTTGACGCCGCACAGTAGCGCCCGTAGAGCAAACGAGGTTGCAAAAATCAAAATTTTCATGAGCGCCGACGAAGTTTTGAATAAACCCATGTTATAGGAAACTTTTCAACGATTTCAAATCTGCCACTCTTAATAATATCACATTTTTAGTTTAGAAGATATAGCCGTTCAAAGTTGACCGACTTTCGGTTTTCAAAAAAACACACAATTTTTAGTGAATTTGTTGCGATTTCAGGTGTAATATCACGAAAAATAGGTAACGAATTGCCTTATTTTTTGTTTGTATTGATTGATGTATTTATTAAATGTATAATGATAAAAAAATTAACTGTTTGCTTTGTGTTTCTCCTGGTAAATCACTATTTACTTTGTGTTTCTCCTGGTAAATCACTATTTAAAATCTATCCGTTTTTTCACTATTTTTCAACTTTGACGGAAAATAAAAAAATCTATATTTTTCTATATTTGCCATATTTGCAAAACCTGTTCATTGATTATTTCTTTACATAATTCAAAAATTTTAGCTGCCCGTACGTGCCCGTTTGGCTTCTAGAGGTAAAAAAGGTTAAAAAGACATGGTTGCATAAATAGTATGGCGTCCATCCCTTATATGTTTTGACTGACAGTAGTTTGATCTAATAGTTTGAAAAAAACTACTCATTGAAATTAGCAGGTACGTACCTCACTTAAACAATACTTTGGCGTACAAATGGTCAAGAACAATATTGACTTATGGTCCCTACAGGTAGGCACAAATCTTATTTGGACACGTGCATAATATCAAAATTGCATTATTCAGCTTAAATCCAAATGTATGCAGGGAACAGGCAAATTTTTCGGCATGGTAGCATAAGCCTATATATTGCAAATGGTCAAGAACAATATTGACTTATGGTCCCTATTTTTATTTTTAGGCATTGTAGCATAAGCCTATATATTGCAAAATAAGGATAATGCCTGCATTACTCTATGACTGAAAGTTGGCGCAACAATTACTGAAACCATTAAACAATTTAACAATTTATCGTGAAAAGATTGGGAACGATCTTAGATGTTTTAAACTGCAAAGAAAATGTCAATTCTACAAAATATGGAGAATATGCGTCGAAAACTGCATCTCTTTTAGCAGAAATGTATCCACAGAAGAAGTTGACCCCGACCGTCCATAAAATATTGGCGCATGGCAAAGATATAATTGAGTACCAGTCTTTGCCAATTGAAGAGCTTTCTGAAGAAGCACAGAAGTCTCTTAACAAATTTTATAAAAAATATAGATTGCAGAACACATTCAAAGCATCAAGGGTAAGGCAAAATGAGGACCTCTTCAACATGTTGGCAGCATCTTCCGATCCACTTATTTCTTCCCTGCGGCATGTGAAGTCAAGAATAGAGTTAGAAAATAATTATAGTTTAGAAATGGTTAGTCTTTTAGATATACCTTCTCTTACGAACTGTGATGAATATTTTACAGAAAATTGAAAAAATGAATTTAAAAAAAAATGTTTTTTTTTTTAATTTTAAAATTTTTAACACAAAATAATTTTTTCAAAAATAGTTTTGAGTGAAATTTTAACATTTTATTTAGTCTTAAGGCTAAATAAAATGGCTGTTTTCCAGTCTTAAAGGAAAACAGCCTTATTATCAATAAAAATTTTGTATTTTTAAATATTTTTATTTTGGTTTGGTTGTATAAAAAAATGTAACATCTTCCTATAATATATTCGTAAAAATAGAACCCATCATTTCAGAACTTCTAAATTCACACAGTCGCTAAAAAGACACCTCACTACTTCAAATCCAAGCTGTCGAGGAGTGACTCAATAGTAACAAAAATCTCAATGCATTATCAATATCATAATTCCCTCAATATACTGGTTATAATGTGGAATGCACTCTAAGGTGGAGGGTATAAAAGATTCGCCCCTGTCGAACTTAACGGCCTTTTTACTTGTTTTTATTTACTAAATTGGACGGTCGTCACGGGTCAATAATCATGATATAGTCAGACAATAAATGTCACCATGTCAATTGTAAATAAATCTGGATTCTATAGAATCTCTTTTGTATGAATATCCAAGTAAAGGTCGAAAAAAGCAACCAAAACAATTAGTTAAGAATTCTATCTAAAGCTCATGATAATAAGCATTAACCTTTATTCTTTCTGACCATCTGTGCCCCATCAAAATTTTCCAAAGACAGGTTAAAAATGATGTGTCGCCACAGAAACGAAATAATTAAATTATCAAAAAAAAAAACAAACTGTGCTTCATAGTATAGGAAGAATGCTACATTTGTCTGCAGCAACGTGATCCATTCAAAGAATTCTTCTCTTTCAGGGTATTGGTTCAAATTGAAATATATATTTAGAATGAGAATATTTAGACCATTGTGTCATCAGACAAAGAGTAATGCATTGGGAATAATTTACAAGTATGTGTGAGTACGTGCATACATACAGTCACAGTTACGCATAACACACCTTCGTTCATTCATTCATTCATTCATTGGGGCGGAACTTGACTTTGGTCCACTGCAGTGGGAACAGTGCCAAACGGTTCCAGCACGGACAAGTGGCAACAAATGGGGAAACGTAATAGTAGTAAGTAATTATCAAACAGAGAAAACGGGTCTTCTTCTTGACTTGAGCAAACAATCAACAAAGATCAGATGCTCCTGCCGCTGCTGGTGGTGGACTGATGCTACTGCTACTGCAACTACTGTGCCTTACGGGTATTTTACTATCGTCCGACTGCCTTCTACGGCTGCGGCTTGCTGAACTGTTGCTGCTTTAGCTGCTATGGCAGCTATGACTGGAGCCTTTGATGCTGATGCTCTTATGCCTGCTGCAGGTAGTGCTGCTGATTCTACTCCGGCCACCGCATGATGTTGGATGTCTTGTTTGCTCGCGATGGGGGTGGGTGGTGTAGGCGGATGGAATAGGTGAGAGCCGTAACGTATACCACCGGCATGATTAAAGAATGGTAGTGCGTTGCCGGCAGCTCCAATTTCCGGTCTTGTTTCGTACGAAGGACCATGTCCGTGTCCAAACGGCTGCAGCAAGACATTTGTAAACGATGTCACTTTACTCGGTATTCCCAGTGGAGCAAAGGCGGGCTGTAAAGCGTTAGAGACCAGTGGGTGGTGGTAGAATGGTGACCCTCCAATGTGTACACCAGGCGCAGCTGGCGCCAGTCGGACGAACGGTACGGGCGTGGGACCATGTATGCCCTGCGAATGATGGAAGGGCAAACCATTTAAATGCTGTACAATTGTTGTTTGCTGTTGAGGTGCCTGCTGCAATTGCAGGCGATGCTGGTGTGGATGCAGGTGAGGATTAAAATGCAAGTGTTGAACCTGCAGTTGGGATTGGGGCTGGTGCTGGGGCGGTTGCTGTAGAAATTTAAAATGTTTTTGTTGCTGGGGCTGTAAATACTGCACCAGATAGTCGGGATTGTAGTGCACGGCCGGTTCATAGGAATGTCCCGCAGCTGGGGCTGGTGCTGATGGCGGTGCTGGTTGGGATGGTATTGCGTGAATTGTCTTTTGTGCCGGTTCTTGTGGAACTGTCAGCACTTGTAATGGTTCTTGCTGGTGGTGGTTGTGTGCTGGGTGTGCTTGGTGTACTTGGTGTGGATGTGGGTGTGCGTTTGTGACTTGCTTTGCCTGTTCATAAGGAACCAGTGATCCATGTTGGTAAGCTGTGGGATTTTCGGAGCCACCTCCACCCGATTGCTGTTTACCTACATTTAATTGGTGCTGCTGTTGTGGATCAATCTGTATGTGTTGCACCTGCAGGTGCACAACACCCGCTGCAACCGCAGCTTGCTGGTGATGGTGCTGCTGCTGTGTCGGCTGCTGCTCTTGAATTTGATATGCTTTAATTGCCGGCACAGGAGGGGGAGAAGAGAGAAGAAGAAAAAAAAGAAAAGTAAAGTAAAGGATTAAATTGCATTTTGTTGAAGTACTCTTGTGTATATATTGTGTGAGATTAGCAAAGTTCAATTTAATATTTTTTGTTTTAATTACACAAAAATCTCAGAATAATTTTGATTCTGAAATACATGTGTATGTGTGTTGTATGTGTTCTAATTGCATGAAAAATAGTTTATTTTAAAACTTCCATCATACTGCGACGCAGAAAATAAGCGCGACACATATTCATTGTTTTTCATAGCCATCGATTTATAATCTCTGGTTGAATCGTTTTAGCTATGTTCATTATTATAACAATATACCACAAAAAATCCGCCCTGGAAAGCACACATTTTACCCGATTTACTCAAGAAATTTGACACAACAACTTATATTTCAAATAGAAACATTTACGGGGAAAATGAAATTTCGCTCTAGAAACCATATATTTTCACCGATGTTCTTCAAATTTGGCAAAATAGATTATTTCAACTAGAAACACATCTTTTCAGGTTTTAGTATAACCCTCATACAAATTTAACTTTTTTCTCTCAGACACATATATTTACAGATTTTAATGTAATTTGGAGGAACACATTATATTTCAGATGGGATTCCATTGTGAAAGTAGATCATATAGAAAAATCGTTCCCGATTTCACTTTTTCCCCAAATTCAATTGTAATGGGATAGAAGATGAAGTGTTTCATATAATCGGCCACGCTCGACTTTAGCTTTACCCCTCTTTGTTATAATCATTTTAAGGAAAGCTCGTTTTTATACCCTCCACTCGGGTATTTGTTTGTAACACCCAAAAGTAAGCGAGATAGACCCATCGTCTATTATACAGATCGACTTAGAATCTCTTTCTGAGTCGATTTAGCAATGTCCGCCTGTCTGTCCATCTATTGCTGTAATAAACGTACATGTCGCAATTATTGTCCGATCTTAACAAAAAATTGGCATATGTAAGTTGTGTGGGCCAATGACGAACGCTATTTATTTTAAGTAAATCGGTTCGGATTTAAATATTTTGACTTTTTCCGCTCTAGAAACCACATATTTTAATCAATTTGCTTCAAATTTGGCGCAGTACCTTATAATTAAGCTAGAAACATCTATGGTAAAAATGGATCAGACCGTTTCAGATTTAGATATATCCCCCATACAAATGTCGCTCCCGATTTGACTTTTTCCGCTCTAGAAACCACATATTTTGCACGATTTGCTTCAAATTTGGCGCAGTACCTTATCATTAAGCTAAAAACATCTGTGGTAAAAGTGGGTCAGATCGGTGAAGATTCAATTATAGCTCCCATACAAATTTCGCTCCAGATTTGACTTTTTCGCTCTAAAAACTACATATTTTAACCAATCTTCTTCAAATGTGGCAAAACACATTATATTTCAAATAGAAACACCTATGGTGAGAGTGGTCCACTTCATCACAGGTTTTTATATAACCTCATACCCGATTTAACTTTATTCTCTCAGACACATACCTTTATAGATTTTGATCTTATTTTAGAGGGAACAAGGTGTTACAAACGGAATGACAAAGTAATTATACCCCCATCCTGGAGGTGGAGGCTATAATGACAGAGAATCTCCACGGATCGGAGAAATTTGGAAACGTTAGAATTCGGATTTTTATTATTTACTTGACCCTATATCAAAACGTGGTTTTATATGCTCTGGTTTACTTTAAATTCATCACAGGTAAAATATAAAACTCAGTGTAAACAAGTAAGAAGGCGTTAAGTTCGGCCGGGCCGAATCTTATATACCCTCCACCACGGAATCCATTCCACAGTATTACCAGCAGATTAAAGGATGTCGACTTTACATAGAAGTACAGTACCATATTACCAAAATTGTGATATTTTTATGAACATTACTATATTTGTTTACTATTTCATACTATAATGTATACTTATGCGCACTGTTTGAAATCGACAATCAGTCGCCATTAGAAAGAAGCATTTTCAGATACAGACAAAGTGATAAGAAAAGTATAAATTTAAAAGATATCCCCATTCGCCCCATTCTCCGCCCAAATGTAAAAATTTCGAAAAAACCCTTTTTCGAGTATTCATAGTCAGAACGTATACACCGAATTTCATGCGGTTTGTTAGGTCCAATTTTTATCCCTCCTTTTAATTATATCCCTTAAAAGTACGAATTTCGAAAAATCCCTCTATTTGACGTGTCTGTGCAATTAGACGGATCTGCACACCGAATTTCATGATTCTAGCTGTTGTCGTATCATTGGTATCATATTTTATACCTTTTTGTCCCATTTCGCCCGCTAAAACATTTATTTTTTTGTGGTGCTTCCAAGCTACAAGAGGAATGTCCGCAACAAATTTTAAATGTATGAAAATCAGAAATTTAATTACTAAGCCAAGGCTACCAATATTTGTATACTATGTATATATATAATGGAAATAATACTTCAATTCATAAAGTAAATATAAGGGAGCAATCATAAATACCCTAAATATTGGTGGATAGAGAGTGTATTTTCAGCTACATTCGTTTGGATTGTTGTATTTCCATTCTATTTTAATTTCAAAAGTATAAATTTTGAAAATACCTTGTCTCTCACGTACGCAGTATAAGACAACGTCATGATTCTACCATTTTTTGTCGTAAAAGCAACAAAATAAAGTACGAATTTGAAAAAAAATGTATGTGGCTATGCAGTCAGAGGAATGTATACACCGAATTCCATGATTCTATCAGCGGCCATTTTGTTGGTACCATTTTTATCCCCTTTTTCCAATTTTGCCCCCTCAAGAGTACGACTATCTAAAATCTATTTATTTTACGTATCTACACAATTAGAGGGATGTACACACCGAATTTCATCATTCTAGCTGTATTCGTTTAGTTGGTACTATTTTTATCCCCTGTAGCCATTGTATCCCTTGAAAGTACGAATTTGGAAAAAACGTTTTATTTTTCGAGTCTACGCAGTCAGAGGAATGTATACTCCGAATTTCATGATTCTAGCTGCGGTCATTTGGTAGGTACTATTTTTATCCCCTTTTTCCATTTGAACCCCAAAAAGTACAAATTTTGGAAAGTTCTTTTATTTTACGTGTCTCGCAAACAGAGGAATGTATACATCGAATTTCATTATACAAGGCGCAGCCGTTAAGTTGGTACTATTTTTATCCCTCTATCCCCATTTATCCCTTAAAAGTACGAATACATTTATATTATGTATCTACTCTACTAGAGGAATGTACACGCCAAATTTCGTGTTTCTATCTGTTGTCGTTTGATAGGTACCATTTTTATCCCTTTTTGTCCCATTTCGCCCCCTACAATTAAAAAACACTCTATGGTGCCCTTTTATGCTACAAAGGGAATTCGCATTGCAAATATCAAGTAAATATAAGCTAATATGTTCAAAAAACTTGCTGAAATACTCTAAATATTAGGGGTATTTTCAGTCCTTGTGAGGGAAAAATTTTTCCCTCTGGGCCGATTTCGCCCACTTTCAATCCCAACCGATCTACAACCATAAGACACATTTAGGCAAAATTTGAACCTCCTAGCTCATTTCGTTCGGCCGCTATCGTGCTTTCAACAGACAGACAGACGGACATGGCTATATCGTCTTAGAATTTTACCACGACCCAGAATATATATACTTTATGGGGTCTCCGATGAATATTTCAAGGTGTTACAAACGGAATGACAAAGTGAATATACCCCCATCCTGGAGGTGGAGGGTATAAAAATGAACAACAAATTTGGGGATGATTTTTTTATAAACGCTAACTTAAACCATGAACCGGTGAGATCCCCTGTCAGTCACTACATATGTCCTGACATATAACTTCTGGTGGCAAATCTGAAATTGTCCTTAAAAAAGAAAATGCAACACCATTTCCAATTGCTATTGAGAAAATTGCATTTGAAATTTCTGTTTTCCAACATGCAACACATTTCCAATTGCTATTGGGGAAATTGCATTTCAAATTATTTTTTTCTATTTCAATATTTCATGAAAATTCCAAATGAGATTTAGAATTTCCGGTACAAATGTAGAAAATTCCAATTAACAGCTATGGTCCATGCAATAAATCGTCACGTAAATAACTTCAAGAACTTCACACCATACAACAATTATGCCAAGGTAGGAACATTCTCAAACTCAAATGGAATTTTCTCAATTTCATTTGAAATTTTCTCAATTTGAAATGAAAATTCCATTTTTATTTATAATTTTCTCAATTTAAAATTGAAAATTGTTTATTTTAATTGGACTTTTCCCAATATGATATGGAAACTCTCAATTTCAATTGAAATTTTCTCAATTAGAAATGTATAATCTTAATTTCAATTGGAATTTTTTCAAAACCATTTTTCTTAATTTCAATTTGACATTTCTCAATTCAATTGGTACTGGTGTCTACATAGAATGAAGTCAAATTGGAAATGATATTTATAAGGGGAATATATCTTAATCTGAACCTCTTTCTGGTCATTCGAGAGATTCCTTCCCTGACCCAAAAAACGGGATCTAACCCGATCGGTGTTTTCTACACGTAGGGTATGAAAAAAGTCTTTGTATACCTTCCATACCCAAGGAAAACGGAATAAATGAACGAGTTCTGCGGTGAAGAATTGAATCTTTTGAGCCGTATTCAATCGGAGCCATGCGAAAAACGAAAACAAAAGCATCGACTCAAACAAATAAACGAATTGAATAGAAGAGAATGCAAGTAATTACCATAAAGTGGTGGCGATGTTGCAACCTGTGAATGCTTCAATGGCTGCTGAGATAGTTGCTGCTGTTGCCCAGGGTGTTCGTGCTGCTGCGGGGGTTGATAGTAAAACAATTGAGGTGATTGTGATTGCTGTTGCTGTTGCTGCTGCTGCTGTTGTTGGTGCTGTTGCTGTTGTTGTTGCTGCTCTTGCTGTTGCTGATAGGCAACTTGTTGTGGCGTGGGACGTTGATAAAATTGAGCTGATTGTGCGGCAGCTAGAAGAGCACTAGCTGGTATTTGTATATACTGTTGGATATAGCCAGGTGGTGGGGCGTGCTGTTGTTGTTGTTGCTGCTGCTGTTGTTGTTGTGGCCCCGCAGCTTGCACATCATTGACAGCTGTCGGGCCAAAACGATGAAAAGGACGATAAGTACCCTGATGGTCTCGAGCTAAAGGACCGGCTGTAGAATAAGCCGGTTGAACAGCAATGGCATACGCTTGCAGGGGCTGTTGTTGTTGTGCATTGTGTGGTTGCAAATGAGATGGCTGTTGTTGTTGCTGCTGAGATTGTTGCTGTTGCTGCTGCTGCATCTGTTGTTGCAATTGACGCAGATATGACATTGGTATGGCAATAACATATTGCACTTGCTGCGGCCGTTGATGGTGTACTACACGTCCTCCTCCTTGTTGTTGCTGTGGCGATGGTTGTTGTAGATATTGTGCAGGTAAACGTTCATAATTAAATGCAGCATTATGAGCAGTGACATAAGGAATATCCTTTTGTTGGTTTCCATTATTCTTAGCAGCAACTCGCACAAACTGCTTCGGCTGTTGCTGTTGCTGTGGCGGTGGCTGTTGTTGCTCCTGCGGCTGGTGTTGTTGCTGCTGCTGTTGGTATATCGCTTGACTGTAAGGTCTCTGATAAGCTGCTCCCTGGGCCTGACGATTTATTGTCTCATCCTTTGTCGCCAAAGCATCATGTGCTGTAAACTGTTGTTGTTGTTGCTGCTGCTGCTTTTGATGTTGTTGACGCTGCTGTTGGCTGCCGCCTCCATCGTTAGTCGTCAGTTGGTTTTTATCGTAATACGTTGCCTGCAAATGAATGAAAGTAATTATTATAGACTTAATGGGTTTTTTCGCATCGTTCTCTCTCTTCTTCTGCCGTCATAATTTCCATGCTTGTGTTTCCACTTGATGGTATTTAATATTTTCGCTACGACCTCCTCCTTATGTTGCTACATTGTTTTAAATATTCATTATAAATACTTCAAAATGCTATTAAATGTACGGAAAGCTGTTGCTGTAGCTGTTTTGTACGCTGAAATGTGCGTAAAATTAAATGTAAATAATTTTTTTAATATGTCCTCGCACCACGAAATCACGTATCGCCATTTACGCCTGTTGGCTTTAACCGCATTTGTAACTGACATTTGATAAAAGGATAAGGTAAAGTTTTTTTTTGTGAAAATTTTACTTATTTATTGAAATAAAGTACAACAAGTGAGGAAGAAAGTACCATTATCAATCTGTGGCTTATTACCAACTTTTCTGGATGTATGTGCTTGTGTTTAAGGGCCTTTTATATAAATGTCCTATGTGGCCCATATTTTGCACCGTGATAGTGTTCATCAATACCTGCAAAATATCAATTAGTTTAAGAGATATTTCAGTTACAAGAATAATATTTGGTTTGGAGTTCGATTTCGTATTTTTAAAGTTAGGATCTCATTAACAGCCCGTTTTAATGATATTTATTTTAAGATTAAGAAAATATATCGAGAGCTTATATTCATAAGTGGCTATGAACAAAAACACAACTTTTCAGGAGAGTGAAAAAACTTATTTTCTCCTTAATTTTAAGAGTACTTATGAATCATTCTTCTTCTCCTTTAATTTAATCTAAAGAGGATTGCTAATTGCTATGATTAAAAAGTTTTCGAAATTTCCTATTATTCGCGGTTCAATGTTTCATAGCCACTTTTGCACTTTTAAAATTGAGCACTATGAATTTTGAAATAAACACATACCCATTAATGCTCAAATATATATTGAAACTCGATAACTTTTTTTATGAAATGTTGGCAATGTTGTGTAGAAAACGCATTTTCTGGAATGTATATACCGAATTTAAAGATTCCAGCTTCATCCGTCAGATTGGTACCATTTTTATCCCTTTTTCCAATTTTTTACAAAAAGTGGATATTGCAGTAGGGCACGGTAAACAAAGATAACAAATTAGATATTTTTGGAATATTTTCATTTTCGCGGCAAATATAGCTAAAATCGCTGCAATTATTGAAAAATCCAAAAATCGCGGTTGCAATTGCTTATATTTTAACTTTCTCCTTCCATGAATATGAAACTTTTCTGACACAAATATTTTGGTATTCTCAATATGATAAAAAGTTTCGCGGGTTTTTCTAAAGATACTTTACACAATTTTTGACTTTACAGCCACTACTTTTCCTATTTTAGCCTTGAGAAACAAAAGGTTATTAACCGCGAAATGATGGAATTTGACAGTACGATATGCCCTAAATCTAGAAAAATTCTTTAAACAAAAGTGTTGTAGCGAATTACAACCTCCTGTTATATGTTGCTCCATTTTTTAATATATTATTTTTTAATATATTATTTTTATGTTCATAGCCACTTTTGCAGTCACAAACTAACGTGTGAGTAGGTAGCCAATCAGAAAAAATAAAAAAACGGCTTTATAAAAAAATTTCTTCTCCAAAATAGAAAATTAAAAAGGTCAACTATACAAAAAACTAACAAACTTTAAAAACGTTTCCCCTGTTCAGGTCCATAGGTAGCAAACCGTTCAAAATTCAAGGAAACAATATACACCAAAAATGTACATAAGATCTCAATAAACAACTATTTAGAACATATGAACTTCCTAGAAATTATTCTTAACTCCATAAGGTAGGAAAAATATATCTCGCAGGACTGTTTCTATTAATACATTGAGTGCCAAACGGTTTTGTCGCAAACCTTCCCAGGAGGCCAAACATTTTCTTGGCTATAAGTAAAAGCAATCACTGTCGTACGGAAACGGTAACCCCGCGTGGCACTCAATGTGTTAATGGTCAGTCCGACTACAGTGCGTATGAGTTATATTATCCTTAATCAACAGCACGTATACGCTACCTACACACACTACTGCTTATAAGATTTTAGCGATTTTGACCTTGAAGATGAAGTTATTTAAACCCTCCACCTCAGAATGGGGGTATATTCACATTGTCATTCCGTTTGTAACACATTAAAATATTCGTCGGAGGCTCCATAAAGTATATATAAAAAAAGTATTCTAGGTCGTGGTAAAATTCTAAGACGATCTAGCCATAACCTCTGTCTGTCTGTCCGTCTTTCTGTCCATTGAAAACACGCTAGCAACCGAACGAAATGGGCTAGGGGGTTCAAATTTTCTCTAAATGTGTCTTATAGTTGAGAGGGAAAATTTTTCCCCAACAAGTACTGAAAATACCCCCTAATATCTAGACTAAGCTTTTTTTAAATTCTGCTTTATATTCACATGGAAATTGTTGCATACATTCATCATATATCGTAAAAGCACCAAAAATAAATAAAAGTTTTAGCGGGCGAAATGGAACAAAAAGGGATAAAAATAGTACCATTGATACCACAACAGCTAGAACCATGAAATTTGGAATATACATCCCTCTAATTGCGTAGATACGTAAAATAGAGGGATTTTTTTACATTCGTACTTTTGGGACGAAAAAGGGATAAAAATAGTACAAACCATACGACACAAGCTAGAATCGAGAAATTCGGTGCGTAGACACGTAAAATAGAAGGATTTTTTCCAAATTCGTACTTTTAAGGGATACAATTGAATAAGAGGGATTACAATTGTACCGAACCAAACCGTTGAAGTTGAAATCATGAAATTCGGTTTATATATGCATCTGACTGTATAGACACGAAACAAGGAGATTTTTGTTTAAGGTAACAAAAAACTCGTATGACTGATTATGTTATGACGTCTTTAATTTAGAAGATTCATTCGTCTAGAGAGGAAACAATTTTACAGAACCAGAGGGAAATATTAAAGGGTGTTTTTTATTGAGGTATAGAACTTCGAATTGAAATAAAACACAAGAAATTCGTTTTAATGTCCATCAATTTGGCTTTATTGGAAGGATAATTTTATGCCATTAATGTTTAAATATGATTTCGGGCATGTGGCCGCCGCGGCTGGCTCGAATATAGCCAGCATATGGGGCCGTATGTTGGCAATAACGCCACGAATGTTGGCTTCCAAGTCCCCTAACGTTTCTGGTTAGTTGGCGTAGACGAGCGACTTCACATATCCCCAAAGAAAATAATCCAATGGTGTCAAATCACACGATCTTGGTGGCCAATTGACAGGTCCATTCCGCGAAATTATGCGGTTAACCGAATTAATTGCTCTGATGGACGATTATGTCGACCATAAAATGGACGGAGCTTGCGGTGAACTTCGCGAACTGAACCATTACTTTCGAAATAAATTTGCACGATTTGCAAGCGTTGTTCTTTTGTCAACCTGTTCATGATGAAATGGCAAACCAAACTAAATATTAATCACTTGACAGCTGACAAAATGGCCGCCAGTTAAAAAAGTGATGCCAACTTAAAGTTCTATACCCCAATAAAAAACACCCTATATAAATTAAACAATAGAAACATTAAAAATTAAAAAAAATAAAAACATTGAAATAGTTCAGTCCTTAGTTCTTACAAAGCGTCATTTAAATATACTGTAGGCTATACTTTATTTATATTAGATTTCTCTTGAAAGTTTCCAGGTGAATAATTTTAATTTTATCCTCATTTTTAGATCATTTTAGTACTGGTTTCATAAGTAAAGTAAATTCTTCTTTGAGAACATTTTCACCTTTTATTTCGTCGATTTTTCTAAGAAAACAAGAAATTTAAAGTTAAATCAAATAGCACGAGAGGTTAAGCATTGACACTATGTCAGCCATAGTATTGTCTGTATGATATTTATACACTCCACGAGAGTATTATGTCTTTGTGCATTTGTTTGTAACACTCAAAAGGAAGCGAGATAGATCCATTGTTAATTATACCGATCGTCGTCCGTCTGTCTGTCCATTTTTGTAATCAGAGTACAGGTAGCAATTGTAGCCAGAACTAGATCTAAAGTTTCATTTGGTTGTGATAAGGACGAACGCTTTTTAATTTGAAGAAAATAGGTTCAGATTTAGCTATAGCCTCCAAACATCTTATAAATATTTCAACTAGAAACACCTGTGGTAAAATGTGTTAGATCGGTTCAGATTTGGATATAGCTCCCATACAACTTTCGCTCACGATTTCCCCTCTAGAAACCACATATTTTAACATATTTTCTTCAAATGTGGCACAAAAACTTCTGAATTAAATTTGAATTAAAAACATCTGTGGTGAAAAAGGAACAGATAGGTTCAGATTAAGATATATCTCACATACAAATTTCGGTCTCCATTAAACTTTTTGGATTCGAGAAACTATATATTTTAATTTCCTTCAAATTTGCCTTAGCAACTTATATTTCAGTTGGAAACATTTTCCGATTTAACTTTTTCCACTCTGAAAACATATATATTAACCGATGTTCTCAAATTTGGCTAAATACATTATATTTCAACTAGAAAAACCTTCACTATAGGTAGTGGACCACATCTATTCAGGTTTTAATACAACTCTCATACAAATGTTCTTCCCGAGTTTTTTTCTCTCAAGGTATTACAAATTTTGATCTAATTTAGTTTAAGTATTGTGAAAGTAGGTCACATCGGTTCATGATAGTACCCAGACAAAAATCGTTCCCGATTTCACTTTTTTCCCCCAATTCAATTGTAATGGGATAGAAAGTGGAGGGTATCATATGGTCGGGCCCGACCGACTTTAGTCTTTCCCTACTTATTTTATTTCACAATAAAGATCCTGCAAATAGTCTCGCAAACTCTATCTGGGTTTCGCAAAACATGCCGACTTAGCGAAATTAAAAAGTATTGTTCGAAGAAAATAAAACTATAAGAAGGTCTGTCCGACTTTTCGAAAAGTGACAGTTACGTGCGATTAAGATGGAAAAATTGGCACTCTTTTTCTCGCTCTTCTGACACGAATGGGTGTTTTTCGTGATTTTTGGTTAATTGTGAAAGGACAGAAAACATTAAAATAATGAAAAACCGTGACGAGTTTTACTAGAATTTTGCGAACATATTAGTTAATTTTTGCAATTTACCAATTAAAAAATATTTTATTGAAAAATAAGACAAAAATTATCCTATTCTTCTTTGTTCCCGGCATTCTTAATTTTGAAATTTGCATGTTATTGTGAATGATTTTCGCCAAAACCGATGACAAAACTCTCTTAAATTTAATTTTGTCCATCTTAATCTAACGTAACTCGCTCATTTTTTAGAAGTAGAACCAAATTAGTGTTCAAAATAGGATATTTTTTAATGTTTCCCATATTCCCGGGAAATTTAAATAAATTTTCTCCGGAAATTCCCTTCCAATTTTTTCGGGAATTCTCGGGATAAAATGGCTCGGGAATTCCCAGACCCCCAACCCTAATGGAAAATGAAAATGGGTCT
This sequence comes from Polietes domitor, assembly GCA_947397865.1. Taxonomy (NCBI): domain Eukaryota; kingdom Metazoa; phylum Arthropoda; class Insecta; order Diptera; family Muscidae; genus Polietes; species Polietes domitor. Next base: position 100,718,005 of record OX377620.1, read on the forward strand.
AACTATTTTTTGTTTCTTTTTCGGTTAGTCTACCATTGCGACCTGCATTTGGATCACAAGCATTAGCTGGACTCGCTAAGCTGACTCAGAGATTCATAATGAGTCGTTGTATCTATAATAAATTAAACAAACCCAATTTCATATGATATTTGACATTTTATTTACTATTTGCTTACACTTCAAACTTTGTTTTGTAAGACATATTCGAGTATCCTGTAATATCTTTATTTAAAATTGACCACAATTTAAACATCGAAACATTTTTATACTGGAAATTTGCGTAGTCCTTGCCATATATATAATTAGTACAACATATAGGCGTGACTGTTAGCCGACATACATGTATAATTTTAGTACCCATCATACCATCCAAGTGAATAAATATTTCCAACAATATACTATTACAGTTACATCCACTTGTAAACTTGCCCATGCAACTTCGATCGTTTTAACTCTTATGCAAATTTCATGTTTTAGCAAAAAAAAAATCGTTGGACCCTCGTAAAGCCAAGGGTTCTTCCTTAGTGACTACTTAATTTTACACACAACAGTAAAGTGAAATATTTATAGGGGGCTCAATCTCGGTCCGGTAGATATGTATGTGTTTACGTATTTTATGGCCTGTACTGTGTCTTTATTTATTTTCTCCTTTACTATAGAATCTAATAATAAAGATATTTCAATCCATACAAATTTTAACGTATGTAATCTCTCCGTACGCCCCTCTCCCACTCTCAACCCCCACTTCACCGGTATGCTGGTCATACTGGTGCAGACAAATGCCATTATTTTATGACACTACATAGACTTATTAAATTTATAGAAAATAATTTATGTACCCGAGAAAAAAGGAACAAGAAAAGCATAGCGTCGAGGCAAAGAAACAAGTAGATCCCAAAATATTTGTGTAATATAACATTTAAGAGCTCTAAAGAAGAAGAGAAAAAAACATAAAACAAACTTTTACTGAATATATCACGAATCATCACCTACAACAACAAAAACGAGCACGAAAATGTCAAAATAAGTAATAATAAAGTTTCTCACAGAAACAGAGGGATGCCAGTGCAAAAGGGGGACAGCAGGTGGCAGGGGAAGAATGATTGAAACCTCCCCCACTGATTTATGACTTTAACATTTTGCGAAATTATTTGTTAAGATTCTGGAATTTTGCCACGGCATGTTGGACTAGGAAAAAGGTCAACAGTTTATTACAGCCTTTCGAGATGAGTTTTTACTCTTCCAGTGCTGTGCGCATTGTTGTAGAAAAGCATCTTGGTTTATTCAAGATGTTTCGAGGTCGATTCATTTTGTATATTTTTAAAGCACCATGGAATATTCAATGTTTTCTTCAAAAATAATTTTGAACACATATCGATTCAAAGTCCGTGATTCGCCTGAACACCTTGATTATCGACCGAAAGTATAATATTCTACATCCACGCACTTCCATTAAAAGCATGAAAACAATTGGTGATAGGTGGTCCAAAGAATACTTCTAATACTTGTAGCAAGGGCTGATATACCCCCAATAACATGAAATATTTAGAATATTTAAGCATATTTTTAAGATTTCTGTCATGTGCTTACGTGATATTTTGAATATGGCGTAAGTTGAATCCATTCATATATAGTGATTTATATTTTAAGGTATAAAAATACCATCAATTTAATGATATGAAATTCGGAGTGTACACTAGTTGCGTAGAAACATAAAATAAAATAAAGCAAGTAAAGAAAGGTTAAAGTCGGGCTGTGCCGACTATATAATACGCTACACCACTCCTTGCATATATACCTCGTTTTGATTACTAAACCCAAGTTTTTCATGGGAGCAATTTTAAGAATTAAATTCGTCTTTAGTCATATTTAACCAATATGGTAAATAATATGGTATTTGATCTAATTTTCCGGCAGAAATTCCGAGTAAAGTAAATATAACATTTGTATGGGAGCTATATCTAATATAATCTATATAATCAGAGCCGATTTGACCAATTTTCTCCAGAAGTGTTTCTATTTAAAATATAAGGTATTGTGCCAAATTTGAAGAAAATCGGTTTAAATTTACAGTTCCTAGACCGAAAAATGTCAAATAGGGAGCGAAATTTGTAAGGTGGCTATATCTAATTCTGAATCGATTTTCACCAAAGATGTTTCTAACCTAGATATATGGTGTTGAGCAGAATTTTATCAAAATACCTTAAATTATGTGGCTTCTAGAGCAGAAATCGAGAGCAACATTTAAATGGGGCTATATATAAATCTGAACCGATTTGCTTCAAATTAAATAGCGTTCGTCGTTTGCGTCAAGTTTCGTTAGAATCGGACAATAATTGTGACCTGATTGATAATTGATAATTGATAACACAAATAGATGGATAGACAGACATACGGACAGACGGACATGGCTAAATCGATCCAAAAAGTGATTCTATGTCGATCGGTATAATAACCGATGGGTCTATTTCGTTTCCTTTTGGGCGTTACAAACAAATGCACAAAGACATAATACCCTAGTGGAGGGTATAAAATACTCTACTTCCATACACAAACTAAAATCAAATAATCCTTGTAAACAAGGTCAAATCGCATAAAAAACAAGTAAGGAAAGACTAAAGTCGGGCGGGGCCGACTATATAATACCCATCACCACTCCCTGCGTATGTACCTCACTTTGATTACTAAACCCAGGTATTTCATGGGAGCAATTTTATGTAGTTCATACAAATTATATAAATTATATTCATATAATTTATATGCTATAAATTCATCTTTAGTCAAATTTAACGAATATGGTAAATAATATGGTAATTGATCCAATTGTCCGACAGACAAATACAAATTATACAAATAGTATACCAAAATCGGTTCAACATTCGGGAGCAACATTTGTATGAGGGCTATATCTAAATCTGAACCGATCTTACCCACTTTCACAATTGGTTTTTTAGTTGGATTATAAGATGTTGTGCCAATTTTAAAGAAAATCGGGTACAATATCTGGATTTTAGAGCGGAAAAAGTCAAATCGGGAGCGAAATTTGTATGGGGGCTATATCTAAATCTGAACCGATCTTTCCCAATTTTTGCATACGTGTTTCTAGTTCGATTATAAAATGTTCTGCAAAATTTAAAGAAAATCGGGTACAAAATGTCGTTTCTAGAGCGGAAAATGTCAAATCGGGAGCGACATTTGTATGGGGGCTATATCTAAATCTGAACCGATCTTACCCAATTTGTGCATACGTGTTTCTAGTTGGATTAAAAGATGTTGTGCCAATTTTAAAGAAAATCGGGTATAATATGTGGTTTCTAAAGCGGAAAAAGTGAAATAGGGAGCGACATTTGTATGGGGGCTATATCTAAATCTGAACCGATCTTACCCAATTTTTGCATACGTGTTTCTAGTTCGATTATAAGATGTTCTGCAAAATTTAAAGAAAACCGGGTACAATATGTCGTTTCTAGAACGGAAAATGTCAAATCGGGAGCGACATTTGTATGGGGCCTATATCTAAATCTGAACCGATCTTACCCAATTTGTGCATACGTGTTTCTAGTTGGATTAAAAGATGTTGTGCCAATTTTAAAGAAAATCGGGTATAATATGTGGTTTCTAAAGCGGAAAAAGTAAAATAGGGAGCGACATTTGTATGGGGGCTATATCTAAATCTGAACCGATTTCCTCCAAATTCAATACCGATGGTCCTTGGCCAGAAAAAATAACTTTTGCCAAGTTTCATGACAATCGGACAACAATTGCGACCTGTAGAGTGCGAACGAGCTTAGATGGACAGCAGATGGACGGACGGACTGACAGACATCGTTAAATCGACTCAGCTGGCGATTCTAAGCCGATCCGTATACTTAAAGGTGAGTCTAGCTCAATTATTTCTTGGTGTTACAAACATTTGGCGGAAAACTAACTTATAATACCCTAGACCACGAAGTGGTGTAGGGTATAATAAACAATATTTTTTTATTTCATCTTAAACACTCTTTTTCAAAGCAAAGCAAAACGATTATATTTAAAGCTTTAATCATTTTAAATAATTGTATCTATCTTTTATAAAAATAAATAAAAATGAGTTAAATTCGGGCGGGACTAAAACTTATATACCTTCCATCGATCTACATCTATTAGACGCATTCTTGGAAATGTTGCTACATATACATAAATAATTCAATCAACAACCATAAATTAGAAATCTCAGCCGTTGTATGCGCCTTGTTACGCAAACAAAAAAAACTAAAACCATTTAAAAGGGTTGACAATATAAACATTTGTATATTTATATTATCGAAAAAAAAAAACGGAACTACAGGGTTTTCCAACAAAAGGTGTTATTTTGGTATTCAAAGCAAAATTCCATTTTTTTGAGATAAATGATCGGATGTTTATTTCATAATAAAGAGGAAGTCAAATGGCCACCACGGCCACGCCTATAGGATCATATCCTTCTCATGAAATTTTCCATAACCAAATCACTATGTCCTACATAGCCTCACGAATTCTATATTTGAGGTCTTGAATCGACGCTGTTGGCGTAGACCTTATCTTTCACGTGGCCCCAAAGGAAGAAGTCGCAAGGCGTTAAATCACAAGATCTCGGTGGCCAATTGTGATCACCTGTTCGAGAGATAACACGGTCCGGAAACTTTTCTCGTAAAAGAGCAATGGTTTCGTTGCTTGTGTGACACGTAGCGCCGTCTTCTTGAAAGTAAACGTTGTCCAGATCAATACTATCCAACTCCGACCATAAAAAATGGACAAACATGGGTTTTCTTCAACACTTTGGGCTACAGTAGCAATATTCTCAGTTGTTCACATCACTAACTTTTCCAACAGCTCGAATTTTTCCACCAATCAGCATTGCGGTCCGACAAGGTGCTTCACGTCGACCCAAAAACGCTTTAGTTTTGCGAACTGTGACTGCAAGATTTTCACCATTTTTTAGTGAATTTTAATAATTTCAATGCGTTGTTGAAGCGTGTATCGTTCCATTTTTAGTAATGGCGTACTTGTAAAATGTCAAAGAATAAAAGCTTCAAAAGTGACAGCTACCGAAATACCGGGTGAATCAAAATAACACCACTTGTTGGAAAATCCTGTAGAAACTGCTATTACAAAACTTACAATTTCGCCCATCTCCGTACTTAAACTAAGTTCGTGTACACCTGTCGGCCTGACAGAATGGCATATAGACGGACGAGACTCAAGCAGCTTAAAAAGTCGTGTAGCGGATTTGGTCCAAACATACTTAGGGTCTTAAGTCACTAATTCAATGCATTACACATTCTTTCTATCCCAAATTATATATACCCTGTTGAGAGTGGGTATAATTATTACAGCTTTAGGATGAAATGTATTTATTTTAATCTTTTTTTAATTTTAAATAATTTTAAATAGACAAAATATCGTGCATTTGTTTGTTTAGCATATAACAGGGCGTAATCAGACTTAATGATCGAATAGTACAAAGCACACAAAGAATAAACTTTTAGGTCTCGGAATTTTTTTTCTTTTTTTGCATAGTTTAATCATCTATACAAAATTTAGAAATCAAAATCACTTTTTTTTCAAAAGGAACACACATTTTTGCAAGAGCTATTTAGAAACATCCTTACATTTCGTTTATTTATATTTCATAATCCAAAGTGTAAGTCGGTATTAAAATTTCGTATCGATTTTAGGTGCCAATGACAAAATTTTTTGACAATCATGCAATCATGATCTGGGCTAATCACTCTGTCATTTTTGGAATTTAGCGGAAACAATCAACCTTATCCCCGGTGGTTTGTTATGCTAGCCTTCCCTCACCTCATTGAATGTTGAATGCATCATCTTGTTCACACACAATGTGGAAGGAAAATAACCATATGAGAAGGAATCATACTATCAAATATGCTGTTCATCCTGATCTACGGCCATGGATCTGCGTACTACTACGTTTATCTGTCGACATACCACACAGCAATGTGTGAGTGAGTATCGTTGGAACATCGTTGGAGCTGGGATGCCACACATGGCCACTTATGTATATCAGACTGACATTAATCGCATAACCACCACCAACGCCAGAAGAAGCACAAGAAGCATTTCAAAATTGCTTCCATAAGTATGTGCATGCATCGTGTCTCATTCTTTGTACGTGTGCCTTTATTCTTCTTTCAACAATGGCATCATTTTTGGGAAGGAACATAACCATTAGTATTAGCACTAACTCCACTCCATATACGATACGTTGTGAAGCTAGGAGTATATTGCGGGAATGTACGTACATAACTGAGAATGGATGCTCCACTCAATGTTGTGTAAATTGCCAGATATGGCAAATGTTGCTGGTTAAGTTGGCCGCTGCTCGTAGTTCGTTGCTGCTGACGAGGCTCTGCCCGTGATTATGCCAACGATAATGATAACGATAAGTCGTGTGTTGCATACAGATGATGCATACAGTGCCAAAGTCCTCGAACAACAGCAATATTTTATGGCAGAATGCAAGTATCCTTAGGGGATGCCAGCTAATTTTAGTAAGACAAGATGTGGCATTTCAATTTATAAACCTTCGATACATTATGCATAGTTGTTTGGTTATAAATATGAGAAGCTGGTTGATCCTGTGTAAAATTCAAAATTGCACACTAATCGATTTTTTGGATTGACTTTGCCCTTACTTGTCTAGATTCAGGAAAAAAACTATTCTCCACATTTCCGGAAAATGTGAGAGTTAGACAAGTTCTTTGTCATATCTAATCTGTATCTAAAACTTAACTAATATTAATTTCCCTCTGATCATTAATTCTCCTCATTTTGTGCACGTGCAGCACTGTGCAGTTGACAGTTTCAAATCAAAAATGTCAACCAAATTACTATCCACTCTTTCCATGTCGCCCCACAACCTACCATCTCCAGTACTGTTGTTCTGCCATGACTTTAAATGTTTCTTTATTTTATTTGACATCATTAGTATGTTATATTGGTACTTCGACTTATCGTTTCGGCAATAAAACTTATGCAAAATAAATGAACACAAAATATTTGGTGCTGCTCCATTGGAAGTTAATGTCAATGCCATAAATCTGTTTAATATTCATTCAACACCCAAAGCAACCCAAAAATACCAACTCAACCCAATGGATTGCATCCGTTTTACCCCGTGCAACATCAACAACAATATCTCCTAATAGCAACAGCAATAACAGCAACCAACCCATCATTTGTGCTTCCTTGCCACAAAATCGTATCGCTGATGAAAATATCTCAGCGATACACTGCACTGTGGGCGAAAATCGGCGATTTGGGACAAGAAAATATTTACCAAAAACATAGTTTCACTAAACTTTGTATGCCACTGCCAAAATATATGATTTGAAAAAATATGTGGTTCACACCCCATTTTTCCAGTGGCGTACTCGAAATGGTATATGTTAATGACAAAGACATTAAAACATTCACCCCACAAATGTGCAACGCTTGAAAATACAGAGCATTGACACACGTAACCCAATTTAACCGAAAGTAACTGACTGCAGACGCTGACGACTCAATTCCGTGGAATTACTTAAGTCAATACTTTGAAATAGCTTAAGTTAGCATAAATCAAAATTGTAAAGTATCAATAAGAAAATAATGTAAAACAAAATTCAGTTGTATTCTCATTATCAACAAATAAAGTTTATATTTTTTTAAGTCTCCGGACTAGTGAAATTATAATTGGCGCCCAACATTAAAAATATCCCATAGGATATCAACAGCAAATATCCCATAGGATATCAGTTCCCAACACCCGAGAGGACATCAACACCCAACATCCCACAGGATATCACCACTGCTAGCTGTGTAATCAACAGGTTATCAGGCGAGGATAAGTGTAAACTTGCTGACACCCTAGTACACGAAATACGGAAAAGGACCAGGTCGGAGTTTCAAATCGTCATGTTAGCAGCTGTAGTTCTGTAAGTTAAACTAAGTAGTAAGTAAGTAAAACGAAAGTGTACCACAAAAGTGAGAATTATTTAAGGAAAAATTGCGATTCCTACGGGAATTTACATTAAGCACACATCTAGTTGCAAGTGAAAAAGAAAATTATTAGAATTCCTAAAAACAAAAATAATATCTAGAAAATAAGTGGAAAAAATATAAATAACAGTGGAAAATAACATAAATAAATTGAGAATCTGTAAGAAAAATTAACGAACACCTAAATAGTATTGAAAATGGCTAATCCAAACAACCTCATTAGACCTCCTATCCTCAACATCCCTAATCCTGACAATAATAATGGACAAAACAATAATGACAGACATACTGCAATTACGGAAGAGACGATTGCGAGAATTTGCGCACAACAGTGTCAAATCGCCATTAGGCAGCACATGCGACCAAGCGCTGACATAGCTGGTGTCGACCAAATTATTGAGGATAGATTTAGGAATAACCTAACGGACTTAGATAAGGTTCCCGATGTCGTAAAAAGCTTACGCGAATTTGCAGGAAATGCATCGGAATATAGTTCGTGGAAGAAGAGCGTAGATAGAATTCTCAAATTGTACGACTCATGCAAAGGCACGCCAAAGTACTTTGCAATTCTGAATACAATAAGGAATAAGATTGTCGGTAACGCCGACGCGGCTTTAGAATCGTACAATACACCCCTCAACTGGGATTGTATTTCGAAATGTTTGACCCTCCATTACGCGGATAAGCGTGACCTGACCACATTAGAATATCAGATGACAACACTGGTTCAGGGAAACAATAAAATCCAGGACTTTTACCAAGAAGTATATGCCCATCTGTCACTTATAATGAATAAACTGTCATGCTTAGACATAAATAGAGAATCACTCGATATTCTCGCGCAAACTTACAGAGACAAGGCTCTCGATATATTTATAAGAGGCTTAAAAGGTCAGATGTCAATACATCTCGGCATGAAAGAACCGACAGACCTTCCACAGGCACTTCAATTATGTCTGAAAATGGAAAACCAATTTGCAAGGGCTCAATTTGCAAACTCCCATAACAATATAGGTAGAAATAACAAACAGAACTCTCGACCAACTCCACCATTATACCCAAAAGCTCAATACCAAAACCAAACATCGTTTCACCCACAGTTGGCATTCATGCCGCAACCTTCCCCTAATTTTCAACAATATAATGCAACCACACCTGTGTATCCTCGTAATAATACTGACCGATTGGCTTATCAACAATCGTATCCAAATCAGAATTTCCAACCACCTAGACCAAATGCACCGAAACCCCAACCTAGACCTGAACCAATGGAGATAGATCCATCCATGCGATCACGAGCTGTAAATTATATGAATCGGCCAGCTCCGAATAATAACTACATCGGCAAAAGACCTACAGATCAGTCTGATCAATTGAGAAAGCCCGATAAGATACAAAGAAATTTTCATTTGAACACAGAGGAAAACTTTGGTCCAAATGCTGAAGAGTACAGGTCGGATTTAGAAAATTACGAAAATGAGCAGCAACTGCCGCCTTTTGATGATTATATTACGGACCAATACGATGTTCTTGATGAGGGAGACCAGACAGAAACACAAGAATTCGTTGACATTCATTTTTTAGATTAACTAACTCGTCGCTACCTTTCTTTAAGTGTAGGACGAATACCGGACAGATTCTAGAAATTTTAATTGACACCGGATCAAACAAAAATTATATCCGACCCAGCCTTGTTAGAAATCCGTTAAAAAACGAAAATGCCTTCTTCGCGAACTCAGTGGGCGGAAAGACTGCCATAACACAGCACACCTTCATTAATCTTTTCAACAAAAACAACGACCCGCTCAAATTTTTTTTATTACCAACACTTAAATCCTTTGACGGAATACTGGGAAATGACAGTCTAAAGGAATTATCAGCAGTTATCTACGCAGCAAAAGATTACATGCTGATAAATAAAGAAATGAAAGTCAAAATACAACAGAAAATATCCAGGTCTGTGAATACTATCGACATTAGGACAGAACATTTGAATGACGAAAGAAAGCATAAATTAGATCTTACAATTGAGAATCACAAATCCTTATTTAATGAGCCGAACGAGAAACTTACATACACATCAGCAGTAGTTGCAGATATTCAGACCACTAATGATGAACCGGTATATTCCAGGTATTATCCATACCCCATGCATTTGAAAGGGGAAGTGGAAAAACAAATACAGGAGTTATTAGATCAGGGAATTATTCGACCTTCACGATCCCCGTACAATTCACCCATCTGGATTGTACCGAAAAAATTGGACGCATCTGGTCAGAGAAAATTTAGAATGGTTATAGATTATCGTAAGCTGAACGCAGAAACTATCCCAGATAGATATCCAATTCCAGAGATAAATGATATTCTTCCTCAATTGGGGAAAAACAAATTGTTCTCAGTCTTGGACTTGAAAAGTGGATTTCATCAAATACCACTTAAGGAAAGTGACAGACAGAAAACCGCATTTTCTGTTAACAATGGTAAATACGAATTTACCAGACTTCCCTTTGGGCTAAGGAATGCGCCGTCCATCTTTCAACGGACTCTGGACGATATTCTCAGAGACCATATCGGAAAAATTTGTTTCGTCTATATGGACGATATAATCGTATTTGCTGAAGATGAAGATTCACATCTTGAGAACCTGTCGACTATATTCGGAACACTGGAAAACGCAAATATGAAGGTCCAATTGGACAAATGCGAATTCCTTAGGCAGGAAGTCGAATTTTTAGGATTCATCGTCTCAGATGCGGGTATAAAGACCAATCCCAAGAGGGTCGAAGCAATAATGAACTTTCCTCTTCCAAAAACGCTAAAAGACCTAAGATCGTTCCTGGGTCTTTCTAATTTTTACAGACGTTTCATCAGGGATTATGCTAAAATAGCTAAACCCCTGACGGCACTTCTAAGAGGGGAGGCAGGACGTGCGTCTAAACATACCTCTAGCAAAATGGCTATACAACTTGACCAGGATGGAATAGATGCATTCAACAAACTGAAAATAACACTCTCTTCGGAGGACGTAATACTAGCGTACCCGGACTTTAATAAAGAATTTGAATTGACAACTGACGCCTCTAACTACGCCATGGGAGCAGTACTGTCCCAGGACAATAAACCAATTGTGTTCTTATCAAAAACATTCAGTAAGGCTGAAGAGCATTACGCAACGAATGAAAAAGAGATGCTCGCGATTATTTGGGCTCTTAAAGCTCTCAGAAATTACTTATATGGTTCCGCAAAGATTAAGATCTATACGGACCATCTTCCATTGACATACGCCTTAAATAACAAGAATGCAAACTTCAAACTCAAGAGGTGGAAAGCATTCCTTGAAGATTTTAATTACGAACTGAGATACAAACCAGGCAATACTAATATAGTTGCGGACGCTTTATCTAGACCACCCAAGAACACAAATCAAATAAATTCCATGACTTCCACCCAACATAGTGACGATAGTTCATCTCAAAATCTAATACAGTACACTGATGCTCCAATAAACGTATTTAAAAATCAGATTCTTATATCATCAGAAGAGGACCAACCGTCTTATAAATTCGAGATAGTTTTTCCTACTTATCATAGACACATAATAAATGAACCTAATATTACGGAAGTGACTCTCACCGACATCTTGAAAAAATGTCTGAATCCATCTGTTGTAAACTGTTTAAAGACCACTTATGAAATTTTCGGGAAAATACAGGAAGTGTTTCGCGATAACTTTTCCCAGTACAAGGCAAAATACACTAGATTCATGGTTGTCGATCTGAAGAATGATGAAGAGCAGGAAGCAGAGATAATAAAAGAACATGATAGGGCTCATCGAAACAGTACGGAAAATAAGGCGCAAATTTTGACGAAATTTTATTTTCCCAGAATGCATGCGAAAATTAAAAAGATTACAAAGCAGTGTAAGGTATGCAAAGAAAACAAATATGAAAGGCACCCGAATAAAGTCGCTATACAGGAAACACCAATACCACAATTTCCTGGGCAGATTGTCCATATAGATCTATACATTACGGAGAAGAAGCCAATATTAACGGCCATAGACAAATTTTCGAAATACGCTCAGGCGAAAATTCTTAAATCCAGAGCAGTAGAGGATGTTAAGGAACCCCTAAGAGAAATCATCATCTCTTTCGGAATGCCGGAAATAATAGTAATCGATAATGAAAAGTCATTTAGTTCCAAATCTATAATTTTCATGCTAGAAAATCAGTACAATGTGAAAGTTTTCAAGATTCCTCCTTACAGCAGCACCGTGAACGGACAAATCGAACGTTTTCATTCGACTCTGTCAGAGATAATGCGTTGTCTGAAGTCAGACAACGTTCACAAATCGTTTTCAGAACTTCTACATAGATCAATCTATGAGTATAACAATTCGATACATTCGACTATTCGGAGAAAACCAGTCGAAGCATTTTTCGGAAAGAAAGTTAGTACAGACCCCCAGGACCTGGAGAAGGAAAGAACCGAAATATCTCAAAAACTTAAAGAAAAACAATTAGGTGATATTGACTATCATAATAAATCTAGATCCCAACCTAAAACTTATGAGCAAGGACAGGAGATTTTTGTGAAAGAAAACAAAAGACTAGGGACGAAACTTAGCAAAACTTACAGACCAGAAATAGTTAAGGAAAATAAAAACACAACTATCATTACAGAATCCGGAAGAATCATACACAAAAACAATATTAGAAATTAATTAAATATATTTCAGATTACTTTCTACCATGACAATGGCGGAGATTAAAATTCTCGACTACTCGAACTCTCAAATTGTAACCCTTGATTCTGGACCGGCAAAACTGGAGACTGGAACGTTCAAAATCATCCACGTCATAGAAATTGACAAATATCAAGACCTAATTGACACCATGCAGAAAACATTATCTCAAAATATTAGTGACTACCACTTCCTTCATCCCTTCCTCAGCCACGAAATGACACAGATACAAGGATACTTGGATAGGTTAAAACCAAGGATGAAAAGATCCTTAAACTTCATAGGATCAGCATGGAAATGGATCGCAGGGAATCCTGACCATGATGATTTTGAGATAGTAACAATCAAATATTGGTCAATAACAATAAACAGGTCGTCATCAATAAACTTTCGTTAGAAAAAATCAACGAGTTAACGAGAACAACAAATGAGATAATTAGAACTATAAATTATAACGATGTTGCTAGAGAAAAGCTAATAGCAAAATTAAAATTCAAAATCGATATACTTAAACAAGAAATAATTAATATTCAGTATGCCATTCATTGGGCAAAATTAGGAGTCGTAAACTCATTTATACTGTCTCCAGAAGAAATAGATATTGTAAAAAATATTATAGTTAAAGATTCTATACCATTTGTTAATATTGAACAAACGTTTGAATTTGCAGAGATAAAAATCGCGTCAAATACCAACTCACTTGTTTACATCATAAGTATACCAATAACAAATGACTCATTTTGTAACAAACTCTTAATAAAACCTGTAAAAATCGATAAATTTGTAAACAAACTAGCATTCGAAAATGTATTAACATGTAACAAAACAATATATGGTATAAGAAAACAATGCAAAAATTATAATAATATTACTATATGTAAGAAGACAAATTTACAAGAAATAGAAACTAATACTTGTTTAAATAACCTAATAAACAGCAGGACATCAAACTGCAGTGTAATTGATAATCGCCATATTCCAGCAGTTGAAGAAATATCTCCTGGTACAATTCTGCTAAATCAGTTCAGGGGAACAGTCAACATAAATGGAGAGCCTCAAAATCTTACCGGTACATATGTCCTACAATTTCATAACGCAACGGTTAAAATATTTGATAAATCATACGAATTTTTCGAAGTAACAAATATTCAACCTCTACCAGCTATATTACAACCAAAACACACTACGTTTAATGTGGAAGAAACGGTATCTTTAGAAATAATTAAAGAACTTCAAAACAATAACACCCAAGCTATAAGCCTGTTGGGAAACAAACATGTATGGAGCCTAACCACAAACTCTGGACTCTCCTCACTGGCACTCCTACTATCCATTATTTTACTTGTAAAATCTGGAATCTGCAGAAGAAAAAGGGAATTGGTTATCAACCCACCCACTATCAATCCATGTAATCATACACATATCTCCATGCCAGAATTATCAGAAAACCAGCAGACAGAACCACAAGGAATAACACGCATTTCTCACATACCATATTTTTAACCGATCGAGGACGCTCGGAATTAAGAGGGGAGGTGTTAATGACAAAGACATTAAAACATTCACCCCACAAATGTGCAACGCTTGAAAATACAGAGCATTGACACACGTAACCCAATTTAACCGAAAGTAACTGACTGCAGACGCTGACGACTCAATTCCGTGGAATTACTTAAGTCAATACTTTGAAATAGCTTAAGTTAGCATAAATCAAAATTGTAAAGTATCAATAAGAAAATAATGTAAAACAAAATTCAGTTGTATTCTCATTATCAACAAATAAAGTTTATATTTTTTTAAGTCTCCGGACTAGTGAAATTATAATTTATATAAGGGTATACAATTATATATAATTGTTATATATTGTTATATAACTTGCTGTATACCACAGTGCTACAAAAAAACTGAAGTAGAAAACTCTGAGATGTTATTTTTCTTGTAGGTATTGTCGAGTAAAACACGAATATGTTATTGAAATGCCGTTTTTATTTGTTCTGAATTTTAAGTATTTTTTTTTGGACCTCAAATTCGAAAATTTTGCGAAATGTGAAGGGGAATGACCAAACTTGTATTTATACCTTCCCCTAGGGCATTGTGTCTTTGTGCATTTGTTTTTAACACCCAAAAAGAAATGAGATAGACACATCATTTATTATACAGATCGGCTTAGAATCACTTTCTAAGTCGATTCTGTCTGTCCGTCCATCTTTTCTTGTAATCAAAGTACAGATCGCAATTATTGTCCGATCCTAACAAAAATTGGCACAAGTAAGTTTTTTTGTATCAAGAACGAGCGCTAGAAACCACACGTTGTACCCGAGTTTCTTTAAATTTGGCACAACATCTGTGTCTGTTCATCTGTCGCAGGGTATAAAAATATAAATGGATCGTTCGCTAATCGCTGTTATATAGCAACTATATGAATTGTCAAATATATTTGACAAATCCAAGGAAATGGTTTATTTGAAGCAAATTTCGCTCTCTAGTTGACTTTTCCGCTCTAGAGGCCACATATTTTAACAGATTTTCTTTAAATTTGGCACAACATCTCATACTTCAGATAGAAACATCTATTCTGAAAGTGAGTCAGTCCAGTTTTATTTATAGCTACCACACAAGTTTCACTCTCGACTTGACTTTTTCCGTTCTAGGGACCACATATTTTAACAGATTTTCCTATAATTGGGCACAGTACCTTATAAATCAACTAGAAAGATATCTCGTGAAAGAGGGTCAGATCGGTTCAGATTTAGCTTTTTCCGTCCTAGAAACATCTATAGTGAAAATGGGTTAAATCGATTTATACACAGCTTCCATACAAATGTCGCCTCCGATATGATTTTTATCTCTTTTATTTAACAGATATATTTCATCTGGAAACATTGTGAGAATGGGTCTCTTTTGTTCATGCCAAAATCCTCACGTACATAGTGGAGGTTAAAGTCGGCCCGGCCAAGTTTAGACAAAATTGTAATGACATAGAAATTGATCCCGCTCAACTTTAGCTTTTCCTCACTTAAGTATAGTTGTTGAGTATAACTTTTGTTAGGATTGACCTGGTAGCCTCCAGATTTTGATAGAATTTAAGTAGAAGCAAGGTGGACTCAAAAATACAATTTCCTACGTCGAGTTAGGATTCTAGTATTTTAGAGGCAAACTAATTTGGAATTCATGTTTGACGTCTGAGAACGAAATGTAGGGACTAACTTACCACTTAAATGTCATCCTAAAAGTACATTCAAATTTCACTGAAACTAAAGAAACAAAGAAAATCTGAGAAATGCTGAACTAATGCATTTACAGTTATTATCTATCGCATCGAAATTTTGAGATTTGTCTCGAAACATGCTGAGATATTACAGACAGAACACTTTGGAATACATTACAAAGACAAGAAAAGACACTGAAAATTTGCAATCTACCAGTTTTTTTTAATTTTCAAAAACCGATTTTTTATCACTCCATTCTAAATTTATAAAGGGCTGTAAATTGTTTCCACACTAAATGGGTTAAATGTGAAGCAGAAGCTGAAATAATGGTTTATAAGTTTATAATTAGAATATATTAATTCATAATGTGAAATATAAATTCATAATAGGAACATATAAATCGAATTTGAGAAATATAAATTCATAATAGGACCATATAAATCGAATTTGAGAAATGTAAATTCATAATAGGAAGGTGCTAATTCATAATCAGCACTGTAAATTCATAATGAGACATGTAAATTCATATGGAGAAATATGAATTCAAAATGAGAAAATCCAAATTTGATAATGAGAAAATATAAATTCTTAATCAGAAACAGTAAAATTTATAATCGAAGCTATGTATGTACGTTCTTCTATATGCGATATTTTCATTGAATGAAATATTTTAACAATATTTCATTATAGATTCAAATTTTCTCAATATGATTTTATATTGACTCATTATGAATTTATATTTGTTGAATATGAAAATAAATGTTCTCATTATGAATTTGGATTTTCTCATTACAAACATGCTTTTCTCATTATGAACTGCTATATTCCTATTATGAATTAATTGTTCTCAATATAATTTTACAATTTTCATAATGAATTTACATTTCGCTTTTAGAATTAACATGTTCCTATTATAAATTTATATTACCTATTATGAATTTATGTTTTCCAAATATGAATTTAGATTTCTCAATATATATTTCTATGTTCTGATTATAATCTTGAAAAGGCGTCGTTTTACGCAAGACTTTTAATGGTTAATTTTGAATGGCAACTGCAAATAAGCTATTAATTATAATTATATAATTATTTTCTTAAAAATACACTCAGAAAAAAGTGAACCTTATAATAAGTTAAAATTAACTAAAATTTAGGTAAATTGAACTTCGTATAGCGCTAAAGCAATATTTCCTCATAACAAGTTCCCTTGAAAGTAGTACATGCTTTCTATTCTCGTTCAATTTTCCTCAAATCAAGTAAATATCAGATTGAGTATCTGAGGAAAATCGCAGTAAGTTTTTCCTAAAACTAAGTAAATTTTTACTCAAATCAAGTAAATTTTTACTTAAACTGAGGACAATTTTGCTGATTTCTTCCTTAAAACAACTAAATTTTTACTTAAACTGAGGAAAATTTTACTTGATACAAGGAAAAAAGTGAACTTAAAATAATGGCAATTTAACTAAAATAGTTCAAACAAATGATTTTTCTTCAGAGTATGCAAAACTAATACAAAAAATGATAACATGAAATATTTCTCAAAAGTTTTATGATACCTCTGCCATAAAGAAATGAACTATTACTCCATTATTGCTGCGACGGCAAGATAGGCGCATTCGCAGTTTAGAATAATACTTGAATTATTTAAGAAGTAAGTCTCAACAAACGAACGAGAATTGCTTCTTAGATTAATATTCAAGAAATTTCTAAACAATTTGAAGTGATTTTTATAAATTCATTAATACGTAAATGTATGAAGAACTCAGCATAAATTTCAGTAAACAAATTAACTTAATTTTAGGAAAAAACATATTTTTTAGTTAAAATTGAGTTTTTTCCATACAATCTAGGAAATTTTCTTCCATGCATGTATGAATTTACTCAATTGTAAGAATTTGTCATCAGACCCAAAGAAATGATTTCAAGTAAATTTACTACCTTATTTCTAGTAAATGAACTATTTGTCATTACTTTGAAAAAAACGGAAACTTTACCCATACTTAGTTAATTTTCCTACTTTTATGGTAATTTTACTCAGATTTAGGAATGATATTTTTCTGAGTGTACATATCAAACTAAAAATGTGGAAGTTATTGCAGACCTTATGTAAAATTCGTCAAAAATATAGCGCTTAAATAACCAAAATCTGGTCTTGAATTACAATTTTTTACATGTTTTGATAAGGCTAGGGTCAGATGTTAACTTCTATCGGTTTTTTTCTCAATACTATTCTCACCGTGAATTCTTTTCAAGAAAAGCCTGATCGTTAAGCATTTAAAATATCCTAACAAAATATAAATAATCCAATAAACATATCGAATGGATGAGATATGTGTGACATAATTCTATATCCACTGAACAGTAGCCACAGTTAATAGCCTTTTCTGAAGTGCAAATACATTTCCTAGAAGTTTTACAAGAATTGTTACTCCTATGTGCATGCATGTGGTGAGACCGCAGCTGAATACCATTAAATTTTAAAACTTTTACCGCTTTCTTCTCTGAAAATGTACCACTGTGCATATGTGTATCAACGTGGAGACTGTTACAAGCTTCAGCTGACGTTTGCAACCATATTGATGGCTTGTACTCAGCATCGTTTACCAAGTGGATTTAGTCATAACCATGCATCGACACTTCGCTGGCAAAGGGACTTATGCACCAACGATGGCATGGTAAATTAACGTAAACGGCATGGAATCTAAATAAGACTATGGTTCAATAGCACAAAGAGCTGTGAGCCCAAATAGATGTACAAGGTTAGATAGGGCAATGAAATTGGAATATATGTCGAAATCATAGACTGTAATGTTTTAGTTATTTTCCAGAACTTCGTGGCAGATATAAAATAACCGACAAGGAACATCACTACGTGGAATAGGGTATTATAAGATATCAATATGTTTAATAACTCAAAAAAATAATGGGGACGTATCACCAGCTCGGTCGATTTAACGATATATGTCTGATTGGCCGCCCTCCACTGGCCTGTAAGGCCTGTACTTTGATCTGAATTTACAATTTTGATGATTTTTCATTGAAATTTTGGTTGATTTTGCTAAAAATATTTTGAAAAAATTCGTAAAAAGTAGAATCCATCATTTCACCACTTCCAAACTAAAATTCGCCAGAAAAACATCTACGAACACTACTTTAATATTAATGATGTCAATTCGAAAATCAAAATAAAAGAATTAAAATTGTAAAAAAACTAACGGGGCGTTTACAAACCACTTCAATATCTTAAAAGGAATTGCCCCCAAACAAGGTGTAGTATATTAAAATCGGTAAAGTATTTAAGGAGTTACAAGCGATTAAATGAACACCACAATTAAATTGGTCATAACTCGCGAAAAAAAAAACTTTTTTAATTTTCATCAATCAATTTTCAAAACAATCCAAGCTATCGAGGTCAATAATCGTACCGATTGGCATAGAATGAATCGTAAAGTCTCCTCACAAACATATCCATGAGTGGAATTGTAGTGGTGTAGAAGAGGGTATCATATAGTCGGCCCCGCCCGAATTTAGCCTTTCCTTACTGGTTTTCGAGTGCTAATTAAATACTCTCCAGTTTTTAAACAGTTTCAGCTGAACGCCGAAATTGCCGGCCAACTTCGAAATTTTAAAAATTATATATGGAAACGAAAATTCTGTGAAGCTAAACCATATAACTCAATTTCTATAATTTTACCCAGAATAAAAATTAGATATAATTTGAAAAGCGTTACAGCCTCCGCATTGGAATTATTTTACTTTGGCATATTGCGCCTAAACCTCCTCCATAACTTCCCCATATATATGAAAAAGCCATCACATGGTATCGGTTCTTTTTATTGGAAGCCAATCAAGAATTATTAAACATTTTGCTATCAACTTAATGAATCCACTACAGTACTCGTATACAAATACAGGATAACGTAGCAATTACCAAAAGTGCTTTCGCTCCATATTAAAGGATACCAACAGTGTTGAAGCAACGTTCTGTAAATACTCACACACACACAAATACATCTCAGTAATGTCTACATGCGCTTTTTGAATTGCTATCCTTTTTTTCATGTCTTACTCCACCACAGTTATCTCTATAAAAATGACGGAAGAGGGAACAGGGAATGATATTCTCTGTCCTGAAGGCTGAGCGATTTCATGTGACATGGTGACATGTTGGAACAAAAACACCCTCCGGAAAGAGGTATTTTGACAGGTGTTTAAAAAATATACAAGGAATTTACATGCATAATGTCTGAGTCATGTGGCGCTTAAAATATCGATATGACAAACCGCCATGGAGGGATAACGGAGACATTTTGTAAAAAAAACTATACATCCCGCAGTGATAAGGATTTATGACAACCCTCACTACTGCGAAAAGGAGACCTGCTGTGCTGCTTCACTTCCATCAATCAAGAAAATATACGCTGCAGATTCTCAGAATCCCTTACATAGGCACAGCTGAAAATTGAGTAAGCAGTTGCAAGGAAATGTTGCTGAAGTATACAAAGGAAAGATGCTGTGAATACATGGACTCTATCGAATCCTCTGATGCTACGAAATAACTCTTAGCGAATAAAAAATCTGCTTTCCTATGAGTTTGGTTCTAGCTGACATCTAAAATCATAGGCCAAAGATTAATAAATATCGACTGTAATATGTCCATTCTACGCGTAATGTGTTGTTTATAAAAAACGTGGATCTATATGTCCAATAACAATTCCATTATAGGTGGTACTAGGAAAAGAATAGGGGAATGTGACTTATTTTTCAAGATCGGCTAAGAAGTATTGCCTGTAAAGTTGTAAACTAAAGAAATGGACGTAATGGAGTTCGGAGGCTGGGTCGCGAAAAAATTACTTACAAAGTTATATTAATTCAGAACATAAAAATCTATAGGAGCGGTTAAAGGTCGACAACGCCGTGAACCTTTACTATGCGTAGCTGTCTAGATTTTCTCCTTTAGGATATGTTGCTACGTAAAGTAAAAGTTATTTATGCTTCAAACGTCATTTGGCCCAAAAAATATTTGAGCTTTGTGATCTATGGACGAAATATTTTCCAAATCATAATTTAGCAATGCAAACATGTGGTTAGTGGAAGTAAAGTTTTTAATTGTATGGACAGCGAACCAGCCCATTACACATATGGCGCGTTTAAAAGGTCACTCAAGGGTTTTTGAAAAATCAATTTCTTTCTTTAACTAGTAAATCAAAAAAAATTTTTTTTTTTCAAATCCATGCTTTATGCAAGCAGCATTCTATTGGGCCTAGAAATTCTTTTTTAGTTATCTTTTGTAGAAGGAAAAATTACTGCAAAATTTCAGTTTTTTATCTGCCATAGAACGGCATATATTCGAAAATGGGTTTTAACTTCGTATGGGAGGTGCCACGCCCACATTTCCATTACCGCCCATTTTTGTCACAACTACGCACATTAATGCTAGATGCACTTACACAAAATTACAGTAGGTGTAATTTTGGTTTTAACTTCATATGGGAGGTGCCACGCCCACATTTCCATTACCGCCCATTTTTGTCACAACTACGCACATTAATGCTAGATGCACTTACACAAAATTACAGTAGGTGTAATTTTGGTTTTAACTTCATATGGGAGGTGCCACGCCCACTTTTGCATTACCGCCCATTTTAGGCGCAACTACGCATATTGATGCTAGATGCACTTACACAAAATTTGAGCACTATACGTGTCATAGAACTGACACTATTCGATAATATGTTTCAACTTCGTATGGGAGGTGGTACGCCCACTATTCCAATACCGCCCATTTTTGGCAGAACTACGCACATTGATGGTAGATGCACTTACACAAAATTTCAGCACTCTAGGTGTCATAGAACTGACAATATTCAATAATAGGTTTTAACTTCGTATGGGAGGTGCCACGCCCTCTTTCCCAATACCGCCCATTTTTGGCACAACTATGCACATTGATGCTAGATGCACTTACACAAAATAACAGCATTCTAGGTGTCATAGAACTGACTATATTCAATAATAGGTTTTAACTTCGTATGGGAGGTGCCACGCCCACTTTTCCAATACCGCCCATTTTTGGCACAACTATGCGAATTGATGCTAGATGCACTTACACAAAATTTCAGCACTCTAGGTGTCATAGAACTGACAATATTCAATAATAGGTTTTAACTTCGTATGGGAGGTGCCACGCCCACTTTTCCAATACCGCCCATTTTTGGCACAACTATGCGAATTGATGCTAGATGCACTTACACAAAATTTCAGCACTCTGGGTGTCATAGAACTGACAATATTCAATAATAGGTTTTAACTTCGTATGGGAGGTTCCACGCCCACTTTTCCAATACCGCCCATTTTTGGCACAACTATGCACATTGATGCTAGATGCACTTACACAAAATTACAGCACTCTAGGTGTCATAGAACTGACAATATTCGATAATAGGTTTTAACTTCGTATGGGAGGTGCCACGCCCACTTTTCCAATACCGCCCCTTTTTGGCACAACTATGCACATTGATGGTATATGCACTTACACAAAATTTCAGCACTCTAGGTGTCATAGAACTGACAATATTCAATAATAGGTTTTAACTTCGTATGGGAGGTGCCACGCCCACATTTCCAATACCGCCCATTTTTGGCACAACTATGCGAATTGATGCTAGATGCACTTACACAAAATTTCAGCATTCTAGGTGTCATAGAACAGACAATATTCAATAATAGGTTTTAACTTCGTATGGGAGGTGCCACGCCCCTTTGTCCAATTGGTCAAATTTTTCCATTTCCTTGTATTGTCATCGAAAATGATTAAGTGTGCAAAATTTGAGCAAAATTGGTTGAGAAAAAAGCTTTCAAAAATTGATTTCAAATTTTGTGGCACACAAACATATATTGAAAGTAACCTTATAAAGAGTGATTTTTTTGAGGTTAGGATTTGCATGCATTAGTATTTGACAGATCACGTGGGATTTCAGACATGGTGTCAAAGAGAAAGATGCTCAGTATGCTTTGACATTTCATCATGAATAGACTTACTAACGAGCAACGCTTGCAAATCATTGAATTTTATTATCAAAATGCGTGCTCTGTTAAGAAAGTTCAGAAAGAAAGAAATTGTGTTCAGCGACGAAGCTCATTTTTGGCTCAATGGGTACGTAAATAGGCAGAATTGTCGATTTTGGAGTGAATATCAGCCAGAAGCATTGCAAGAGCTACCAATGCATCCAGAAAAAGTCACAGTTTGGTGCGGTTTATGGGCTGGTGGCATCATTGGACCGTACTTCTTCAAAGATGATGCGAATCGTAACGTAACTGTGAATGGTGAGCGCTACCGTGAGATGATATCCAACTTTTTTTTGCCTAAAATGGAAGAACTGAACTTGGTTGACATGTGGTTTCAACAAGATGGCGCTACATGCCACACAGCTCGCGATTCTATGGCCATTTTGAGGGAAAACTTCGGAGAACAATTCATCTCAAGAAATGGACCGGTAAGTTGGCCACCAAGATCATGCGATTTGACGCCTTTAGACTATTTTTTGTGGGGCTACGTCAAGTCTAAAGTCTACAGAAATAAGCCAGCAACTATTCCAGCTTTGGAAGACAACATTTCCGAAGAAATTCGGGCTATTCCGGCCGAAATGCTCGAAAAAGTTGCCCAAAATTGGACTTTCCGAATGGACCACCTAAGACGCAGCCGCGGTCAACATTTAAATGAAATTATCTTCAAAAAGTAAATGTCATGGACCAATCTAACGTTTCAAATAAAGAACCGATGAGATTTTGCAAATTTTATGCGTTTTTTTTTTTTTTAAAAAATTATCAAGCTCTTAAAAAATCACCCTTTATAAAGCATGGAAAAATACTCTATAGAGTCTCAAAAATTATATCCCAAAAAGATTATGGCGGGAATAATTTTATAAATATCCACTTTCCGGGTTTTAGTCATAGGTTTTAGCCATTTATCTTGAAACTGCTTTAACAAGTTGGCCGGAAACATAAATCAAACAATTTACAACCGATTCACTTATGTTTTGTATATTTCTTATGAAATTAATTATCGTACGTAGAACGTAAAGTTTTTTTATTTCATAGCATTGTTTATATTAACTAATAAGAAAGGACATTGGAAAGGACATCAATGCAATTAATTCTTATCCTATCACCTGCATCTACTGTTATTTTATTAAAAATGTGTTCGCATTCTTCACGTCATCCAACTTCAACTAAGGTAATCCACAATTTAAAGTTCAACCAAAAACAGTATTTCCTGTATATAGGAAATTTACTTACATTCGAGCATTAACAACTTATGGAACGTATTATATGTTTCAGTTATTGTATTGCATTCAATTCTTGGCATAGCCAAAGGCTACCTCTCAATTGAATAGGTTTCAAAACCCAAAAATGAATTAATGTGCTTCACTCAATGTGCATTCTCGGCACAATCGCCCCCAGAACAGAAACAATTTTAATTAAATTCGTTTAAAAATTGTAGATTTTATTCTACATTGCATATAATTCGATTAGCATGGCCATAAAAATACTCGGTTTTCATTAGGAAATATATAATACTTGAAGTCAAATCTGTGCATACGAAAACGTATGCGAATAACTACATCCAGGGACGTAGTTCACATAGTTTTGTTTGCAATATTTACTCTTGTAATTTTTAATACGACACCGTAGGACGGAGTGAGTTAGTCTTCCTAAACAAAAAACATTAATACAAATTGTTTACATCTTAAAATTTGTATACCCTCCACCAAACTTAGTGTCATTCCGTTTGTAACACCCTGAAATATGGACTTGAGACCCTATAAAGTATATATATTCTTGATCGTCATAAAATCCTAAGACGATCGAGCCATGTCCGTAATATTTATTTAGAATATTTCACTATGTTTTTTAATATATATGCTTATATTTCTTTGATATTTGGTATGTCCATTAGAGCGTACCAGGTTACAAGTAAAAAAAAAAAAGTTCGCCGTACACCTTCGAATATGAAGTATTATTGAAAGGTAGTTTCAAAAAAATTTTTTTTATTTTTTTATGCCGAACGTAGGGGTCGCGCTTTTACATTTTTCTATATAACTTCTGCATTTATAAACGGATTTTAAAGTGTGATACATCGATGTTTTTGTCCGATTTTTTTGTCTTTGAAGTCATTGAGCTCAAACATGATTCATGATTTTATGCGAGCTTTAATTTTCGATTATTAGAGTGGTACATTAGGGTAGTAGCAACTGAGAAATGATGGGTAAGTACCAGAAGGGGGTGCTTGAGCTCAATGACTTCAAAGACAAAAAAATCGGCCTCGTCGAGACAAAAACATCGATGTATCACACTTTAAAATCCGTTTATAAATACAAGTTATATAGAAAAATGTAAAAGCGCGACCCCTACGTTCGGCATAAAAAAATAAAAATTTTTTTTTTGAAACTACCTTTCAATAATACTTCATATTCGAAGGTGTACGGCGAACTTTTTTTTTGAGGTACGCCCTAATGTCCATTCCACTTATAGAAAAAATCGGGACAATAATGTTTTCTTTTGTAGGGGGTGAAATAGGTAAAAAAGAGATAAAAATGGTACCTACCAATCGACAGCACCTAAAAACACGAAAATCGGTGTATACATACCTAATTGAGTAGATACATAATATAAAAGTATTTTTTCAAAATTCGTACTTTTAAGGGGTTAAAAATTGTACCAACCAAACGACTACACCTAGAGTAATGAAATTTGGTGTATAAATTTCTCTGATCGCGTAGACACGTAAAATAAATTCGTACTTCGGGGGTTAAATGGAAAAAGAGGATACAATTTTTGCCAGCCAAATGTCCAAATGCAAAAGATACAATGGGAACAGCGGAATAAAAATTGTGCCATCTGAACGAACTCAGGTAGAATGACGAAATTCGGTGTGAACATGCCCATAATTGTGTACACACGTAAAATAAAGACATTTTCCAAAATCGTACTTTTAAGGGTGTAAAATGAGAAAAAGTGGTTAAAAATGGTACCAACCAAATAGTCGCAGCTGGAATCATTGAATTCGGTGTATACATTCCTCTGACTGCATAGACACGCAAAATAAAAAGATACCCCTGCCTTATAAACTTGGATTAATATAATTAGAATATATTTATATTTCTTTAGAAAATTATTTTTTCAATATTTGTATTTATTTTGGTTTGGCAATATTACTGTCCGTCAGTCCATATTACACTTGAACCAGATGATATACATCTGAAATTATAGGTGAAATGGAGTTAATTTGCGTTTTTAGTTTCTCATTTTTTCATCCTGTTGCCCCTTAAAATGACTGCAAAGTTCCAAAGGATACAATTTTTCAAAAATTATTTTTAATACTTATTCCCACCCTATGACACTGATATAAATGCCAAATCAAATAAGAGAATATGTACTATCTGTATTACTTTAGTATTTTAGTTTTGTCTCTTAAAAAGTTAGATATGAATAAATTAGAAAAACTAAGAAATAGATGTTAATGCTGAACTAATACAGATAGCAGCATGATAATTGAAGTATTTTTAATAGATATTTAACTCTTTAATTTGACACTAATACCGGTATCATAGGGTGCTAACAAGTATATAAAATATTTTTTTTTGGAAAATTGTATCCTTTGGAACTTTGTAGTCCAGTGAAGGGCAACAGGATGAGAAATGAAAAACTAAAAACGCAAAGTAACTCCATGTTGTCTATAGTTTCATACGTTCAAGTGTAACGACTTTTTTTAAAAATTGTCGTACGGACTATTAAAAAAATTTAACATTTCCCTGCAATTTAACAATTCCCTGTACGAAAATCGACAGCATCTGTGGAATGAAATCCATGGTGTAGGGTATATAAAGTTCGAACCGGACGAAATTAACACCGTTATTATTTGTTTAAACTTCTAATCAATTTTAGTCGCTACTTTTTTTGCTAAATATAGAATCAAAACGTTTTTGTCATGTTGTTCTACTGGCTATTCGATTTTTTAGAGCCGATTGCATATTTTAAAGAGTTTTAAAAACAACTTACCCACTAATCAATAGTATCACATGACATATTATATTGTACTATTTATAACATCCCTCTCGAAAGAAATTTCTGACTACATCACTGACTGGATGAAATGTTAACCATTTCCACTTTTGAGGTTGTTCCTTGAAGCTGTTCGAAACTTGGCTATTGTCTGCATTTGACCGCAAGTTGCGGTTTCCTCATTTCAAGTTGGATCCTTCTCATATCAGCCACACGCACACACTGGCACACATGCACAATTGCCATAAGAATTGTTCAATTGCCACACCCAATGCTACATTGCAAATGCAAATGTGTGAGAATAAGCACAGGTACGAGGCCATAGTGTGAAGTATCAGGTATGTACTGAATAAATGCATATAAAAAGGGTGCAGCCTTTGTTCAATAATTTATTTAATTATAATATTCATAAATATTTTCTATATATTTTTTGAGATTAGTAGATAAAAATACAATTAAATGGAAAATAAATGTAAACGTCCGTAACCAAATTTCAGCAACAATTTAAATAGCTCCGACAATTCCCATTCGAATTTAATTTTATTGATCCTTATGAAACGCAACAATCATATTTTGGAAATTTTTGAAAAAAAAAATGTTTAAAATTGTAGAATGTTTTTTACTTTGAACGGATGCTATGCAACAAACATAAACTTTTCTGCACTCCCTCGTTAAAATTCCCATCTACTCAAATTTGGAATTTATATTTCACATCTTTTTATTGCAAAAAGTGTTCATTTATTGTCCATTTATTTATATCCTTTCCCATCCATTTATCTATCTATCTATTTCTCTCTCCACCTTTCTCGAGTACATAGTTGTGCACCCACATGCAGTGTCCTTTGCAGCAGCAACCAAAAATGTAATCAAGTTTAATTTGTGGCCAATTTTATTATGAGCTGACCATCTCTTTTAAAACAGGCACATCAAAACATGTTTTGTCATTTTGAATCCACAACCCGTTTAATAAGACTTTCACAAAAATATTTGAACTATCTATACCGCATACATATGTATGCACAGGTACATTAGGGTGTAGCAATTTTGTCAAATTCTTGAATTCAAACATATTCTACTTTATTACTACTATATTTCCAGGACATCCTTAATTAGTTTAAGTTTTAAATTATTGTAAAATATAAAATCTTAAATTTTATTAAATTGCCCTTTTTATGGAGGTAAAATTACGCACTAATTTTTACAACCTCCACAATGTGATGGGTGTATATTAAGAGTGTCATTCCGTTTGAAATATTTGTGTCGATCTAACGTATGTTCGCCTGACAGCCGAAATCAGGCTAGCATGTAACCGAAAGGAGGTAGAAGGATCCAAATTTTCCAAGTATACATCTAATATGGAACGAATTTCGATGTGCATGCTCCTGTGACTGTGTGTAAGGTTGGGTTTGCAAATGGGTGATATCGGTTCAGAAGAAAAACATTTTCTTACAAAGACTTAAAATACCTCTAATAAACCCTAAAATGTAGATCATGTAAGCAAACTTTTTGGAGATTTCTGAACATATGTACATTTCTCTTGTAGTCTGAACAGTCTGAAAATAATCTTTTGCTTTTAGGGATGGAATGTGGCAAAACGGTACGCAAATGGTATCAATAAAACAAAAAATGCTAAATACATGAAATTCTTCGTAAACCAAAAAAATTTTAAAATATGCATTTTTAAGGGATAAAATGGATAAAATCGTACTAATTAAAAGGATGCGGTTGAAATCATGAAATTTAGTCTATACAATCCTCAGACTGTAGACGTGAAATATACAATATTTTTTTTTTTTAATTTGTACTTTTAGCAGAAAAGTGGGACGAAAGGGGATTACAAATATTTATACCCACCACTAGGGTATTATGTCTTTGTGCATTTGTTTGTAACTCCCAGGACACAAAACGATATAGACCCCTCGTTTATTATACCGATCGACTTAGAATTACTTTTTGAGTCGATTTAGCCATGTCCGTCTGTCCGCCCATCGGTCTGTCTTTCCATCTATTCTTGTAATCAAATTACAGATCGTAATTTTTGTTAAAACCAAACGAAACTTTGTATAACAAAGTTCTTCGGGATAAGGATTTAGATATAGCCAGATTTTCTTGAAATTTGGCACGACACTTTAGATTTCAACTAGAAACATCTGTTGTGAAAATGGGTTAAATCAGTTCAAATTTATATATAGCTCCCATACAAATTGCACTACTGATTTGACTTTTTCCGCTCTATATAGATTTTCTCTAAATTTAGCATAACAGATAGTGTTGGAACAACACTTTGAATATTTTCTAACATAACAACTGTATTGATATTGTTTATAGTAGGCTATGCCACTGACGACTAGTTTTGTAATTGTAGTAGGCTATGGAATTGTCGATGAGTTTGAGAATAAATAAAATAGAATATAGTCAGTTACCTTTTTGTAGTGGAATCGAAAACGTCTTTTATTTGGAAACACAACAGATAGTATACATCGAATTTTATGATTCTAACTGCAGCCGTTTGGGTGGTACCAATGTCACGTTTTTAATAGATTTTCTTTAAATTTAGCACAACACTATATTTCAACTAGAAACAGCATTGGTGAAAATGGTCTAGCTCAGATTTATATATACCTCCCAAACAAATTTCACTCCCGATTTGAATTTTCCCGCCCTGGGAACCACAGATTTCGATGTTCTTCAAATTTGGAAAAACAGCTAGAAGCACCTGTTGTGAAAATCGGTCAAATCGGTCGATATAGCCACCATAGAAATGTCGCTGCCGAGTTGACCTTTTCCGCTTTAGAAACCATATATTTCGATTTTCTTCAAATTTGGTACAACAAAAATGGTTAGATCGGTTCAAATATATATAGGTCCCAACAAAATTTCACTTCAGATTTTGACTTGTTCTCGATTTCGCTTTTATCATCGAATTGAATTGTAATGAGGTAGAAAGTGGACATTTCATGGGAAAATCCGGGATTGAAAATCCCGAAGAAAAAATCTTAATTTCACTATGCAACAAATATTTTGTCGAATATTTTATGGATAATTTTATTTTATGATTTTCGTCGATTTGTTTCTATTTTTTATGACTTTTTCGTGGCAGAAAAAATGATTTGTTTTTTTTTTTTTCAACAAAAAAATATTTTTTTTTTGGAAACTAAAACAACCACTATGTGAAGCTGTAATTCGTAACATTTATAGCCATCATAATTGTCTCTAATTTAAGATACAAGCAAGTGTTATCGGATTTATACTGTACAAATAGTAAAGGCACCTTCTGAGAAAATTGGAATTTTAGTAAACTTAAATTTGCCCATTAAATGTTGTTTGTTTTATAAATCAGTGTGCCTCAATGTACACAAAAATAACTTTTTGAGTCTCGTACACAATTTTTTTATTATACCATCCACCTAAAGATGGGGGTAGTATATTCACTTTGTCATTCCGTTTGTAACATCTTAAAATATTCGTCGGAGACCCCATAAAATATATATATTCTGGGTCGTGGTAAAATTCTAAGACTATATAGCCATGTCCGTCTGTCTGTCTGTTGAAAGCACGCTAGCTTCCGAACGAAATGAGCTAGGAGGTTCAAATTTTCCCTAGATGTGTCCTATGGTTGCAAATCAGGTGGGATTGAAAGCGGGCGAAATCGGCCCAGAAGGAAAAAATTTTCCCTCACAAGGACTGAAAATAACCCTAATAACCCCTAATATTTAAAGTTTTTAAACATGTTTTTTCACAATGCCTGCTTATATATGCATGATATTCGGAATGCGCTTTTCTCTTATAACAAAAACGTGCACCATAAAGTAATTCTTATTCGTTGGGGGTGAAATGGGGCAAAAAGGGATAAAAATGTTACCTTTCAAACGACACGAAATTCGATGTGTACATTCCTCTTATTGAGTAGATACATAATATAAACGTATTTTTTCCAAATTCGTACTTTTAAGGGATAACATGGGAATAGAGGGATAAAAATGGTACAAACCAAAAGGTTGCGCCTAGAGTAATGATATTCGGTGTATACATTCCTCTGATTGCGTAGACACATAAAATAAACGGTTTTTTCGAAATTCGTACTCATTGGTGTTAAAATGGAAAAAGGGATAGTACCTCCGAATGACCGCAGCTAGAGTCTTGAAATTAGGAATATACATTCCTCTGACTGCATAGACACGGAAAATAAAAGTTTTTTCCACATTCGTAATTTCAAGGGATGCAATGGGTACATAGGGTTAAAAATAGTACCAACGACTACAGCTAGAACGATGAAATTCGGCGTGTACATTCCTCTAATTGCACAGACACATAAAATAAAGCGTAGTGAAATAAGGTGGTAAAATATAAAAAAATGGTACCAACCAAACGGCTAGAATCATGGAATTCGGTGTATACATTCCGCTGACTGCATAGACATGAAAAATAAAAAGATTTTTCCAAATTCGTACTTTTTACGTTCACGGAAAAAATTGGTTGAATCATGAAATAAGATTATTTTGCACTATGTACATGAGATAATGGATTTTTAAAATTTGTACTTTTGGAATTAAAATAGAATGGAAATACAACCAACTGTATCACCCACTATATACCAATATTTATGGTATTTAGGCTTATATATATATATATGTATATATATATATATGGTTTGGCTATATTAAAAAAATTATATTTTCCTGTAGTATTACTGCACTTCTACGAAAATCGACAGCCTCATAATGCATATAAAGTTGGTATATAAAGATGGTATATAAAGCTCAGCCCGGCCGAACTTAACGTCGTTTTTACTTGTTTTTTGTTGCATAGTGTATTTACGTCGAAGATTATCATGGAAATAAAAAATAAACGTGGTCTTTTATATATCTGAACCGATTATCTTCAAATTCATAAGCGCCCGAGCACGTCCTGTGTTGGGATGGAATAATAATGCGACCTGTACTTTTATTACAAGAATAGACGATTCAAAGTGACGATGCTCAAAGACATAGTACCAAAGTGTAAAGTATAAATATTATTAAGAATTTGCACATCTTTTCCTTCTGCTTTCCTTTCAATTTTCAGGGGTAATTCTAAATAACCAGGAGGTAAATTTTAGTGCCAATTTTCTCAGCATTCTTTTAAAACACGCTCTCAAATCAGTTAAGAATTGGCGAGTTAATGTGTCCGAAAACACTTGTTTGTATCCACTGTGCAATAAACTGTAGCCACGTGCACTGCGTTACAATGAGTAGAAGCGTTTCCAGTGAATTTTATAATGGATATTAACAAATTGATCAATGTCAATTTAGTTTGTGTTTTTGCAAGTGTTGAAAAGTACTTGGTCTAATTCACCTTTATACCCGGTGCAGTCTCTAGCACACAAACACACACGCCTTTCATTCTGTGGTCAAGGTAATTCTGTGCGAGTGTGTCCGTGCACTTTAATGTTTTGGCCAACTTAAGGACCATCCAATGACACAAACGTGCCGCAACACCACCTTTTAACCAAATGACAAACTTTGCATCAATATTAATTTACTTTGTTGTACACCGGAGACAGGGAGGGACGGAGGCTATTACCAGAGTATCAATGAAAAGGCAATTAACTGAACACATGTCAATTTTAATTAAAACAAAATTTCCATGCAAACATTGTCCACCTGGATGGATGAAGGGCGCTTCCATCCTTCCTTTGAAGGCAGTCCATTTGACACAATCATTTAAACTTTGGGTAAAATAATTACGGATTTCGTGCTCCAACGAACGAACGAACGACCGTGACGCACCGACCGGATATTGTTGTCAACGATGGAAACGGAAACGAAAATAAAATGTCAGTCAAACTATTTCGAATGGCAAAAATTCATCGATTTCCGCAACGGCCCAGCCCGGATAGGGCGACAAAGGCCCATCACCTTTTTGTGTATGTTTGCGGGGGTAATTTAAAATCAATCATCACCTCATTATGATTAATTATAAATCAAGATTAATTGCCTGTATATGAGAGATGGTTGCTTGCAGCATTGATTGATTATGTCTGCTGGCATTGGAGAAGGGAAGTCAGATGAGCAGGGAAGGAGGAACGATGTAAGAATTTGGGTTTGCTGCGTGTATTAAAGTGTCAGGGCATGTTTGCATTAAAAATGAACAGTCTCTGCCAAGAAGTCTAAGTGATACTTGAAATTAAATTAATTTAAAATAATTAAACTGTGAATGGATACACCATGCCATCAACGAAACAAATACAAGGATTAACTTGGATCATAAAGGACTTTTGATCCTTGTGTCCGCACAGAAATTAAGAGGATAAGTGATATGAGAGTCTTTGTACATGCTGAGGCAGATTTTTATACCCTCCACCACAGGATGGGAGTATACTAAGTTTGAACGGGGAGAATGGGGATAAATGTAAATTGGTGTATACTTATCTATATCGGCGTAAACTCGAAAAATAAAGCGGTCTTTCCGCATTCGTGCTTTCAGGGACAAAATGGGCAAAAAGGGATAAATGGCTGCAAAATCGGTGTGTACTGTGAACGCGAAAGGTAGTCGATTTTCGAAATTCGTTCTTTTGATCTAAAAATAGGATGGAAATAGAACCAACCAATCAGCACATGCACCTGAAGTATTATTTTGAAAGTCAAAGACTATCACGCTACAGAAAACATTTTTGTAGTCTCGTCCTATAAGTTTTTTAATTGATTACACTAGTCAACAGTCAAAATGTACTCGGGATGCGATAATTTTTTCTGTGTAGATAACCTTGACATGAGCTCGAAAAACGCAATAAAAAATTTTTTTAAATTTTAAAATTTTTTTTTTTTGGTTAATTTGTTTCGTCCGGCATAACTCGGGAACCACTAGCCCGATTTAATTGAATTAAAATAAATTGAAAAAAATTTAAAATTACAATTCCCTTAATCTGTTCATATATTGTTTTCCTATACAAGCAACAGTTTCCAAGTTAAAAATGAATATATAAAGGAAAAAACTTATTTTTTGCCTAAAGATTCAAATTTTTTTTTTAAAAATCCATAAAAAATCCAAAATGAAAAAAATGTCAAATCTTATTACTTTTACGTAAAGTCACATAACCTATGAGCAAAATGAGACAAAGATCATGAAAATCGATGCACGCGTTTCGCTTTTATTCGCAATTGAGTAAAGGTATGAATTTCAAAAATTTGCTCGACATATGCACAACTTTGTCTATGGTAAGGTTTTTTCTTTTTTTTTTGATTCTCAGAATTAACAAAACGGAATAAACAAAGGGTTATTTAATTTTTATGATTGCGTAAGCAAAGTAATAAACGCTAATAAATGTGCGTGAACAATTAAAAGGAAAAAAGGAAAGGGGACTTTTTTAATTATTTGGGTTTTCCGTTGGCTACCTGTATGATTTTTTTACAGAAATTCAACCCACATTTAAGGGTGGTCATTATTCGGAAAATTTAAGACTCACACATGGTGAAACAGGTATGTAGCCACCGTAAAAAAATATACACCCATTTATAAGTACCTGCAGTAAAATACTAAACAATACACAGTATAAATAGGTCTTCATTGATCGATTTTACTCATTCAACAAGTGTCGACGAACGCGATAGTTAAAATGAGCAAACGTTCGCGAGGATTTGAATGCAATACCAATCCAAGTAATTTTTGTTACATGTGCGGAGAATACGTTTCTGAAAAAAACAAGCGTTGTTTTTCACCTAAATTGAGAGATTCATTTGAAGAGAGCTTCAATTTAAAGGTCTCAAACATAGATGAGCGGTGGACACCAAGTGCTCTATGTCCAAGGTGCTACGTACAGCTAGCTGACTCAAGGTAAGTGTAGATTACGAAATTCAAGAACATATATAACTTATTATTGAAATTCTTTCAGACGACAGCCGAGAATCATCATGCCAATGCTTTGGAGAGCTCCGCTTTGCCATGTAACAGATTGCTACTTCTGTCTTAGCAAAAAAACAGGCGTGGGAAAAAATATACGATGGACTTACGCTGCTGTTTCAACAGTGAATTTTCCAGTGCCATTTTCCGAAGAACCAGTGGACCCGCAACCGTCCGTTTCAAGATGGGCATCTAATAATGAGGCGATACATCCAACATCAGATCCGGAGACAGTAGAAACCACATCAGAATGCGAGTCAACATATACATTGCATGGAGGTCAACGCTTATGTTCCCAAGCAGAACTGAACGATTGGGTTAGAGAATTGAAACTCTCCAAGGAAGATGCAGAGTTGCATGCATCGCGCATGCAACAGTTCGGTTTCTTGGCTCCTGGTGTGGTGACAACAATCTACAGGAAGCGTCATGAACCATACGCAAGGTACTACACAAAAAAAGACAACATCTGTTTTTGTAAGGACATTCCCGGATTATTTGGTGAACTCGGGTACTCTTACGATCCAGGAGAGTGGCGTCTTTTCATCGACAGCAACAAGCAGAGCCTTAAAGCAATTTTACTGCACAACGGCAACAAGAAACCTTCGATTCCAATTGCTCATGCCGTTGACACCAAGGAAACATACGAAGTCATGGACAATCTACTAAAGTGCCTTAACTATGAGAGGCACGATTGGAAAGTTTGTGCCGACCTTAAGGTTATCGGTATCCTTTGTGGATTACAAGGTGGATTCACAAAGTACTGTTGTTTTCTCTGCCTTTGGGACAGCCGCGATCGTCAACATCATTACACCAGGAGGAGTTGGACAGAAAGAGTTAACTTCATCCCCGGCAGCGACAACGTGAAATATACACCACTCATAAAAAAGGAAAATGTTTTTCTCCCACCTCTTCACATAAAGCTCGGACTCATAAAAAACTTCGTGAAAGCTATCAACAAAGATGGCGAAGCGTTCGCCTATTTAAAAACCATTTTTCCTCACCTTTCATCGGCAAAGATTAAGGAAGGCGTTTTCGACGGTCCGCAAATTAAAAAGTTGTTGCAAGACCAACAGTTTGAGCACATTTTATCACCAAATGAAGCTGCAGCTTGGAACTCATTTCGGCAAATTGTTTCCGGATTTCTTGGAAACAACAAAAGCTCAAATTACAGAGAGATCGTCGAACAACTACTCCAAAATTATAAAAAAATTAGAGCAAATATGTCGCTTAAGATACATTTTCTACACTCGCACTTGGACTTCTTTCCGGACAACCTGGGCGATGTGAGTGACGAGCATGGTGAGCGTTTTCATCAGCAAATGAAAGAAATGGAGCACCGATACCAAGGATTTTGGAACGAAGCTATGATGGGGGACTATATCTGGTTCCTGATAAGAGAAACAGACCCACAACAATATAAAAGAATTTATTTTTTTTTGTAATAAAAAAGAAAAAACCTTACCATAGACAAAGTTGTGCATATGTCGAGCAAATTTTTGAAATTCATACCTTTACTCAATTGCGAATAAAAGCGAAACGCGTGCATCGATTTTCATGATCTTTGTCTCATTTTGCTCATAGGTTATGTGACTTTACGTAAAAGTAATAAGATTTGACATTTTTTTTTCATTTTGGATTTTTTATGGATTTTTAAAAAAAAAAATAAATCTTTAGGCAAAAAATAAGCTTTTTCCTTTATATATTCATTTTTAACTTGGAAACTGTTGCTTGTATAGGAAAACAATATATGAACAGATTAAGGGAATTGTAATTTTAAATTTTTTAAAATTTAATTCAATTAAATCGGGCTAGTGGTTCCCGAGTTATGCCGGACGAAACAAATTAACCAAAAAAAAATTTTTAAAATTAAAAAAAAAAAATAAAACAAAAACCAAACGAAAAAAAAAAAATTATTGCGTTTTTCGAGCTCATGTCAAGGTTATCTACACAGAAAAAATTATCGCATCCGGAGTACATGAAATTTTTTTCATTTTGTTGAGTAGTGTTATTTTCAAAATTAGGAAACATCAGACTTTATTTGACAAATATCTCAATGAGCAAATACATTTCATAATTTCTCTAATTTGTTACATCATTTCGTCTGTGAGCAAAATATCCTGAAAATATCCCGAAAATATCCCTAAAAACATGTTTTTCGCGTGTAGAATAAACTTATAGTCAAGCAGATCTGAGTTCGTTTTTACAATGGGTTAAAGTTTTCATGTCTTAATCGAAGGGAGCATTATACGAAAATGAAAAATGTTGTAAGTTAATGTCTGAGAGAATTCTTATTCTCAGAAAATTGAACAAAATCCGATGACAAATGCAGATTTTACAGCAGTATTAGAATAAATCGGACGGATATTTTTAGGTGATAGGCCCACAACACTTGGGGCCTGTGCCAAAAACATGGACCTATATATTTCTCATTCGCGATATGTCCTATTTGAAATATATCATGATCTGCAAAATTAGATAAACTTCTGACGTAAATTATGGAGTAATTGTGGGGCCATTTATAAGAGCACTATTAAAAAGTGGAGCTTTATATATCACTTTCAAAGTAGGTATTCCTTTTTGATGATCTGCAAAATATTATCAAGATCCAATGTAGTCTGTGGGTTCTAGAGCTTTTCACAGTAGAAATTCTTAGTTGAAATAGCAAAATTTTATCAAGATCCCATGTAAGATGTGCGTTTTTAGAGCGATAATAGTGTAAACATGGGGTCCCAGTTGTACGGGGCTATACCAAAACATGGACCCATATAGTTGGCTTTCATAGTAGATGTTTCTAGTTTAAATATAACATGGTGTGGGAAATTTGATCAATGTCCAATGTAAAATGTGCATTTTAGAGCAATAATAGTGCAAATCGGTGGTACATTTGTATGGGGCTATATCGAAACATGGACCCATGGAAGCCACTTTCATGTTAGCTGTTTCTAGTTTGAATATAACATGATCCTGAAAATTGTATCAAGATCCTACTTAAATAGTGTTTTCTACAGCAATAATAGGCTAAATTTGAGGGGTATTTATATGGAGGCTATATCTGAATCTGAACCAATCGTCGTTGTTTTGTAATTATATATTTAAACATTCTCTATCTGGGTTTCTGAAACTATCCTGTCACAAATATTCACTATATAGTCAGCAATCATATGCCTAACAATATTTAGGTATTCTCTATATGATAAAAAGTTACGCGGGTTTTTCTAAGGACATGTTTCACAATTTATGACTTTACAGCCAACATGTAACCTATTTCACTCTTATTCTGTGCCAATCAAAAAGTCTTAATTTGTTGGACAGTGTTATTATTATTACTAGGAGCAGGCAAACGTAAATATAATTATGCTGCTTACAAAAGTTGTTTAGAAAAAATAAACTATTCTTTCTAAACAATATATTTCAACCTACTGCCATGTCCACTTACTGTGGGGTGTTAGTTGATTTTTTGAAGGAAAATACATTAGGGAACAGAAAGGCTTTTAAATATCGTACATGTACTTATGGTTCTTACCAGGATTGTCAGATATAGCAATTTCTCGCCAAACATGGCGAATTTTGAATATGTTTGACGACTTTATTTTCTATTTGGCGACATGGCGATTTATAAAATAGTTGTTGATTTTCTTGGCTAATTTTAGAAAATTATAAATCTGTTCTTTTCTTTTATTGTGTTGGCGTTACTTTGTAGAGAAATATATTACAATTTGTATACAAGTCGTATATACGTCAAAATTCCATATGTCGTTTATTTCACGTAAAATTATAGCACTCTATAAAATATTTGTTTTATAGAGGACGAAAAAAAAAGATTTTTTAAAGGTATTACCAATTGAGAATTGTAAAATCAAGATAAAAGGTCCGATGTAGGAACATTGAAAATGGTATCGTGCGAAAACGTAGCGTAGGTATAATTAAAAGGTAATTGCATTTTGTGGTTTTACTATGAAAACTCCAACTTAAAAAATCAGAAAAAATATGCGTATTCCGGGGATTATAAACAAACTATGTATGGAGAAATAATAATTAAAAACTGTAATAAATGTAGTCGCCCGAAAATTCTATTTTGAATGAATGTGTATGCGTTGACTTTTCTATTAAAACAGATTTTTATACACTCCACGAGAGTATTATGTCTTTGTGCATTTGTTTGTAACACCCAAAAGGAAACGAGATAGACCCATTGTTAAGTATACCGATCGACATAGAATCACTTTTGGAGTCGATTTAGCAATGTCCGTCTGTCCATCTATTATTGTAATCACGATACAGGTCGCAATTGTAGACATAACTAAATGAAA
Organism: Polietes domitor; assembly: GCA_947397865.1. Classification (NCBI taxonomy): domain Eukaryota; kingdom Metazoa; phylum Arthropoda; class Insecta; order Diptera; family Muscidae; genus Polietes; species Polietes domitor. Next base: position 100,757,232 of record OX377620.1, read on the forward strand.
CTTTGCACAATGAAGTTTTTCGGGACAAGGACGAACGCTATTTAATTTGAAGAAAATCGGTTCAGATTTAGATATAGCCCCATACGAATTTCACTCCCGATTTGACTCTTTTCACTCTAGATACCACATATTATATCAGATTGTCTTCAAATTTGACATAACATCTTATATTTCAACTAGAAACACCTGTGGTAAAAATGTGTTAGATCGGTTCAGATTTATATATAGCTCCCATACAAATTTCGCTCCCGATTTAACTTTTTCCGCTCTAGAAACCACATATTGTATTAGATTATCTTCAGATTTGGCAAAACATCTTATATTTAAATTAGGAACATCTACGGTGAAAATAGGTCAACTCGGTTCAGATTTAGATATAGCCCACATACAAATGTCGCTCCCGATTTCACATTTTCCGCTCTAGAAACCACATATTGTACTCGCTTTTCTTTAAATTTGGCACAACATCTTATAATCCAACTAGAAGCACCTATGCTGAAATTGGGTAAGATCGGTTCAGATTTAGATATAGCCCCCATACAAATGTCGCTCCCGATTTCACATTTTCCGCTCTAAAAACCACATATTGTACTCGCTTTTCTTTAAATTTGGCACAACATCTTATAATCCAACTAGAAGCACCTATGCTGAAATTGGGTAAGATCGGTTCAGATTTAGATATAGCCCCCATACAAATGACGCTCCCGATTTGACATTTACCGCTCTAGAAACCACATATTGTACTCGATTTTCTTCAAATTTGGCACAACATCTTGTAACCTTAGTAGAAACACCTATGCTGAAAGTGGGTAAGATCGGTTCAGATTTAGATAAAGCCCCCATATAAATGTCGCTCCCGATTTGACTTTTGCCTCTTTAAAAGCCACATATTGTGCTCGATTTTCTTTAAATTTGGCAAATCATCTTATAATCTTACTAGAAACAACTATGCTGAAATTGGGTAAGATCAGTTCAGATTTAGATATAGCCCCCATACAAATGTCGCTCCCGATTTGACTTTTGCCGCTTTAAAAGCCACATATTGTGCTAGGTTTTCTTTAAATTTGGCACAACATATTATAATCTAACTAGAAACACGTGTGGCTAAAGCGGGCTAGATCGGTTAAAATTTAGATATAGCCCCCATACAAATGTCGCTCCCGATTTGACTTTTGCGCTATAGAAACCACATATTGTACCCGATTTTCTTTAAAATTGGCGCAACATCTTATAGTCCAACTAAACAAACCTATGGTGAAAGTGGGTAAGATCGGTTCAGATTTATATTTCATATAGCCCAAATACAAATGTTGCTCCCAAAAGTTTAACCGATTTTGGCCAAACTATACACTTTATATTTCACCTATTTCGTTCCAGGTTTCAATATATACTCATACAAATGTCTTTTTCGATTTAACATTTTTTGTCAAACACATACATTTACAGGATACAAAAAAACCTTTCCGTTTTCATTTTTTCACCGAATTGAATTGTATTCGGATAGAAAGTGGAGTGTATCATAGAGTCGGCCCCGCCCGACTTTAGCCTTTCCTTACTTGTTCACAATGCATTCATTGAGATTTTTTCTTTTTCTTTCCATTTAAACTGAAATAATATTTACCATTGAAACGAGAGACAGAGATCAACTCAATATTAGACAGAAAAATATAATTTTTTAGTCTAAATTGTTTTGTTGATTTTTTCAGCCAGTGAATTATACCTAAACTAAGAATTAAGTTGAACGGTATAAGAAATAGTTTGAACTTTTATTAGGAGTAATAAATACCAATAAAATATGTTTAAATTCCTTATGGAATGGTATTTCAATGTATAACATTCAAACACACGAAAAGTTTTAGATATAGTCCCCACAAAATTGTCATTCTTGATTTGAATTTTTCCGCTGTAGAAACCAAATTAACCGACTTTGAACAAATTCAATTTTCAAAACAATGTTCCTAAATTTGAGTAAAAATGTGCATTGTTTAGGAAAAAAAATGCAGTAAAATTGTCGTCAGTTTTTGAGAATATTTAGTTGGTTGGAAAAAAATTTGATTAAAATAAAAATATTAACTACAATCATGTCATGCTCAAAGTGTGGTCTACGAAGTTAAAATGTAATACATTTTAATTCTCTTTGGTTTACTTTTTCTTCGCTGAGTATTCATATTGCTTCTCTGAAACCTTAGGTATTTTCCATTTTGGGTTGCTCATTTTCAAACTCTTATTATTATCTCATGTATCTTCACAGTAATTGTAAACTACGGAGATGGCTTTTGCAATCATTGATACATTTATTAAGAATATTTTTGAACAACAAAACTCAAAAGAGTTAAATTTGTTTTTTTGGTATCCTTTCTTTACAATTTTTAACTGGATAATATTTCTTGTGCACGATAACAACATGATTTCAAGTCTTTCTTTTTATTCTCTTACATAATGATGAAAAATTATTATAGAAATATTTCCAAGTATACAGGCTTACACACATACATACGTATACAAAAACAAATCACTCAAAATAAATTAGGGTTAACGTTAACGAGAAATTTGAAAAATTGCTACGACTCATTCATCGTCTTGGCTATCTTTATCCTGATAATCCGAGCGAAATTTAAAACCCATTCCTTCACGTCAATGGTAATCAGAAAATCAGCTAAATTCAACAACCGGTTTTCGGTTTAACCCAACTCAAGAGTTATATAGAAAACAGTAGTCGATTAACCGAATTTAGTGCAAAACCCGGTTTCCGGTTCAGATAAAATGATAAGAACTAAACAGTGGTTCTAAATCGATTTTTTTCGGATTTAATTCTGTAACATTTGAACGGAAAGAAATATTTTGACAAAATTGTATATGGTTAGCGCAGAGTTGTTTTCCACATGATTTGCAAAATTCAGGATCTCTAGTGGACACTGACAATCATTTCAAAAGTTGACATGACCGAGGTGACCATGCAGTATTTAGATGATGTATTATTTATAAAATTTGTAATAAATTCAGCACTGGAAAGGCCCTGATCGGTAATTTCTTAATGTTTTTCTTTTTGCTTGATGACAAATAATAAAAAAATCACTACTCTTAATTGGTTAAGAAATTTCAAAAAAATCCTTCCCATTGAGCGAAATCGGACAAAACTGTTTTCATATGAAGTTCCTTTTGATCATGGTTGCTATGTCAATGAGCAATATTGCTGCAAATGGAGTTCAGAGAACACTTTATTTAACCTTTGCAATAAAATCAGAAATTTGAAAAAATAATCAGCACTTTTTTATAGCCGATTCTAATTTAAAATTTTAAATGGCCCATATTATTAAATTTTATACCATTACAAAAAACAGCATAAGTTAAATGTTGAAGGAAATTGTTGCAGTTCTAGCGACGTTTGTCGACATAAGATGTATCGTAGCAGAATCTTATCCTGAATAAGAGAACATGTAGAACTTGTTATGTTGTTATCCACGAAAGGATATTAAAACGTCTTTTGATTTTTTCGTTTAATAAGCACTTTCAACAACTTGTGTACTTTTTCAGACACATTTATGGTAACATTTATTTTCACAAAAACATCTGATATGTAAATGTTATGTTTTTTTAAATCATTGTAGGAAATTTTGATCCTTCAGGTTTATTCTTTTCGAAATTATATATGCAACTGATAATGCCAGTCAGTTAAAAATGTCAGATGTCAGTTAAGAAAAAATTTCACAAAACAAATTTTTCATTGATATCTACATACGTAAGAATTTTCGATGTTCCCGACTAAAATAAAAAATTGGCTTGTTTTATGCATTCTCCAAAACTATTTCACTTTAATCAGTGTCCGTTCGTGAGCTGGAAGCATTCAATATAACCTTTTTGGTGTATTCAGAGACATACAGTAGAATTTTATGGTTTATGGATGGTCATTGTGGTCTGGCCAGACCAAGTTTGACTTTGACCGAGTGTAATTTTGTGTCTAGGCAAAAAAAAAACACTACAAATGTAGTGTTCTTAACAAAACGATACTGGTTTTGGCCTGATTCGGCCAAATAATTAATGCAAAATTATTGATGAAAGTCAAAACATACTAAGTGCTCATTGTGGTCTGGCTGGACCACAAGCATTTTCATGAAGAGTTTAAACATTGTTTTTTCTTGGTATATGCACTTCGTTTACCATTAGAGTGTGTGCTATTCATTTACCGTTAGAATTTTTTTTACAAAAAATTAATTAATTTTAAGTTTTGTTACACAGCATAAAAAATATACTAAAAAATTATTAATATATAGTTTCCTTTTTTGGATTTCAATAAGAATATTGAGCAGAAACGACAATTGTATTAACTATATTTCTGACAAAAATTGTTTCTGGAATTCTGGTAGATCTGTCTGAATAATTCAGCTACTTTATTATACCCTCCACCTAAGGGGGGTATATTCACTTTGTCATTCCGTTTGTAACACAGGAGACCCCATAAAGTATATATATTCTGGGTCGTGGTAAAATTCTAAGACGATATAGGATTGAAAATACCCCTAATAACCCCTAATATTTAAAGTATTTAAGCATGTTTTTTCAATATGTCTGCTTATATTTGCTTGATATTGGGAATGCGCATCCCGCTTATAACAAAAACGTACACCATAAAGTGATTCTTATTCGTAGGGAGTGAAATGGGGCAAAAACGGATAAAAATGGTACCTATCAAACGACAACAGCCAGAAACACGAAATTCGGTTTGTATATTCCTCTTATGGAGTAGATACATAATATAAAAGTATTTCTTCCAAATTCGTACTTTTAAGGGCAAATGGGAAAATAGGGATAAAAATGGTACCAACTATACGGCTGCATCTAGAATAATGAAATTCGGTTTATACATTCCTCTGATTGCATAGACACGTAAAATAAACGGATTTTTCTAAGTTTGTACTTTTTGGGGTTAAAATGGAAAAAGGGGATAAAAATAGTACCAACCAAATGACAGCAGCTAGAGTCATGAAATTCGGAATATACATTCCTCAGACTGCGTGGGCACGAAAAATAAAATGTTTTCCAAATGCGCACTCTCAAGGAATACTGAACAGAGGGATAAAAATGGTACGAAACAAATGGCCGCAGCTAGATTCGTGGAGTTCGGTGTATACATTCCTCAGACTGCATAGACAAGCAAAATAAAAAGATTTTTCCAAATTCGTACTTTATTTTGTTACTTTCACTGCAAAATTTGGTTGAATCATAAAGTTAGGTTATGTGGCACTGTATACGTGAGATAATGGATTTTCACAATTTGTACTTTTGAACTAGAATGGAAATACAACTAAATGTAGCACCCACTATCCACCAATATTTATGGTATTTAAGTTTTTTGAAGACATAAGACATAAGATAAGACTATTTAGTTTTTGAATTGACTTGAAGTATTATATATCGAAATAATAAAGGGTCCGCCATCTAACGTTTTTTTTTTTCAACTATTCAACCGTTGGACTATTATTTGTGGGGTGCCGAGGCAGCCATTTGAATGAAATTATTTTCCATTATTAACCGGAAGGATTGTACTTTCAAATAAAAAAATAAATTTGAGAAAATATTCAGTACTTTTTTTATAGCATTTTCGAAAAAAAAAAGTTATTTGGCGGATCCTTTACTTCAAGTCAAATCAAGGTGTAAACGTATTGGTAGCCTTGCCTTGTAAGCGTGATTTTAAATATATTATATTATATTTTAAAAATATTATATTAATTTATAAAATTATGATTTCAATATTAGTATTTGTTTTGGTTTGGCTATATTAAACATATTTGATATTTTCCTGTAACATTACTGCACATCTACGAAAATCGACAGCCTCTGTGGAATGCAATCCATGGTGTAGGGTATAAAAAGTTCGGCCCGGCCGAACTTAACACTGTTTTTACTTGTTGTAATTGTCATTTTTTGTCTTGTGGTCTGGCTGGACCACAATGAGCATTTAGTGGCCCAAGAATCATTGACCATCCTAGGGTTAAGGCAAATATTTTTGAATAATATTTTGACCGTTAAACCCAGTACATTAAGGAGCTAGAGGTTTAAAATATTCCACAAAAATGTTCCTCGTAGTGTTTTAAGTTTATCGCTGAACACATCCGATATTTAAAAGTTAAGGATCTCAAGGTTACTTATTCAGACTCATCACAAGAATGTGCGCTCTAAAGTGACCATCATACCTAAACTTTCAAAACGCCGATACACATATATTCTTTTTTAGCACCTCTATCAAGATCCGTTGTCAAAACCTTGTTATTTTCTAAAATGTTCCACAGTGTTTTCGAAGACACATGTAAAATCATTTGGCCCAAAGTTAATGCTTTTGGGCTTTTATGTGAGGAAGGTATACTTGGAAAGTTAAAGTTAAAGTAGGTATATTTGGAACGCGGCATCAGACTAAAAAGATATTGGCGTTGTTTTCACCTCCTCTTTCTGGAAATGTTATGTTCTTATATTTCAGGGACGCCAACAATTTAAAAAACAAGTAAGGAAGCGTCAGTCGGCTAAACCGACTTATATATACCCTCACTCTCAGAGAACATACCTATGGAAATTATAATAACTTAAATTTTACGTAGGATCGGATGATTTGTGTGGAATGTACAAGAAGTTTCATGGCATTTGGTTCTAACTTCCCCAGTTTTTTTCACTGAACCAATACTCAGGGGATGTGTGTATAAATGCAGTGCATCGCGTTGGCGGAAGGAAGATCAGGTATTGGAAGGAGAAGAGTATTGTCTATGTCTGAATCTCTGAATGTCGTAATTGGAGGGAAATATATTTGTCGGGAGTCGATTCCACATACGGATAGTACGGGCGAAGAACGAATTTATTCTGTAATGTGTAATGCGGCCGGTTATCCAATCGACAACAAATGGGTGAGCGTTCCTAGAGAGTCGCGTATCTCTACCGAACGTTCTCGCGGGCGGTATAAGATCACGAATTTCCGAAGAACAAACACCATTAAAGTATCGATAGAACAATGAGACACAACCAACATTACGACCGTGTTCAAGGAAGACAATAGAATTGGATATCCTACAGTTAACTATCAACACCATCGCCCTCCTCTGGACACTGTCAAGTAGCTCCAGTGATGAAGCTGGAGCACCCGACCATATGTGGGAGTTGTATTCCATCTTTGGTCTGATGTAGGTAGTGTAGATATTGAGCAGATCAGAGGGTGTGAAATATTTCGTACATAGTTTTAAAAATTCTAAATATTTAAATGCTTCTTTCGATACATCAAATACATGTTTTGTCCAACGAACATCACTTTGTATTATCATGCCTAGAACATCGAGAGTATCTGATTGCTCAATATCTACACCGTTCATTAAAATCGACGACACCGTTGGATCAGTGAATCGTTTGAGAGACAACAAAGAGCACTGGGTCCTACGTGCATTAAAATCTACTCTATTCTCTCGACCCCATTCAGAAATGACCAGCAGATCCTGGCTATGTGACTCATCCATTAATCGCCATTTGTCCTCAATTTCTTGACGATTTAGTCTATGAACAAATGAGTATGAATGACAGAGGTTGCTGTCATCCGCGAATGAGTATATTGGATTCGAAGTCTGATCCATGAGATCGTTGACGAAAATAAGAAAAAGGGAGGGGGAAAGGACAGAGCCCTGTGGTACTCCTGCGGTTAACCTATGCTCGTCGGATGAGAATCCATCTACAACAATACGTATAGTGCGATCTCTGAAGAAGGTCTTTATAAATCGAAGAGAATTTATGAAGGATTTAATTTTACTTAGGATATAGACAATTGCATGGGAGGTACAAGAAGGGGCGTGGCTAAACCGTAAATATGTTTTTGGTTTAAAGTGATTATAAAAGCATTTCCAAATATCAAATTTCAAATGATTTGGACTACCCGTATGGAAGTTATATCGGTTTTATTTTAACCAAGGCTTATGTCACTTTATGTCGGAGGTATCAGAAAGGTTGTGACAATATCGCAACATATATAAAAGTAATGCAAAATATCAAATTTCATAGAAGTCCAATCATCCTAGTAGAAGTTATAACAGCTTTAATTTTACGTAACTCCTTTCGAGAGTTATCGTGTACACCAGCCAGCCGGACGGACGGACATGGCTCAAACAGCTTAAAAAGTCGTGAAACGGATTTGGTATAAACATAATTGGAGTCTTAAGTCACTCCTTCAATGCGTTACAATTTTTTCTGTCCCAAATGATATATACCCTCCTACTCTGTAGAGTGAGGGTATAATCAATTGATTGTCAACGAAGTATCAAAGGGTATCGAATATGGCTGACGACTGCTGATTGTCGTGTTGCTGAGAAAAAATCTTATTTTTTACCATATTTGTGTTTTTATTGCGCGAGGTGAAAATTCTGCTTCACACCATATTTAAGAATTTGTCCGAATTCGCTTGTTTACTCTATGGTGGCACTACTATGTTACCAGATTGCATTTTTAATAACGAAAGTTACAGTTATGATGGGATACATTTTTGTCTGTCCCAAATGGATTATGTTAGTGAGTTAAACAAAAATAACACTTCATAAGAACCCGGTTTTTAGGTTATGACTTTAAATGCACTAGTTCCAGTGAAAACCCTTTGGCTGCCACGGGTTTTCCGCCGTTGAGTGTTTATACTAATTTCGGTACCATTTATTTTGTGTCATTCATTTCATAACAGAACATTTATGGCGCTGACCATGGAAAGCAAGACGGACGATGTAAAATTTTTTATGTGCAGATTTGTGATTTCTATCTTATTAGCGGTTCAAAACATCAACAACAGCAAAAGGTCTAACAAGAAAAACCAAACAGTTTTGTTTAAAAAGTTTGCCTTTTGAAATTTCTATAGCTATTTATGGGCATTTCGGGTAACGCTTTGCCCAAAAATAGACAAAATACGAGCAGTTTCTCTTGTTTGCCCAACATTCGAGAAAGGATATTAAGCAAATATGTATGTACTGGCAGAAGAAAGTGAGATCCTTTTGTTCCTTGTTGTTTTGCCGACAAGTGTATTGTTTAACAAGGACTTTGCTTTTTATTTTCTAATAAAGTTGCAGTAATAAATTACAGTAATTCATTTTGTTTTTGTTACCGTAACTTAAGGTTCTAAGGATGAGTGAGTCACACTCGCAGGGAAAACTTTTGCCCGAAATTGTGGCAATAGAAAGAATAAACGTCCCCCCGACAACGCAAGCAACACAACAGATTGTTATGAAATTTTATAATTGATTGGGTATGGGCGGGGGTGGAAACTTGCCAACTCCATTTGAGATTTATTTTTGATTATGACAGAGTACAATTGAATACTCTTGATTTGAACACTTAGCGAAAGAAAACAGAAAGCGATTGAAAATAATATGATATACTGCGAAGCATTGTAAAGAGCTGTTTGGAATTCTTTAATCTGTTCGCAATGTAAGCACTGTTTCATGGTTTCGGGATTGTGTCAAGAATATGGTAATTTCTAACGTAAGTGGAAGCTGCTTTTGTTCTGGCGACGTTATACAACAACACTGTCACTGCGCCCAATAGAGATACAGGTTAAATACGAGGCGACGATCTCGATAGATTAGATTAGATCTAGCTGTTAATGCTAAGGTAAGACAGATAGAATCATGAAATTACACAGTGCAACACGAAAAAATATAACCTATACGGACACCGCTACGTGATAAAAGACCAAAAAAAAGACCCGTGTCTCTCAGTTTTGTCTAAAGTCATGCATTTTTTATGGCCCTCAAAGATTTGGGGGCCAAAGATTTTTGGAATTTTGATTTACTCTCTGAGGCAAAGTTTTACATTCATCTTCAAGGTCAAAACTTTAAAAAATTCGATTTTTTTAATTTTTCCCCTGTCCAGGTCCATAGGTAGTAAACCGTTCAAAATTCAAGTAAACAATCAACTACCAAAATGTACCTAAAATCTATAAACAACTTTCTAGAACATATGAACATCCTACGAATGATTCTTAACAATGTTTAGGTAGGATAATATATCTTGCAGGACTGTTTCTGTTTATGGTCATTCCGACTACAGTGCGTATGAGTGACATTATCCTTAACCAACAGCACGTATACGCTACCTACACACACTACAGCCTATATGTTTTGTTCGACGACATTTGCGATTTTGACCTTGAAGATGAAGTTTGAGAGTGAAACCATAGATACAGAATTCCTAAAATAGGAAACATTTAACATTTGTATACCCTCCAATGGGTATACATTTTTAACGACATGAGACCATATAAAGTATATATATTCTTGATCGTCATAAAGTCTAAGGCGACTTAGCCGTGTCCGTCCGTCCGTCTGTTGAAAGCACGCTAGCATCTAAACGAAAAGAGCTAGGACGTTCAAACTTTTCAAAAATACATCTAATAATTGTAGATCGCTTGGGATTGAAAGTGGGCGAAATCGGTCAGAGGGCAAAAATTTCTCTAACAAGGACTTGAAATACCTCCAGTAACCTCTAATATTTTGAGTACTTAATACCATTTTATAAAGATTTAATTGATATTTGGTAAGTTCAATCCATTTATAGCATATAACGCACAGCATAAATTGGTCTATACTTTCAGGGGGAGAATTGGGGCAAAAAGGTTTAAAAAATAGTACCAATCAAGCTAGTAATTTGAAATATAGAAATTTGGTGTGTACATCCCTCAAAACGCATATACACGTAATATAAAGGGACTTTTCGAAATTCGTCCTTTTAAGGATTTGGAAAAAGGGACAGATTGGTACCAACTAAAGGGCTGCAGCTAGATTCATAAAACTCGGTGTATACATTCCCCTGGCTATGTAGATGTGCAAAATAAAGAAAAATTACGTTTTACAAATCAAACGGCTGAAACTAGAATAATGAAAATCGGTGTATACTTCACTCTAGCTGCGTATACTCGAAAAAAAACGATATATCGATATCCGTACTTTTAGGGTTAAAATGGGGAAAAAGGTATAAAAACGGTACCGAACAAATGGTTGCAGCTCGAATCAGAAAATTCGGTATGTACATAGAGTGATCAAACCCGAGACCGAAAACCGGGTTTTTTTATCTGAGACCGAACGTCGGGTGTTTTTAAGTCATGGTTTTTGTCAAACCGGGAATCCCGGGTTTTTATGTCGGTCTCAACCTGTTTTTCATAGAGCAGAAGAAGCATCTTTTTTTCTTTATTATATATATATATATATATATATATATATATATATATATATATATATATATATATATATATATATATAGTATTGGCCATAACTAAAGCACCGCCCAGTACAAATTTTGAAAATCACAATTTTTTTACGAAAATGACTTTATTAAAATATATTCAAAATTAATTTTATTTACTTCTGTGGTTATTGTTATTATAGCATGCATTTTGGAATAAATAATTTTGCAAATAATAAGATACAATACGAAAACTATTTAAAGCTGCAAAAACAATCGGACAAAACAAAAGCACCCCCTTATATTACATCGACTACGCTACTGGAAATTTTCGGTATTAGCTAACCGTACTCTCCATGCATGTTAAATTTCAGCAGAAAAAAGCATTAGAAGAATGTTTAGTGTGTTCAATTTCTATCTTGTGTAGTTTATGGTGAGATCAGAACAATGGCCAGAAACACATACTCAAATCAATTTAAAATTAAAATTATTGATCACTGAAGAATGGGCTTATCACGGCATGAACTGAGTGCAAAATATTCAATCAATCTATCAGTAATTTCTCGATTGATTTCAAAGTTTTTGCAGACAGGTCGCATATTTCCAGTACATTCTGGAGGACGACCGCGCAAAACTTCACGTTATGATGATTCCTTGATCAAAAGGACTCTGTAAAAGGATCCTACGACATCTTCTACCCAGGTAAGAAACCAATTAAGCCTGTGCGTTAGCGATAGAACAATCCGTAGAAGAGCTGTAGAAGCCGGATTATTCAGCAGACGACCAGCAAAAAAAAACCTTTCATATCAGCAAAGAACAAGAAAGCCAGACTTGAGTTTGCCAAAGCCCACCTCGACTGGAGTGTTCAAAAACGGAAGACTGTACTGTTTTCAGACGAATCCAAGTATAATATAGAAAATTCTGATGGAATAAGGCATGTACGTAGACCAAAAGGGGAAAGACTAAATCCTAAGTATTGCAAAGCAACCGTAAAACACGGAGGAGTCAACATAATGGTCTGGGGTTGTTTCTCTGGCCAAGGAGTTGGGCCAATTCATAAGATTGATGGTATTATGGATCGATTCATGTATCGCGATATATTGAAAGATGTGATGTTGCCATATGCTGACGAAGAGATGCCACTTCAATGGAGGTTTCAACAGGATAACGATCCTAAACACACTTCAAAATTTTGTAAAGCCTGCCTACAAAGCAATGGGGTTGAAGTGCTGGGTTGGCCTGCTCAATCCCCTAATCTCAACCCCATTGAGAACTTGTGGGAGATTGTTAACATGAAAATAAGTCGAGAACTCTGCAAAAATAAGGATGATTTGTTTCAAGCCGTAAAAATAGCTTGAGAAGCAACATCGGAGGACACCATTAACAATTTGATATCCTCAATGCCTAAGAGATGCTCGTGTGTTATCCATAATAAAGGATCCGCGACGAAGTATTAATTTTAAAAATTATTTTTGTTGCTTCCATAGGAGGTGCTTTAGTTTTGTCCATTTCATTTTGTGGTCCTAATTGTTGTAACTTAACTTTTATTTATATAACGGTGAATTTCAAAAGTTTTTGTTTATGAACAATAAATGTATAAATAAGTAATATTAATACTCAGTATACTTTAAAAAAGTCGTTTTCGTAAAAAAATTGTGATTTTCAAAATTTTTACTGGGGGGTGCTTTAGTTATGACCAATACTGTATATATATACATTTCTTATGAGCAGAATAAAAATCGAAGGCGTTGAAAATTTGCTGCGGATGACGACCAGCCATACACATAAGACATATATTATAAACATATATATGTGTGGAGATATTTTCAGGAGCGATTACCTCACAAACATTTGACCCAACTAAGAAATATTTTGCAGATCATCATTTAACAATCAAGTATTCATTTCTGGGGGTGGCCAGAGTATGTTTCTAGTTTTATCGTTGGTATCGTCTGAAAAATTGATGAACTCCACTTTGCGAAAATAACCTTGTAATTAAAGTAGTACAAAAATGCGCACAATCCTTGAATTTCATTTCAAACTTATTATTTATTTTCTCATGTTTATGTATTTTAGCTTATTTTATTTTAGCTGTTTTTCAAAATGATTACGTATTTCAGCAAGTGTTTACAATGTTAACACCTGTTGTGAAATGACATTTTGGGAAAAATAGTTGCAGAACGAAAAGTAATGATTTAAAAGTAATCTTTATAAATTTTAAAAAATATATTATGCCAATCGCCAAATGAATTTTTGGTCCGACCGGATTTCCATAAAAATAAAACCGGGCAACCGGGGTTTTTGAAATCTCGGTTTTCGAAAAACCCGAAAACCGACATTGTAGAAAACCCGGTTTTTTGATCGCTGTATATATACATTCCTCTGATCGTAAGGGAATTTAAATAAAGGGGATTTATTTTTTGAAATTTGTACCTTTAGAGAAAACGGGGCGAAAAGGGATGTAGCTAGATGAAATGAAATTCAGTTCAAACTGACACCAACCAAAGGGATGCAGATAGAATCATAAAATTGTGAACATCCGAATTTACTTAACAAATATCGCAATTAGCAAAAACATTTCATAATTTCTCTAATATTTATGTTACATCATATATATGTGAAGTCGACAGCTTCTAATCTCCCGGTAATACTGTAGAATGTACTTTATGGAGGGTATATAAGCTTCGGTCCGGCTGAAGATAATGCCTATTTACCTGTTTTTTCTATTTTTAGTTAGAACGCTCAGCAGTCCAATTTGCTGGCCTAGGTATGAGTCAACCCACCACTCCGGTTGACGTGACTCCTAACCAAACTAATCTTGGGTATTTTGTTGGAAAATATGGACGATTTTTTTCTGTGCTACTCGTAGTAGATTGTCCATATGCAATTACATGACCAATCGGATGTTTGATGGGTATGACAAATTTTCTTGGAGCTCTATAGGCACTTTTGGATCCAACCGGGACTTTTGACCTGTCCAAACTTAAGCACATTACCACTATGTGAAATTTCATGACAATTAAATCAGTCGCTTAGAAATTTCATAACACTTTCCTTTACTTTTATTGGCATTCCCGCACTGTGTGCTGGAAGTTATGAGAATCTCATTTCGCCATTTAAAAAATGCATCTAACGAAAACATCATCACTTTTCCTTTATTTTATAGTATAAAATCTTAAACTCTGTACAGTACTCAGATTCAGGAAAGACATGAAGACATCCTTTGCCACTCTCCCAATCAGCCATTTTACTACACAAACATCAACAAATAAGAGAAAGGCTCTCTCTGCTGTGCGCTATAAACAGTCTGTGTAAACAATCACATTCCGTACCATTTATGACGTGGCCCAAAAAGGACATGAATTTCTTACTCTTCGTGAATGTCATGAATGAATACGCTCCTCGACCTCCTCCTGTTGTCCTTGCTGCTGTTTGTCATAAAATGGGACATAAAACAGAATTTATGCATTTCGTAATTACAAAATTACCAAATTGCCAAATAACCGAATACGAGTCGAAACATATTTACCTAAAATATGAACTCTTTAATGGCAACCACTTAATAATAATGCTTCGTTTGGGCCAGGAGTTTGAGGGGTGCTAATATTAAACAGACAAGTGCGTAAATAGCACACAGTGTCTTGACAATAATTTATTATTTTGCATTAGAGAAGGGCGGATGTCTGCCGTATACCAAAACAATCAAAAAAAAGAAAAACAAAGAGATGGGAAGTAATCAATACTTGTAGCAATGATCTTAATAGCAAATAAGGAAATAGTCATGTCTCATTTTATGTGCCAGTGCTACTGCTACAGCGTCAAATTCGACTTCCCTTAATGATCCTTATATTTCACTTTTGTCTGGGATGGAAAGGGGTATGTGCACATGACTTGTACAAAATCAATTACACACAGTGGCTCGAAAGCACTTGATGTGGAATGATAAAACTAAACAAATAAAAACGAGATGCATTTAAGAATGGCTTGTTATGGTGCATTGCAATATCTGGAACTAAATCAGAATTTTCTTACCATATTGAATTTTATATGTATTTTTATATCATGTGAAAGTTTGGGCAGTGAAAAAAATTGTTGACCTAAATTTTAAACCAATTTCATTCTTAAACCAGTAAGGAAAGGCTAAAGTCGGGCGGGGCCGACTCTATGATACACTCCACTTTCAATCCGAATACAATTCGGTGAAAAAGTGAAAACGGGAAGGTTTTTTGTATCCTGTAAATGTATGTGTTTGACAAAAAATTTTATATCGGAAAGGACATTTGTATGAAGATATATTGAAACCTGGAACGAAATAGGTGAAATATAAAATGTATAGTTTGGCCAAAATCGGTTAAACTTATGGGAGCAACATTTGAAGATGTTGTGCGAAATTTAAAGAAAATCGAGCACAATATGTGGCTTTTAAAGCGGCAAAAGTCGAATCGGGAGTGACATTTATATAGGGGCTATATTTAAATCTGAACCGATCTTACCCAATTTCAGCATAGTGTTTCCAGTTGGATTATAAGATGTTGTGCCAAATTTAAAGAAAATCGAGTACAATATGTGGTTTCTACAGAGGAAAATGTCAAATCGGGAACGAAATTTGTATGGGGGCTATATCTAAATCTGAACCGATTTGACCTATTTTCACCATAGATGTTCTTAGTTTAAATATAAGATGTTTTACCAAATCTGAAGACATTCTGATACAATATGTGGTTTCTAGAGCGGAAAAAGTCAAATCGGGAGCGAAATTTGTATGGGAGCTATATATAAATCTGAACCGATCTGACCGATATTCACCATGGGTGTTTCTAGTATAAATATAAGATGTTTTACCAAATCTGAAGACAATCTGATACATTATGTGGTCTCTAGAGCGGAAAAAGTCAAATCGGGAGAGAAATTTGTATGGGAGCTATATATAAATCTGAACCGATCTGACTGATATTCACCATGGGTGTTTCTAGTGGAAATATAAGATGTTTTACCAAATCTGAAGACAATCTGATACATTATGTGGTCTCTAGAGCGGAAAAAGTCAAATCGGGAGAGAAATTTGTATGGGAGCTATATATAAATCTGAACCGATCTAACACATTTTTACCACAGGTGTTTCTAGTTTTAATATTAGATGTTTTGCCAATTTTAAAAAAAATCTGTTGTAATATGTGGTATCTAGAGTGAAAAGAGTCAAATCGGGAGTGAAATTCGTATGGGGGCTATATCTAAATCTGAACCGATTTTCTTCAAATTAAATAGCGTTCGTCCTTATCTCGAAAAACATCGTTGTGCAAAGTTTCATTTGGTTCTGTCTACAATTGCGACTTGTATCGTGATTACAAGAATAGATGGACGGACGGACAGACAGACAGTCAGACGGACATTGCTAAATCGACTCAGAAAGTGATTCTAAGACGATAGGTATAATTAACAATGGGTCTATCTCGTTTCCTTTTGGGTGTTACAAACAAATGCACAAAGACATAATACTCTCGTGGAGTGTATAATTAAGAATATGAAGTTGTCTTAAATTCAAAGAAATTATTTAAATGATGGAAAGAAGCCAAGTTAATGAAATTCGGAGGATACGTGACGAAAACTCAGAAACGAATTTTCGAAATTCGCTCTTTAATGAGCCAAGAGGAGATAAATATGGAACCTTTAAGGGAAAATGGAACAAAATGGGATAAAAATGTAACTTAAATGTATTCATCCCTTAAACAATTTTCAGTTGAAAAGCCTGTGTAATTACCTTTAAAAATTACCCCATTCTCAGCATTTAACTTACGCATTTTCACACTACACGTTTCTACCTTGAAACTTTTTTCTTGATTTCACCAATTTTCAATTGGCCATAACTTTTGAAAAAAAAAAAAAAACGTTTTTTTAGTATGTGTAAAGTAAGCAAAAGGCATCAAATATTCTAAACTATAGCTTTTGGGGTTAGTTTTTATTGGAATTATCGATAATCTCTGACTGAAAATGTCCACTAACTTGCACTTCAACAGAAAAACTTATGTTGCCAGAAAATCAACAAAGGGTTTCTGACTCTGACTCAAAGATCGTCAAAAATAATATTAGCAAATTCCCTCAAAAATCATCCAAATAACGTAAAATCATCACGTCTAGCAGCACTGCACTTAAGGTTTGTGTGGAATAACATTTTTTTTTTTCATATAATTTAAAATTATCAAAATTAATAACTTCTGGTGTATAGGTTTGGCCATTTAAAACTTTTAATCAAAATCGGCTATAAAAAAGTACTGATTACACTGTTCGACAGTACACTTGAAACTATAGGTGAAATGAAGTTAATTAATAGTTTTTAACTTCCTCCCTTAAAAGGACTACAAAGTTCCAAAGGATAAAATTTTTTCAAAAAAAAAAAATATTTTAAATACTTACAGTTGCGGTTAAAATAATAGCAGCGCACCACAGCTTAGCATACATTTTCATATATTTATTTATGTGATAATTTTTTTATTGCTACTACTGCATTAAATGCTGTGTTATGAGGTTACAAACACAAGATAATTGTTTATACGGTGATATGATTTTAATTGTTTAAGAAATTTCACATTTTTTGGATTATACGACATTTTAGACCGGTAAAAATAATAGCAGCATTCAAAAATCTCAAGAAAAAAGAATTTTATCTAATTTTTTGAATTCGATTTGATGTTATAAATAAGATATTATGAAATGTACACTATTTCTGAAATGTTATTGTTTTATTTTTCTTCATAAGTAGGGCGAGAAGAGCATTGTGGAGAACAAAATCGAGTTCATATAAAAAGGTTGAAATCTGAGGGAAAATCATATAGTGAAGTTCGATTTTTTCCAGCGTTCCATTAAAATGATCAGAAATTCGATATTATAAGAATAAAAAACAAAAACACGTCAAAAAATCAGTTTATATTCGCCGAATAGTAATGTCTAGAACAAAAAAACCCACTTACGCCCGTCACCGAAATAAAAAATTAATGTCTGTCCATCTTTTGAGAGTTTAAAATGTTCGTAGAATACTAAGAAAACATAATCTGTAAACTACTACATACATAATCTGTATACTACTACTATCTGTGAATTACTATGGACTCTGCCCAGTACATCAACATAATGCCTAATATTATGACTACGTATGCTGGATATGGAATGCCCCTCAAATGAATCTTCTAGCACGCCAATTATCCCGCAAACACCAGCCGACACTCGAAAAGGTGGTTTCAAGTCAATAATATCGATGTTATGGAATGGATCGGGCAGACACCGCATCTCAATATAATCAAAAATTTGAAGTGTGGTGACTAAAATGACGTCTCACTAGCAATACTGAAAAACAATAACGACATTTGACACGAAATTATAGAGGCATGGTCAAAAATACCGCATGAAAGGTGCAAAATACTACTTGACTCCAAGAAACGACGTTATGTAGCAATATTCAGCAATAAAGTCAGTACAACTAAGTGTTAAATTCAAGAAAATATCGTTATTTAAGTAATTATTCAAAAAAATTTCAATTAAAGTGAATTGAAACAAAATATTTTTAGTTTTTATTAGCGCTGCTATTTTTTGACATAAATGGTTCTAAAGGCGTAATCTCAAAATTACAAAAACTTTTTTTAAAGCCATTTTAAGAATGACATAATACCACCTTTCAATCACCTTAAAAACTTTTAGGATTTTCGAAGTAAAACTGATATTTTTCTTTGTCCACATTTTTTTATCTCGTCGCTGCTATTTATTTGACCGCAGCTGTATATAATACCGTGTGACTAGTATATAAAATAATTTTTGAAAAATTTTATCCTTTGCATTTTGCGTGTCTATGCAGTCAGAGGAATGTATACACCGAATTCCATGACTCTAGCTGCGGCCATTTAACAGCATTTTGTCTATAGTTTCATAAGTATATCATCCGGTTCAAGTGTAACGATTTTTTAAAATTGTCGTACGGTGCTATTTTTTCAAATTTCTGGTTTTGACATTTAATAATGGAAACAATATCATTCATATCCACCACAACCATGACTGGCTCGGCATTACTACATTTTCTGATCGTGTAATTTTTTGTTCCAATTTTAGATCAATTTCAAACATTCCATACAATTACAATTTATATGTATTTCCCGTTCTTTGATCACATTTTACCATGACAATGACCCACTGTGTCATGGTTATTATATCCAGTTTGTCTATGTTTCGAGTGGTCAACCGAGAAATGCCAAAACGTGGTATGGAGTTAACATGTCACACAATAAGTGGTGGTCCTCCCTACTTTACTTAGTACGGACGACGACAGTTGTAAATAACATCTCTCTCTGTACAAAGTATGTCAGGGTACACTGCACATCCATAAATAAGGATAATATGTCTGTGTGTGTGAGTGTGTGTACATCTTAGACTCATACGAAGTTCTTAAAATGTCATCCATGTACCAGAGAGAAGTACATGTGTATGCACACGCAGACATTATCCCATTACAACGCATTTCCAAACCACAACTTCGTCTACTTCATCATGATGGCCATAGTCGTCGTCGCCGTCACCGCCGCCGTCGTTTATTCCACTCCAAACATGCCCAATTGTTGTCACTCATATACCTCAAGCTCTTGCTGAGCATTTCCAGATTTGCTGCACTGCATTGCACTGCACAGCCAGCATGGCAAAAGGATGATTCAGTCAGTGCCACCAGGACATGCAACACTTCGTTTATAATTTAAAGGATTTCATGTGAAAACATCCTTTCGAAATGTGGTCAGAATGTGACAGCGCAAAGCTAAAGCAGATGAAAGGCATAATCCACCAAAGTAAAGTTCTAAGGAAGGATGCAACAACTGCATCACGATGACGTAATATACTTAGTTTATGAGATTTATGCTTCCGAGGCAATGTATGAGGGCCTCTTTGCCGGAGGATGGTCGCTGTGAGTGTCGGAGTAAGTATGGAACTACACTTCACAAAATTTGAGCACAACTAGCGTAATGGAGTTCACAACAGCATTCGGCCGGGAGAATAGGAACAAAATAACTGAAACATCAGTATCATTAACCAAATAGTAAATATATAGCTCAGCGGGGGTTCGATATTTCATCTCGATCATGTCAAATTTTGAAATGATTACCAAAGAACAATTATATACCGATTAAATGTTTGTGTATCTCAATTAGTTTAAGAGATATTTAAATTACATGATAAAATTTATATTTTTAGGCGAGGTTGGTCTCGTATTTTCAAATTTACCATCTCATAGGCCATCATATCGGCCCAATTAATATTTTTAATTTGTTTATAAAATTCTAAATAATAAATGGTACCACGTGTCCTAATACTCCATCCCACAGACTGTTGTCATATTTATACCCGAGAGTTTAGTCTTTCACCATAAATATGTCAACCAGTGCAGAACACCATGAATCAGCACCTCCAATAATGTCTGTTTATGTTGAAAACGCTGTTCGCATTGCCTTAAAACAATCCCAAGTTTTTCAAACAAGAAAAAAAACAGCGAAAAGAACCAAAGAAAACAACAAAAGTAAAGAAGTAGAAAGAAATCGCCTCAAGAAGTTGCCGACAAAGTGCCATAATTTATAAAATGTTTATTAGAAAAGAACAAAAGGATAGAAATAGCTCGACAATCGCAAGCACGAAGAACAGCTTAACGGGAACGGAAATGAAATTTATAACTAAACTACTGTAAAAAAGTGTAGAAAAAAGGTGAATTTGTTTTTGTGACATCACACCATTAGCCGGGTAAAAAGATAGGAAAACGGCGCAGGATATAAATGGGTCAAAGGATTTCAATTGAATTAGAATAGCTTTAAGTCGTTCTATGTTATAAGGCGAGGGAAAAAGTAGTTCATTGCAGCAACGATTCACATTCGTTATTGTCATTTTGTTGTCACAACAAAACACCAGTGTTTTTCGTACTTTCGTTCCTGCGACAACTGAATATTCGTTGATGCTACGAGAAAAACCTTTCGTATTTTCTAAATGGGACACTAATATATCACAACAATATTAATATCAATATAATAATGTGATTAACATTAGTTATTGTTTTTAGATAAATGTACACTTTTTGCTAAATTTTAATAAAATTAATAGATTTTAATTTCTCGATATGTAAACATCGTTGCAACAACGATTTATTGGCTTGTGCAACAATCCGATACTCTCAATTTTTCAATGAATTTAATTAAACAATAATCATCATGTATTTCCGAATATTTTAACAAACTTTTTAGCCAAACCAATTAAAATATAAATTGATTTTATGTTTGTTTGTATCAAAAAAATCTTATTGTATCAATTAAATCATTACAATCTTTAATTGTTTTTTAATCCAAATTGGCAATTCCCAAAATTAATTAAATTTTTAATCTTTTTCTTCTATATATGAGTGATGATTTTTAGACTTAAGGTTTGCATAATTTCAAACTGAAAGTTGTCATTATTAGAGAAATAATTTTATGTTTGAATATACATCTCATTGTATTCTCCAAGTCCAATCCAATTGCAGATCACTTCTTCAAGCAATGGTGTCCGTATTTCTGCAGTTGTTCGAATAGTATTCCAAGGCGTACAATATTGGAACACCCCAGAGAAAATAATCTAGAGGCATTAAATCGCAGGGTCACGGTGGTCAATTGACTGGCCCATGGTGGAAGTCCCAAAGTGTTGAACAACAATATAAAGAAACAAGTACGGAAATTCTAAGGCGGGGCCGACTATGTGATACCCTCCACTTTCTACTCCATTACAATTGAATTCGCGGAAAAAGTGAAATAGGTAACGATTTTTTTATGGGTATAGTATTATGAACCGACGTTACCTACAAATATAAATTTCCAGCAGAAATATAACATGTTCTGCCAAATTAGATAAAAATCTATAAAGGTATGTGTCTGAGAGATAAAAGTTAAATCGGGAAGGGTTTATACAGGGTTTTTCAACAAGAGGTGTTATTTGGAATCACCTGGTATTTCGGTAGCTGTCACTTTGACAAGTAGAAACTACGCGATTATTAAAAATGGAACGATACACGCTTCAACAACGCATTGAAATTATTAAAATTCATGAATGAAAATGATCCAGAATTCCATCGAAAAATCATCTTGACTGATGAGGCCCATTTCCACCTCGGTGGCTACGTCAACAAGCAAACTTGTCGCATCTGGGGCTCGGAAAACCCAAGAGTTATTGTTGAGAAGCCTCTCCATCGTCATCGTGTGACTGTTTGGTGCGGTTTATGGTCCGGCGAGGTCATTGGACCTTACTTTTTCAGAACTGATGATGGATCAACAGTTACGGTGAATGGATTGGGCAATGAGAAATGTTTTATGGTCGGAGTTGGATGGTATTGATCTAGACAACGTTTACTTTCAACAAGACGGCGCACTGTGTTGCGGCTAGTGTAAAAGTAACTTTTTTCCGATTATTTTTTCAGTGTTTTTAATGATGTAATTTTGTCACAGACATTCCAAGTAAACAACTAGTAAATCAAAAAATTTTTTTTTTCAAATCCATGCTTTATGCAAGCAGAATTCTATTGGGCCTAGAAATTCTTTTTTAGTTATCTTTTGTAGAAGGAAAAATTACTGCAAAATTTCAGTTTTTTATCTGCCATAGAACGGCATATATTCGAAAATGGGTTTTAACTTCGTATGGGAGGTGCCACGCCCACATTTCCATTACCGCCCATTTTTGTCACAACTACGCACATTAATGCTAGATGCACTTACACAAAATTACAGTAGGTGTAATTTTGGTTTTAACTTCATATGGGAGGTGCCACGCCCACTTTTGCATTACCGCCCATTTTAGGCGCAACTACGCACATTGATGCTAGATGCACTTACACAAAATTTGAGCACTATACGTGTCATAGAACTGACACTATTCGATAATATGTTTTAACTTCGTATGGGAGGTGGTACGCCCAGTATTCCAATACCGCCCATTTTTGGCAGAACTACGCACATTGATGGTAGATGCACTTACACAAAATTTCAGCACTCTAGGTGTCATAGAACTGACAATATTCAATAATAGGTTTTAACTTCGTATGGGAGGTACCACGCCCACTTTTCCAATACCGCCCATTTTTGGCACAACTATGCACATTGATGCTAGATGCACTTACACAAAATTACAGCACTCTAGGTGTCATAGAACTGACTATATTCAATAATAGGTTTTAACTTCGTATGGGAGGTGCCACGCCCACTTTTCCAATACCGCCCATTTTTGGCACAACTATGCGAATTGATGCTAGATGCACTTACACAAAATTTCAGCACTCTAGGTGTCATAGAACTGACAATATTCAATAATAGGTTTTAACTTCGTATGGGAGGTGCCACGCCCACTTTTCCATTACCGCCCCTTTTTGGCACAACTATGCGAATTGATGCTAGATGCACTTACACAAAATTTCAGCACTCTAGGTGTCATAGAACTGACAATATTCAATAATAGGTTTTAACTTCGTATGGGAGATGCCACGCCCACTTTTGCAATACCGCCCATTTTTGGCACAACTATGCGAATTGATGCTAGATGCACTTACACAAAATTTCAGCACTCTAGGTGTCATAGAACTGACAATATTCAATAATAGGTTTTAACTTCGTATGGGAGGTTCCACGCCCACTTTTCCAATACCGCCCATTTTTGGCACAACTGTGCACATTGATGCTAGATGCACTTACACAAAATTACAGCACTCTAGGTGTCATAGAACTGACTATATTCAATAATAGGTTTTAACTTCGTATGGGAGGTGCCACGCCCACTTTTCCAATACCGCCCCTTTTTGGCACAACTATGCGAATTGATGCTAGATGCACTTACACAAAATTTCAGCACTCTAGGTGTCATAGAACTGACAATATTCAATAATAGGTTTTAACTTCGTATGGGAGATGCCACGCCCACTTTTCCAATACCGCCCATTTTTGGCACAACTATGCGAATTGATGCTAGATGCACTTACACAAAATTTCAGCACTCTAGGTGTCATAGAACTGACAATATTTAATAATAGGTTTTAACTTCGTATGGGAGGTGCCACGCCCACTTTTCCAATACCGCCCCTTTTTGGCACAACTATGCGAATTGATGCTAGATGCACTTACACAAAATTTCAGCACTCTAGGTGTCATAGAACTGACAATATTCAATAATAGGTTTTAACTTCGTATGGGAGGTGCCACGCCCCTTTGTCCAATTGGTCAAATTTTTCCATTTCCTTGTATTGTCATCGAAAATGATTAAGTGTGAGCAAAATTGGTTGGTTAAATTTGAGCAAAATTGGTTGAGAAAAAAGCTTTCAAAAATTGATTTCAAATTTTGTGGCACACAAACATATATAGAAAGTAACCTTATATACATATGTTGGCCCGTTGATTTTTAATTGATTTTAGAAGTCAAATATAGAAAATTTTCACGAAAAGAGGGGATTTCAGGGCTGTATTCAAAATGATCTCATTTGATTTTGGTGACAGATATTTTGATTCGGAAAAAAAATCTGCCTTCGGACAAGTATCTTCTGTAAAAAAAGGAATGTTGTTTGAGACATTTTCATATGCACCTTTTTTAGAACGAAAACCCGACTAAAGGTCCATTTTTCCTTTAAATTTGGGTTAGGTAAGCAATATCTAAAAAGTCCCAGTAGCGCCGCGGCGCTACGTGCCACACAAGTAGCGAAAAGTTTCCGGACGGGAAAAGTTTCCGGACCGTGTTATCTCTCGAAGAGGTGATCACAATTGGACACCGATATCTTGTTATTTAACACCTTGCGACTTCTTCCTTTGGGGCCACTTGAAAGATAAGGTCTGCGCCAACAGTCCAGCGTCGATTTAAGACCTCAAAGATAGAATCCGTGAGGCTATCGAGGACATAGGACAGCCACTTTGCGATTTGGTTATGGGAAATTTCATGAAAAGGATATGGTCCTGTAAGCGTGGTCGTGGTGGTCATTTGGCTGATGTTGTTTTTCGTTATTAACGACATACGTTCCTCTTTATTATGAAATAAACATCCGATCATTTATCTCAAAAAAGGCATTTTTTCTTTGAATACCAAAATGACACCTCTTGTTGGAAATCTCTGTATATTAGGATTATATTAAAGCCTGATACAATGTCAAATCGAGAGAGAAAATTGTATGAGCGTTATATCCAAATCTTAACCGATCACCACAAATGTTTCTAGTTGAAATATAAGATACTGTGTCAAATTCGAATAAAATCGTTTAACATATGTGGTCTATATTGCGGAAAAAGTCAAATCAAGAGCGACATTTTTATGGGAGCTGTATCTAAATCTGAACCGATCTGACTCACCTTCACCAGAGATGTTTATAGTTGAAATATAAGGTGGTAATGTGTCAAATTTGAAGCAAATCGAGTAAAATATGTGATTTCTAGAGTGGAAAAAGTCAAATCGGATACGTCGTTTGTAAGGTACCTATAACATAATCTGAACCAATTCAATTTTTGTAAAGATCAGACAATACTTGTGGCCTGTACCTTGAGTACAAAAACAGACAGACTGGCGGACATTTGTAAATCTAGTAGAAAGTGATTCTAAGCCGATCTGTAAAATAAACGATGGGTCTATCTCGTTTCCTTTTGAGTGTTAAAAACAAATGCAGAAAGAATACCCTAGTGGAAGATATAATAACGGTGTACGGATTGCGAAAAAAAGGAAAGACTTTCAAAAAATTTCAGTACATGAAAAATACAAAATTAGTCAACTTTCGTCGAATTCCATGAGTTTAAATAAAATAGCAGGAGAGCCATAGCAGGAGTAAACGTTAGCAAAATCACAAACCACATACGTCGAGAATTGAAGCAAAAATCTGTGGCAGGCAGCAGAGAGTACACTTTGCGAAGGATCACATGTCATGGAGTGTGCCTAATTTTTTTCTGACGAAACATGGTTCAATATCGATGGCTCGGATGACTATATAATTTTCGCGATATCAGGAAGGAGGAACAATGACATTGACTTATTTTTGTTATGTTTGAAGGAAAATCAAAATGTGGAATTTCAATTTTAATTTAAAGTGAGGCTATCCCATTAATACACATATTTCACACATCAGCCATTAATGTAACAAAAATAAAAACATACCCCAAATCATTTTTATGTGAGATAGAGATATACACGTTTTAAAAACAAAATAATAATATTACAAGGCTAATTCCATTTGGAGCGATTACTCTTCTCTTCGATTTTGACAAAGTTTTCCAAATGTGTACTTTTCTATTTGGCGAATAAAGCTGTATTTCTCGATTTTCAAAAAATCTGATCATCAGTACCATTCCAGCGATCCCTTTACATTAAAAAGGTAAAAATTTGTTTAGTTGACGAAGGAAATATTTTGGAACAAAACATTGACAAACCAAAGACTAATTTTAGTCGGGAACATCTATAATTTTGTTGAAACCAAGATAAAGTAAGTTTTAATAATTCCTATTACATATGTAATTTTAATCTCGACTGCAATCACACTTATTGTAGTTTAAAATAAGTACAATGAGCTCCATCATAAAATTTATGGAGCGCCTTACTACTCTGATCGTAAACGACTTTTTATACACTCCACGAGAGTAGTATGTCTTTGTGCATTTGTTTGTAACACCCAAAAGGAAGCAAGATAGACGCATTGTTAATTATACCGATCGACTTAGAATCACTTTTTGAATAGATTTATCAATGTCCGTCTGTCCATCTATTCTTGTCATATTAGCCTATGATACAAAAATACTTCCCGTTTTCACTTTTTACCGAATTGAATTGTATTCGGATAGAAAGTGGAGTGTATCATATAGTCGGCCCGCCCGCCTTTAGCCTTTCCTTACTTGTTTGATTATAAAAATAAGTAAAAAAGGAAAAAACAGCAAAAGACTTTGAAGAGTTAAATGATTACTTTGATCTAAACGTATCCTAAAATATAAGAATAACATGGTGTCCTATACAATAAGATTGTACAAAGGTTAAATCATCAACTTTAGATAGATTAAGACACTACTGAAACCCGTTGCCCGAACCTTGTTGCGGTGGTATTAAATAAATTTAGTTGAGATTTAATGTACCTGGTAAATCGATAATATGCACTTCGCCTTTAATAAATTTAAGCTATTAAGCTTAAATTATTTGTACCGTGGCTATACTCCGGACTCAATTTTTAATTCCATAAATTTATTCACAAATATACATTAGTCGTGTTTCCAATACCATCACATCCTATGTGTCTGATGATGGCGGCACGTTAAGAGCTAAATTCTTGGAAAACAAAATATGTTTGTAATCAACCAAAGATCGACACCTGAAAATACGCAAATTAATTCTGTCAGTCAATTCATCAGCCAACCTCCTAAGCAGACGTTCGTCTACACTCAATTGCTTTGCCAGACAATGCTCTTAAGTTACACAACCGAGGAGATATTACAATAATCGTGTATACATAATGCGAGTGTATGTATGTACTCGTATAAACAAACACAAATGAATATTCAAATTGGAATTACCTGTTGCGTAGCAGCTGCAGCTTCGTATATGTCCGTATTGTCGATGCCAATTATAGGTCTGAATGGGTCATCATTAGGATTCGTAACAAAGGAACCTGCAAAAAGTATAAGAAATTTGCAAATTAATGTCAGCTCGATTATGTCTTGGTGTTAGAAACATTTGGCGTAAATCGAATGGTATGTCAAAGGTGCAGACAACACTTCAAATTGTTGTTTTTTATTCAGAATAGAAAACTTACTCCATGAAGTGGTGGTGTAGGTCGACATTAAAGATTCTGACCTAGTTTTGAAATGTGTCTAAATCTTTGCTAAATGAACCGTTAATTCCTTAATCATACATACATTATATATAATATAACACTGTCCGACAATCCATATTACACTTGAACCAGATTATATACATCTGAACCTATAAGTGAAATAGAATTAATTGGCGTTTTAAATTTTTCATTTCACAAAGTTCCAAATTATAAAATTTTTCAAAAAAAAAAAAAAATATATACTTATTCGCACCGCATGACACCGGTATAGATGCCAAATCAATGTGCTAAAAATATTTTAAATTTCAAGCTTCTATCTGTATTAGTTTAATATTAACAACCATTTAAAGTTTTTTCTCTAAAAATCAAGATATGAATAAACTAGAAAAACTAAGGGGTAAATATTAAATAGGTGTTAATGCTCATCTAATACAGACAGAATCATAATATTTGATGTAATTTTAACAAATATTCTCCTCTTCAATTTTACAGTAATACCGTTATCATAGAGTGCTAAGAGTATATAACATATTTTTTGAAAAATTGTATTCTTTGAAATTTTGTAGTCCTGCGAAGGGGCAAAGGGATGAGGAAATGATAAACTAAAAACGCCATGTAAGTCCATTTTGCCTATAGCTTCATACGTATATCATGTTCATGTGTAACGGCTTTTTTTTAAATTGTCGTACGGTGTAATAAATACAATTTAATATATTTAATTGATAAAAAGCTAGATTCAATTCCATACCCGTTTGATCTGATGAATCGCGCTTTTCCGTTTTACTTTTCACTGGCTCCACCGCCGGTTTCTTTACGTCTTTGGTGTCAATGATTTTTTTATTCTCCGTCGGTTTGACCACCTTATCAGCCGCGAGTACCGAACTGACAAACAATATCAGTAACAATATCTGCAAAACAAAATTTCAAATAAATATCAAAGTCATACAAATATTTGTTCGTTTTCCTAGGGGCGTAATAGTCGTATAATATGTACAATGTGAATTGGCATAAACAAATTTAATTTTTTGGTTGGACGAAAAAAATAAGTTATATTTCTAAAAAATATACATTGCACTCAAAAATTGGAAATACATTTAAATTGAAAACAATTTTGTAATAGAGCCCTACCGAATATTCCATTCGGTCCCGATTCTGTATTCGGCGTAGAAAGGCCTAATAACCTTAGGCGATTTATTTTCCTATGTATTTTATTATCAATAACAATTAAATGACACTTTTACGACAGATATTAACGAGATTCTTGCAACATTTGTACAATAAAAGTTTAAACAGAATGAATTCGAAGGGCAAGTGTATTTTTTTAAATATTTAAGTGTTACAAATATTGTGTTACTGTCTGAAGATCGAATTTGGACAGCTACCACGAAAATTAATTTTATTCTGTTTGTAATATAAAACATCTTAAATTTCACATAAAACAAAAATCAAGTACCAGTGTGCCAAGTCACTCTATATCCATTGATATTGATGTGTGCTGATTTAAACGCAATTTCAACTTTAAGTGATTCAGATAATTAGAATAACATATTAAATGATAATATTTGAATAGTAAAAAATAATTTCAATATAAAGTTTCTAGACCAACAATCCGTAAATATGCGAAATAAATATTTATATTTTAATTTCTGTTTTGAAAAAAAAAATATCTTCTTGTTTCCTTCATCTTTGGGTTTCTTTCAATTTTTATTTTTTTTTTTCAATTTTGAGAAAAAAATAAGTAGTAAGTAAGTAAGAAAGTAATAGATCCCTTAGAGGTACCAAGATGTTGATTTTTTATAAAAGTTGAATATAGTAGTACAATATTCTAAGAAAAAATGTTGTGCTTCGATGGAAAACTATTTTTCAATTGTCTCAAACACAAACCATTACAGTGTGACTTAGACCAATATCATACTAACTGGCACATATCACCACCCAAATTGTAAGAGGGCGCAACTGATTTTTTCCGTAATCGCGTTTTTACATATTCCGATATAAAAAGTAGAAATACGTCGGAGTATGTAAAATAGCGACTTGGAAAAAATTGCAGTTACGCCCTTTTGAAACTAAAGTGACAATATTTGCATACACATTTCAATATTATAGATACTTGTCGTGTTTTACTGGCAACTCCCATAATTGATTTTAGTCCATTAACTTCATATTTTTGAATATTTTAAAATTGATTATATTTATGGAGTGACACCAACTTACATTTGAGATTTTTTAGAAAATTGTACATTCCCGGAAAAAAGTTATTACAGTTTTGTGGTAAGTGAGCTCGCTTAGTAATCGCTTAAGGTTTTATTTTAAACGCAAATTCGGCAAGTGAGTTGTGCTTCTCGTTCGTTTGTGAGATTCATCTCCTTAAAGAGGCCGAGTTTGATGTTGAAAAGTCGCTGCGAAGCCACTTGAAAAGACTTTTGACATGGTCGAAATCATGATCGTGGTAGTCTGCAGCCAAGTAATAAATGTCACCATGCCATTTGTAAATAAATTTGCATTCTATTAAATATAGATGCAAAATGGTCTTGAGCCATGACAATATCCCAGTTCAAATCGAATATTGGTTACAGACCAAAAAAAAAATACAAACGAAAAAAAACTAAAATATCTGAAATTTTCAAACAAAATTATTTCAAATGCCCTTATATTAGTTGGTTTCTATAAATGAAACTAAATTTAATTTTTTTTAACCGAACAAGTTATTGGATCTAACCCAATTATAATTGTTATAGAGTAAGTACCAGGAACTCCAGCACGGAACTTCTGGAACGTCTTACTGATACGTTATCGGTTAATAAAAAGTTTTTTTACTCGATGCTGTAGTTTTTTATTATAAAAAATTACATGGAATTAAAAAAAAATAAAAAATATATACAAATTTATTGCGATTTGGTAATTTTATATTAAACTAGGAGCATTTAAATTACCTAATGATAAAATTTCTGATTTTCGATCCACCATAGTGTCTACAATTTCATATTTTTTGAAAATCGGGAAATGCAGATATATTTCCATTATTCAAGTGGAAATAAAAATTTGAAAATACCTAAGTAAAATTTATGTTCCATTATGGGTCTAGATTCAAAACGGCGCTTTATGGCACTACTTGACGCTCCCTTGAAAGTAAGCGTTCACGTAAACCATGGGTCTAGATGAGGTGATTACACCGTAAGACAATTTAGAAAAAAACACTTGAACTGGATTTGATACACATCTTGAAATGTATACAAAATGGAGTCAATTGGCGTTTACAGTTTTTCATTTTCTCATCCCGTTGCCCCTTCAAAGGACTACAAAGATTCAGAAGATAACATTTCCCAAAAAATACTTATATATAGTTATTCACACCCTCCGATATATGTGTCAAATTAAAGAGAAGAATATCTTATCTTTATTAGATTAGCATTGACATCCATTTCATGTTTACCCATTTAGTTCATTTGTTTTTTTTTTTTTGAAAATAGAGTCAGTCTGATCATTTACATAAAAATCACAATCAGAAAGTATATTTTTGCGCAAATCGTCCCTTTGAATGTGAAACGACTTATAGATAGGTACACCTTGAAAAACAATTACGAAAAAACATATTTATATAGCAAATACGAATTTTTATATTTGGGTACAATTATTATTATATAAACAGACAATTGCAAAAGTTGTTTCTCATTGTATATATACAGACCTATTTGTTATTATTTTAAATCAATATTGAAATTTATTAGTTTCGACAGATGGCAGAACAATTATAAATTTCTAGGACATTTTTTAACACAATATATGTAGATTAGACCGACTCAATTGAAGGCAATGAAAAAAGTTACACCATCTTAAAAAAATAAGTTTGGTATGTTTTCTGATTATTCCTAAAATATATCGCCAAAAATGTCTTTATACTTATTCAATATTAAGATAATGAAATATCAAAATATTTAAACATAAGTAAAAATCAAAGTGTGTCTGTATGTCTGTATGTTGCGTATAGGACGCCAAACCGGTGGACCGATTCGCCTGAAATTTTTACTGTATCTCTCTTTTGGACAGAGGATGGTTCCTGAATAGTCTAGGTTACGATAGGACAAAGGGGGGTGGTACCTCCCACACAAAAAATATTTTAAAACTATCACAACAGGCATACCGATGGGTGGATTCGCTCTATAATTTTACTGCAGCTAACTTCTGGGCAAGGGATGGTTCCAGTATATACTAGGTCATTATACGAAAAAGAGGCGTGGCACCGCCCACACAAACTATATTTTAAAACTATCATAAAACACGTTCCAAAGTGAGGATTCTCTTGAAAATTTTATTGTGACTAACTTATGAACTGAGGATAGTTTCTGAATGGTGACTATACAATGGTCATGATACAAATAGACGCGAGACTGCCCACACGAACTATATATTAAATTTATCACAAAACAAGTAACGAATGGCGGATTCTCCTGAAAATTTTACTGTATCTAGCCTGTGGAAAGGGGACGTTTTCTGGCATCACAAAAACTATTTTTTAAAACTATAACAAAATACATTGATACACTTTAATATTTTATTGTAACGAACAGAGGATGACCCTTGACTATAGAAAGGTCATGCTACAAAAAGGGACTATAGAGTAACACGTGCCGATTTTTTTCTGCCGCTACGTTCAGGTAAGGGTTTGGTTCTTGGATATAAGAGGTCATGGTATGAACAATTTTCGCGTCCCCTCATACTCGAACCAAGCAAGGTGTTCCAGTAGATGGGTATCAAAATGTTTACGCTTCATATGCATTGGGCCGTGTTTATACCGTACACCCAAACAACGCAGAATGTTATTATTTGAGAATGGTATTAGTTAACGTGAGAGGACCCACTTCAGTTTAAAATTTAAGAGCAGTTGAGAGAGGCGTGTCAGAAACTGGGGGACCACATTAATGTATGCTTCTGTCAGCTGTCATCCTCTCCAGATACGAACTTTGTTTGCGACAATATTAAGAACTTGCTCGCCATCTAACCCAAAAGACCTGTGGGAAAAATTCAAAGAGGGTATGAGTGAGGACATTTTGCAACATTATCGCACCGTTACGATTCTATATCATTTGCGATTAACTTTTTCAACGATACGCTGATAAAAATTTAAGACATATTCCTCTTAATCAACTTGGATTGATGGTGCCTGAGCGTTCTACCGTTGACATTACTGATTGAGATTTGCTAAGAGAACGGCAATTCAATGTTAAAGACTTGCGTTTGTTTGTCGCAACAAAAAAACTCTATTAATTGCAAATTGTGGCCTTTGATAAAATTATAACTGCAGTAACAAATGTCAGCGGCGGCCTTTTGTTCTCGATGCACCAGGAGGCACAGTTATAACCTTTCTCATCAGTTTTGTATTAGCGCACATCCGCTCTCAAAATGGGATAACTTTTGCTATTGCTTCCCCCGGTATTGCTGCTACATTATTGGATGGAGGACGAACGGCACACTCAAATCGATAGACAGTATCATGAATGCGAATGAAGTTGCCAACTATCGAATTGAATTTCTAAATTCTTTGGACCTTCCCGGAATTCCGCCGCAAATGTTATCTCTTAAAATTGGTTCACCTATAATTCTCCTAAGGAATGTTAGTCCTCCACGATTGTGCATTTGTACTAGAATTTCTGTCAAGCGACTAATGCCCAACGTCATTGATTGCTAATCAAAGCACAGGACAATCACTTGAAGTTTGTGGATTGAATCTGGAAAATGCATGTTTTTCACATGGTCAGTTATATGTTGCTTGCTCTCAAACACAAAAACTTTAATTACTTGAACAAGGTGGAAAAAATGTAAATATCGTGTATCCCGAAGCACTCCAATGAAATACTGACTAACTTAACTAATAGACACAAAATACATTCTTAGAAATAATTACCATAATTAATTAACTCTCTAATAAATGTTTCATTTTCTTTAAAGAAACACTGCAAAAATTACTTAAATTTTCATGAAGTTTTTATATTTTAAAAATGTAACTTATGAATTTAAATAAATAAGTATTAATTTAAACTAATTTACAGAAGTAAAAATATACAAAACAAAAATTGCGAGCATACAAAGTTATATACATAAGGAAGACGAAAATCCGTGCAACGCCGGGTACAAAAAGCTAGTTGTATATAAATATCACAATTAGCATACAAATTATTATAATTTTTCTAATACAGTACGAGCTCGATGATCTTAATTTGTTATGTTATTATTTTATTATTATTTTTGTTATTTTATTATTTTTTTCCAAATACTAGTACTAATTATGAATTTGACCCACAATGTGTTAAAATGACATAACTTTAAATATTTAACAAAATTCTGTCCATTTGAAAGTACCAAAATGTTTGAACTTCTATGTTTTAATTTTAAATATCCTTCCATTCAAAATCGTTATTAAATTTTCATCTTACACAAAAAGGCGTTGTGCCAAATATCAACTGAGATCCGTTTAAAAGTTACATATTTTTTAGAATGTGATATATAAGTATATATAAATTATATTTATATTTTCAAATTACTTTCAAATATGTTTCTTATTATGTGTACAACAGAGGCTATCACACAATTCTAAACACCCCAAAAAATAGTAGACCCTAATGTACATCCATACAGACTCTGACAATTTGCATCATCATTTTAACACCTGACATTTAAGAACTGCAATCAAATGTAAATATTTTTTTGAATATTAACACATATGCACATTAATGTGGCCCAAGAAATAAAATTCGTGAATCTTTTAACAAATGATGGGTAGACGATGCTGCACCGCGGATATGTGTGTCGATGACTCCAGTGCAGTTTTGAAAATTTTTCATTTTATATGTACATTAATAATAATTTCCAGTCATCCCACAGAAATAAAGTTTGGGTTATTTAAAGATTATATTTTTCCCGTGTAATTTTTATATAGCATTTATTGTCATAGAATAACTTACTTGCCCGAATACGAAAACATTTTTCGTAAATTTCTCCCACAAAAAATACGAAAAATATTTTTTTGGGTAAAAAGGTATAAAAAATTGTACCAATCAAACAGACGGAGCTGTAATCGTGAAATTCGGCGTGTCATACCTCAAAATGCTTCGTTATTTTAAAGGCTAATCACATGTTTGCGGGTGGGATGGCCCTGTCGTTTATTGCAGAAGGCCCTTCTTGTCTACTAAATCGAATGGAAGTGAAGTCCGATAATAATCTGTGTCATTTTTTAACGCTACACAAACTGTGTGTTTTTCATATTATTTTGGGCCACACTAATACATTTACAAACATGTAGGCATAAACATGAAAATTTTTAAATTTAAATTTATGCAAATGTACATTTAAGCATGAAAACACACAAAACATATCCAAGTGGTTTAAACATTTATGAGATTAAATTAAAATTGTGTTTTTGCGTATTTGCAAAAAGAAAAACCTTGCTGAGCCATGAGAATGTTTTCAAAAATTGTCATGTTTTGTGGTGTTTTTGGAAGAGTAAATATGTGCACACATCATTGAATATGATATTCTATTATAAATTAATATTTGAGTGGTTGTGTGCTTTCGATAGAATTAGATTTATCGTTTTCACTTTATTGGAAATTGGCAAAGTTTCAACAATACCTATGTGCATATATGAGTGTACATTTGCGAATAATTCGATTGGGATTATAAATTATGTGAGAGGATTTGCCTGCTTCATACTCGCCTCGAATTATTTCCATCCATGTAAAACATAATCGTCGAACGAATAGGTATGTAAATATATTTTCAACCCAGTTGGAAAAGTCGTCGTACACGAAACTGTCGCCAAAGATGCCTCGGCGAATTTGGAGTATGTCACCCGCGTTACTTTAAATCTTTGAAATATTTAAAACCATGAAATATTTATGCTTTTGCAACGCCCCTTGTAATACCTCCCACACAATTGTCCCTATCCTGAGTAAAATCAATTTTTTATATCTTCTACACCAGTGCCTGAAATCCACTATGAAATGGTATTTTTTCATATTTTTAACACTATTGTCTTATAAACAAGGTCCCATTTGGTCCAAATCTGCAAGTACCTCCCACACAAAAAATTCGACCATAAGTAAAATTAAAGTCGTTATAAATTCCATACAGATGCAGCCTGAATACGAGGGTATAGATTTTAGGTGTAACCGACTGAAACTTACATACTTGTTTTTAACCACATATGCTGACTTATCATTCAGAAAATTTAACCATATCCCTGTCATAGTAAGTTTTCCTTACTATGGGAATTTGAATATTTTGTTAGAAAAACTTTTTAGTCGTTATTTTTGGCCGCGCCGAACTTTATATACCCATGGATTACATACCACAGAGGCTGTCGATTTTCGTAGAAGTACAGTAACATTACAGGTAAATGTTATTTTTAAATTATAGCCAACCCAAAAAATAAAAATATTGTAAAAATAATTTTATAAATAAATATAAAATTTTAATTATTTTTAACCACGCTTGGCAATGCTAGCAATATGCTTATACTATATACATCGAAGTAATACTTCAACTAAATTCAAAAAGTAAATATGAGGCAACAATCTACAAAAAATCTTAAAAACCTTTTATCTCTCACGTACCCACGGACGGGCATGGTCAGATCGTCTTAGAATTTTATGACGATCATGAATATATACTTTGTAGGGTCGCAGGTCGATATTTCAAGGTGTTACAAACGGAATGACAAACTTAGTATACTTAGTATAGTGTCTACGCAGTCAGTGGTCATTTGGGTGGTACAATTTGTATCCCTAAAAGTACGAATTTCGAAAAATCCCTTTATTTTACGTTTCTACGCAATCAGAGGAATGTATACACCGATTATCATTATTCTAGGTGCAGCGTTTGGTTGGTACCATTTTTATTCCTCTATTAACATTTAACCTCTTAAAAGTAAAAATTTGGAAAAAATATTTTATATTAAGTATCTACTCGATTAGAGAAATGTACATACCGAATTTCTTGCTTCTAGCTGTTTTCGTTTGATAGAAAACATTTTTATCCCTTCTTGTCCCATTTCACCCCCACAAATAAAAATCACTTTATGGTGCGCGTTAATGCTATAAGGGAAATGCGCATACCCAATATCAAGTAAGTACAAGCAAACAACATACCATTTTGGTACCATTTTTATCCCTTTCACTTGTGCGTTAATGGCATAAGGGGAATGAATGCGCGTTCCAAATATCAAGTAAATATAAGCAGACATATTCAAAAAACATACTGAAATGCTATAAATATAGTCCTTGTGAGGGTAAAATTTTTCCCTGTGGACCGATTTCGCCCATTTGCAATCCCAACCGATCTACAACTATAAGACAAATTCATACAAAATTTGACGTCCAAGCTCCTTTCGTTTAGATGTTAGCGTGCTTTCAACAGATGGACGGACAAACGGACGGACGTGGTCAGATCGCCATAAAATTTTATGACGATCACGAATATATATTCTTTATAAGGTCTCAGGTCGATATTTCAAGGTGTTACAAAAGGAATGACAAATTTAGTATACCCACATCTTGGAGGCGGAGTGTATAATAAGCTATAAAAAACTACGGCACGAGGACCTCGGGAGACAAGAAGTAAGAGAAAAATAAAACAAATTATTCTGTTATATAATTTACTAGCTTTTTGTACCCGACGTTGCACGGGGTTTCGTCTTCCTTATGTTTTGTATATTTTTACTTCTGTAAATTAGTTTAAATTAATACTTATTTATTTAAATTCATAAGTTACATTTTTAAAATGTAAAAACTTCATGAAAATTTAAATAATTTTTTCAGTGTTTCTTTAAAGAAAATGAAACATTTATTAGAGAGTTAATTAATTATGGTAATTATTTCTAAGAATGTATTTTGTGTCTATTAGTTAAGTTAGGCAGTATTTAATTGGAGTGCTTCGGGATACACGATATTTACAATTTTTCCACCTTGTTCAAGTAAATTTAAGTTTTAGGGTTTGAGAGCAAGCATGTGAAAAACATGGATTTTCCAGATTCAATCCACAAACTTCAAGTGATTGTCCTGTACTTTGATTAGCAATCAATGACGTTGGGCATTAGTCGCTTAAATTATTAACATCGTTCTTTTTTTCAGCCGATATAGCACGGACGTAAAACCACTCTTTGTTTCCATAGTTTGTGGTAATTTGTGGGAAGACTTTCTCGATTAATTGTTGAATTGATTCCTGAATGACATTTTTTGAAAATGTAATACTCCTTTTCACTGCATCAACTGATACTTTTCCATTACCAACATCCAGTAGATATTTCGAAAATATAGCTGCTAAGTCATTGTGATGCAGATGTACACGCATATTGGTGGTCAGATTAATTTTTTGTACATATCGCCAGAGATGCGGGTGCTGATTTTGGAATTACTGGAAGGGTCTGTCGGAAGTCTCCAGCTAGTAAAATAAGAGTTCCACATAATGGTTGTGTATTTGATCTAAAATCTTGAAGTGTCCGATTAAGCGCTTGTAGGGATTTCTTATGTGCCATGGTGCAGTCATCCCACACAATCAGCTTGCATGTTTTCAGCATTTTCGCTATGCCTGAACTTTTGCAATATTACAGGTTGGAGAATTAACAAATTCCATAATACATGGTAATTTCAACGCTGAATGTGCCGTTCGTCCTCCATCCAATAATGTAGCAGCAATACCGGGGGAAGCAATATCTAAAGCTATCCCATTTTGAGAGCGGATGTGCGCTAATACCAAAGTGATGAGAAAGGTTAAAACTGTGCCTCCTGGTGCATCGAGAAAAAAGGCCGCCGCTGTCATTTGTTACTGCAGTTATAATTTTATCAAAGGCCACAATTTGCAATTAATAGAGTTTTTTGTTGCGACAAACAAACGCAAGTCTTCAACATTGAATTGCCGTTCTCTTAGCAAATCTCAATCAGTAATGTCAACGGTAGAACGTTCAGGCACCATCAATCCAAGTTGATTAAGAGGAATATGTCTTAAATTTTTATCAGCGTATCGTTGAAAATGTTAATCGCAAATGATATAGAATCGTAACGGTGCGATAATGATGCAAAATGTCCTCACTCATACCCTCTTTGAATTTTTCCCACAGGTCTTTTGGGTTAGATTGCGAGCAAGTTCTTAATATTGTCGCAAACAAAGTTCGTATCTGGAGAGGATGACAGCTGACAGAAGCATACATTAATGTGGTCCCCCAGTTTCTGACACGCCTCTCTCAACTGCTCCTAAATTTTAAACTGAAGTGGGTCCTCTCACGTTAACTTATAACATTCTCAAATAATAACATTCTGCGTTGTTTGGGTGTACGGTATAAACACGGCCCAATGCATATGAAGCGTAAACAATTTGATACCCATCTACTGGAACACCTTGCTTGGTTCGAGTATTTGGAAACGCGCCAATTGTTCATACCATGACCTCTTATATTCAAGAACAAACCCTTACCTGAACGTAGCGGCAGAAAAAATCGGCACGTGTTACTTTATAGTCCCTTTTTGTAGCATGACCTTTTTATAGTCAAGGGTCATCCTCTGTTCGTTACAATAAAATAATGAAGTGAATCAATGTATTTTGTTATAGTTTTAAAATATAGTTTTTGTGATGCCCATTTGTCGTATTATAGCCAGAAAACGTCCCCTTTCTACAGGCTAGATACAGTAAAATTTTCAAGAGAATCCGTTATTCGTTACTTGTTTTGTGATAATTTTAATATATTGT
This sequence comes from Polietes domitor, assembly GCA_947397865.1. Lineage (NCBI taxonomy): Eukaryota > Metazoa > Arthropoda > Insecta > Diptera > Muscidae > Polietes > Polietes domitor. The sequence goes on from OX377620.1 coordinate 100,796,959, forward strand.
TCGTGTGGGCAGTCTCACGTCCATTTGTATCATGACCATTGTATAGTCACCAGTTCATAAGTTAGTCACAATAAAATTTTCAAGAGAATCCGCACTTCGGAACGTGTTTTATGATAGTTTTAAAATATAGTGTGTGTGGGCGGTGCCACGCCTCTTTTTTTGTATAATGACCTAGTATATCCTGGAATCATCCCTTGCCCAGAAGTTAGCTGCAGTAAAATTATAGAGCGAATCCACCCATCGATATGCCTGTTGTGATAGTTTTAAATAGTGGGAGGTACCACCCCCTTTGTCCTGTCGTGACCTAGACTATCCAGGAACCATCCTCTGTCCAAAAGATAGATACAGTAAAATTTTCAGGCGAATCGGTCCACCGGTTTGGCGTCCTATACGCAACATACAGACATACAGACACACATTGATTTTTATATATATAGATAAAGAATTTTTAAAAAAATAAAACAACATAGTTCTTTAATTGTTTTTTATGAGGTTGAACATTTAAGCGGAAGTGATAGGACTTTTATTTCCAAAATGAAAGTAAAAATATCAGAGGGAACCTCGGCAATAATAGGAATTTTAGTATAAAATTATAAAAAATACCCATAAAAAATAAAGGCACTAATTGACGCTCCCGTCAAAGTGAGGGGCCACATAAACCAACTAACCATCAGACTTGGTAGATGTGGGGATTTGTCGCCAACCTTCGTGATTTCATGCTTGTTAAAAGGACAAAAAATATGAAATGTGGACAGGGGTTTTTCGTAAGGATTTCTTAAAATAATTCGGGGATTTTATGGTGATATTTGAAGTATGGATTCTCCTGACTTAACCCCTGTTTGCCAACATATTTATATATGCTGTGATGTCTTTTGTTACTAGGGTGCTCACAGCCTTTCTCTCGATATATATTTGGTTTGTTATGACCATCTTCAGAAGACTTTACAGCTATTTTTCAACAAAACGAAGTTTTATTAGAATCAAAAAAAAATATAATAAAGCCATTACCAAATACATATTAATTGAAATATATTTATTTGCTGAGAAATATTTCATTATTAAGCAATCTATTTGAAAGCATTTAATTGTCAAGAATGAAATGTACTGAAATTTGGATTGTGGTTGGTCCCTCAATTAATAAAGACATAGGAGAATCAAAATATTCCCTGATTGCTGACGAGCCAACAAATAGTTTTTTGTTTTGGTTGAATTATTTGAAATAATAATTATAATTTTTGTGTGAGGGGATCAACGACATGATGTACTTTATTGCTCTTTGAAGAAATAGAGTTTTAATCAAGAACAGAAGTTTTGTTTTTCAACAGGTGGGGAAATTGAAATTTGTAAAACTACATGTATTCTTTGAATTTCACACACTTGCAGAGAAACAAATATTCATCTGTGAAACATAAACTGAAATTTAAATGAATGAATCTAATAATATCAATAATCATTTACAGTAATTTAAAAAGTATCAACATCGACCATAATACGAGAAATAAAGCGAGCAGGACTGAATAAGGACTAAAATTGTTTTCAAAAGGGCAATTTTCATTAATAATTGTAAAATCCGTTTTCTGGTCTTTCTAGTGAACAAAACCCTCCACCTTAGCTTCTGCTAACGACTTTATAATTAGTCCGTTTGTTAAGTAAAATATACATACGTCACAGTTTACGATAGACCATCCCTGGAATGCGTAAACCCATTTTGAAAACAAAGTTAGACTCCCCCTATATCTTCCATCTCAAACATCTGAACATATCCCAACACGTTTCTTCCTCTTTAGAGGAATTGTATTAGAGGACAATAATCCGGCCTAAAATATGATTACGATTGATATTTGATTGGTGCAGCATACAACATCCATGGCTTCTCTGTGCGATTGACCAACGACCAAGATTTATTGTTGTAAATGTTCACAAGTAGAGCCTTCATTGATTGGTTGGGAAGATGTTGGCGTGCTCGGCGGATGTACAAATCCACAAACAAATGTTGATCAATTTGCTTTTGATAGCGATTTAAGTGCGTTCTTAACTCTATTATTTATGGCGATGTGACTTCACCCTACCAAATCCAATATTCATGTCATAGCTGGCCATGCTCTCCTCCTCGAGCCCATATGTCAATGACAATATACCACCATATTGATGGGGTGGAGGAAAGCAAAAGCGAAAAAACTGCCATTCTTAAAATGTTTTCATTTGATGAGATTCCTTTCACTTTTACATGTCCCTCCCACACCAACATCGGCTCTTTCGCCTCTTTGGGTGTTTGGGGTGTTTTGGCGATGATGCTGCTGCTTATTTTGATAATGAAGAATTGCTGTGTTGCAGCGAGTGTGAGGAAGTGATAATGTGCCATAAAATTTGTCTTTAAGGCCATATATCAATTCAAGTTCAATTTAAAATGTGTAAGTAGTTTATTTAATCTTCACTACCAGCATCTTATTTCCTTCGTAACCCAAAAATATTGCTGCCCCACACACAAAATATTGATACTCTAAATGGGTGGGATTAGTTAGGCAATTTCCTGACCCAACATTTATCTTTTGACCGTTTTTCCATTTTCCTCGTTCGTTTACCTAAAATGATTCAACTTCCAGAGTCCTTTCCCCAGGCCATATTTACCAATGATGAGCACCATTGGTAAGCACACTTTGTTCATCTTTGTATCTATCGAAACAAACTTAGAATTGTAATACTTTTTTTATTTAGGATGATGTTCATTTTATTAATCATTTGTTATTAATAAATTCAGGGGTAGTTTATGGCTTTCAAATACTAGGACAGACATTAAATCATTTCAGTACATTATCCATTATTAACATTTGTTTGAGAACGATCACAAATAAATATTGAGAAATTATTATGTTATATTTCTTTTTAGGCGAGAATGTATTTCATAGTTCTTTGAGTGCGAGATGGAAAACATATTGAGACGTTCTGGGAAACTACGAAATTTTGTTTGATGTGTTAATTTGCAAAGTGACATGGAGAAGAAAATGGGGGAGATTCCGAAAAGTATTAATATTAAATTATAATATTAATAATAACTTAGCAGTATCTAAATGTATGTGTATTTTTCTGTCAGATTCAAGCAGCCTAAATTTTTAATAAGTTTATATAGTGGAATGTGAGTTAGACGTGTCTTAGAAAAAAAATCTCAAAATTTTAAAACATAAATCAGACCAAAAATGGTGGAAGTTATTACAGATTTATAAAAACAGTACTAAAATTGTAAACAAAAGTCGGCTAGGTCACGAAGGTGAAATTTTTTGGGGCGACGCATAAATCAAACCAAAAATTAATTTTAGTCGGAAACATCCACAAATTCTTTTGAAGCCAGAATGAGAATGGTTTAGTGGGGAAAATATCGATGTCATAATTTTTAAAAAACAAGACCAAGACATAAAATAAAAATAATTGAATTTTTGTAAAACCTAACAGGAATGTCCATTATATATTACGATTAAAGTACCCCTGATGACCTTTCAAACAAGACGTATAAAATGGTTAAACCAATTGTGAAACACAAGGATTTGAATATACGCTTGTCAGCAGAATTTATTTTTTTCTGTTAATTGCAATACCTATAACTCTACAAATAACATTTTAATGCTTTTTTCCTAAGACACGTGAAAAATATTTTAAAAAACAATATATTAGAGTAATTCCATTGGAACGGGTGTGACACTTTTGCTTAAAAAATTTTAAATGTCTCCCATATTCATTGACTGAGATTTGTAATATATTACCAACTGAAAATGTAACTTGACATTCGGAATATTATTACAAATATAAATATGTCTTAGCGTTTTAAATATTGGAGATATACAATAGACTAGAGCGTAATGGGTGTGACCTTAGCTTTGAAGAAAATTGACTTATTTTCTTAAATGGGGAACTGTTCTTCCATTTCATGTCTTTATCAAAAGAGTAGTTCATACACTTTCTTCTAAAGTATACATTACCGACATATCTTTAAGGAAATATAGGATATTTAAATTGTAACGGGCGTGACATTTTGACAGAAATCCTGTTACGACACCAGTCTATATCTGGAAAACGAATGATCATGTTGTCATTATTATACCCTCCACTATTGTGTCTTTGTGCATTTGTTTGTAACATCCAAAAGGAAGCGAGATAGGCCCATTGTTAAGTACACCTATTGTATTAGAGTCACTTCGATGAATCGATTTAGCCATGTCCGTCCGTGCATATATTCCTGTAATCAAAGTACAGGTCGCAATTATTGTCCGATCCTAACAAATATTGGCACACGTTAGTTTTGCCGGTAAGTGATAAATGCCGTAAGTTCGGTTCAGATTTAGATATTTGTCGCTCCCGATTTAGGTATAGCTCCAAATTTTGCTCTCGATTTGACTTGTCCGCTCAATAGACCTTATATTTAAACTGGAAACATCTATGGTGAATGTGAGTCAGATCGGTTCAGATTTATATATAGCTCCAATACAAATTTCGCTCGGTATTTGACTTTTTCTGTTCTATACCCCACATACATAGTACCAATACAAAAATTGTTCCCGATAACACTTCTTTCTCCGAATTCAATAATGGGGTGGAAAGTGGTGGGTATCATATAGTCGGCCCCGTCCGACTTTAGCCTTTCCTTACTTGTTTTTTTTTTAATATAATCTAAAAATGTGCTATGAGAAGTATAAACATTACGAATGTTTATCGGTGTTTTTTTTTAATTTTTAATATGTTTTATTAACAAAATTCAATGCTAAAATGTACTAAATTTAATAAATGTATACGAAATAAAAGAATAGTATTAGCATATACAGGCGTATAAATATATAGCCTCAGCGTATAGTTGACATTATTGAGGCAAGTTAAATCATGGGAACAAATGTGGATATAGCAAACACACAAAGGATCCAGCCGATTTGAATTAGTACCGGATTTGGATAAGATTTGGTATAAAATGTTGGATTTAGCTCAGAAACATCTGTTTTGAAAGGGGACCTTATAGGTGGAATTTTTATAGAGCCCCGCTCCCGATTTGAATTTAGACAGCCTTAAAATAATGCACTAGGAATGTAACTTTGGTATTTGATCACATGATGGTATCTGTCGGTAATTTTTTGTTTTCTACATAATGTACAAATTTATAATCTTAAGATTGTAAGAAGTATAACGGATGTATTTTAATCCGCACTATAACCTTTTGTTCATATTTCAGATTTTTAAATAAAGTACTCAACATTATGTTTGATATTTCTTAAACTGTTTTTTTCTCATTCCGTTTGTAACACCTTGAAATATCGACCTGAGACCCTATAAAGTATATATATTCTTGATCGTCATAAAATTCTAAGACGATCTAGCCATGTCCGTCCGTCCGTCTGTTGAAACCACGCTAGCATCTAAACGAAAGGAACTAGGACGTCCAAATTTTCCCAGAATACGTCTAATAGTTGTAGATCAGTTGGGATCGGTGCGCGAAATCGGTCCACAGGGAAAATTTTTTCCCTCACAAGGACTGAAAATACCCCTAATATTTCGAGTATATAAGCGTGTTTTTTTAATAAGTCTGTTTATACTTGCTTGATATTTGGTATGCGCATTCCCCATATAGTCAAAATGTGAATGGGGCAAAATGGGATAAAAATGGTACCTATCAAACGACAGCATCTAAAATCACGAAATTAAGTTATTACATAATAAAAAGTATTTTTTCCAAATTCGTACTTTTAGCGGGTAAAATGGAAAAAGGGGATACAAATTGTACCAACCAAATGGCGGCAGCTAGAATCATGAAATTCGAAGTATGCATTTCTCTGACAGCGTATGCACGAAAAATAAAAAGGTTTTTCCAAATTCGTACTTTCGAGTGATACAATGAGAACAGAGGGTAAAAAATGGTACCAAATAATCAGCTACAGCTAGAATGGTGAAACTTTGTGTGTTTGTCCCTCTAATTGGGTAGACAAGTAAAATAAAGAGATGATGAAATTCGGTAAGATTTTTCCACATTCGAACCTTTTTACTTTTACGCCAAAATGGGTAGAATCATGAAGTTAGATTATCTTGCACTGTGTACGTGAGAGATAATAGATTTTTAAAATTAATACTATTGGAAAAATAGGATGGAAATACAAACAACCAAATGACTGTAGCTGAAAATGCACCCACTATCCACCAATAGATACGGTATTTAAGCTTTTTTGAAGATTCATGTCTTCTCTTTACTTTTTGAATTGACTTGCTGTTTTATTTCGATATATATAGTATAAACATATTTGTGATCAAAAGTTAACAAATGTAGTTGTAGCCCTGTTGGGATAGCTAATGGGTGAAATCGGTACAGAGTGTGGAAAACTTCCCTAACATGGAACGAAAATACCCTTGTGTTGAACGCCTATTAACTGAAATTGAAAACCAAAAAATCCGCTATTTTAAGTCCCTGATTAGTTTTCTGGTATTATTATTTAGAATATTTAAGCTCTTTTTTAAGATTTCTACTTTCATTTTAGTTTTTTCGTTTGATTTTCTTTTTGGTCTGTAATCAATATTTGATTTGAACTGGGATATTGACCTGGCTCAAGACCATTTTGCACTTTTGACATGGTCTAAATCATGATCGTGGTAGTCTGCAGCCAAGTAATAAATGTCACGATGCCATTTGTAAATAAATTTGCATTCTGTTAAATATAGATGCAAAATGGTCTTGAGCCAGGACAATATCCCAGTTGAAATCAAATATTGATTAAAGACCAAAAAAAATTCAAACGAAAAAACTAAAACAAATGAGCGTTGGCACGGCAGAAGTATTGCTGGGTAACTATACCTGCATATACACATACTTACATATGCAACTCAATGAGATGCTTGTAAGATGGCATGTGTACTTTATTACTTGGTGCGAGTTTTTAAACGCAAATTCGGCAAGTGAGTTGTGCTTCTCGTTCGTTTGTGAGAATCATCTCCTTATAGAGGCCGGGGTTGATGTTGAAAAGTCGCTGCGAAGCCACTTGAAACGACTTTTGGCATGGTCGAAATCATGATCGTGGTAGTCTACAGCCAAGTAATAAATGTCACCATGCCATTTGTAAATAAATTTGCATTCTATTAAATATAGATGCAAAATGGTCTTGAGCCAGGACTATATCCCAGTTGAAATCAAATTTCTACTTTCATTCACTTTTTGAATACACTTTAAGCACTATTCTGATATGCATGGTATATGGTATATGTCGCGCTATATAAATATTTTGTTGGTACGCTCTATAAGTGGTCGTGGTCTTTAAAATTATTGTAATTTTTTCCAATATTGCACTAATGAAACATTATTTTACACTCCTTATTATGAAAATAGTTCATAACTATTCGAAAGTGACTATAAATGAGCGTATAAGTTTAATGCTGGAAACAGTCGATCCATTTTACATGTACTTGTTTACAGTATAGGTGCTTTTGCGAATAGTCTACCAACATATATAGGAACATATGTTCCTTGCAGGACTAAACGAAATAAATAATAGTAATATGTAAAGAACAAGATTTTGAAAAAATAACATTCACATATGATTTTGAATTTACATTTATTAAATTTTAAAACATTTTTCGTAGTAGATTTCATAGTAAACTTATATGAAACTCTATTAATAATAAATGAAAAATACAACTTAAAGGTAAATGAAAAAATGGGTATTTAATGTAAATAGAATTATTAACATTAACAAAGCAACATTAACAAATGTTAAACAAACAATTTAACCAAACATGAATGTAACTGTTTTTATAATTTACTGTTTCCATTATTTGTTTGCAAAGGTTTCAGCAAAACAAATACCATCATAAAGTTAAACAAACAAAAACATTCGTGGAAAAAATGTGGGAATTTTTCCGTAGACACAGCGTTGGCAGGTATACTTCTCAACAGTTTTTCTAGATTTGCGATTAGACTTTATTTTATTTTGCTTTAAATTACGACAGCATTGTTCGTTGAAAATCAAACTGAAATCCTTTTATAAAACCGTCCGACAGTCCATATACACGGATGATATACGTCTGAAACTATAGGCAAAATTAAGTTACTTGGCAAGTTTAGTTTTTCATTTCCTAGTCCTGTTTCTCCTTAATTTTAAATCCTTTTATAAAAACTTAAACATTCTTAAACTGAAATCCTTCTATAAAACCGTTCGGCAGTCCATATACACGGATGATATACGTCTGAAACTATAGGCAAAATTAAGTTACTTGGCAAGTTTAGTTTTTCATTTCCTAGTCCTGTTTCTCCTTAATTTTAGTGTCAAATTAAAGAGGAGAAAATAAATTGCATGCATCTATCTGTATTAGTGTAGCATTAAATGTAATGTGTGGTCAGTTTATAAATGCACCATGCCATTTGTAACTAAAGTTAGATCCCAGTGAAATCAAAACTAACAAATATCGGGTGATTCATCGTGAGGTTTGATTTTCAATAGACAGATCACGCATTTCTCACAACAAACTGCTTTGTAATTATTGTTCAGTATCGTTTGACAAGTCATCATGGAAAGACTCACGCCACAATAGCGTCTCCAAATTGTTCAGCTGTACTACGAAAAACAGCAAACATAATATAGCAGCTGTAGCTGAGAGTTTACGCGAAGACCGTGGCGAATCGATTCGTCGTCGTTCTCAGAAACTTGCCGTATTTTACGTAAAGATGTCGGCCTTAAAGCGTACAAAATTCATCTTGTGCAAGAATTGAAGCCAGGCGACTTAAGAGGTAGGAGATTTGTAAATTTATTAAAAACGGACCTCACCCCAAGGCGATCCACAGTGTACGATTTTTGTAGATTTAGGGATAAAACCTCCAAAAAGAGTTTTTGTATTTTAATACCCTCCACTAGGGTATTATGGCTTTGTCCAGTTGTTTGTATCATCCAAAAAGAAACGAGATAGACCCATCACTTTCGGAATCAATTTAGCTGTGTCCGTCTGTCATTCCGTCCGACCGTTCATCTATTCTTGAAATCAATGTAAAGGTCGCAAGTTTTGCGGCCCAAGGTCGGACCCTATTTAATTTGAAGCAAATCGTTCAGATTTATATATAGCTTCCAAACTAATGTCGCTCCCGATTTGTTTTTTTTTTAGCTTTTGAGAGCACCGATTTTATCCGATTTTCTTTAAATTTAGCACAACACCATGATGGGTCACTGATTATTTTTTAAAATTTCTGGTTTTATTGGAAAGGTTGAACTCTGTCATTTAATAATGGAACACAATATCTTTCATATGGCTTCCACGACTGGCTCGGCACTACCTCGTATAATCAACCCAATTTTTCAGTACAGCACAAAATTCACACCAAACAGTGATTCCTTGTGGATATGGGTTCACTGAACCCCATATGCGGCAATTTTGCTTATTGACATAACCACCGAGATGAAAATGAGCTTCATGCAGGCTGAACTGCTGCCGATCTCTACTCGAAAAATGTCCACGTAAATTTCTTACAGTTTGCGTTAAAGGCTCACTACTTTGGAAGTAAGCTTTTAATATTTCCAAATTTGGTTCGAGCGTATAGCGTCCCATTTTGTAAATGTCAAACATAAACCTGAAAATAAAAAATAACGATATTCTACCTTTCAAAGTCAAAGTAATTGGTAGTTCAAATTTAATATAAAAATCCAGGGTGGACCATTTAATCTATGGTGAATCTAGAATCATCTATGGTGAAAATGGGACTGATCCGCTCTAGAAACCAAATAGCTTAAACGATTTTTTGTGAGTAAAAGAGAGTCACTTCGTTCAAGGTTTAAATATTGCCCCCATACAGACGTCCTTCCCGATTTAAATTTTGCCTTCTATAATCCAAATACATTTATAGGTTTTGATTTAATTTGACAGAACACGTTATATTTCACCTGATATAGGACCGATTTCACTTTTTCAACCGAATTGAATTATAACTGGGTAGAAAGTGGAGGTTATAATATAGTCGCCCATGACTTTAGACTCTCCATGCTTGTTTCGCTTTGAGTAATTGGATAAGACAGAAGATAACCAAATTAAAGGAAATTAAATTAACATTCTAAAAAATTTTAGTCAAACTAAAAATGCAGTTCTTCTGAGAGCATAAATGCGGTGGTAATATTTACAAAGATATAGTTTGAAGTAATTTTTGTAACGTTCAAGGCAGAATGAATAATTTAAAATTGTAGAAGATGTCAGAAAATTTTTTTTGATAAAAATGATGTGGGTCTTTTTGGGTGTGTTCAATATTTTATATATATTTTCTTAAAGAAAATGCCCGATACAGATTTCAGATGAGATTTCAATATCGAGGGAATTTTTAAAGCAATGAAATATACTTTTCGATGAGTAGAACATTTAACCCATTGTTAATTGTTTTCTCATTTATTTTTTATGAATTACTATACAAAGTAAATATATATTACAATTTTGGGCCGAGAGACTACAGCTAGCTGTTGCAGCATCAGACCAGTTTGCCTGCTGGGAATTGAACCCACAACCCCCACGCTGATAGACGACCACGCTACCACCTCAACTACCAGCCCCTCTCCTTAGTTGTTATATTTCCTGTTTATTTGCACTTTCCCAATATTTCTCTAACATTTTTTGCCCAATGCACTGTACGGTGGGCAAAAAACTAGTGAAGCGGCTTCCGATGAACATAAGCTAGTTCCCTTCTCGAGTTCTCGAGTATATATCGTTCTAACACACAAAAATATTCTCGTACTCTTGAAGTCACTTAAAGTTCATTTGAGTGCAACAAAATACTATTACACGTGCGTTTGACTGATAAGGTCTATCCCGGAAATAAATCTGAAAAAACACCCAACAACTCTCGCAACAAATCGCGAACAAGAAACAAATAAATATAAAAAAAACGGCAAACATACCCAAATACAAATATTAATATTAAAAACAAAGAAAAAACATATTTACCCGCATTTCGTTGCTTTTCTTTATTTGTGCCGGGTAAATTTTTAAATGCTGCCCGGGGCAATGTTGCCGCTGCTGATGTTGATGATGATAATGTCGTTGCTGTAATTATTGTTATTGCCGTTGTTGACAAACTGATTTTGTTGCTCTTGTTGACACGCCAGATCCGTCGTTGGTGTGTGACCAACTCAACTCCGCCAAAGCCGTCCTCCGTAGTCGCACTTTAATGGAACAAAAATGAAAAGGCCAATTAACGTAACAAATCCAATTAAATTTTATTTAAAAAAAAAAAACGAAAATATAATTATTTGTATTTATTTTTATTATTATTATTTGTTTTCATCTTTGTGTCGTTGTTGATATATACACACGCACATGCCGTCATACAACACAAACACAATTATGTCACACACACGCACGGATTTCCACAGAGGCTCACACACACTGAAATATGAAACATGGGGTGTGAGGTGGTGTCACTTAAAATATGGAAGCAAATAGTACGAGAATCAGAACCAGCATAGTCGAAATAAAATTAATTAAAATTTAAAAAATCTTTTTTTTATTATTTTAAGTGAAAACTCCTCTTGTGTGGCCGGCAAATTACTGAACATGTAATGGACTATTCTGTGTGGTTTAATTAGGAAAATATTATAAAAAACAGCTATAAAATTATATATAAATAATTTTTAAATATTAATTATTTGTTGTGAACCTAATTACCACAAAAATAATAATTCCAATCTTCGTCAAATGTGCCTTGTGGTTTAGGAACAGTCGCCAGACTATTAATTAATAAAATAATAAAATTATATTATTGTTTATTAAAAAGCACAAAATCAAATAAAAATAGAAAAAAAAAATGGAAATAATTATTTTGTTTTATAGCACAGTCCAACATGATAAAAATATAACCATATACGGAAAAAAGACCCGTGTCTCCCAGCTTTGCCCAAAGTCATGCACTTTTTTTAAGAATTGGGGGCCATCGAGCATTTTTGCTAAAAGTGGTCATTTTCTCAGGCTCATATCTTGCAAACCGTTTGGAGTTTTGATTTACTCTCGGAAGCAAAGTTGTAGCTCTTTTCAGAAAAAAACAAAAACTGTGAATAAATTCAAAAATCTTCATCTTCAAGGTCAAAATCGCAAAAAAAAAAAAAAAAACTTAAAAAAACGATTTTTTAAACTTTTCTCCTGTTCAGGCCATAGGTAGCAAACCTTTCAAAATTCAAGGAAACAATCAACTACAAAAATGTACCTAACATCTCAATAAACAACTTACTAGATCATATGAACTTACTAGGAATGATTTTTAACACCGTTTTGGTAGGAAAAATATATCTTGCAGAACTGTTTCTGTTAATGGTCAGTCCTACTACAGTGCGTATGAGTGATATTATCCTTAATCAACAGCACGTATACGATAGCTACACACACTCATGGTTATATTTCCATGACTTCAAAAATTACACACAGTGTAATTTAATAGCTATCATTCTATGGATTTATTTTTATGTTTTATTGCGTCAGTAAAAAATGAAATCGGTGCTTTGGCTTTTGATAATTAATTGACCAAGTAAATTATTTTCTATGAAAATTTGTAATATTCTAGTGATCAGGTAAAGACCATCAAAGAGAAAGTCTGTTGAAATAAAAGGAAATCTTTGCGTAAAATTAATTTATCACCCCAAAAGCTACATTCCCAAAGTATAAAGTATGTTCCACAATTTGAGATTTTTCCTAAAATGGTGTGGCAATAACGTCCATATTCGAGGTGTGTATAGCATCTATGAAAACATCGTGAAAGATCAAATTTCAGATTATTACGATTACCCGTATATAAATTATAAAAACTTCAACTTTACGACGTTTCAAAGTGAATATAAAATGTCAAATCGTAACATATTCTCTAAAGATTAAATAAAATTATGTTCCCTGAAATGATACATGACAAGTGATACATCATGGAGTTCTTCGGAGTATTTTTTCCTTATTTTAATCGGTATGTTTTTTATATTACGATATTGATTATGATTAAGTAACTCTACTCTGTGTAAATAAATAGAAGGCATATCTAGTATGATTATAGTGTATTTTGCGGAAAGAATATTGATATAATCATTTTTGAAAATTGAGATCAACGTTAAAATTAATTAAATGTTTGTACCACGTAACCAATTGCGAAATACAAGGACTTGAATATATAATTGTCGGCAGACGTGCTTAATGTGAGGGTTTGGCCCAACCATAGGAATATTATGATATTTTAAAAAAGACAAAAAATATGAATATATGGATTTTCTAAAATATTTAGGGGATTTCGTGGGAATATTCGAAGTACCGTTTTTTTTACTTTTTTATTGAATGTCTTTTTTTTACAGATGTGGCCTTTATCATGATTTTTTATCGGTGACGTAAGAAACGCAATTAAATTAAAGTAAAAAATTTAAACTCAATATTAGTGTGCTCTAGTATAACAAAAAATGATCTGTGTATGAATTGCAGCAGTTCATCCAAATTAAATATTAAAAAATTTATGAATAAATAAAAAATTAATTATTTTAAACCGCGCTTATAAGGCGCGGCTACCAATAAGTTTGTACTATATATAGCGAAATAATACTTCAAATCAGTTCAAAAATACCATAAATATTTGGGGATAGTGAGTGCATTTACAACTACAACCGTTTGGTTGGTTTTTTATTTTTTAATCCCAAAAGTACAAATTTTGAAAATCCATCATCTCTTGCGTACAAAGTGCAATAAAGCTTAAGCCTTCATGATTCGAGCCATTTGCTCGCTACCACTTTTATCACTTTTCCCATTTTTGCTGTAAAAGTAAAAAATAAAGTACTAATTTGGAAAAATCTTTATATTTTGCGTGTCTATGCAGTCCGAGGAATGTATACTCCGAATTCCATGATTCTAGCTGCTAATTGGTACCATTAACCATTTTAATCCCCTAAAAGTACGAATTTCGAAAAAAACTCTATTTTTTACGTGTTTACGCAATCAGATGAATGTATACACCGAATTTCATTATTCTAGGTGCACCGGTTGGGCTGCTACCATTTTTACCCTTCTATTCCCATTTTACTCTTTAAAAGTTCGAATTTGGAAAAAATAAATTTATATTATGTATCTACTCAATTGAAGGAATGTACACAGCTCTTTCCAGATGTCGCCTTTTGGTAGGTACCATTTTTATCCCTTTTTGTCCCATTTCATCCCCTAAGAATCACTGTTATAAAGAGAATGCTCATACCGAATATCAAGTAAATATAAGCAGACATATTGAAAGCAAACATGCTTAAATACTATTAGAGTTATTTTCTTTGTTAGGGAAAAATGTTTCCCTTTGGACCGAATTCGCCCAGTTACAATCCCAACCGATCTACGACTGTAAGACGCACTTATGGAAAATTTTGACCTACTAGATCCTTTTGTTTGGATGGTAGCGTAGCTTTCAACAGACGACGGTATAAAAATATATTCCCTGATTGTTGACGAATTAACAAATCATCCATAAATTGTTATTGTTTTGATACAATTCTTCGAAATATAAAATAGTTTTTGTATTTGGGGATTTTATAGCTACTCATCTGGCAAGCAGGAGTTTTCAATTTTTGCGGAAATTCCAATGTCTATAACTCTATAAAATAAAATTTTTAAATTTTTTCCTAAGACACGTATAATAGAAGAAACTTTTTTGAAATTTTCAGAAAAATCGGTGTCTTGTGAAAATGTTACTGTCCGCATTGAACTCTCTCAGTACAATACCTCTTACAATGAAATTGAAATATGGCTATATTATATTCCCCTCTCTAGTCGTAGAAGACCTGATTAATCAAGACTATAGATATATTCATTATTTATTTATAAACATGAGTTATTAATTTAGAATATGCTGACAAGTCTTATTTATCATTGATTCTTTACTTTGCATTAGCCGCTCCTTTCTTTTTCGTTTGAGGATTGATTTAAATTCATATTTAATAAATTCTAAACCCAGAAGTTACATAACATTTCCCAGACCTAATATTACCTTCCAACTAAGGAGAAGGGTACCAATAAAAATAATATAAAAAATAAATTGCGAATTCGGCATTTTATTTGTTCACTGAGGCTAATAAAGCATGAAATCCACAATACACAATATTAAATTATATTTTTATACAGCAACAACAACAACAATAATTTCGATAAACCTTATCACACATACGCAAACACACACATCGCCATCGCCATCATCATACATGGAACGTTTAACCTTTTAGGGTTGTAGTTTCTGATATGGGGATAAACAATTTAATTTACTTGGTGAAATTGTAATCACATCAAATGTGGTCCATAATATTTGTATACACAGGAAATATAGTATATTTTATTTATCATGTTGTAAATTCAAACAGAATAGTTTGAAATAAGAAATTATCTTGGGAACATTAACCCTTGTATTGGAAGGACGGTCGGTCACTCGATGATGAAAGAATTTGCATATATTTGGCGACGAAAAAAACGGAAAATTGACACTGTAAGTATCGAACAAGAGGGTTTATTTTTATAAACGGGCGCTTTAACCACACGTGTCGCACGTTAGATAAGCAGAAATGAAGTTTAAATTGCAGATAAATCGATTATTCTAACAAAAACATGTAAAGGATAAATTAGTACTACCTTCAACACCAGGTAATGACGACACATTATTATCTGTAATGTCAGGTAATGTCATCTCAATACCCTCCTGATGAATATTTAGAAATGGCTTAGGAGAACCTTTGAATTATATACAGTTTTCATTACTTTTCGAGATATAGCTTGCATAATTTTCTTATTGCAATATTGGTGGCGTATGAGTACTATTTTTTAAGACTAATATCACGCATTCGTTCTGATGTCCGATTGGCCGTGAAAATTAATCATTATAAATCCTGCGTAAATGATATTATCTGCTTCCAAATACCTATAATTCAATGTATCTACATCAATTAATTTTTTTTTTGATTTCTATTCAATAAATGACCAACATAATTAAAATATTGTGCTCCTGGTTTCGAGCTACGTTAAACGAGAAAGGTTTCCGTCGGTGAAACAGATTTATATATGCCATCAACATTCACTGCTCAAATTCTGAGCGTCCGATAGGTCCCGATTTAGAAAACAGGGACGTTAAAAATCATAAATATATTCGTTTAAGGTGTATACAAAAATAATAAAAAATATTAACAAATGACAGGGTATTCCGCTCATCCATATAGAAGTTATAAAAGCTTTGGGTATATTTGTGTGGGAGCTACTAAAAGCGCGGCTATTTATTGTATTCAGCCTTCTGTTCTCCCATTAAAGGTACATTCCAACGCTTTTGCGAATGAAAACGAACATTTTCACTAATTTTTTGCTTATTTATGCAAAATATTGTTCACCGATACGCTCTATTACATATGCATGTTTGCAAGCATATGTACATTCTAAGTATGTGCTGGGAGGTGATAATGGATGTTCGATTTGATTTATTTGAACGGATATCCCCATGAAATTAACACACAAAATTAGGCTATTTCCACACATCCACATATGAAATGAACACCATTTCTCAGTGAAAATAAATTGCAGTTTTGTACGTATAACATTTTCGTATGAAATATTTGTATAAATAACATTATGCTACAGTCCAAAAACTCTGGGAAGTGATGTTATTTTTTTTGGTATTGTCGAGCAGAACAAGAATCTGTATTTGAAATTTGCTAGACACCCCCAAAATTTTGAGTTACAGATAAAAAACCCGCGTTTTCGTACCTCTGCACACTTATAAGCCTGTAACTTAGTTGCTTATCAACCGATTTTCACTTTCTCATCGGATTTGAAAAGAAGAAGCCTGGAGCTTTGTTTTTAAAAATCCATTAGTAGTTAACTGAGTTACTAAAGTTTTTATTAACAGTTGCATTTCGTAAAAAAATAAAAGTTTTGTTCGATCCAGTTCACATCTATCATAATTTTACGAATTGAGGTCCATAAAATACTTAAAATTAATCAAAATGATTAAAACGATGAAAATATTAGTAGATTTTCCATTTTCGAAAAAAATAAATAGCCGAATTCCCAAAGTGGGGAAAATGTGTTCCAAAATTGAGAATTTTTTATTAAAATGATTGTCATATTTTTTTACCATTTTTAACTATTTCGATAAATTGTATGTTTTGTTTTGGAATTCGTAAAATAATGCGAGATGTGAACTGGAATGATCAAAACTTGTATTTTTGCAAAAATTTTGGTATTGATTACACTGTCCAAAAATTAAAACTTTTTGAATGGAATTCCCATAGTGGGGAAAATGTTTTCCAAAATTGAGAATTTTTTATTAAAATGATTGTTATATTTTTTACCATTTTTAACTATTTTGATAAATTGTATGTTTTGTTTTGGAATTCGTAAAATAATGAGAGATGTGAACTGGAATGACCAAAACTTGTATTTTTGCAAAAATTTTGGTATTGATTACACTGTCCAAAAATTAAAACTTTTTGAATGGAATTCCCAAAGTGGGGAAAATGTGTCCCAAAATTGAGAATTTTTTATTAAAATGATTGTCATATTTGTTTACCATTTTTAACTATTTTGATAAATTGTATGTTCTGTTTTGGAATTCGTAAAATAATGAGAGATGTGAACTGGAATGACCAAAACCTGTATTTTTGCAAAAAATTGGTATTGATTATACTGTCCAAAAATTAAAACTTTTTGAATGGAACAGAATAGCGACCCTATACTTCTGAAAGGGCATGTTGAGTAGATCATTTTTGATGGATAAATTTATAGCTGGTCTGAGTTTTTTACAGCGGGTCAGAGTTTTCATTTGATCGAAGGGAATATTATACTAAGCGAAAAATGTGTTGTAAGTTAGTGTCTGAGAGAATTCTTATTGTCAGAACTATGTTGTGGAATCTTATGATGATTATTTTTGTGGAAGATCCTTTTTCGGGAAAATCAAAAAAAGTCCTTTCAAAAAGGACATTTAAGGATTAAAAGGTTTTAGAAAAAAAAAATATATTATGTTCAAAATATTAGATTTTGCATCCGCTTTCTAGTAATGACATACGAGACTTGTTGTAAATTGTTAAAATTTAAGAGCTACCAATCTAACAGCTTTATAAAGTGATTCCCCGATTTCGTCAGAAGATTACTGTGCTGTGCATTTAGTTCGTGGGAAACAGTGTCCGTCGATAGACATGTTGAATAATTTGCTGATAATATGCCTAATTAATTTAGATCCGTGTTATACATACAAATGAATGTTCCATTAACATGTTCAAATACACATTTTATGCGAACCAATTTAGATGTAAACAAAGAAGTTTATGTACATTAAACTGGGTCACGCTACATACAAAAAAAGAAAACAGAATAATGGTAATGAAAGACAAAGTCGGGCTGGATAGTTTCCAACACTGTCTGTGCCATTGTAAGGCTATGAATTCCTAAACGCGGCGAACCTTTTCTGGAAACAGGGTCGTTATCAAAATTTCCTATATCTCTCTTCGGTACGAAACTCTCTGAATATATTTTTTGAGATTTCGACAAAGATATAAAGAACTCCCCTGGTTTCATACTGAATTTAGCTAGTAATCAAAGACTATAGAATTTAATATAGACAACGTAAGTCTATCAGTAATACGAAAGCTCTCCGTAGATGACATTCGCTCTCACATACAAACGACTGAGAATTTATTTCTGTCCCCATCTTTTGGGAAAAGTTTTTATAAACTTAAGGCTTCTATATTAAACATCATTGTTATCGTAGTAATTATACACTCCACGAGAGTATTATGGCTTTGTGCATTTGTTTGTAACAACCAAAATGAAGCGGGATAGACCCATTGTTAAGTATACCGATCGACTTAGAATCACTTTCAGAGTCGATTTAGCAATGTCCGTCTGTCTGTCCATCTATTGTTGTAATCAAACTACAGGTCGCAATTATAGTACGATCTTAACAAAATTGGCACAAGTAAGTTTTATGGATCAAGGACGAACGCTATTTAATTTGGAGCAAATCGGTTCAGATTTAGATATAGCCCCCATACAAATGTCGCTCCCGATTTGCCATTGTCCGCTCTAGAAACCACATATTGTACCCAATTTTCTTTAAATTTGGCTCAACATCTTATAATCCAACTAGAGACACCTATGCAAAAATTGGATAAGATCGGTTCAGATATAGATATAGCCCCCATACAAATGTAGCTCCCGATTTGACATTTTCCGCTCTAGAAACGACATATTGCACCCGATTTTCTTTAAATTTGACACAACATCTTACAATCCAACTAGAAACACCTACGCAGAAATTCGGTAAGATCGATTCAGATTTAGATATAGCCCCCATACAAATGTCGCTCCCGATTTGACATTTTCCGCTCTAGAAACGACATATGGTACCCGATTTTCTTTGAATTTGGTACAACATCTTATAATCCAACTAGAAACACCTATGCAAAAATTAGGTAAGATCGGTTCAGATTTAGATATAGCTCCCATACAAATGTCGCTCCCGATTTGACATTTTCCGCTCTAGAAACGACATATGGTACCCGATTTTCTTTGAATTTGGTACAACATCTTATAATCCAACTAGAAACACCTATGCAGAAAGTGGGTAAGATCGGTTCAGATTTAGATATAGCCCAATACAAATGTCGTTCCCGACTTGACATTTTCCGCTCTAGAAACCACAAATTGTACCTGATTTTCTTTAAATTTGGCACAACATCTTATAATCCAACTAGAAACACCTATGCAGAAAGTGGGCAAGATCGGTTCAGATTTAGATATAGCCCTCATACAAATGTCGCTCCCGATTTGACATTTTCCGCTGTAGAAACTACATATTGTAACCGATTTTCTTTTTTTGGCAAAACATCTTATAATCCAACTAGAAACACCTATGCAAAAATTGGGTAAGATCGGTTCAGATTTAGATATAGCTCCCATACAAATGTCGCTCCCGATTTGACATTTTCCGCTCTAGAAACGACATATGGTACCTGATTTTCTTTGAATTTGGTACAACATCTTATAATCCAACTAGAAACACCTATGCAAAAATTGAGTAAGATCAGTTCAGATTTAGATATAGCTCCCATACAAATGTCGCTCCCGATTTGACATTTTCCGCTCTAGAAACGACATATGGTACCCGATTTTCTTTGAATTTGGTACAACACCTTATAATCCAACTAGAAACACCTATGCAGAAACTGGGTAAGATCGGTTCAGATTTAGATATAGCCCAATACAAATGTCGCTCCCGACTTGACATTTTCCGCTCTAGAAACCACATATTGTACTCCATTTTCTTTAAATTTGGCACAACAGCTTATAATCTAAGTAAAAAACCTATGGTGAAAGTGGCAAAGATCGGTTCAGATTTAGATATAGCGCAAATACAAATTTTGCTCCCAAATGTTTAACCGATTTTGGCCAAACTATACATATTATATTTCACCTATATCGTTCCAGATTTCAATATACCACCCTACAAATGTCCTTTCCGATTCAACATTTTTTGTCAAACTTTTTCACCGAATTAAATTGTATTCGGATAGAAAGTGGAGTGTATCATAGAGTCGGCCCCGCCCGACTTTAGCCTTTCCTTACTTGTTTTTTAATGATGTTTAAATGATTAAATTTATTATTATTTACAAAATGTTTTCTGTAAATAATAATAATTGCAATAACATCATAAACAACTGTAGCTGAATCGATTTGGTTTAGTCTTTCGCAACAATTCTTTTTTCGTTACCCGCTCGAATGTACATCCAAGCATGTATATACCTTAATGTGTCCCGCAAACAGCCAATTTAATATTTGTATTGTTATTAGCACTCGTTTAATCTGTTGATTATAGAATAAAAAATCATGAACAAGCATATTCCTAGAATATTTTTAGTTGGTAATCCTCGGCTACTGTGTATGAGGTTCTATAACATTTGGAACAGTCAAAAGTGAAAAGCTTTCAACTTTTTAAGCTGCCTGAACCATGTATGTCTGGTTAGTTAATTTATACAAACCCAAAGCTAAAGTCCAGAAATGGGCGAAATTGGCTCATTTATTCTGGCATCTCCAACGCAAATTGGCTAATCTTTGGTTAAAATAAAAGTAATGTAACTTCCATACGTATAATTGTATGTAAAACAGCAAAAAAAATTTAAAAATCTCAATTTTTAGGAGACTGTTTCAATGTTCAACGCCACATTTAAAGCCATTACAATTACTTTTAATTGGATATACATATATGCGTGTGTGATATTCTCAAAATGAGAGTGCAAATATTAAACTCAACTTCAACGAAAATTAAAAAAAATATCCATAAACAACTTATGCATCAATCCACACAAAAATTTTTGGCCATAATTTCTCCGTGAAATATCGACCTGAGACCCTATAAAGTATATATAATTCTAAGACAATCTAGCCATGTTCGTCCGTCTGTTGAAATCACGCTAGCATCTAAACGACGTCCAAATTTCCATAACTGCGTCATATAGTCGTAGATCGGTTGGGCTTGAAACTAGGCGAAATCGGCCTAAAGGGAAATTTTTTTCCCTCACAAGGACTAAAAATACCTATAATAACCCCTAATATTTTAGAGTATTTAAGCATATTTTTTCAATATGTCTGCTTGTACTTACTTGATATTTCGTAAACGAATTCTCCCTATAACAAAAACGTGCACCATAAAGTGATGCTTTTTCGTAGGGGGTGAAATGGGCCAAAAAGGGATAAAAATGGTACATATCAAACAACAGCTAGAAACACGAAATTCGGTGTGTTCATTCCTCTAATTGAGTAGATACATAATATAAAAGTATTTTTTACAAATTCGTAATTTTAATTTTAATTTAACGGCGGCGCCTAGAATAATGAAATTTGGTGTATACATTCCGTAAAATAAAGAGATTTTAGAAAGTCGTACTCTTAAGGGGGTAAAATAGGAAAAAGGGGATAAAAATGGTACCAACCAAATGGCCGCAGCTAGACTCATAGAATTCGGTGTATACATTCCTCTGGCTCCATAGACACGCAAAATAAAAAGATTTTTCCAAATTCCTACTTTTTACTTTTACGGCAAAAATTGGTTGAATCATGATGATAGGTTATTTTGCACTATGTACGTGAGATAATGGATTTTCAAAATTTGTACTTTTGGAATTAAAATAGAATGGAAATACAAACAGCCGTAACACCCACTATCTACCAATAGTTATGGTATTTAAGCTTTTTGAAAATATAAAAATATTTATTTTTTGAATTGACTTGAAGTATTATTTCGTTACGTAAACGTATTGGTAGCCTTGCCTGGTTTGAAATAATAAAAATATTATATTTATTTATAAAATTATTTTCTCAATGTGTTTATTTGTTTTGGTTTGGCTATATTAAAAAATTTATATTTTCCTGTAATATTACTGCGCTTCTACGAAAATCGACAGCCTCTGTGGAATGCAATCCATGGTTTAGGTTATACAAAGTTCAGCCCGGCCGAACTTAACGCCGTTTTGACTTGTTTTGCTTAGTGTTGTCATATAATCGCTGTTTTGGTATAAACAGACGGTTCTTTTTAAATCGAAAATATTTTCTACATCAAAAGATGCAAACATTTGGCCGATTGGAAGCCATTCTGGACTACTGAGAGGAGTACAAATTGTATAGAAAACATATAGTCGGTCCGGCCTACTACAGCCTTTCATTGCAAATTTATTTATACAAGCCCAGCAAAAAGAGAGCACCGGTAGAAATGAAAAAGATGCTAATATGTGATTCGGAAGTTGTAAAAATTGGGCTCTAATATATATAGCAAATAAATATTAAAATATTACTAAATTTATTATTTCTATTAAGATTATTAATATTAAGACTTTCATATTGGAACAGAATATCGACACTATAATTCTGAAAGGGCATGTTGAGTAGATCATTTTGGTAGAATAAACATATAGTCCAACTGGTCTGAGTTTATTTTTACAGCGGATCAAAGTTTTTATTTTTTGGTCGAAGGGAGCATTATTAAAACTGAAATTTTATGAGGATAATTTTTGTTGAAGATTCTAACCCTCTAGTCCCTTTCTATATTGGCCAATTTGTCCAATTTTACAAGAAAATAAAAACAGTCCTTTCAAAAGGGACATTTAAGGATTAAAATGTTCTGCGAACAAATTAGTCGGAAGATTTCAATGGGGGTCACCAAGGACACCAAAGTTGTAAATAAAGCTCTTTTGCAACAAAATTTGTAGTCCATGTTTTTGGATGATCGATCTATTTCGAACAAAATGAGGGTATGACTAACATGATTTGTATGCATGACAAAGGATCCGGCTTATTTTTTGCTTGTGTATTAAGAACCAATGTTGCTTATACCATATACATATGGGCATCTCACAGCGGCCCGGACGCGACATTAGCACGCCTTAAACTACGCCAAAAACAAGAAAGAAACTGGAAAAGCCTATCAGCCTTTTTAGTGTTCTAAAGTGCTTAAAGAGTGCTACATTTTAAAAATATACCGTCAGGATTTAGTAGAAATTAGTACAAAACTATAAACAATTTATATACAAACAATATAGAAATATACAAAGGTCAGTGATGTCAGCGGTATTCTCTATATGATTATTTTTCGTGGGACAACCTAATATACACTAATGTATTTACATCTACATAATATATCCTAATGAATATATATAGAGAGAGAAGTGTATATACGAGTTAATTTCAAAGGACTTTGCACACATTGATGAGCTTGGAAATAAATCCGTTTTTTGAAATTCACCGGCCAAACCGAACAAAAGTTGTTCTCGGATTTTTGGCGTTAAGTACTTTTGACATAAACACGTAAAGCACTCGGAATTGAATCCGCTTACAGTACCTACTGTTACATATACCAGGATTAAATGAAGATGGACTTTGTAATAGGAGAATTACAGAATGAAGGACAATTGATGGCAGCAACTCTATTTAACGAAATCCGTTGATAATGCTGTCCATCACTTCTGGCAAATTTCTAATGCATTCATGTAAAACATCAGCACATTGTTATGATTTCCCCTCTCTCTGTATCTCCGTCAGCAGCATATTTTCATATTTTCAAGCAAGTATTTATTTATTGCTTCAACATCAACACGCCATCAAAACCTTCCATCATCATTGTTTCAAGCGTAAGAGAAGAGCACAGGTTTTGACTTGCCCTGAAAATCCATTTCCAATACCAGCCCGGAACAGAGAGAAAGAACTGTGCATGCGGCACGCGATTCCAGCTGCTAAAGACTTGATGTAAGTGTTTTGCGTGATTGATGTAATAGATGCACTTCAGCGTAATCCAAGTGCTGCTTCAGCGTAATCTTCCTCAATGTCTTCGACGTCAATAGCGAAACATGCATAGATGTGATGCACACACCCAGTCCATGAAGGAGAGGAACGGTTTAGCAAGCAAGCACAGTGTATTGCTCTAAAACAATTGCAGGTTTTACATTTAGCTGTGCATTACACTGGGTTGGTACAACATAAAATATTAATGAATATATCGGAAACTTCCGATACAACGATTTCTCTTTCATATGAGGCGCGTAAAAAAGTTTTTAAAAAAAATATATGGATTTCTATCGCAGGTAAAAAACAAGTAAGGAAAGGCTAAAGTCGGGCGGGGCCGACTATATGATACACTCCACTTTCCAACCGAAAACAGTCCAATTCGGTATAAAATTGAAAACGGGAAGAATTTTTGTATGTTTCCTAATCATAGGCTAATACGACCTGGTTCGATTTGTCAAATCGATAAGAATATTTGTATCGTTTACCACAAGTGTTTCTAGTAGAAATATAAGATGTTTTGCCAATTTTTAAGAAAATCTCTTGTGTGAAAAGATTAAAATCGGGAGTGAAATTCGTATGTAAATTTTCACTATGGGTGTTTCTAGGACAAATATAATATATTTCGCCTAATTTGAAGAGGATCTGTTAAAATATGTGGTTTCTAGAGCGAAAAAAGTCAAATCGCGAGCTATATATAAATCTGAACCGATCTGCACCATTTTTACCACAGGTGTTTCTAGTTGAAATATAAGATGTTTTGCCAAATCTGAAGACAATATGATACAATATATGGTTTCTAGCGCGGAAAACGTCAAATCGGGAGCGAAATTTGTATGGGAGCTATATATAAATCTGAACCGATCTGTCCCATTTTTACCACAGGTGTTTCTAGATGAAATATAAGATGTTTTGCCAAATCTGAAGACAATCTGATACAATATGTGGTTTCAAGAGCGGAAAAAGTCAAATCGGGAGCGAAATTTGTATGGGAGCTATATATAAATCTGAACCGATCTGACCCATTTTTACCACAGGTGTTTCTAGTTGGAATATCAGATGTTTTGCCATTTTTGAAGAAAATCTGTTGTAATATGTGGTATCCAGAGTGAAAAGTGTCAAATCGGGAGTGAAATTCGTATGGGGGCTATATATAAATCTGAACCGATTTTCTTCAAATTAAATAGCGTTTGTTCCTATCCCGAAAAACTTCGTTGTGCAAAGTTTCATTTGGTTCTGTCTACAATTGCGACCTGTATCGTGATTACAAGAATAGATGGACGGACGGACAGACAGACAGACGGACATTGCTAAATCGATTCAAAAAGTGATTCTAAGTCGATCGGTATAATTAACAATGGGTCTATCTCTCTTCCTTTTGGGTGTTACAAACAAATGCACAAGGTCATAATACTCTCGTGGAGTGTATAAATATACAAAACTATTGATCAGATCAAATGATTGAAGCTTGAATACTTAAATTTCAAGGAGAAATTGGGCCCTGCAGTTGGAGTCTGAAAATTTGGTTCGTACGTTGTTCTTATGGCGTGTTCACATTCATTCATACTTTTTGTGGATGAAATGGGACAAAAAGGGAAGTAAACAGGTACCGTTTAAAAAACTGGAAACATCAAATTTGGCGTGCACATCCATATTTCGAAAACGAACGAAAAGGGATAAAAATGGTACCAAGAAATCAACTGAGGCTGGAATCATTCTTCTGACAACGCAGACGCGCAATATAAAGGGATTTTCCGAAATTTATACTAAAGTGAGAAACGGGCCAAAATTGGTTAAAATTACTATCAACCAAACCAATTGTGAAGTCCGGTATCCATATTCGCTGACTGCGTAGTGGCTCAACATAAATGCATTTTTTTTAATTTGTACTTTTAAGCGGGAAGTGGTACAAAAGGGGATAAAAATGGTACTAAACTAAAAGTCGGCGTGTGCATTCCCATGGCTATATAATTTGTACTTTTAAGGGGGAATTGCGACAAAAAGGGGATAAAAATAGCAATGAAATCTTCAAATTCGAAGTTTACATTCCACATGTAGACTAGGCTGGGTCGCGGTCCATACAAATGGAAATTGAAAAACAATTTCCAGTCACCCCACGAAAATAAAGTTTGGATTGTTTAATGATGATATGCAAAATATTTCTTTCTTGGGTCAAGTCGTCTACGTGCTAAACGCACCTGAAAACACCCCTAAATATCATGTTTTTCCCGTGAAATTTTTATATGTTGCATTTTTGTCCAATTTATTTCTGAATTAATAGACCCTTGAAAGTACTTTAAATGTATATTTAGATTATTGTTTTAGATATTCGTCGAATTATTGGACCTTTAAAGTTTGTGATTTTTATAGTGACAATTAAAAACTTGTTCGTATTTTGTGTTAGTATTGTATACAAAATAAATAGCTGCAGCCAATAGCTTTTGGATGATGCCTACGTGATGAAAGTCGGAAGACAACTGAAGCCGCAGTGCTCATTTTTGTAAAAAGAGTTTGAAAATGATGTCTCTGAAAATCACTCTTCTTTATTAAATTATTTCACAAAAATGGATTAAGCGACGTAATTTTTCGTCCGATATCCATCAGGAACATAGATTATTTACAAAGAATGGCCATTGCTGTCTGTCTAATGCTAGGTATCGTAATTCGTTGAAAGATTTGCCGGTTTCGCTTAAAATGGTTCTTCTCCAAGTGGTTTTAGGTCTACCACGACTTCTGCTGCCTTGTGGGTTCCAGCCACCCGTAGGGTGTGTCCCAGCCAATTTAGCTTGAGCCTCTTTCTTTGGATGTTTATGTCTGGAGTTATTAATGTTAGGAGTTCCACGTTTGTGATTATTCTCGGCCACCAAATTTTAATATATTTCGCAGGCATCTGTTTGTGAAACTTTATAGTTTGCGTTTGAATATTGAGTTTACCAGCCATGTTTCGGAACCATATAGCAGTACGGATTTTACGCATGCGAAAATTTTTGTCATCGGGGATAATTCATTTGAATTCCATACGCTTCGCAGATTTATGTAGGCAACCCTGGCTTTTTGAATTATTCTATCTACGTTGCTATCTGCGTCCACCTCCATCTAATGTTATGGTGCTCCCAAGATAGCAAAAGCTTGAAACGTTTTCGATGGGTTTCGAAAGGCTCGCTCGTATGCCCGCAGTGAACCACTCTTGGTCTGGCATTCTTGGATTGATCTCTTATTAAGTTGACTATTTTCGCTGGTACTCCTTTACTTAGTAAGGCGGACCACATGGCATTTCGATCGATTGTGTTGAAGGCTTTCTCGAAGTCGACGAATGTGAGATATACGGTGTTGTTGAATTCATTGCATTGCTCTACTATGAGTCGGAGACTGTTAATTTGGTCAACGCTTGATCTGTTTGGGCGAAATCCTGTTTGTTCCTTGCGTAGCAGCTGGTCTAAGGGTTCTAATATACGGTTTAGTATTACTTTGTTGAATATTTTGCAGACTGTGCGGGTAATCGCAAAGGAATTGATGCCTTCTTTTAATTTTTCATAACACATTTTACAACATGTTTTCAAGAAATATAAGGTTTTAGCTGTCATTTTGAAAAACCACATAAAACCAATCTAAACATCCAATAATACAACCAAAAGTTATTCTAAGTCAAGAATAAAAAATATATTTAAAGTGCTTCCAAGAGTCTATTAATTCTGGACAAAAATGCCACATAAAAAATTAGGAACGAGCTATATTGAAGCTTTTTTATAAAATCAATTCCACATTTCTGGTCCGATTTGTGTTTTAAAGGGCTCGCTGGAAAGGTACTGATCGCCTGGCATGACTTGAATAATGCATACGTGTCGCTGACTGCGAAGACGCGAAAAACAAAGAGATCTTTCAATATTCGTACTTTTAGAGTAAATGGAAGGAAAATTGGTAACAACAAAAGTCCAAGACGGACGCACATGATGGATCGAAATTCGTACTTTGAGTAGCAAAATGTTATAGAAATGGTGGCAAACAAATAATATAAGAATAATGAAACAAACACTTTTGAAGATAGCTGAATTCGATTAATTTTTGATTACACTTTGCGACACTAATTTTTTGTCGTGAAATCTCTATTAAATTCAGAAATTAGGCACTAAACATAGCAAAACCATGTACTAAAATTTTTGAAGGATATTATTATACAACAATTTTTCAATTTCTGCTAGTGATATTAGTACCAACTGAAAGAGTACACTTTGGACAATCTAACTAATTTTTGTGTGGAAAATTATTATTCCGGTCACCGCCCAAAAATGAAGATTGAATTCTTTAATGGGGACCTGTAAAATATTTCGTAGCTGGTTCATGCATGTGGTCTGTGAGCTAAACGCTCTTGAAAACATCTATAAAATTAATCTTTGTCTGAGTAATTTGTTTAATGTTGCATTCTTGTCTATTTTTTTCTGAATTAATAGATCCTTGAATGCAATTTGTATTCTTTTCAGACGAACAAAAATAATTTCAAAAAACAGGCCCTTAGCGTAATTTTTGTAGTTTTTCAAAGTGACAAAAAAACTTTCTAGTTCGAGGGAACATTTTGTAAAAAATATTGTAACATTAACAAAAAAATATGGACAAAAAATTACGTGACTGATTTCATTTTGGTATAAATAAAATATAAGAAAATATGGTTTATTAGAACAAAATCTTATGTTTACAAAAAATGATCGCTGTGGAGTCAATTTCCCACCGAAGTTCATCATTTAGGCATCATTCGAAAGATATGAAATAAAGAAAAACACGAATGAATTCTCAGTTGTCACTATGAAAATCCCAAAAAAATACTATAAACATCCAATAATTTGACCAATAAGCTATTCTAAGACAAGAGTAATTTTTATACCCTTGAAAGCACGCTAGCATCTAAACGAAAGGAGCTAGAACGTTCAAATTGTCCATAAATTCGTCTTATAGTCGCATATCGGTTGGGACTGAAACGGAGCGCAATCGGCCCAAAGGGAAAAATTTTTCCCTCACAAGGACTGAAAATACCCCTAATATTTAGAGTATTTCAACCTGTTTTTTGAACATATTAGCTTGTATTTACTTGATATTTGCAATGCGTATTCCCTTTATAGCATAAAGGGGCAACAAAGTGTGTTTTTTATTTGTAGGGGGCGAAATGGGACAAAAAGGGATATAAATGGTACCTATTAAAAGACAACAGATAGAAACACGAAATTTGGCGTGTACATTCCTCTAATAGAGTAGATAATAATATAAAAGTATTTATTCGAAATTCGTACATTAAGGGGTTAAATGGGGATAGAGGGATAAAAATAGTATCAACCTAACGACTGCACCTGGAATAATGAAATTCGATGTATACATTCCTCTGAATGCGTAGACACGTAAAGTAAAAGAACTTTCCAAAATTCGTACCTTTTGGGGTTAAAATGGAAAAAGGGGATAAAAATAGTACCTACCAAATGACCGCAGCTAAAATCATAAAATTCGGAGTATACATTCC
This sequence comes from Polietes domitor, assembly GCA_947397865.1. Taxonomy (NCBI): domain Eukaryota; kingdom Metazoa; phylum Arthropoda; class Insecta; order Diptera; family Muscidae; genus Polietes; species Polietes domitor. The sequence goes on from OX377620.1 coordinate 100,826,747, forward strand.
TCTGACTGCGTAGACACGAAAAATAAAACGTTTTTTCCAAATTCGTACTTTTAAGGGATACAATGGCTACAGGGGATAAAAATAGTACCAACTAAACGAATACAGCTAGAATGATGAAATTCGGTGTGTACATCCCTCTAATTATGTAGATACGTAAAATAAACAGAGTTTAGATAGTCGTACTCTTGAGGGGGCAAAATTGGAAAAAGGGATAAAAATGGTACCAAAAAAATGGCAGATGATAGAATCATAGAATTCGGTGTTACAGTCGGTCCTCTGACTGCATAGCCACGTAAAATATTTTTTTACACATTCGTACTTTATTTTGTTGCTTTTACGACAAAAAAATGGTAGAATCATGAAGTTGTCTTATATTGCGTACGTGAGAGGTATTTTCAAAATTTATTCTTTTGAAATTAAAATAGGATGGAAATACAACCAACCAAACGACTGTAGGAAAATACGCTCTCTATCCCCCAATATTTAGGGTATTTATGATTGCTCCCTTATATTTACTTTATGAATTGAAGTATTATTTCCTTTATATATATACATAGTATACAAATATTGGTAGCCTTGGCTTATTAATTAAATTTCTGATTTTCATACAGTTAAAATTTGTTGCGGACATTCCTCTTGTAGCTTTGAAGCACCACAAAGAAAATACAAGTTTTAGCTTGCGATATGGTACAAAAAGGGATAAAATATAGTACCAATTATACGACAACAGCTAGAATCATGAAATTCGTTGTGTACGTCCCAATAATTCGTAAAATAGAGAGATTTTCTGAAATTCGTACTTTTAAGGGATATAATTAAAAAAGAGGGATAAAAATGGGACCTACCAAACTGCTGAAGTTGATATCATGAAATTCGGTGTATACATTCTGACTATGAAGACTCGAAAAAGGTTTTTTTCGAAATTTGTACATTTGGTCAAGGAATGGGGCGAATCTGGGGAATGGGGATATCTTTAAAATTTATACTTTTCTTATCACTTTGTCTGTATCTGAAAATGCTTCTTTCTAATGGCGACTGACAATCGCCTAATATTTAGGCATGTCCACTTTCACAATTACAGCATTTTATTTATATAGTAGTCGATTTTAAACAGTGCGCATAAATATACATGATAGTTTGAAATAGTAAACAAATATAGTAATGTGCATAAAAATATCACAATTTACGTAATATGGTACTGTGCTTCTATGTAAATTCGGCATCCTTTAATCTGCTGTGGAATGCACTCCGTGGTGGAGGGTATATAAGATTCGGCCCGGCCGAACTCAACGCCTTCTTACTTGTTTGAATATGTCTGTTTATATTTGCTTGATATTTGGTATGGGCATTCCCCTTATAGCAAAAAAAGTGCACCATAAAGTGATTCTTATTTGTAGGATGTGAAATGTGGCAAAAAAGGGATAAAAATGGTACATATTAAACGACAACAGCTAGAAACACGAATTCGGTGTGTACATTCCTATAATTGAGTAGATACATAATATAAAAGTATGGAAAGAAATGGAAAAAAGGGATAAAAATAGTACCAACGAAATCATCGTTGCTGACATTCGTCATGACATTCGGTGTATACATTCCTCTGACTGCGTAGATACGGAAAATAAACGGATTTTTCGAAATTCCTACTTTCAAGAGATACAATGGTACAGAGGGATAAAAATAGTACCAACTAAACGACTAGAGTGATGAAATTCTAATTGCGTAGAAACGTCTAATAAAGAGATTTTAGATAGTCGTACTCTTAAGAGGGTTGAAATGGTACAAACCAAATGGCCGCATCTGGAATCATGGAATTCGGTGTATACATTCCTCTGACTGCATACGCACGCGAAATAAAAAGTTTTTTCCAAATTCGTACTTGTTCTTTTATGGCAAAAATTGGTTGAATCATGAAGTTAGGTTATTTTGCGCTATGTACGTCTGATAAGGGATTTTCAAAATTTGTACTTTTGGAATTAATATAGAATTGAAATACAAGCAAATGAAGCACCCACTATCCACCAATATTTATGGTATTTAATATTTAATATAAATATCAGAATATTTATTTTTTGAATTGACGTATTGATACCCTTGTATATTTATTTATAATGTTATTTTTTTCAATATTTGTATTTGTTTTGATTTGGCTATATTAAAAAAAAAACAAGTAAGGAAAGGCTAAAGTCGGGCGGGGCCGACTATATACTACCCTGCGTATGTACCTCGCTTTGATTACTAAACCCAGGTATTTCATGGGAGCAATTTTATGTAGTTCATACAAATTATATAAATTATATTCATATAATTTATATGCTGTAAATTCATCTTCAGTCAAATTTAACGAGTATGGTAAATAATATGGTAATTGATCTAATTGTCCGACAGACAAATACAAATTATACAGTAGTATACCAAAGTCATTTCAAAGTATGGACATATGGACATCACCCAAACAATTCTCATTGCAATTCAATTCGGTAAAAAAGTGAAATCGGGAAGGATTTTTGCATCCTGTAAATGTATGTGTTTGACAAAAAATGTTAAATCGGAAAGGACATTTGTATGGGGGTATATTGAAACCTGGAACGATGTGACCCGCTTTCACCATGTCTGTTTATTGGTGAAATATAATATGTAAAATTTGGCCAAAATCGGTTAAACATTCGGGAGCAACATTTGTATGAGGTCTATATCTAAATCTGAACCTATCTTACCCACTTTCACCATTGATGTTTCTAGTTCGATTATAAGATGTTGCGCCAATTTTAAAGAAAAACGGGTACAATGTGTGGATTTTAGAGCGGAAAAAGTGAAATCGGGAGCGACATTTGTATGGAGGCTATATCTAAATCTGAACCGATCTTACCCAATTTTTGCACACGTGTTTCTAGAAAATCGGTAACAATATGTTGTTTCTAAAGCGGAAAAAGTGAAATCGGGAGCGACATTTGTATGGGGGCTATATCTAAATCTGAACCGATCTTACCCAATTTTTGCACACGTATTTCTAGCTGGATTATAAGATGTTCTGCAAAATTTAGAGAAAATCGTGTACAATATGTCGTTTCTAGAACGGAAAATGTCAAATCGGAAGCGACATTTGTATGGGGGCTATATCTAAATCTGAATCGATCTTACCCAATTTTTGCATACGTGTTTCTAGTTGGATTATAAGATGTTCTGCCAAATTTAAAGAAAATCGGGTACAATACGTCGTTTCTAGAGCGGAAAATGTCAAATCGGGAGCGACATTTGTATGGGGGCTATATCTAAATCTGAACCGATCTTACCCAATTTTTGGATACGTGTTTCTAGTTGGATTATAAGATGTTCTGCCAAATTTAAAGAAAATCGGGTATAATATGTCGTTTCTAGAGCGGAAAATGTCAAATCGGGAGCGACATTTGTATGGGGCCTATATCTAAATCTGAACCGATCTTACCCAATTTTGGCACAGGTGTTTCTAGTGGATTATAAGATGCTGTGCCAATTTTAAAGAAAATCGGGTACAATATGTGGTTTCTAAAGCGGAAAAAGTGAAATAGGGAGCGACATTTGTATGGGGGCTATATCTAAATCTGAACCGATCTTACCCAATTTTTGAATAGGTATTTCTAGTTGGATTATAAGATGTTGTGCCAAATTTAAAGAAAATCGGGTACTATATGTGCTTTATAGGGCGGAAAAAGTCAAATCGGGAGCGACATTTGTATGGAGGCTATATCTAAATCTGAACCGATTTCCTCCAAATCCAATACCGATGGTCATTGGCCAGAAAAAATAACTTCTGCCAAGTTTCATGACAATCGGACAACAATTGCGACCTGTGGAGTGCGAACAAGCTTAGATGGACAGCAGACGGACAGACAGACATCGTTAAATCGACTCAGCTGGTGATTCTAAGCCGATCGGTATACTTAAATGTGGGTCTAGCTCGATTATTTCTTGGTGTTACAAACATTTGGGCGAAACTAACTTATAATACCCTAGCCCACGAAGTGGTGTAGGGTATAATAAAATCGGACATCCTATTCCAGAACAGTACAATATCAATTCTCTCAGAAAACAAATAAATTTATAAGGATTATTTCGGCAGTTCAAAACAAACACGTTTCCAAAAAAAAATGTATTTTGTATTTTTTGTCAAACGTAAAAATTATTTTCGTCTTAACTTTGCCTTCTAAGAAGAAAATTTTGTAAAAAATCATAATTTTCATTGTTTTTAAATAAAATCAATTATTTTCCAATTTTATTATTTGTCTTTTCTACAGCTCCTTTCACATATATATATTCCTTATAAGAGAATGCGTTTCTCGATCACAATTTTTAATGATTTGCCTGCAGCGTCATCATTATTATGACTCACACTGTATATGAGTGAAAGGATGCTTCCACAACCACTTGAATGCACTTCAATGTTTTCGAGGTGTTGTTGTGCAGCAGCAAAAAGTCTCTACAAATGAAGGAAGTGGAAGTGAGCACCACGTGCCACTTTAGAATAAATTTCAAAATTCAATGTTGACAATCAGTCAAACCGAGCGAAACACTGCGCTCGCACACACACTCTCACACACACACAACGTCACGCACATGCACACATGGAGACGTCAATTTAAAATCATTTATTTTACACTGTTCTACAACGTTTCTGTCAGCAACTACAGACCATGTTCTTGGTTGCTCTGTTTTTTGTTTCTTTCACTCTTTTCTTTTTGGTTTTCTTTACCCGTCAGTCAGCTGTAATTTTTGCTGTTGACTGTCTGTAACCGCACGAACTGCTTTCGATATTTTGTTTTGCGTGATTTTCTAAAACCGTTCGTTTTGATGTTGCACTGCACCACAGAGTTGGTTGCCCAAGTATTCCTTGTGGACTGGAGTGGAGTGACGTGAGCTTTCACGAAACGCGTTAGTTGTGTTTTGTAACACTTTAGCGACGAAAGTGAAATTGTTGCAGGCTTAAAGTTTGGTTTTATATGAAACCAGCGAACGACCACAAAGATTACCACCACCAGCAACAGTCAAACTACCACACCATCCGCCTCTCTCTCACCTCCCTTTCACGCCAAACATCCATCCTCGCGGCCAAGTATGATTTAGATGTGGCAGCAGTCATCCTCTGGCTGGCACTTGGGCAGGTTGCATGTTGTTTGCTATTTGTTGTTGCAGCAAATGAAATGGTAACAGTGGCAGCATTAGATGTTAGCACCACATTTTGTTGCACGCAACGTTTATGGGTGCAAGTACCTGACACTCGCTTGGTTGCAACCAGTAACCAGGCTATATCACACAGAGCCAGATGAAGTATACAACGGGCCTGGGGCAAAAAGTATTACACGAGGCCCACTATACAATGTTGATAAGATTTGATCTAAAACAAGTAGATTTCAGTAGGTTAAACAGAATTATGTGTATATGTATACCCTCATTCTCAGAATTCCGACTATCTATATGGACGTTAAAAAGACGTCAATCAGTCTCCGATAGATAAGTTATAACGTATTTAATTTTACCTAGGATATGAACATAAACACAAATATTTTGTAGGTTTAATGTATTTAGACAATCATATACATACTTTTCAAATATCAAATTGCAACTGATTTCGATTATACGTTTATACGTTTATTTGAACAAAAGATTTGGTCCATTTGTGTGGAAGACATCAGAAAGTATGTCTTAATTTCGCTCATTTCTGTATTTAACAAAGTTTGGGGGGAAATTAATGTGTGCCAAGTTTGAATGTATTCCAGCCAGACCACAGATTTTGGGACAAAACCCCCATTTTTTCACTTCGAGTAATTGGGTAATGTAGAAAAGAAGCAAATTAAGTCAAAATCACATTAAATTTTAAAAAAAGTAATTGAAACTATAATTGTTGTTCATCTGAAATTCTGTTTATTACTGACTGTTGATGTTAGTCTCATGCCACTAAATTTATACACTCCACGAGAGTATTATGTCTTTGAGATAGACCCATTGTTAATTATACTGATCGACTTAGAATCACCTTTTGAGTCGATTTAGCAATGTCCGTCCGTCCGTCTGTCCATCTATTCTTGTAATCACGATACAGGTCGCGATTGTAGACAGAACCAAATGAAGCTTTGCACAACGAAGTTTTTCGGTACAAGGACTAACGCTATTTAATTTGAAGTAAATCGGTTCAGATTTAGATATAGCCCCCATACGAATTTCACTCCCGATTTGACTCGTTTCACTCTAGATACCACATATTACAGCAGATTTTCTTTAAAATTTGCAAAACATCTTATATTTCAACTAGAAACACCTGTGGTAAAAATGTTTTCCCATACAAATTTCGCTCCCGATTTGACTTTTTCGCTCTAGAGACCACATATTTCACTTGATTTGCTTCTAATTACCTTGCATTACCTTATAATTCTACTAGAAACATCTGTGTTGAAAACTGATTAAATCGGTTCAGATTTAGAGTTATCCCCCGTACAAATTTCGCTCCCGATTTTACTTTTTCCGCTCTAGAAACCACATATTGTGTCAGATTGTCTTCAGATTTGGCAAAACATCTTATATTTCCACTAGAAACATCCATGGTGAATACAGGTCGGATCTGTTCAGATTTATATATAGCTCCCATACCAATTTCGCTCCCGATTTGACTTTTTCCACTCTATAAACCACATATATTATCTTCCTCAAATCTTTCAATATATCTCATATTTCAACTGGAAACACCCATGGTGAAAATGGGTCATCGGTTCAGATTTACATATAGCTCCCATACAATTTCGCCCCAAAAATTTCCCATACAAATTTCGGATAGACTTTTTCCGCACCAGAAAGCACGAATTTTCACAAAATGAGCTTAACACGTTATATTTGAACTGGATTAACTTATTGTGAAAGTTAGTCACTATATTCCATGTTTGGATATAGCACCGATATAAATATTTCCGATTTGACAAATTGGACCAGGTAATATTAGCCTATGATTAGGAAACATACAAAAATTCTTCCAGTTTTCACTTTTTTACCGAGTTGAATTGTTTTCGGATAGAAAGTGGAGTGTATCATATAGTCGGCCCGCCCGACTTTAGCCTTTCCTTACTTGTTTTTGTTGACAAATATTTTTTGGGTTTCTTTATAAAGCATTGATAACATAAATGCGACTGTAGTATATACAAAATATGTAGTTTGAAGTAATTTGAAAGTCTCTTTGTAAGTATTTTTTTAAATACTTCTAATTTCATTCTGCATCCTCCTAGGAATTTTATGATATCACGGTATTGACTGACTTCTACACTATCGAAATAATCAAATAATTTTTGCGTTTAGCTGCAGCTGTGAGAAATATATGGATACATTTATCACAATTCTTATATTTATGCGTCAATAAAATTAAGCCCAAATTGTTTTCCAAGTATATCAAACAACATCTAAAACGAATTTTAAGATCTTAAGATTAAATAGAAGTCGAAAATATCACCCGAAATTCAATGGTTTAATTTGGCCGGCGCTTTTCTGGATTTTTTGACATGTTCATTATTAACATAACAATTTTTGATGGAAAAACATTTTAGCTGAACAATTTATGTAAAACTTTCCTAATTTTCGAAAGACTATGTTTAAAATTTTATTTTACAAAATAGAGCCTGAGAGCTAAAGCATGTTAGGTGGTACACTCACCCAGTAATATATAAAAAATAAACTAATTACTATGTTTAGAGGTTATAATTGAAAATAAAGGGCAAGTCCCATTTACAAGTAACACATTTAGTAAATTGTAGATTTTAATTTCTGTAATTCCCAAACCAAAAAATAAAAAAAATCCAGATAAAAGATTGGATATATATACCATACAAAGTCTTTTTCAAAATTATTTTCTTAATGGCTTCATTTAATCAATGAAATATCCAAAGTGGAGTTAAGGTGTTATAACTCGTGAAATAAAAGCGGTAAGTCGCTGGGATAACTGCAGCAAATGTCTGATAAGAATATATTTTTTTAATGATTCTTTCGAAGGTACCTTATTCGTTTCTTTTATAGATCTCACAAATCCATTTTTCATGTGGCCACAAATATAACGGAAAACTAGCCCATTTTTATCATTTATGAACCTGCATTCGAAGCAATCAATATTTGTTCTTGTTCATTTTGTTGTTGTATGTTCAAATTGCATACATACGTAAAGGGTGATTTTTTAAGAGCTTGATAACTTTTTTTTAAAAAAAAACGCATAAAATTTGCAAAATCTCATCGGTTCTTTATTTGAAACGTTAGATTGGTCCATGACATTTACTTTTTGAAGATAATTTCATTTAAATGTTGACCGCGGCTGCGTCTTAGGTGGTCCATCCGCTTAGTCCAATTTTGGCATTTCCACGTTTTTGAGTAACAGAGACCCAATTGGTGCGAACGGCGACGAATCGAAAATTGGTGGTCATCATTAACACTGGCCGATACAGCTGCGATATTTTCTTCAGTTCGCACTCTACGTAAGCGTGTTGGTGATTTAATGTACAATAGCCCGAATAGCCGCTTCAGTGGGTCGATTAAACTGACCATAAAATGGAAGCGCGCAATGAACTTTCTTAACAGAGCACGCATTTTGATAATAAAATTCAATAATTTGCAAGCGTTGTTCGTTTGTAAGACGATTCATGATGAAATGTCAAAGCATACTGAGCATCTTTCTCTTTGACACCATGTCTGAAATCCCACGTGATCTGTCAAATACTAATGCATGAAAATCCTAACCTCAAAAAAATCACTCTTTATATATTCCTATTGGCATCAAACCAAAAAAAAAATTGTCAAATTTAGTGAGTTTGAATTAAATATATTTGCAAATACAGGTTATTATAACTCCTACCTGTATGGGAGGTGGGTGTGGCAGTTTAACTATGCCACTGAAACATCAGATTTTTGTCCCTAAAAATCAGCAAGCCGTACTCTGTGCAAACGAGTCATCAATATTAACGCAAATTGGTACAACAATTTTGAAGCTATTGCGGATTTTATAAAAAATATATATAAATATATATAAATATAAAAAAAATTATAAATATTGTATAAATATTTTGGGGAAATGATTAATTTTAGTCGGAATCATCCAACTTTTGAAGCCAACATAGAGTATGTATGTTGTTTTAATAATTTGTATTATATATTTTAGGGAAATAATATTGAGTAATAATTTTTAAAAATCGGGACCAAAATGTAACCGGAATGGCCATAAATTATATATATATTTTTTTGAAATTTGAATTTTTATTTTTTTGTAGAAATTACAATGCCCAAAACTTTGTAAATAAAATTTCAATTTTTTTCCTGAGACTTTTGTAAAATTTGCTTTAAAGAATAATAGGGCTGTTTTTCTTTAAGCCGGGATAACAAGTTGCGATTATGAAAACCTTAATAAAAAGTTAATTTTTTACTCAAAATAACCAATTATTTTCACATTGTCGCCAACTACAATATAATTTTTTGTATTTTTGTACAAATTTTCAAAAAAATATTTTATGTTGACTTTTTTGGACTTAGCCGTTTGGCTAGGATGTAGGATGAATTAAAAAGTACTATATGTCCTCCTACTATATATCCTCCAAGTTAGAGAAACCATGTTTTTAAAAAAAATCATATTATTGAAACATATAGTACTTTGGAGCGCTATAAAATTCAATCTATTCAAATTACCTTGACTTTTTAAATTTGGTATGCATTTGAGTAATTTCTACTATTATAATACTCATTTTATTATAATGATAGTAAGTCATTTTTCATAATTATAACCCGGGTTAGATATTTTGTGAGATTTTTCAATATTTTATACGACTTTTATATCATCAGTATTTATTAATAAAGTTCCAAAAGGTACCGACCTTTCTGATTTTGAAAAAGAATATATATTAAGTTATACAACCCAAAAACTATCAATATCCAAAATTAATTAATTGGCCAGGTGGTGGGATAATCGCCAATAAGGAAAATTGAACAGAAGATACGTGAAAGAAATTCCAATTGGTCGAATCGCGATACACGTTAGATTTTAAACGCTGCAAGTAATTCTATCATAAGCTGCAAAAAGCTCAGTTCAACAGCCTAAATGCCTCCGTATAGTGAAAAGTAAAATGAACGCAGTTACACAACTTTTTCCACGACAATTTTCACCTGAAATTCCAAAAATACGCATACAATATTTTTATGAGAAGAATGAATACACAAACTTTCAAAAGAATCGCAATTATTGAGGTGAAAAATGTACTTTATGCGGTCTACGAAGAATATTTCATACCACGTCTTTATTCAAACCGTAAATACTTTTAAATATTTGCTTTAATTTTGAATTAAAAGTGCAATTCGTCTATTAGTAGCGTATGAGTTATATTTAGTAAGGAAAATATTACTCATTCGCAAATGTATGGAACTGAGCGAAAAGAGAGAAAGGAGCCGAAACTATGCTGAGCAACTGAAACTTTCCTACTTATTTTTTTAAGAGCTGTAATACTTTTTTCGGGGCCCCTTAAAATGAACTGGGCCCAGGCAATTGTCTATTCTCCATAGTCGAATCACGCTACAAAGGAAAGAAGCCTGTAGTGATAGCAATGTTGCTGCTGCTACTTCTTTTGATGTGGCTATTGTTGCTTGATGGTGCTGGTTGCTGGTATTTCGGGAAGTAGCATTTGTAAATTTATAACAAGACCACATCCACACAACAAACAAGACTTGTTTGTTTTTTGTTACAATTTATTTTTTGAATTTTTTCCCTCCAAGCTTCTTTTGATGCAACGTCGTCTCGTACACATTGCATATGTTTCCATGTATGAATGCGATTTTAAATGGATTTTGACAAATGCTGTCTCATATCTTTTTAGTTTTCCTTTTTTCTGGCCATAGAGTGCTGAGCTAAAAACTTGTCTGCCACTGGATTTGGCTGCTGTTACTGACTGTCTGTCTGTCTGTTAGTTTTGTTTGATGCTTTGTTCGAGCGATCGGAAGTAACAAATGACGTAAACATTTGAGCAAATGTTGTGGAAATTTTTCACACTTTAAAACTTTCGAGAGAAGAAACAAATCGCAAAAAGTGGCTTTGACAAGTTAGAATTTCTTTTTAAATATGGTATTATGATTGTGTGGGTTTAAATTCTTCGAAAAGATTTAAAAACCAAATCAAAAATGAAATCAGTTACTCACATAAATAGAATAGAAAAAAATATGATATTTCGGTTATCTCATTTAAATGAAAATAAAATGATTATATTAAAGTTTTTGAAACTGAAAATTTACTTTATTAAATTTAATTAGTTCAATGTCATTAGTTTGTTTTGGATATAATTTGGGCATGAGAGCAACAACATGCTCCAATGTAACGTATTCTGGAAGTTCAATTCGCATAATGTTGTGTAGTAAGTGTGTCACATAAAAAATTTTAATATAACCTCCAGGATGAGGTTATACTAACTTTGTCATTCCGTTTGTAACACCTTGAAATATCGACCTGAGACCCTATAAAGTAAATATATTCTTCATCGTCATAAGCGTTCTAATCATGTCCGTCTGTTGAATGCACGCTACCATCTAAACGAAAGGAACTAGGACGTCCAAATTTTGCGCAAATGTGTCTTATAGTCGTAGATCGGTTGGGATTGCAACTGGGCACAACCGGTCCAAATGGAAAAACTTTAAGCATATTTTTTCAATAAGTCTGCTTATACTTACTTGGCATTGGGTATGCGCATTCCCTATGACAAAAACGTGCATCATAAAGTGATTCTTATTCGTAGGGGGTGGTATGGGGCAAAAATGGTTCCTATCATAAGACGAAAGGAATATACACGGTGTGTATGTTCCTCTAATTGAGTAGATAAATAATATAAAAGTATTTTTTCCATATTCGTACTGTTAAGGGGTAAAATAGTAATAGAGGAATTAAAATGGTACCAACCAAACGGCTGCACCTAGAATAATGAAATTCGGTGTATACATTCCTCTTATTGCGTAGACACGTAAAATAAAGGAATTTTTCGAAATTCGTACTTTTTGGGGTTAAAATGGAAAAAGGGGATAAAATGTACATACATTCATCTGACTGCGTAGCTTTTTCCAAATTCGTACTTCCAATGGATACAATGGGAACAGAGGGCTAAAAATGGTACTCAACGGCTACAGCTGGAATGATGAAATTCGGTGTTTAAATCCCTCTAATTGCGTAGACAAGTAGAATAAAAAGACTTTAGCAAGTCGTTCTTTTAACGGGGTACAATGGGAAAAAGGGTATAAAATTGGTACCAACCAGTTATCATCATAGACACGCAAAATAAAAATTCCAAATTCGTAGTTTTTTACTTTTACAGCAAAAATTGGTTGAATCATGAAATTAGGTTATCTTGCACTGTGTATGTGAACATAATGGATTTTCAAAATTTGTACTTTTGGAAATAAAATAGGATGGAAATACAACCAACTCTAGCACCCACTATTTGCATATATATTGACTTGAAGTATTATTTCGATATGAACGTATTGGTAGCCTTACCTTATAAGCGTGGTTTGAAATAATAATAATTTAAATTTATTTATAAAATTATTTTTTCAATATTTTTATTTGTTTTGGCTTGACTATATTAAAAATATGGCAGTTTCCTGTAATGTCACTGCACTTCTACGAGAATCGACAGACCCTGCGGAATGCAATCTATGGTGGAGGGTATATAAAGTTAACGCCGTTTTTACTTCTTTATATTCTTGATTCTAACGAAGAAAGCAATTTCTAATTGTTAAAGATCTATGGATTCGTGTGCGCAAAAGATTAAAAAATAAAGATTTTTTGGTTAAATAGAGCAAATAACGCTTTAGATAAAAAATATTTTGCACTTTCCATGGAATATTTTCGGAAAATCCATGGATAAATGCAGAAATTATGGCCCTTATTGTAGAAATAAGGAAATGTCGAAGTTTTAGTTCAAACTAATTTAGTCATCGGCATGTACTTCTACAAGAAGTATCACAACTTCCCCATTTATTTGCAAAGGTTTTTCCGCAATTTAAACAAACATTTTAAAATTAATATTTATATTTTTTAAATTATATCTTAACTTCTACATTTTTCAAAGATCTATTAGATCTGTAGTCATTGTTTTTAGCGATAGCGTTTTAGCAGTAAACATAGTACAAGTTAAAGGTTAGTCAGATGTGGGGATTTGTCTCCAACCATGGGGATTTTATGATTGTCAAAAGGACGAAAAATATGAAACGGGGAAAAGGGAATTTCATAAAATACTTTCGGTTTTGTGGGGATATTTGAAGTACCTTGAAAAATATTAAGTCTTTAAATTTAAATGGGAATGCAAATTTATTTACAACTGTCTCGGTAGCATTTATTACTTGGCTTCTCGCTACCTTTACCATCATCCGAAGGCTTTGCTGACCAGAAAAAAGTATTTAATATTATCAATAAAATTAAAATTAAATTAGTGTCGCTACGAATTCCTATAAACATTCGCTTTCATCCAACAAGACATCATTCAGAACATCACGATATGTGTACGTTAGAATGGGTCACGAAAATAAATTGTCAGAATCGGGGTGATATTTGTATGGGAGCTATATATAAATCTGAACCGATGTGACCCACATTCGCCATAGATGTTTGTAATTCAAATAAGAGCTGGTTTGCCAAGTTTTAAGCAAATCTGTTCAAATATGCTATTTCTAGAGCGGAAATAATCAATTGAGAGGCGAAATTTGTATTGGAGCTATATATATCTGAATCGATCTGGTCCATTTTTATCAGAGTTGTATCTAGTTGAAATATAAGTTTTTTTGCTAAATTTGAAGAAAATCTGTTGAAATATGTGGTTTCCAGAGCGGAAAAAGTAAAATCGGAAGCAAAATTTTTATGGGAGCTATATCTAGATCTGAACCGATTTGCTTCAAATTAAATAGAGTTCGTCCTTATCCCATAAAGCTTCATTGTGCAAAGTTGCACTTAGTTCTAACAACAATTGCGACCTGGACTTTGATTACAAGAATAGATGGACAGACGGACGGACGGACATCGCTAAATCGACTCAAAAATTGATTCTAAGTATAATAAACGATGGGTCTATCTCGTTTCCTTTTGGGTGTTACAAACATATGCACAAAGACATTATACCCTGTGGTGTAGGGTATAAAAATGTTTATTCCTAGAATAACTACTTGATAGAATTATTGGATGTTTATATTGATTTTTTGTAGGTTTTTAAGGGACAGCTAAAAACTTATGTTTCTAGGAAACATTTTGTAAGAGGTGTAATGAAAAATAAATAGAAGGAATCAATACCTTTCGAATGATGCATAAATGACGAATATCGGACGAAAAATGACGGTACTGACTCCATGTTTGTGAAAGACTGGTTTTCAGAGCTAAAATGTTCAAACTCTTTTTACAAAAATGAGCGCTATGACGTCAATTTCATTCCGATTTTCATCATTTGGGCATCATTCGAAAGGTATTGATAGCAGCTATTTATTTTTTATAAGACAACACTATGAGAATCCTCAAAACAGTACTTGAACCGTCCAATAATTCGGCCAACAACTTACTCAAAGACAAGACAAACAAAATTTATATTTAAAGTGCTTTCAAGGGTCAATTATTTCAGAAAAAAAGATTTGAACAAAAAAATACACGTGTAAAACATGATTTTTAGGGGTATTTTCAGGAGCGTTTAGCTCACAGATGGCTTGATCTAGGAACGAAATATTTTGCAAATCATCATTAAACAATCCAAACTTTATTTTCGTGGAGTGACTGGAAATTGTTTTTCCATACGTATGGACCGCGACCCAACCTAATTAACATATTAATAGTTGTGCTTATTTTTACACGAAATATTTATTTGTTTTCTGTGAATTGTTCTTAATTCCAATGATTCAAAAATATTGGATATAAAAAATTACAGATGAAATATTCATCAATTGCAAGAGTAGAGCAATTTTTCATTGTCTAGAACGAAATGTAGTGCAATTTTAATAAGGACACAGGATGATCTATGTATTCCCTGATTGTTGACGAATCCATAAATCATTCATAACTTGTTCTGGTTTTGGTCGAATTCTTTAAAATAAAAGAAGGTTAATTGAGGACTTGTCATGACTATGTTGAAAACGATGATAAAAATATTCCATGATTGTTAACGAATCAACAAATTCTTCAATATTTTATTTTGGCCGAATTCTTTCAATTAAAACATCTTTTTATATTTGTGGATAACTGGGAATTTTTCATGACAATTTTGAGGCCAAAATTTATCTGGTTTTTCCGATATTTTTTCTATTTTTTATGATAACCTTTCACAATTTTTTAAAAATTGATTGTTCAAAATGAGAGTACAAATATTGGAGTTACCTTTGACGAAAATATGAATTTTAATAAAAAATTAAATTATCCTTACACTTTTTAATATACATAGCGCATCGACAAAATATTTGCCGACCCATTTTGATTTATATAAAATTTGACGTGTTTGTTCGTTGCTGCGAATTTGTTGATGTTAGTGCTATTCTCAACTGTGTCGAAATTTTTTGGAATCACCTAAACGATTACACTATATATCATGGAATGAGTTTTCTTTTCTAGGTGGACTGTAAAGTCTTCCCACCAGTGTAGAAAATATACACTACCAAAACTGGGATGAATAAATTAATGCGTCCATGTGAATATTTTACTCCCGATTGTGCTATGCAAAGTTTTCACATACATCCATTCAAAAATAAAATCACCAACCATGTACTCAGTCAATGCCAATATCACAGATAATGTCTGTCGTTTCATAAATTTTGCTGAACACACCACCACCAGGCAGACAGACTCTCATACCCATTCACACCGAAACACATATGTTCGGTCATGTACCAGTCAGGAAATGAACTCATTTCCATAAAGCATTTTCGCAAAATCCAACTTAAATGCCTGGCAAACAATCTTGGTTTGGATGGACGGGCGGACGGACGGACGCAATAGATATTTCTGTTGCATAAGATACGAATGCGTTGTAATTTCGAATAAAACCTAAATTAGAAAACGACCGAAGAGAAGAAAAACGGGGCAGATCAACATTCAATACCGGATAATCAACATCAACAGCAGCAGCGGTAGCGGCAGCATCAGCAACAACCATAATCTAGTGCATAGTTGGGATGCTTAACCATCATTATCATCATCGTCTGCAGCAGCAACAGCAACATCGCCAACATCTACGTCGTTATCATCCATATCCAGTTATCTGGTGTTGTTACATATTTTGCCAGAGTTGTTGGCTCGCATGTGCGCGGAAATCAAGAAACATCAGCAGTACAATGGCCAACTGCACGCACGCACTGTGCGAGCGAGTGAGTATCCCCAGTCAGCAGCATGCCACCACCTCACCAAGCGCCTAATTTATTTGCAGTCCACTGCGATACCGCCCCAGTGGTGCAGCCGACAGGTTTTGTTTGGCTTGTTTTTCTCGTGATTTGCACAAATGAACGGCCACCAAATGATGGTTAGTTGGCGCGTTGCGCGCTTGCTGCATGTGCAACACACGACGACAAAACGCGCAACATCATTAGATGCCACAGTCATGCGGAACAAATGCATTTATCGATTGTTTGCACTCAAATATCGAGGAGGGAGGATGTCGCACTTAATTGTACCAAATTCACCTAGACCCGCCGCCCCACCAGATGAATTGTTGCCAACCGATAATGACAAATATTACGAATGCAAACAAAGCGTGAATGCGAGCAGGTCGTTTTGGGTGACTGCCATGCAAACGTATGTAAACTTATCAACAAGTTCACCTGTATCCAATGTTCAATATTCGTTTAGCTGTGGCATATACTCGTACACACATATGTGGGGTAGTCACTTTTGGTTTGATGTAGAAAGCAAATATTTGTCAACGCTACACAGATAGAAATGTTGTCGCTAAAATCACAAGCAACATACATACGATGGATAGAGTCACCGAAAAATGTCGATATCGATATAATTTCCATATAAGGGAAACTTTAGTTTATATGGATTAAAAGCAAAAACTCTCATTACCGAGCAAAGATGGATGTACGGCAAAGTCGAAAAGAAAATGCTTATTAACCGACAACGATTAAACGCAGGAACGCTATTATCAATTGTACTTAGTGTGTTTTGTCATCTCATCATGAATAGACTAACCACACAACCCACGCTTGTAAATTATGCAAAATTATTTCGAAGATCAGTACGAGGATTTTACCATGATTTTATCGCAAATAGCGTTTGGAATAACCCATTTCCCCCAATTAGCTAATTAAATACATTTATCAGACCAAACTGAATATGAATAATAAATAAATAATAGCATTGTTGGAACAGAGTAACGACTTCATAATTCTGAAAGAGCGTGTAGATTAGGTCATTTTTGAGGAATAAACTTATAGTACAGCTGGTCTGAGTTTCTTTACAGTGGGTCCAAGTTTTCATTTTTTGGTCAAAGGGAGCATTATACTGAGTGAAAAAAGTGTTGTATATTAACGTCTGAGAGAATTCTTATTGTCAGAACTATACTATGGAATTTTATGAGGAATAATTTTTGTGAAAGATCTTATCCCTCTAGATCCTCTCTTTATGAGTCAATTTGACCATTTTTCGAGAAAATCAAGAATAGTCCTTTAAAAAAGGACATTTGAGGATTAAAATGTTCTACGAACAAATTTGCCGGAAATTTTTAGTATGAATCACCAAAAACACCAAACTTGTGAACTTATGCAACAAAATTACTAGGATTATAATTCGTTCATTATACCCTCACTCTACAGAGTAGGAGGGTATATATCATTTGGGACAGTGTAAGTGTAACGCATTGGAGGAGTGACTAAGTCCCTAAGTATGTTTAGACCAAATCCGTTCCATGACTTTTTAAGGTGTTTGAGCCATGTCGATCTGTCTGGCTGGCTGATGTACACAATAACTCTCGAAAGTAGATAAGGAATCAATTCAAACTTTACACATGGTAATATTTTTCCCAAACTTTGTTTAAGTTCGAAGATGGGCGAAATTGACACACCCCTTCTGGTACCTCCCACATAAATGACCCATATTCCAATGTTAAATTAAAACTAATGTAACTTCCACAAGGATATTCGGAATCAGCTATATTTTGGTATTTGATAAAGTTTTTATAATCACTTTAAGCGTTCAAAATATGATGGGTATTGCCACGCCCCTTCTAGTACCTCCCCCACACATCACCCTAAACTAAGTAAAATTAAAGCTGCTATGACTTCTATAAGGATGATCGGAATACTATGAAATTTGACATGCATTTATAGAAGTTGCATTCGTGTGGAATATGGACGATATTGACACACCCGTTCTGGTACCTCCCACACAAATTGGCATAATCTTTGTTTAAAATAAAGCCGATGTAACATGCATGCGTGTCGTCAAAATAATTTGCAATTTAATATTTGAAAATGTTTTTAAAATCATTTTAAACCAAAAAAATATTTACGCTTTAACCACGCCCCTTCTTGTACCTCCCACACAGTTGTCGATATCCAAAATAAAATTAAATCGTTCATAAATTCTATACTGGTGAGTAGAATCCACTATGACTTGATATTTGATTATGTTTTTGCAATTGTTTTATAACTATGGAAGATAGAACCAAATGCCATGCACCTTCTTGCTCCTTCCACACAAATCATCCGACCCTACGTAAAATTTAAGTTATTATAATTTCCATAGATATGTTCTCTGAAAGTGTTTTTTGGAAGGTCGACCTTTTTCGACATCAAATGTTGGAATTTCGATAGAGCACGGTAAACAAAAAATACAAATTGAATATTTCGGGGTTTCAATTGCATTTATTTCACCTTTCTTTATCTGGGTTTCCGAAACAATTCTGTCACAAATATTTCCCATTTGGTCAGCAATCATATCCCAAAAAATATTTATTATTCTCTATATGATAGAGAATAAGAATTCTCTCAGAGACTAACTTACAATAATTTTTTTACTTAATATAATGTATTCGACCAAAAAATGAAAACTTGGATTCACTGTAAAAAGAAACTCAGACCACCTGAACCATAATTTTATTCTGCAAAAATGCCCCTTCAAAATTATAGGGTCGCTACTCAGTTCCAAAAATCCTGTTGGGCAGTGTTATTAATTCAATGTGAATTTGATATCATAGATCTAGCTGAAAATATTTTAAATACTCATTGCATCCATCCATCCATCCATTACCAGTATAGATATCAAATTAAAGAGAAGAATATTTGCTACAAATACTTTAAATTACACGCACAATCATTTCACGTTTTCCCCATTAAAAAGTAAAATATGATTAAACTCAATAAACTAAGTGGGGAAACATGAAATGGCATTTGAAGCATTTGATATTCGTACCTTTGGAATAAAAATTGGATAACGTTGGTGCCACTCTAACGGCTGTAGCTAGAATCATGAAATTCAGTGGTTACACTCGTCTGTCTTCGTAGACACGCACAGTATGAGCATTTCTCCAAAATAGTACATTTAGGGTAAAAATTTTAAAAAATGATAAAAGTTGTACCAAGCAAACGGATGTACCTAGAGTCGTGAATCTCGATGTGTTAATTCTAATATGGACACGAAACATAACGGATCTTTGAAATTTGTACTTTTCTTATCAAATGAGACTGTATCATTTTGTTTGTAGCTGAATCAAAAAATTGCAAATGGGAGAAATGGAAAATATTTCTTCCTAATGACGACTGACAATACACCTAATATTTCCCTTTTTGATTACAATTGTATATATAGTAGTAGACTATTAATATTATAATAATATTAATATTATAATATTATACTAATAATAAATAGCAATGATATTTATTTAAAACAGTGCGCATAAGTATGTCTTATAGTTTGAAATAGTAATGCGCATTAAATATCAAAATGTTCAAAATATGTTACTTCACTTGTTCGTAAAGTCGACAGCCTCTAATCTACCGGTAATACTATGAAATGCACTCCGTGGTGGAGGGTATATAAGATTCGGCCCGGCCGAACTTAACGCCCTTTTACATGTTACAGCACATGCAGATGGCGTCTGTGATAAGTTTGGCATAATTTTTTCGTCTAACTGTAGATAGGCATTATTGAATATAAGCCCTCGATGTATTACGAGAAGTATAAATGTTACGAAACTTTATCGGTGCTGTTTCAAATTATAAATCGATTTATTTTTTTTATGGGATAACCCATAAGCATGTCTACTACTTACCTCTTCATATTGTATTTAATTCAATAAGGAAAGTAGGTTGACATTTTAATATTTTTCTATGGTATTTAATTTCTTAATAATATATAACATATTAAAAGATCAAATAAATCACAAAGGAATTTATATCCATATTACAATATTCATGTTTTATGAAATTCCATGCGAACAAGAAAAGTAATAATCTTTGATGATGTATCTCGTATGCTGTCGATTCAGGGCGAACGGTACACTTGTTATTCCACCTGTAAAACGACTCAATCACTTTATTCGAACACATGTCCATAAATAATTAAAAATGAATACATATTACCATATACCATACCACCATATAATCTTTCTTGTACAAAATAAAATAAGTACTTAGAATGTTTTATTTTTAACAG
This sequence comes from Polietes domitor, assembly GCA_947397865.1. Taxonomy (NCBI): domain Eukaryota; kingdom Metazoa; phylum Arthropoda; class Insecta; order Diptera; family Muscidae; genus Polietes; species Polietes domitor. The sequence goes on from OX377620.1 coordinate 100,847,388, forward strand.
TTGACAATATCAAAAGTAAAACTGTTAAAATATTAGCGAATCATATCCGAATCTAAATGAGCGGGAAAAATATATATTCATTCATTTTTGTAAAAATATCTTCTGTGTATTTATACCCTCTCTCGACAGAGTAGGAGGATATGTATCATTTGGGACAGTAAAAAGTGTAACGTATTGAAGGAGTGACCTTAGACCCCAAGTATGTTTGAACCAAATTCGTTTCACAACTTTTTAAGTTGTTTGCGCCATGTCCGTCCGTCCGGCTGACTGGTTGGTGTACTCTTAAAAGGAATTAAGGAATCAAACTTTGCACATGGTAATATTATCCCCTAGCTTAATTTAAGTTCGAAGATGGGCGAAATTGCCACGCCCCATATGGTACCTCCAACACAAATATAGGAATATGGGTCCTACATTAAATTAAAACCACTGTAACTTCCACACGGATATTCGCTTTAAGTGTATTCAGAAAAAAGTGAACCCTATAATGCAGGCCCGTGCGCAGGATTTTCCCCTGGGGGGTTTTCATATACACTCATAAAAAAATGAGTTAAAATTAACTAAAATTTAGGAAACCACGTACATTTTTACTAAATATAAGTAGAATTTTTTCTGAAATTTTCCTAAATCAAAGTAAATTTTTCCTAAAACCTAGTAACTTTTTACTAAATTTAAGCAAAACTTTCCTAAAACTAAGTAAATTTTTACTAAATCTTAGTAAAATTTTGCTGAAAACGAGTAAATTTTTACTTAAACTGAGGAAAATTTTATTTGATACAAGGAAAAGAGGTGCAATTAAAATAAGTTCAATTTAACTAAAAAAATCAAACAAATAGTTTTGCTTCAGAGTTTCATGATACATCTGCCATAAGGAGTTGAGCTATTACTCCATGATTATTGCGAAGGCAAGATAGGCGCCTTCGCAGTGGTTGTTTAGAATAATTCATAAAATATTTAAGAAATAAGTCTCTGGAAACAAACGAGAATTGCTTCTTTAATTAATATTCACTATTTTTTTAAACAATTTCAAATGTTTTTTATAAGTTCATTAATACTTAAATGTATGAAGAACTCGGCATAAATTTCAGTGAACATTTTAACTTCATTTTAGAAAAAAACTCATTTTAAAGTTAAAATTTCCTAAATGGAATTTTTTCCATACAAAAAATTTCAGATTTTTTTTCACTTAAAACTTAAAACATAAGTTTGAATTTACTCAATTGTAAGAATTTTTTATCAGATACAAAGAAATGTTTTTAAGTAAATCTACTACCCTTTCTTTAGTAAATGAACTATTTACTATGGCTTTGAAAGAAGGAAACTTTACTCATACTTAGTTAATTTTCCAACTTTTTAGGAAATTTTTACTGGAGCGTTTGGAAACCACTCATATTGTATTGCCAGGATCTTCGAGAAATATTTTGATACATTCGTCCGACAGATATTGTCGGCAAAATTGCATTTCAGTAATCAGTACACTCAAAGGAATATGTCAGAAAAAGAAAGCAGAAAGTCTACTGAAAGATCAGATTTTCTGCTGTTAAAAAAGAGACAGCAGATTTGCATCTGCTGAGATGGTAAACAGCTGTTTGCTGTTTTTAGCATTTATATGATACGCATTTGTCTCAAGCTAATATAAAGAGTGATTTTTTTGAGGTTAGGATTTTCATGCATTAGTATTTGACAGATCACGTGGGATTTCAGACATGGTGTCAAAGAGAAAGATGCTCAGTATGCTTTGACATTTCATCATGAATCGTCTTACAAACGAACAACGCTTGCAAATTATTGAATTTTATTATCAAAATGCGTGCTCTGTTAAGAAAGTTCATTGCGCGCTTCCATTTTATGGTCAGTTTAATCGACCCACTGAAGCGGCTATTCGGGCTATTGTGACTAAATTTCGCACCAAATTTACATTGTTGGACATTAAACCACCAACACGCTTACGTAGAGTGTGAACTGAAGAAAATATCGCAGCTGTATCGGCCAGTGTTAATGATGACCACCAATTTTCGATTCGTCGCCGTTCGCACCAATTGGGTCTCTGTTACTCAAAAACGTGGAAATGCCAAAATTGGACTAAGCGGATGGACCACCTAAGACGCAGCCGCGGTCAACATTTAAATGAAATTATCTTCAAAAAGTAAATGTCATGGACAAATCTAACGTTTCAAATAAAGAACCGATGAGATTTTGCAAATTTTATGCGTTTTTTTTTTAAAAAAAGTTACCAAGCTCTTAAAAAATCACCCTTTAAAAGAAAATTCGAGCTAAACTCGCTTATGAACGCTTATCTATTTTTATATTTTAATTAACAACAGCCAATTTTAGCAGACTGCAAACTCTTTAGCAGTGTGAATGGTGATGTATGATTGCAGAAAACTGCTGTTATGCCAAAAACAGCTGTAATAGCAGAAAAGTGTCTGCTGGTAGGCAGCAGACAATCGCTGCTTTTATTAACAGACTCGTTCTCTAAGTGTAGAACTTTTTTAAATAGTTGCTTGAAAATACATACATACATATCGAGGCCTTATATTCATAAACATAACTTTTCAGGAGAGCGAAAAAAACTGATTTTCTCCTTAATTTGAAGAGAAATTATTAATCGTTCTTCTACAGTTTAATCCAAAAGGATTACTAATTGCTACGATTAAAAAGATTTCGAATTTTCCTATTATTCGCGGTTTCATGGTTCATAGCCACTTTTGTATGTTTAAAATTGAGCACTATGAATGTTGAAATAAGAATAAGATTTATTGCAAACTCCAAAATAGCCAAACTCCGATAGCCAAATCAGAAAATTAACAAAAATGGCTTTAGAAAAAAAATCTTTTCCAAATTTATATGACAGATGACATCCAAATCTGAGAATAGTTTGGCATCAAAGACTCATTTTCGAAAAAATGGTTCATTGCCAATTTTGAATATAAGCCCTCGATATATATTTTGAAGAAATATTACACAAAAAACGATCAAATTCCTCGGCGATAAACTCTTCAGTCCCGCATTTTTTCTATGATTGGATAAGCTTTTTGACAAAGTATGAGTCTAAATAGGATGTCTAAAGAGTTTTGGGGTTTTTAATTTATATAGGACATGAGTAAAACAATGTTTATTCAAAATCTTTATACGCATATTCCGATTAAATAAAAAAATATTTGGAAATGTTTCTTCATTTTTACAATCCTAAATATGTATAAATTCGAATAACAAATGCATTTTTTTGTATTCGATGAAATGCAAGAAGAAACAACTAGAAATTTTTATTCCAAAAAACCAAATAATTGGTATTTTTGAGTTTCGTTTTCCTACGTAGATCCAAGTTACTAAATTTCTTATTTCTCTTTTGAATAATACTTGTTACATATATACAAAAAATACTTACTTTGAAAAATATTTGACATAAGTGATAAATATAACAAAAATATTAGTAAGTTAAAACTCGTTTCTTATTGTTTCGCAACTTTAAAGTAGATTTTAAAATAGAGACCTACACGCAGAGAAAAAATGCATTTCGTAGAAACAAAATTTTAGACACGTGAACATAGTTTTTAGTTTCTTTTGTGGAAAAAAATAGTTTGTTTGCGGTAAACATGTCATCAGTTGTTGTGAATGAACAAAGAGAAATAAGTTTATGTATATCAAACAGTTTTCTTCGTTTGTCGAAATGGATTTGTATTATAATTGCAAACTCCCAAAACATTGGAAGTAACAGAAGCCGTTGTTGTTGCATCTGTGATGAAAATAGGACACATCGGTTCAGATTTAGATACAGCTCCATAAAAATGTCCAATCACAAATGTTACATCTTAGCGCTCTACAAGCATCAAGCAAATTATTTGCTTTCACGGTTTTGTTATTAAATTTCCAAACTTTTATTGCAGTAGAGAATTAAAAGTTCATAATATATAGCTCTAGTCGAATGTCAAGAAGTGGTATCGATTAATAAAATGAAAATTTTCCAAACAATTTGGTGTCCATTAGCGAAATTAGCACTATACAATCTTGAAATTGGCACAATTCGTTTAGTTTGTTTGTATTTTTCATAACCTTTGTCCGAAATTCAAGAAAGTGTCCAAGATTTTTTATGTAATTTTCATGCTTTCATGATTTTACTGCAAAATTACCATTTCAGACGAGTTATTTTAAAAAGACCTTGAAAATTCTATATTTTATTGCTTTAGAAAGTCTAGAAGGTATTAAAAAGTATATGTTCGAAACCTCTCTGGGGGGGGTTTGAACCCCAAAACCCCCCCCCCTGCGCACGGCCCTGCTATAATGTGTTAAAATGAACTAAAATTTGATCTTGATTCTAGTTCAAATGTTCTTCAAATCAATCAAATATTTACTCAAACTGAGGAAAATTTCAGTAATTTTTTTCCGAAAACCAAGTACATTTTTACTAAATTTAAGTAAAATTTTGTGAATTTTTCCTAAAACTAAGTAATTTATTACTCAAATCAAGTAAATATTTACTTAAACAGAGGAAAATTGTTTGAACTTAAAATAAGTTCAATTTAACTAAAAAATGTAAACAAATGCTTTTGCTTTAGTGTATGCAAAATTAATACAAAAAACTAGAAAGGAAAGGCTAAAGTCGGGCGCGGCCGACTATATGATACACTCCCCTTTCTATCCGAATACAATTTAATTCAGTAAAAAAGTGAAAACGGGAAGGATTTTTGTATGCTTCCTAATCATAGGATAATATGACCTGGCCCTATTTATCAAATCGAGAAGTATATTTGTATCGGGCTATATTCAAACATGGAATGAAGTGACCCACTTTCACAATAGGTGCTTTCAGTTCAAGTATAACGTGTTATGTTCAATTTGAAGAAATTCGGTGAAAATCGGTGGTTTCTTGGGCGGAAAAAGTCAAACCGGTAGCAAAATTTGTATGAGAGCTATATATAAATCTGAACCGATCTGACAATTTCCATGAGTATTTCTAGTGGAAATATAAGATATTTTGACAAATTTGAAGAAGATCTGTTAAAATATGTGGATTAAAGAACAGATAAAGTCAAATCGGAAGCTAAATTTGAATGGGAGATATATATAAATATGAACCGATCTGACCTATTTTCACCATAGGTGTTCCTAGTTTATATATAAGATGTTTTGCCAAACCTGAAGACAATCTGATACAATATGTGGTTTATGGAGCGGAAAAAGTCAAATCGAGAGTCAAATTTGTATAGGAGCTATATATAAATCTGAACCGATCTAATACATTTTCACCACAGGTATTTCTAGTTATAATATAAGATGTTTTGCAAATTTTGAAGAATATATGTTAAAATATGTATTACCTAGAGTGAAAAGAATCAAATCGGGAATGAAATTCGTATAGGGGCTATATCCAAATCTGAAGCGATTTTCAAATTAAATAGCGTTCGTCCTTATCCCTTAAAGACTTCGTTGTGCAAAGATTCATTTGTGCCTGGCTACAATTGCGATCGTGATTACAAGAATAGATGGATAGACAGACAGACAGACGGACATTGCTAAATCGATTCAAAAAGTGATTCTAAGTCGATCGGTATAATCAACAATGGGTCTATCTCCCTTCCTTTTGAACAAATGCACAAAGACATAATACTTTCGTGGAGTGTATAATGACAACATGAAATATTTCTCAAAAGTTTCATGATACCTCTGCCATAAAGATTTGAGCTATTACTCCAAGATTTGATGCGAAGGCAAGATAGGCGCATTCGCAGTGGTTGTTTAGAATAATACTTGAAGTATTTAAGAAATAAGTCTCTGTAAACGAACGAGAATTGCTTCTTAGATTAGTATTCAAGAATTTTCTAAACAATTTAAAACGATTTTTTATAAGTTCATTAATACTTAAATGTATGAAGAACTCGGCATAAATACCTGTAAAGATATTAACTTGATTTTAGGAAAAACCAAATTTTTTAGTTCAAATTAAATTAAAATGGATTTTTTCATACAAAAATTCTGATTTTTTCTTACTTAAAATCATGAAAATATTCTTCCACATAAGTATGAATTTACTCAATTGTAAGAATTTTTTATTAGAACCAAAGAAATGGTTTTAAGTAAATTTGATACTCTATTTCTAGTAAATGAACTATTTACTATGGCTTTGAAAGAAGGAGTAAAGTACTCATACTTAGTTAATTTTCCTACTTTTAAGGAAATTTTTACTGAACGGGTGTAAAATTGTTGAAATAAATTGTAGCAATGCATTTTTTCTGAGTGTGGCGGGTTTTGCCACGCCCCTTCCAGTACCTTACTTGTTTGTATGCTTGTATATGCAATTTATTTTATCGAAGGTTTTTTTTCTTATTCTCCATTGTAGTTTGAAAGTCTTAAAAGTCCGAATAAATAACACTAGTTAAAAAAAAAACTAAATATTTTTCCCTAAAAATGCTTTCCAGAAAAAAAACTATTAAAAACATCAAACTATCAAACAAATTTACTAATTGCACTCCGAAATAAAACATACGAAAAAATAAAGATTAAAATTTTGTTTAAATTAATATATTTCGCTCGATGATAGCATAGTTTGCCTATTATGAATATTCGTTATATGAAATGCAACATTGGGCCAAACCGCATTAATTAAAAACAAGTGTTAGCAACAAAGCTACGACAAAATTTTAGTATAAATGGCATTGTCCTTGACCACTGTTAGATTTAAGATATTTTATATTGTATAAGGCTGAAATGAATTCAATAAAACCCAAATCGTTTGCAAAAAATAAAAACAAGTAAAAAGAAGTTAAGTTCGGCCGGGACGATTCTTATATACCCTTCACCTCGGCGTGCATTCCACAGTATTACCAGCAGGTTATTATAATATTAAAAGTCCTCCACTATATAATTATAAAACTTCAAGTGGAATAAAAAAACATTAGGCAGCAATCTCCAAAAATATGCCCTAAATATTATTAGGTAGAAACAATTTCCTTCAAACCCGATCTTCAACATTTGGAATTTCTTGATTCTAGCTACAGCCTAAATGTCTGTACCATTTTGATAGGAAAAGTTCTAACATTGAAGATACAAAATGTTACAGAGTATATACATACCTAATTTCATGATTTTAGCAACAACCGTTTGATTGTTGCCCGTTTCACTCCTTTTTCCATTTTGACCTTAAAAATATGAATTTAGAAAAAATCGTACGTCTTTTTTTTCCGCGTTTACGTAGAAAGACGATTGCAAATACTGAATATCATAATTCTAGCTACCGCTAGAATAGTTGCCAAATTTAATCCCATTAAGGCACGAATATCGAAAGATCTCTTTATTTTTCGCGTCACCGCTATCAGAGAAGTGTAAACACCGAACTTCATTATTATAGCTGCGATCGTTAGGTTGGTACCATTTCTACCCCCATTCGCCCCATTTTCCGCCTAAAAGTATGCTTTATTGTTATTTCGCGTCTACACAGTCAGATGAATGTACACTCTGAATTTCATGATTTCAACATCGGCGGTTTGGGTGGTACCATTTTTAACCCTCTTTTCCAATTGTATCTCTTAAAAGTACGAATTTTGATCCATTTTACGTGTCTACGCAATTAAAGGGATGTACATTTTAAATATCATGTTTCTGGCTGTTGTCGTATGATTGGTACCATTTTTACCCCCTTTTGTCCCATTTCGCCCGCTAAAACTTTTATTCACTTGTTGGTAAATAATATAAATATGAGGGGTATTTTCAGACCTTGTTAGGGATTTTTATTCATTCACTTTCAATCACAACTGACCTGCAACCATAAGACACATTTAGAGAAAATTTGAACCTCCTAGCTCATTTTGTTCGGAAGCTAGCGTGCTTTCAACAGACAGACGGACATGGCTAAATAGTCTTAGAATTTTACCACGACCCAGACTATTACTATTACTCAAATATAAAAAAAGCCTCAACTAACATTTTTAGCAAATCGAGATTTTAGGTTACTTTAACAAAACACAACAACTTCGGTCATAATAAACAACAACATCGATTTCCAATAAAAATAGTTGAATCATTTTTATTTTGGGAACGATATACTTCATGGAGTCTCCGATGAATATTTCAAGGAGTTACAAACGGAATGAGAAAATTAATATACCCCCATCCTTAGGTGGAGAGTATAATAAATGAATGGTGTTAAATTGCAATTTAGGCCAAAGAAAACAAACATATCGATGCCTTATTAGATTTCATAGGACAGAAGAAAAATCTGACCTTTTATTGATTATTTTCGTGTCAAAAAAAGATTTTTTTAATTAATATAGAAGATAAATATATTTTTTTTTAAATTCAGATATATTTTTCATAATTTTGCATTAGCGAAGTATTTCCGGGTACGGTTGTACCCTGACTGTATATAAAGATTTCTAGTCAGGTAGTTGGAGAAAGCCAGGACATCCTTGACAACATTCTGCACAGAAGGCAACAGGGCAAACCTCATGGAACCGTCTGTGTACAATTCAATTTCATTTCAAATACCTCAATTTCACTCCATTTTTATGAACGAAAATATTTAGCTATTGATAACATCAAATGGAATGAATTTGTTATGGCCCTATGTTCCTTCTAGAAACAATGAAATTTGGCGAAGAATAGAATTATGAACGTCATCTAAGGAATGTGGACTTGTCTGATAAATATCATAAGATTTGCTCACTTCAACTTCATCAACACCTGTTATACGCTATTACCCATCCTTCATTAGCTATCCTTAAAATCTTAAATCTAGCAGAAAACCCCTTAATCGCCTGGTAACACTGGCATAGTATAGAATATAGTCGCCTCGTCATGTCAGTAATAATAGCACTGTTTTTTGGCGTTACAAAAATATTTGCCAATTTGGAAATGAGCCAAACTTGTCTGGGCTTGAACAAAGTTAGAGATTTTTGCGCGGTATTTTAAATAACCACAGGCTATTTGTGAACACAAAGTAACAAAAATACAAAAATAAGAAAACAAATAATTGCCCGTCCTAATGCCAAGACCAACGCCGCCACCAACACCACCGGTTGATGGCTGCTCCTGACAGCGTCGTCTGCCCCCACAACTCAAAATAATTGACTCTGATTACTTTTATTTTCATCGCTTTTCTTTCTTCGAGCACTTTGGCCGACCGTGAGAACCAGTCAATTTCTTGCTGTGGCACACAATTCTGGGAATTCGCCGCTTGATGACTAAGAAGCCAAGAACGGGGATGAGGATGCAGACGGACGATGACTACGACGACGAGTAATTTAAAGTCGCGGGATTAAAAGTTTTCATTTATTTAGTTTGACTAGAAACGGAAATTACTTTTGATTTTATTACAACAATGTGTACGGCGGCGGCGGCGGCATTTGAGTAACTAGTAAGCTGAAAAGCATAAGCAACAGCAGCAGTCGGATCCGGATGAAAGCCTTTTAGGTATTTTTGGAAATTAGTTGTTGCTGTTGTTTCGCTGTTTGCCATTTTTTTTGCACTTTTATATTTTCTTCGGCACACAAGTACACAAGAGTACTTACAACGTTAATGCAGCTCGCGGTTTGTTAGGTAGTTTGTGTGTTGTTTTCAAATTGTTTGCAGTCATAAACTGAAGTTGTTAACTCGATATTTGCGGCCTAATTAAATTTTGATATTGAAATTTCCAAAGTGCTCAACAAGTAAATTACCAAATTGAATGTGCTACAATGATTGCGGCCCGTGGTGGTTATTAACGTTGTTAATTTATGCACAGTTGTTGCACAGTGTACGACTGTTTTGGTTTAGGTGAAACCAATATCTCCAAAACTAAGAAAGGCGGAGACAGTGAGACAAACATTTTGGAGTGTAAAATCAAAATAAAAGATTCATTAAATTTAAATTCCTAAATTTAAATTTCTAATTGACTGACACAAATATTAGGATCAAATTTTATTAATAACAAAAAAATTTATTCAATAAACACTAAATTTTTTGGGTTATGGTTCCAACTACGGAAATAATTAAAATTTTGAAATTCTATGGATAAGTTAAAAATATGTTAATCTTTCGATCTTTCGACAGATATATCATTGTAATATTGCCATATACGTGCACATACTGCGTGATAAAAGACCAAACAAAAGACCCGTGTCTCTCAGTTTTGCACAAAGGCAAAGTTGTAGCTCTTGTCATAAAGAACAAAAATTTTGAATAAAATAAAAAAATCATCTTCAAGATCAAAATTAATCGCAAATGTCGTCGAACAAATCTTATAGACTGTGTAGTGTGTGTAGGTAGCGTATACGTGCTGTTGATTAAGGATAATATCACTCATACGCACTGTAGTCGGACTGACCATTAACAGAAACAGTCCTGTAAGATATATTTTCCTACCAAAACGATGTTAAGAATCATTCCTAGGAAGTGCATATGTTCTAGTAAGTTGTTAAATAGATCTTAGGTACATTTTTTTAGTTTAATGTGGGAAAATGGTTAAAAAATCGATTTTTTTAAGTTTTTTTTTGCTTTAGAGAATAAATCAAAATTTCAAACGGTTTGCAAGATATGAGGCACTTTGCAAAACTGGGAGACACGGGTCTTTTTTGGTCTTTTATCACGTAGTGGTGTTCGTATATGGTTATATTTTTTCGTGTTGCACTGTGATATTAATATAACTCGTGAACGATTTCTTCGGCTTTATTAATAGAAATATCAAAAATATCCGAAATCAAAATCCATATTTATACATTTATCCACAATTTGTATATCCTCGCTCTACAGAGTACGAGGGTATGTATATTAGAGTGGCTTCTTTTGTGAGGAAGGAAAAAATGGTGTTGATGTTCCCATCTAAAATGAAAGATTGGTTTGTTTTATGTGTTCTCCCAAAAAATTTCGCTTTTATCATTGTCCGTCCGTGAGCTGAACGCGTTTAAAATAACCTCCAAAATCAGGGTTTTCTTGAAAAGAATTGAGAAAAAACAATGGTATTGAGAAAAAAACCGCTAGAAATTAAAATCAGACCTGAGCCTTATCAAACAAAACTGGTAATATGACCCAGTATAAAGGGCTTCTTTTTTTGCTATTTTAGTGCAATTTTTGATTCTTTTTTTATAAAAACCGCAATAACTTCCATATTCTTAGTTTGATTTATTTTTATAGGGGCTCGTTGGAGAGGTATTGATAACCAATAGCAATTTTTAGAATTTTCTAACCCATTTTCTAACCGCACATTTTTTTCATACTGCTAATACTCAGTGGGTTAAATGTGAAGTAAAAACTGAAATATGGGATTATTTGCATCGTAAACACATTCTAGTCTTATATAAAGCAAATTTTTGGAAAGAAATTCAACCATTTCAAATTTTCCCCCTTAAAATTTAAAACATGAGTTTATGTAGATAAACTTTTTAAAGGGGAAAAATTGAAATGGTTGTTAATGTAAAATTAACATAGATAAACGCATGAAATTTAAAGTATATTTAGCAGATGTTCTTCTCTTTCATTTGACACCCATATCGCCATTGTATGGCATGCAAAAGTACGAAACTAAATTATTGAAACATTTACATCCTTTGGAAATTAAAAGTCCTGTAAAAAAGACGAACGACCACGGAGGGAAATCATTTCGCTCGGTTTTATTGTACATCTTATGTGAAGTTTTCCTCCTAATGTATCCATTGAAAGACCAAAATTTGAGATGTTTTTTTTTAATTAGCTTTAGCTATGACTAGAATGTGTTTACGATGCAATTAACCCCATATTTCAGTTTTTACATCTAATTTAACCCACTGAGAACCAACAGTAAGAAAAAAATTGTCGACCCTTAATGGGTTAGGAAGGTCTAAAATTTGCAATTGGTGATCAATACCTATTCAACGATCCAACAAAAACACAATTCGAACTAAAAATATGGAAGTTATTGCGGTTTTTATAAAAAATGCAACAAAATTTCCACAAAAATGTTAAAATTCTAACCTTTATTCTGGGTTAAAAAGTTTTCGATATGGTTCGGACCAGATTTTAATTTCTAGCATGTTTTTTCTAAATACCATTCTAACCCTGAATTTTTTTCAAGAAAAACCTGATTTATAGAGGTTTTTTTTGAACGCGTCCTGCTCACGAACGGACAGTGATAAAAGCGAAATATTTTGGGAGAACACATAAAACAAACCAATCTTTCATTTTAGTCGGGAACATCCACAACTTTTATTTTAAAGCCATTCTAATCTATATATCATTTGGAACAGAAAAAAAGTGTAACGCATTGAAGGAGTGACTTAAGACCCTAAGTATGTTTGGACCTAATCCGTTTCACGAATTTATAAGATGTCATGTCCATTCGTCTGACTGGCTCGTGTACACCAGCCAGTCAGACGGAGGAAGGAGTTAAAGAATAAAACCAAACTTTGCATATGGTATTTTTTTCCCAAACTTAATTTAAGTTCGAACATTGTAAAAATTGCCCTTCTGGTTCCACCCACACAAATGGTCCATATTCCTAAGTTAAATTAAAACTAATGTAACTTCCACACATATATCAGGAATCAGTAATTTTTTGGTATTTGATAACATTTTTATAATCACTTTAAGTGTGCAAAATATGACGGGTATTGTTTAGTACCTCCCACACAAATCACCATAACCTACGTAAAATTAAAGATGTTATAACTTATATACGGATGATCGGAATACTCTGAAATTAGACCTTTGGCAAAGCAAAGTACATGAAGTACGTTTCATACACTTGTAATATAGGCGATATTGCCACATCCCTCTTGCTACCTCCCACACAAAGTGGCATAAGCCTACGTTAAAATAAAAGTGATAGATCGATTAAAGCTCTTTCTTTTAAAACGTCAAAGCATTTTTTGGCATCTGAATAAACCAAGGGATTTTTCAGGGGTTTCTATGGCCTATTCGAGTTGAAAGTTAATTTTGAAAATGATAAAAAACTCGCCCTAATGTATACACAGAAATAAGTGATTAAAAAATGCAATAAACGGTTTACAAATTTCTTTATTATACCCTCCACCTCCAGGATGAGGATATACTAACTTTGTCATTCCGTTTGTATAAACAAGTAAGAAAACGTCAGTCGGCTAAACCGACTTATACATACCCTCACTCTCAGAGAACATGTGTATGGAAGGACTTAAATTTTGCTTAGCGCCAGAATACGTTTGTGGGAGTTGCCAGAAGTTTTTGCTAGTTGGACACAGTTTCCACATAATTTTTTTTTAATAATTTTTAAAACATGTTCAAATATGAAGTCATAATGGATTTCAGGCACCAGTAAAGGAGTTAGCATTTAATTGTGCGTAGGATAGAGACAATTGTGTGGGAAGTACACGAAGGGGCGTGGCTAAAGCGCAAATAATTTTTATGTTTAAAGTTATTATAAAAACATTTTCAAATATCAAATTATAAATGATTTGGAATACCAGTATGGATGTTATGTCGGCCTTGTTGTAACCAAAGTTTATGCCACTTTGTGTGGGAGGTACCAGAGGGGGTGTGACAATATTGCCCATATTCCACACGAATGTAACTTCTATAAATGCATTACCAAATATCAATTTTTACAGTATTCCAATCATCTGTGTAGAAGTTATAAAAGCTTTAATTTTATGTGGGTGATTTGTGTGGGAGGTACTGGAAGGGGCGTGGCCATATTTAATACACTTATTAGTGATTATAAAAACATTATACCAAAATATAACGGATTTCGAATATCCGTGTAGAACTTACAGTGTTTTTAATGTAACATAGGAATATGGGACATTTGTGTGGGAGGTACCAGAAGGGGCATGGCAATTTCGCCCATCTTCAAACTTAAACTAAGATTGGGAAAAATATTACAAAGTGCAAGGTTTGAATTGATTCCTGAACTCCTTTCGAGAGTTATCGTGTACACCAGCCAGACGGACGGACGGCTCATGGCTCAAACATCTTAAAATGTTGTGAAACGAATTTGGTCCAAAAATACTTAGGGTCTTAAGTCAATTAATATATACCCTCCTCCTCTGAGGATATAAAATGTATATATATTCTTGATCGTCTAAAATTCTAAGACGATCTAACAATGTCCGTCCATCTGTTGAAAGCACGCTAGCATCTAAACGAAAGGACGTCAAAATTTTCCATAGATACGTTTTATAGACGTAGATCGGGTATGAGCATTCCACCCATAACAAAAAAACGTGCACCATAAAGTGATTTTTATTCGTAGGGGTTGAAATCGGGCAAAAAAGGGATAAAAATGGTACATATCAAACGACAACAGATGAAACACGAAATTCGGTGTGTACATTCCTCTAATTGAGTAAATACATAATATAAAAGTATTTTTTCCAAATTCGTTGTTTTAAGGGGTAAATGGGAATAGAGGGATAAAAATGGTACAAACCAAACGGCTGCACCTAGAATAATGAAATTCGGTATATACATTCTTCTGATTTCGTAGACACGTAAAAAAGGGGATTTTTCGAAATTCGTACTTTTTGGGGTTAAAATGGTAAAAGGGGATACAAATAGTACCAACCAAATGACCGCGGCTAGAGTCATGAAATTCGGTACCAACCAAACGGCTGCACCTAGAATAATGAAATTCGGTATATACATTCTTCTGATTTCGTAGACACGTAAAAAAGGGGATTTTTCGAAATTCGTACTTTTTGGAGTTAAAATGGTAAAAGGGGATAAAAATAGTACCAACCAAATGACCGCGGCTAGTGTCATGAAATTCGGAGTATACATTCCTCTGACTGCATAGACACGCAAAATATAATGTTTTTTTTCCAAATTCGTACTTTTTACTTCTAAGGCAAAAATTGGTTGAATCATGAAGTTAAGTTATCTTGAACTGTGTACGTGAGAGATAATGGATTTTGAAAATTGGTACTATTGTATTGAATGTATCTACCAATATTTATGGTGTTTAAGCTTTTTTGAAGATTGCTATTTTATATATACTTTTTGAATTGTCTTGAAGTATTATATCGATATATATAAGTGTGGTTTGAAACAATATAATTTGTATATTTATTTATAAAATTATGTTTTCAATATTTCTGTTTGTTTTGGTTTGACTATATTAAAAAAATTGATATTTTCCAGTAATGTAATGCAATCCATGGTGGAGGGTATACAAAGTTCGGCCCGGCTTAACTTAAGTCCGTTTTTACTTGTTGATTCTTTGATTTTCTTTATCACGCCATTTTTGAATAATAATTCATGATTTTTCAATTGAATCCATTATTGTTTTCCCTGTATCCATATGTGTATATTTTCCGCTGTACTGCCCCAACATTAAACCACCAAATATGAGGTTAACCAACGTTAAGATATAAAGGCAGCAGTTTACTTATGCATCCACATCAGTCTACGGAAATCTGTAAATAAATCTCGGTTATACATTCTATGGATATATCCCTTGGTCACATACGTACATACATATGTAGGCTCAGACAGACATTCGATATTCAGCACAAGTGTGTTTCCTGATAATGATCATCAGCTCCAGCTTTAGCATCGACATCACCATCGTCATTGTCATTTCGAAACTAATTAAAATTTGCTCAGATATAAATTACAACGTTATTAAGATTTATTAAATTATAAGTTGCACTAATTGAACACATGGGACATGGAATGCTAAAGGATTCCACCTCTGCCGTCGCAATTGTCACTGCCACAAGCGCTGCTACTTCTACTGCTGCTGTTGAATGGCAGTGGTGGTGGTGGTGTTAAGCAAAGGAAAATCGCTCATTTGAATAATAAAGACGAGCACCGGAATATATCACATTCAGGCCTTGGGGAACACATTTAAATTACTTGCCTTGCGAAAATAACAATAACAGACCGCATAAACACATGTTCACACACTCGATTTCACGCAAACACACATACACACTGAACATACATATGGGACATTCGGCGGAAAATGGATGAAGGATTCATTACTGAACAAGCAAGCGAAGACTACCTTTAAACGTTTCTATGTGTTAATATAGCGTGTTATGCAAATTCGAAAAAAAATCTGTTGAAATACGTGGTTTATAGAGCGATAAAGTCAAATCAGGAGCAACATTTGTATAGGACTACATCTGAACAGATCAGTTTCACTTTCATCATAGATGTTTCCGGGTGTTATGCCAAATTTGAAGAAAATTTGTTAAAATGTGTATTTTCTAGAGCCGGAAAAAAGTCAAATCGGGAGCGAAATGAAATATAATGTAATTTGTAAAATTTTAAGAAAATTGGTTAAAATATGTCGATTACAGACATCTGGACCGATTTGTTTCAAATTAAATAGCGTTCGTCCTTGGTCTGCAAAACTTACTTGTGCCACTTTCTGTTAGGATCGAACAACAACTGGACAGACGGACAGAAGAACATTGCTAAATCGACTCAGAAAGTGATTGTAAACCAATCTGTATAATAAAAGATGGGTATCGTTTCCTTTTGGGCATTGCAAACAAATGAACAAAGACATAGGGCCATGACATAGGGCTGAACGATCCAAAATCACTCAATTATTACGAGAAATCTATAAGCCATATGAATCTGCAATTCGTCGTGTCTATAGAAAAACACGCAAAGAGCTCGTAGCTAAAATATTTCTTAGCTACACGTTAACAAAAAATCTAAAACATATAGAAACGGTACCTTAGGGCCTGTTCAAATTCAATTCAAAAGCAAGTAAGGAAAGGCTAAAGTCGGGCGGGCCGAATATATGATACACTCCATTCTCTATCGAAAAACAATTTAATTCAGAAAAAAAGTGAAAACGGGAAAAATTTTTGTATGTTTCCTAATCACAGGCTAATATTACCTGGTCTAATTTGTCAAATCGAGAATAATATTTGTATCGGGGCTATATCCAAACATGGAATGAAGTGACTAACTTTCACAGTAAGTTCTTCCAGTTGAAGTATAACGTGTTATGCTCAATTTTAAGAATTTCTTTGAAAATACGCGGTTTCTGGGGGAACGAAATTTGTACGAGAGCTATATGTAAATCTGAACCGATGTGACCCATTTTCACCGTGGGTGTTTCTAGTTGAAATATAAGATATTTTGCAAGGTTTGAAGAAGATCTGTTAAAATATGTGGTTTCTAATGCAGAAAAAGTAAAATCAGGAGCGACATTTGAATGGGAGCTACATATATATAAATTTGAACCGATCTAATACAGTTTTACCACAGGTGTTTCTAGTTGAACTATAAGATGTTTGGCCAATTTTGAAGAAAATCTGTTGAAATATGTGGTATATAGAGTGAAAAGAGTCAAATCGGGAGTGAAATTCGTATGGGGGCTATATCTAAATCTGAACCAATTTTCTTCAAATTAAATAGCGTTCGTCCTTGTCCCGAAAAACTTCGTTTTGCAAAGTTTCGTTTGGTCCTGACTACATTTGCGACCAGTATCGTGATTACAACAATAGATGGACAGACGGACGGACATTGCTAAATAGACTCAGAAAATGATTCTAAGCCGATCGGTATAATTAACAATGGGTCTATATGCCTTCCTTTTGGGTGTTACAAGCAAATGCACAAAGACATACAAATTTGGCAAAACGCCTTAAATTTCAACTAGAAATATATGTTGTGAAAGTGGATCAGACCGGTTCAGCTTTTTATATAGCTCGCATAAAAATGTTGCTCCCGATTTTTCCGCTCTAGAAACTACATACGTTAACCTATGTTCTTCAAATTTGGCACAACATCTTATATTTAAACTAGAAAGATCAATGGTGAAAGTGGGCCAAATCGCTACAGATTTATATATAGCTCTCTTATAAATGTCGCTCCCGATTATACTTTTTCAACTCTAGAAATCACATATTTTAACCGATTTTCTTCAAATTCGGCAAAACATCTCATATTTACACTAAAACATCTATGGTAAAAGTGGGCCCATGATATAAGACTTTTACAAAAGTCCTTCCCAATTTCTTTTTCACTGAATTGAATTATAATTGGGTGGAAAGTGTAGGGTATCATATAGTCGGCCCCATCCGACTTTAGCCTTTCCTTACTTGTTTAATTTGAATGTTTGAAATAGTTTTTGTCTTGTACGAAAATATTCAAAAACAACGAAATATTCAAAAGTTACAAAGTAAAGATCGCCTGGATATTTCTGAATGAGCTTGGAGCTCGTGTGTAGGTCCTCAACAATTTTATATGTCCTAAAGTCAAACTTAATTTTTCGTAATGTTATTGTAGTGCTTGACTATGCATATCAAAATAATACTTCAATTGTAATCTAAAAGTGGATATAAGATTACAATCCCTAAATGATAGTGGTAGTTGAGAATATTAGTGAAGCCTACACATTGAATTTCATGATTCCAGCTACAGTCGTTTAGTTAGCACCATTTTTAATACCTTTTGGCCTTAAAGGTATGAATTTGAAAAAATCCTTTTTTGCGTCAAAGAGCTGTCTGGGCAGTCAAAGGGATATACACGCCGAATTTTATGATTCTAGCTGCATTCGTCTGGCATGTACCATTTTTATCCCATTCGCCCGTTTTCTCCATAAAGCTACAAATTGCGAAACATCATTTACGTTGCGCATCTACACAGTCATAGGGATTTATACACCGAATTTCATGATTTCAACTTTAGCCTTTTAGTTGGTACCATTTTTAATCTCTTTATCCCTTGAAATTACGATTTTTCACAAACGTCCTTTTATTTTTCGTCTCTGCGCTATTATGTACACTCCAAATTTCATTTTTCTTGCCGTTTTATTGACACCATTTTTATCTTTCTTTGTCCCATTTAATCCTTAAGTATGGATTTTGAAAAAATCGCGTTCAAGCACTAAGGGGAATATTCCAAATTTGAAGTATTTTTCATCCTTGTTAAGGAAAAAATATTCCATCTGGACCGATTTTTTCCATTTTCATATAAGCCGACCCAACCGATATGCGACAAATGTATGGAAAATGTGAAGTCTAGGTCACTTCTTTCACAAGCTTTCAACTGACAGACAAACATGCCTAGATCGCCGTAGAATATTACCACGACCTAAAATATATCGAGGGCTTATATTCATAAGTGGCTATGAACAAAAAAATAAATTTTCAGGAGAGCGAAAAAACTGATTTTCTCCTTAATTTTAAGAGTAATTATTAATCATTCTTCTACAGTTTAATCTAAAAAGGATTACTGATTGCTACGATTAAAAAGTTTTCTAAATTTCCTATTATTCGAGGTTTAAAGGTTCATAGCAACTTTTGTATGTTTAAAATTGAGCACTACGAATGTTGAAATAAGCACATAGCCATTTATGCCCAAATATGTATATAAATAAGATTTATTGTAAAATCTTGTCAATGTTGCATAGAAAACGCATTTTCTGTGATATACACAGCGAATTTAAAGATTCCTGCTTCATCCGTCAGATTGGTACCATTTTTATCACTTTTTCCAAATTTGATTTGTTTATGTATCGTTGACCTTTTTGTTAAATTTTCTTATTGATTGGTTCAGCTTGAGGCCATGAAAAAAATTGTTATTGCGTTAGGGCACGATAAACAAAAAATACAATTTTTTCATTTTCGCGTGAAATACGGCTAAAATGATTTTCATGCATGACATTTTTGTTTTTTGATTTTCTCGCGATCTAGTCAACGGATCCGGCTGAATTTTTGTTTGTTTATAAAGATTCGCATTTTCTTATATTTTAACTTTCTTCATCCAGGATTCTGAAACAAATATTCCCCATGAAGTCACATGCCAAAGAAATATTTTGGTATTCTGAATATAATAAAAAGTTACGATGGTTTTTCTAATGATACTTTTCACAATATTTTATATAAGTAGTGGCTTATCCTATTTTAGCCTGGTAACATTGGAATAAAAATGCCATTAACGCGAAGTGATGGAATTTGATAGTACGATATGCCCTAAATCTATAAAAATGTTTTAAACAAAATCCTTGTAGCAAATTATAACCTTCGGTTATATGCTGCTCCATTGTTGAACTATTTGATTTATATTATTTTTACGTTCATAGCCACTTATGCAGTAACAAACGTGTGAGTCAGAAAAATTTGAAAAAAAAATGGTTTTAGAAAAAAATTTCCAAATTTATAAGATAGATGACATCCAAATCTGAGAATAGTTTGGCACCAAAAACTCATTTTCGAGAAAATGGTTCATAGCCACTTTTGAATATAAGCCATCGATATGCAATACTTTATGTGATCTACGAGGATTTTTCAGGGCCTTGCAAAAGTTTACATAGAATAAAACGTCATATATAAACATCATTTTAGCTATGTATATGTTCTGCAAAAATGAAAATTTTGCTAAACTATTTGTACTTCTTGTTTACCATTCTCTACCGAAATATCAACTTTAAAAAAAAAAGCTCGACCTTCCAAATAAAGTGGACACGATTCACAAATAAGTCATCATCAGCACTGGGCTAATTACACTGTGAAACACAAATAGTCTGGAAAGTTTAAGTATGGTGGTCATTTTAGGGGGATCAATATGCACATTCTTATGATGAATCGAACAGGAAACCTTGTGATTCTTACATTTATATATAGTATGTATTCAGCAATATTACTTAAAACACTGCGAAGAACATTTTGTATAACATTTTAAGCCTCCAGCTCTTTGATACAGAGTTACACACCAAATTTCATAATTGGTACCATTTTTATCCCTCTGTTTCCATTGTATCCCTTGAAAATTCGAATTTGGGAACCCTTTTCTAGTTTTCGTGTCTTCGCAGTCAGTTTCATTTCATTATTCTAGGTGTAGCCGTTTTGTTGGTACTATTTTTATCTCTTTATGCCCATTTTACCTCTGAAAAGTACGAATACAATCAGAGGAATGTGTGCTCCGATTTCATGAATTTATCTGCGGCCATTTGGTTGGTACTATTTTTATCTCTTTTTCCCATTTTAGCCCCTAAAAGTTTGAATTGCGAAAAATCCCTCAATTATAACTGTCGACTCAATGAGCTGTAGTTCGATACCACTTTTATCCTTTTTCCCATTTTATACCTTGAAAGCATGAAATTTGTAAAAATCTGCATTTGTTTGTAACACCCAAAAGGAAACGAGTTAGGCCCATCGTTCAGATCGACTTAGAATCACTTTCTGAGTCGATTTAGCAATGTCCGTCTGTCCATCTATTGTTGTAATCAAATTACAGGTCGCAATTATAGTCCGATCTTAACAAATATTGGCACAAGTAAGTTTTATGGATCAAGAACGAACGGTATTTAATTTGAAGCAAATCGGTTCAGATTTAGATGTAGCCCCCATATAAATGTCCCTCCCGATTTGACTTTTTCCGCTCTAGAAACCACATATTGTACCCGATTTTCTTTAAATTCTGCACAATATCTTGTAATCCAACTAGAAACACTTTTACTGAAAGCGGGTAAGCTCAATAAAGCTGATATAGTTCCCAATTTTCTTCAAATTTGTATTACCACCTTATAATCTAACCAGAAACACATGTGGCGTATGCGGGTTAGATCGGTCCAGATTTACATATAGCCCCCATATAAATATCGCTCCCGATTTTACTTTTTTCGCTCTATAAAGCAGATATTATACCCAATTTCTTAAAATTTGGCTTAACACCTTATAATCTATTTAGAAACTTCTGTTGCGAAAGCGGTTTAGATCGGTTCTGATTTAGATATAGTTCCCATACAAATGTCGCTCCCGATTTGACTTTTTCCACTCTATAAAGCAGATATTATACCCGATTTTCTTTAAAATTGGCACAACAACCCAAGTAAGGAAAGGCTAAAGTCGGGCGGGCCCGACTCTATGATACACTCCACTTTAAATCCGAATACAATTTAATTCGGTGAAAAAGTGAAAACGGGAAGGATTTTTGTATCCTGTAAATGTATGTGTTTGACAAAAAATGTTAAATCGGAAAGGACATTTGTATGGAGGTATATTGAAATCTGGAACGAAATAATTGAAATATAATATGTATAGTTTGGCCAAAATCGGTTATCTAAATCTGAACCGATCTTAGCCACTTTCACCATAGGTTTTTTACTTGGATTATAAGCTGTTGTGCCAAATTTAAAGAAAATCGAGTACAATATGTGGTTTCTAAAGCGGCAAAAGTCAAATCTGGAGCCACATTTGTTTGGGGGCTATATCTAAATCTGAACCGATCATAACCAATTTTTGTATAGATGTTTCTAGTTGGATTGTAAGATGTTGTGTCAAATTTAAAGAAAATCGGGTATAATATGTCGTTTCTAGAGCGAAAAATGTCAAATCGGGAGCGACATTTGTATGGGGGCTATAACTAAATCTGAACCGATCTTATCCAATTTTTGCACAGGTGTTTCTAGTTCGATTATAAGATGTTGTGCCCAATTTAAAGAAAATCGAGTACAATATATGGTTTCTACAGAGGAAAATGTCAAATCGGGAGCGAAATTTGTATGGGGGCTATATCTAAATCTGAACCGATTTGACCTATTTTCACCACAGATGTTCTTAGTTTAAATATAAGATGTTTTGCCAAATTTGAAGACAATCTGATACAATATGTGGTTTCTAGAGCGGAAAAAGTCAAATCGGGAGCGAAATTTGTATGGGGCTATATATAAATCTGAAGCGATCTGACCGATATTCACCATGGGTGTTTCTAGTGGAAATATAAGATGTTTTACCAAATCTGAAGACAATCTGATACATTATGTGGTCTCTAGAGCGGAAAAGGTCAAGGTCACCTATGCAGAAATTGGGTAAGATCGGTTCAGATTTAGATATAGCCCCATGTAAATGTCGCTCCCGATTTGACTTTTTCCGCTTTAAATGTCACATATTCTAATCGATTTTCTTTAAATTTGGCACAACATCTTAAATTCTAACTAGAAATACCTGTGGCTAAAGCGGGCTAGATCGGTTCAGATTTATATATAGCCCCCATACAAATGTCGCTCCCGATTTGACTTTTGCCGCTTTAAAAGCCACATATTGTGCTCGATTTTCTTTAAATTTCGCACAACATCTTATAATCTATCTAAACAAAACTATGGTGAAAGTGGGTAAGATCGATTCAGATTTAAATATAGCCCAAGTTCAAATGTTGCTCCCATAAGTTTAACCGATTTTGGCCAAACTATACATTTTATATTTCACCTATTTCGTTCCAGGTTTCAATATATCCTCATACAAATGTCCTTTCCGATATAAAATTTTTTGTCAAACACATACATTTACAGGATACAAAAAACCTTCCCGTTTTCACTTTTTCACCGAATTGTATTCGGATTGAAAGTGGAGTGTATCATAGAGTCGGCCCCGCCCGCCTTTCCTTCCCGCCCGCCTTTCCTTCCTATTCAGTTCGGATTTGGAAATAATGCATCTACTCAATTAGAGTTTGTTGTTTGGTATACCAAATATTAAGTAAATATAAGCAAAAATATCCTTAAGTACTCTAAATATTAAGAATTATTGGGGTTGTGAGGGAAAAAATTCGCTGTGGACCGATTCTGCCCACTTTCAATCCCAGCCGACCTACAACAATAAGAAACATTTATGACAATTTTTGACATCCTGTTGATCTTCTCTTTATAGATTTTAATTGACACGCATTTTCCAAATTTTGTTGTCATGCAGAGGGTCTCAAACAAGGGCGCAATTTGATTTGGAAATAAGACGCGGTGATATTCATATTTATTTTATTTTTTTTCAACAGGAACAGTCGTAGGCGACAGCTGTCATTATTGGGTGCTACAATTGTGTAGCTTATCCTTGCCATAGGATTCGAAATGAACACTTTTATTGTGACACCCTATGCAATACCTGCGACGTACATATTATACTCGTACGTACGTACGTACATATTTAGAACTAGAAACTTCATTCGTATTTCAATTTTCACTGCATCTTTATTTAAAATGTACACACGTGTATGACGAGTTTTTAAACACAAATTAAAAACAAACATACAATTTAAATTATATTTATAGTTGTTGTTGCCTTTGTTGTTATTGTTATTGTTGCAATATGCTCACCGAAGACTGTTATCACAGTCTACGAATAACAATGGCATGCACCACGACGACACATTCCCATCCAGTGTTTCAAAGTCTCACAGAACACCTGACACTTGGGAAAGTGGGGATGATAGCGCGACAGTTCAGCGCACAAATCCTTCTCAATGGACACGACACGCGACTTAATGGAGACAGTTCGCAACATCTTCTCCTCATCCTTGCCATCGTCGAGTTGTTCGCTGGCGGAATCTCCAATATAAAAACCGAAATTATCATCAATGCCATCACCGTCTGCATCGTTGCCAGCGGCTCCACGCTTCCTCATTGTCGACGCTTGGACACATATAGCGAAAATCGCGATTAGGACCAAACATATTCTGAATAATTTCATTATTATTTCTTTAGTAGTTTGCTGTAGTTTAGCACAAGTGGCGTCTTTGCGTATCCGTATTTGTCGCAGAACTAAAAACACAACTGTGTTCTGAGAAATTAAAGCTCGAGTTTTCGAAAACAGAACTAACTATTCAAACCCAATCTAAAAGTGTGGCTTTGTTTTTGCTGCTTTCAATTCTTATCAGTTCAATGTCGTGTTTTATCAAATACTTTTTTAATCCGAATAAACAATAGAAGCTGCAAGAAATGCGCGGTTTTCAAACTAAAGGCCAAAGGAAACATTATTCTTTTAAGAAAATAACAAAATTACGCCACACAATGGCGAGGGTTGTTTCTAAAGTGGCAGAACTGAAACGAGAGATGTAAGGTATTTGAAATATGTGTGTGCTTTTGCATACCTACCTATTTAAATTCGTCAAAATATGGGAATACTTGGTTACTTCGTAATTGTATAAAGAATTGTGAAATTATTTTGAAAATAGCTTCTATTTTGCTCTTGCTTTAGCTCATTGAGAAGCTCGCGTGGAAAATCAGCATACAATGCCGGATTTCGAATTAATTCTGTAACTTTTGAACGGAAACAGGTATCTTAACCTAAATTCAAATTTTCAGGGCCACTGTGTGTTCACCTCGGCCATGTCAAATTTGTAAAATATTGCCAAAAGCACAATTATTAACTGATATTCAGCTCGTGAAAACATACAAAAAATGAGCTTACACATGGAATGGACCTCAATTATTTTAAGATACTGAGTGGCCCATTTAAAATTTTAAATTTGAACTACCGAGTACTTTGACATTGATAGGTAGAATAACATTCATTTTTATACACTCCACGGGAGTTTTATGTCATTGTGCATTTGTTTGTAACGCCCAAAAGGAAGCGAGATAGACCCACTGTATAATTATATAATTATACCGATCGACTTAGAATCACTTTTTGAATCGATTTAGCAATGTCGGTATGTCTGTCCGTCCTTGCGTCTGTCTGTCTTTCCACCTATTCTTGTAATCAGAGTACAGGTCGCAATTGTAACCAGATGTAAATGAAACTTTGCTGCATGAAGTTTTTCGGGATAAGGATGAACGCTATTTAATTTGGAGAAAATCGGTTAAGGTTTAGATATAGCCCCCATACGAATTTCACTCCCGATTTGACTCTTTTCACTTATATTTTCACAGATTTCCTTCAAAATTGGCAAAACATCTTATATTTCAACTAGAAACACCTGTGGTGAAAATGTTTTAGATCGGTTCAGATTTATATATAGCTCTCATACAAATTTCGCTCCTAATTTGAGTATCTCCGCTGTAGAAACCACATATTTTATTAGATTATCTTCAAATTTGGCAAAACATTTTATATTTTAACTAGGAACATCTGTGGTAAAAATAGGTCAGATCGGTTCATATTTATATATAACTCCCATTCCAATTTCGCTCCCGATTTAACTTTTTCTGCTGTAGAAACCACAGACCTTCTTCAAATTTAGCAAAATATCGTATATTTCAATTACAAAAATATCCATGGTGAAAATGGGTCAGATCCGTTCAGATTTATATATAGCTCCTATTAAAATTTCGGTCCCGATTTGACTTTTTCTGCTGTAGAAACCCCATATTTTAACAGATCTTCTTCAAATTTGGCAAAATATATTTTATTTAAACTTAGAACACCTGTGGTAAAAATAATTCAGATCGGTTTAGATTTATATATATTCATTCCATTCAAATTTCACTCCCGATTTGACTTTTTCTGCTGTAGAAACCCCATATTTTAACAGATCTTCTTCAAATTTGGCAAAATATCTTTCATTTAAACTTAGAACACCTGTGGTTAAAATAGGTCAGATCAGATTTAGTTTCAGAATCCTGAACCAAGAAAGTAAAAATATAAGCAATTGCAACCGTGAATTCTGGCTATGACTAATTACATATACATTAGGCTGGGTCGCCGTCCATACAAATGTAAAAACAAGTTCCAGTCACCCCCACGAAAATAAAGTTTGGACTGTTTAATGATGATTTGCAAAATATTTCGCCCCTAGATCAAACCATCTGTGAGCTATACGCTCCTGAAAATAACCCAAAAAATCATGTTTTTCCGAAGTAATTTTTGTGTTACATTTTTTCTCAATTTTTTTTCTGAAATAATAGACCCTTGAAAGCACTTTAATTATAAAATTTGAATCTTGTCTTAGAGCAACTTATTAGTCGAATTATTGGACGTTTATAGTAATTTTTTGTGGATTTTAAAAGTGACTTCTGTAACTTGGTCGTATTGAATAGCTGAAGTCAATACCTTTCGAATAATGCCTAAATAATGAACATCGGAATGAAATTGACGCCGCAGCGCTCATTTTTGTAAAAAGTGTTTTCAACATTTTGGCTGTGAAAAACATCGGCTATTAAATTATTTCATCATCATTCGAAATGTATTGATACCTTCTATTAATTTTTCATAACATATTTTACAAAATGTTTGCATGAAATATTAGTTTTTAGTTGTCACTTTGAAAACCCACAAAAAATCAATCTAAACGTACAATAATATGACCAATAAGTTATTCAAAGTCAAGAAAAACAAGTAAGGAAAGTTAACGTCGACCGTGGCCGACTATATTATACCCTTTAGTGTAGGTCGTTTCATTTGAACCGGATGCTATACGACATAGCTATAAGAGAAGAATATACTACAAATGCATACTGCTATCTGTAATTGAAAGAAAATTTGAACTTTGAATGGGAGCTATATATAAATCTGAACCAATCTAACACATTTTTAATAAAAGTTTTCTAGCTGAAATATAAGACGCTTTCCCAAATTTGATGGCTATCTGTTAAACATGTGGTTTCTAGAGCGGAAAGAATCAAATATATATTTTGACTTTCTTGGTTCAGGATTCTGAAACTAAATCTGATCTGACTTATTTTTACCACAGGTGTTCCTAGTTTAAATATAAGATGTTTGCCAAATTTGAAGGCAATCTGTTAAAATAAATTTCGTAACCGGCTTGACTTTTTTCCGTATTTTCAACGAATTTCTTCAAATTGAGCATAACACTTTATACTTCATTCCATGTTTAGATATATCCCAGATACAAATAATCTTCTTAATTTGATAAATTGAGTCAGGTGAATAGGAAACATACAACAATCCTTCCCATTGTCACTCTTTTACCGAATTGGATTGTATTCGGAGAGAAAGTGGATAAAGTCGGCCCCGCCCGACTTTAGCCTTTCCTTACGTGTTTAAATGTTGTAGTCCAAGTTTTGATATTTACAGCTGCATTTTGTATTCTTTCAACTTGGCTACCATAAAAGCTCAGTATAATTTAAAAACACTTGTGGGTGGAACTGATAAAATGCCCGACTAATCGTCTTTCTTATAATAATTATTATATTTATTGTAAATACAAAACCACAGAGTGGTGTATAGAACGTGCACTATAAAGTTGCGTGTTTATGTGCCCACATTTATTAAATAAAAAATCGTTGATATCTCAATGAGAATATTACAATAAGAATTACATTACAAATCATTTGGAATTATTTCAACAGTATATTTACGATGTGTATTGACGCAACATCAATGCTGAATCCTTGCTAGGCATATTGGACAGGCTGGGGGTTTAATTGACTTTATTTAACACAGTAAAGGCTGAATATGCAGTTTTCATAACCTGTAATTGAATTGAAATATACAGTGCTTTCATTATTAATTATATATACGATCGATCAAACACATATACACACACATATATGTATATCAACTTTAAATGCCATGACAAAATTTGCTTAAGCCCAATAAATGCTTATTAATTACTCTCATTTAAATAATAAGTAGTGGCACAATGTAATTGCTTGCCTGTACGTCACGTATGGGCAGGTATGCAATGAATAATAAAATGATAGAACTACAGACATTCCTTAATATAACTTATCATATCCCTAAGTAGATGTAAACCGGATTAATATAATGCAGAATGAATGAATGCACGAATGAAGTTGTTATTAAAACCAACCACCTACTGCCGATTGGACAACTATTTACTAGGGTGTAATCCCTGAGTGAGTGATAATAAAGTAAGGGAAACAGACAACCTCCCGGATAACGATTTTCTCCCACGAACAGTGCTAGATAACCTAACTTCATGATTCTACCGTAAAAGTAAAAAGTACGAATGTGGAAAAATCTGTATACACCTAATTCCATGATTCTAGCTCCGACCATTTGGTTGGTACCATTTATATCCCCTTTCCTATTTTACCCCGTTAAAAGTACGACTTTCGAAAATCTCTTTATTTTACATGTCCACGCAAATAGAGAGATGTACACACCGAATTTCATCATTCTAGCTGTAGCCTATTAGTTGGTACCATTTTTATCCCTCTTTTACCATTGTATCCCTTGAAAGTGCGAATTTGGAAAACCCTTTTATTTTTCGTGTCTACGTGGATTAGGATTTTATTTTAGATACATGGTTTCTTCGGAAAATTTTCTTAGAATTTTATGTAGTTTCCGTTTTTGCTAAACGAATTTAAAAAATAAAAATCAACCCGCCCTAATGTATGTCCTTTCAAATTAGATCAACAAAGGGAGAAAAAGTAAAATCGGGAAGGACATTTGTATGAGGGATATAATGGGTGGACCATGTAACATTTTAAATTAGAATCGGGTGGGTTCTCTAAAACCCATATGCGACAATTTTGCTTATTGGCAAAGCCACCGAGATGAAAATGAGCTTCATGAAGGCCTATCTCTTCTCGAAAAATTTCCACGTAAATTTCTTACAGTTTGCATTAAAGACTCACTAAGAAGTAAGTTTTTAATATTTCCCAATTTTGTTCGAGCGTATAGCGTCCCCTTTTGCAAATGTCAAACATAAACCTGAAAATAAAAATTAGTGTTATTCTATCTTAGTAATCGGTAGTTCAAATTTAAATGACCCACCCTATATTAAAACTTGAAATTATGCGGCCCATATGTGGTAAAAGTCAAATCGTGACGCGACATTTCAAGAACCCTATATCTAAATCTGAACCGATCTGGCTCACTTTTACCGCAGATGTTTCTAGTTCAATTACAAGATACTGTGCCAAATTTTAAGCAAATCGATTATACTATATGGTTTCTAGAGCGGAGAAAGTCATTTGTATGGGGACTATATCTAAGTCTAAACCGATTTGACCCAAATTAAATAGCGTTCGTCCATTGGCCGCAAAACTTACTTCTACCAATTTTTAGTAGGATCGGCCAATATTTGCGACCTGTACTTTGATTACAAGAATAGATAATAAATCGACTTTGAAAATGAATCTTAGTCGATCTATAAACGATGGATCTATCGTTACAAACAAATACACAAAGACATACTACTCTAGTGGAGGGTATACAAAGGTGCTTTTCATCAGTTTTCTTGCTAAAAATGGCATCACTAACTTCATTTTTAATGATATACGGATCAATATTGTCGCCGGCCCAAAATCTACACCAGACAGTAGCTTTTTGTGGATGTATTGCATCTGGTGAACCACGAGTGTAATCCTTACTTGTATAAATTACAGTATTGTGCAAAACTTTCGTACAAACCTTAACAAATGTTGGCAACCGGACCGGTATAAAATTGCCAGCTCTCAAACAATTCGATTGCTGTGAACGCTGCAGCAACATCAGGAGAGCCCGTTTAAATTTATCTTCTCGATCCATCCAATTGCACTCGTATACGGCGTCGATGAGAAAGTCATTAGCGCGACAATATAAATCGCCGTAGTAGCATAAAATGAAAATTTCAAAAGTTACCGCACTGAAGAACATAAAGCTGTTCAAGAGTCGAGAAAAATCAAAGCCCACATAGATGATATAGACACCGATGGTACATTGAGCCAAACCGGTGGCGATGAATTGGGCAAAACAGGCTGTAGAGATGGCCTCTTGGATGGTGAGATAAAGTCTGAAAAAAGAAGGAACAAATTGACAATAAAATACAAAAAAGAAGAAAAAATTCAAAATTAAGTTAAGAATTTTTTCTGGACTTTTGAATATCCCAGGAAAATGGGAACCACTTTAAAATTTCCAAAAAATACAAAATTAAATAAAGAGTTGGTTTTTTTCTGGACTTTTGAATATCCTTGGAAAATGGGAATTTTAGCATTTCCAGACATTCGGAGTGCAAAACTTCCAAAATGATGAGTTTGGTCAACTTACTCATGCACGGTCTCATGATCCTTGACACATCGTATCAATTCCCGATACATTTCATCTTCGGAAACTGAATGCTCCGACGAATTGCCCAATGCCTTGAGGCGCAAACCCAAAGCCCTGATATGGGCTATAAGTATGACGATATAAGCCTGCGGGTATGTGTCACTGCCCAGATTTTGCAGCGTTTGCACCGACACCGCATAGACCTGATAGCAGTGAGCCATAAGGAAGTTACGCTGCGACGCCTTCCAGTCCCACGGAAACCAGGCGGAGTACATGAGTGTGCGCTCGCGCGAAAGATAAACCACCAATTGACTGGTGATTACGGCACAGGTATAGAAACGTAAAAATGCCATAAACCATTTTCTAGCCGACATAATGCCGTGACGTAATTCGTGCCGCTGCTCCGGTGAGTTGGCTCTGACATCCAAACGTTCCAAAATCAAACGGACCTGCTGCAATTTGTGGCGCACGATGAACACGTTGATATACTTGAGATTACAAATCACGTCTGTTATTGTCACATAGAGATTTTCACACAATTCCGTAAGACTCTGGGAACGTATTAAATCGATGATGAGGGTGGTGGGAAAGAACAGAGTGATGGTCACATTCAAAAAGATGGCATAAACAATGTATGGCTTAAACCATTTGGAGTCACGTTGCGGCGGTTGTAAGCCGCAACATTTCCATAAAATCCAGTGATTCTTGAATGCCTGCCATGTATGAATTTTATTCGATGACATTTCGTCAATGGCAACCACTTTGAGCTCTCCGACGAATAGTGTTGTGTGCTGTGTGTTATGTTTCTGTTTCCGTTTCCGTTTATGTTGTTGTCGTAAAAAAGAATTTTTCAATAAAAACCGGTCAAATGAGCAACTTGAATTTTTTTGCTTTTAACGACAGTTACGATGATGCTCTCCGGTTTTATACGCTTGTTCCGCACATAAATTTCGAAAAGTGCCAAAGTGTACTCCTCGTATCTATGGCGGCGGTGGTGGCAACGGTGGCAAAAGTGCAAGTGGGTGCGAGTGTAAAATAACATTTTACACCATCATCTCCTGCATACTCACCCATCCCCCATCCACACACCCCAAATGAAATTACCCTCATAATTTGGTTTTATTTCGCAAAGCAATTTGCGCCAAACAAAGTGAAAATGACCATCAGCTGCATTCCTTCACGCATTACAATAATTGGCAACAATTGAACTTTGCCAATTTT
The DNA here is from genome assembly GCA_947397865.1 of Polietes domitor. NCBI lineage: Eukaryota > Metazoa > Arthropoda > Insecta > Diptera > Muscidae > Polietes > Polietes domitor. Next base: position 100,879,166 of record OX377620.1, read on the forward strand.
CAAACTTGTTAAAATGCCATTCGAGAGTTTTGCTGGCTGATACTGATGATAACTACTCGGGCTTATAGCAGTAGCACTCGCCGCAGGAACTCAATAAACATAAATTTTTAATTTTCCCTTTCTTCAGCTTGAAAACAATTCCAAAGCAATAATTTGCAGCTAAATTGAAAATGCATAAATATTTTATATTGTATACGGTGATTTTTTACAAATCTCTATAAATACTCAGTAGAATATATTTATATGTCAATTGTAGTCATTTAGATTTTCCAAATCAAATGTTCCGTCTTTTACCATTATTATGACTTAGAAAAAAAAAACAACACTGTCAGTACCACACCCTCTAGCAAAAATGTGAATGAAAGGCTAAAGTTGAGAGGGCCGACTTTATGATACCCTACACTTTCAATCCCATTACAAATTCCATAAATAAATGTCGATGTATATATATATATATATATATATATATATATATATATGTATATATATATATACATATATATATATATATTGCGATTCTCAGAATGTATACACCATCCGTCTGTCCATCTATTGTTGTAATCAAATTACAGGTCGCAATTATAGTCCGATCTTAACAAAAATTGGCACAAGTAAGTTTTGTGGTTCAAGGACGAACGCTATTTAATTTGAGACAAATCGGTTCAGATTTAGATATACAAACAAATTTCGCTCCCGATTTGATTTTTTCAAGTCTATAAAGCACATATAGTACAAGATTTTCTTCAAATTTGGCTTAACACCTTATAATCTAAATAGAAACACCTGTGGCGAAGCGGGTTAGATTGGTTCAGATTTAGATATAGTCACCATACAAATGTCGCTCCCGATTTGACTTTCTCCGCTTTAAAAAACCACATATTATACCCGATTTTCTTTAACATTGGCACAACATCTTAAGATCCAACTAAAAGCACCTATTGTGAAAGTGTGTAAGAGCGGTTCAGAATTAGATATAAATTTATTAATATATATACAAATATTGGTTCCAAATTTTACATATTGTATTTCACCTATAAACATACATGGTGAAAGCGGGTCACATCGTTCCATGTTTCTTTCCGATTTTACATTTTTTGTCAAGCACATACATTTACAGAATACAAAAATCCTTCCCGATTTCACTTAAAGAATTGAATTGTAATAGGATAGAAAGTGGAGTGTACCATATAGTCGGCTCCGTCCGACTTAAGCCTTTCCTTACTTGTTTCCTTTGGTCTTTTTTGACTATGAAGTCAATTTTGACTCTTATTGGATATAGGAAACGAAATATAGGAAGTCAATACACCCGCTTCAACTTATTTTCTGTGGGGACCAACCCATACTGTAGTATTTCATAAAGTAGTTCAGCACAAGTCAACGGAAAGTCAGAAATTTTCACTTGAAATGCGGAACACTTCATTTGATTTTCAGAAATTTTCGTTTGAAATTCAGAACTCATCAATTAAAATTCAAAAATTTGTACTTTGGAAGTTATCAAATGAAATCCAGATAGTATTTCACTGCTGTGTATTCAACCAAGGGTAAGACTTACCAAGTTACAAAAGTGGCATTAAATGCATCAATGTCTCATGTTTACAGAAATTATAGCTCTTTTTTGTGGTGGTTTTGATATGTTTCAAAATCTCCGTAAAATTTTAAACAAAGCTTCTCATTTTCATTTGATTACTTCTGAGTTTCAAACGGAAGTTTCAGAATTTCAATTGATGTGATCTGAATCTCAAATGCTATTTTCAAATGGAATTTCTGAAAATCAAACGATAAGTTCTGAATTTCAAATGGAATTTCTGAATTTCAACTGAAGAGATCTGAATATAAAATTTAATGTCAATTGATGCTTCCTGAATTTCAAATAGAATTTCTAAAAATCAATTAATGAATTCTGAATTTCAATTGAAATTTCTGAATTTCAATTGATGTTTCCTGAATTACAATTGATTTTTTCTGAATTACACTAGGAAGTGGTGTAGTGCTCAAAATTACCTACAAAAATGTGCTTAGATATGAGTATACCTCATTCATTTGTAAAGATATTTTGGTTACAAGGAAGAAATCATTTTTTGTCGATATTGGCTTAGCATTTTGAACGTTGTCATATTGTTATCGTTCCTAGTCTGTGAAACGCACCTAAAAACACCTCTAAAAATCATGCCTAAATAATGAACATCAGAAAAAAATTGACGCCGCAGCGCTCATTTTTGAAGAGTTCGAATTTCGCTCTGAAAAATCATCTCCTGTATTAAATTATTTCACAAAAATGGAGCCAGTGGCGTCATTTCTCGTCTGATATTCTTTATTTGATCCCTTCTATTTATTTTTTTCATAATATCTTTTACAAAACGTTTCCAAGAAATATGAGTTTTTAGGAGTCACTTGAAAAACCTCAAAAAATCGTTCTAAAAGTCCAATAATTATACCATGAGTTATTCTAAGACAAGAAAAAAATTTATATTTAAAGTGCTTCCAAGGGTCTATTAATTCATATTTTTTGACAAAAACAACATTAAAAATTACAGGGGAAAACAGGATTTTTTGAGGTGTATTTCAGGAGCGTTTAGCTCACAGATGGCTTGACCCAGTGACGAAATATTTTGCAGATCATCATTAAACAATCCAATCTTCATTTCTGGGGGTGACCGCAGCAATTTATTTTCGTGACCCATCCTAATGTATATTAACATCTAAACCTATTTGCCCAAATAGTTAAAGATTATTATTTTATATAATAAGTTTATACATTCTAGAAAGAGGACTTCATATAAAAAAGTGCGCAAGAATCTAGAAACGGATAACTATAATAATGTGTTCCTCGGGTACACAAGAATATGACAAATGTTCATATAAAGTAACTTAGTTAGACAATTAATTCCCATGACCCAAAGTACGAAATAAAAAAAACTAATAATTAGAAAAATATATATTAATTCATTAATTCATTAAAAATGTCGCAACGTTAAAAATGTGAAACCAAACTCGACAAAAATATGAAATTGTTTTATTGTAACTCAAATATCTCTTACACTTGTTGAGCACATTTTTGTAAGTATTCACGACCAGTACAACTGTGCTAAAAATCTTTGCAATTTTACATTGCGAAAATGACCAGTGACACCCCATACCTCGACACCCCGTTCTCGAATTTTTCAAATCATCTGGAAAACACCTCTGCTCTAAGCAAGTGAAATTTCGTCAAGATATCTCTTTCCGTTCAAAAGGTACAGAGTTAATCGATTTGTGCGTCTGCCTATCTGTTAAAAGGAGTTAGTATTCAATTCTACAATAATAATGACTAGTGTTTTGAGCAGAGTGTATGATGGATAATATATACTCAGTCGCAACCAAATCTGTATCTACTCCTCTAACCTTTCATGTTTAATTGCGAACTTTAATAAGATGTAAAATTACAGGACTAAGTGAATAAGTTGAGAGAAGAACCCAGATTTGATCCTTCTTTCTCGATTTCTATGTTTCGTCTTACTTTACATAAATCTTTTTTGTTTTTCATTAAATATTATTTGAATTTATATTTATTGCTTTCGTACAAGTAATCATCTGTATACAAATCCATCCATATGCTAATAATTCCATAAACAATACATATACGTATATAAGCAAATACTTATACACTTCCAAGTAGATAGCACATAGCATGTATACATACAAGTACATACATATGTATGTAAATGCTGCCAGAAGTATGGCTATGTGGACAGAGTGGAGTGGTGATATCGATGCTTCTGACAGGTGTAATAATACATTAAGTAGACATTATATATTCATATCATTTTATGATAATGGCTGAATTTTTAAGTAGAAACCAACATTTAGATAAATATCACATTCGATTCGATGTGGATTTGGATTTGGTCGTGTGTATTGTATGCCTATATGCGCGTGTATGGGCGCACAGCATCCGAATTCGAACCAACATAAAATGACAGAAACATGAAAAGGAGATTTCATACAAACACTTATGCACTGGCAGTTATACACACAGATGAATGTGTTTTTATGTGTAAGTAGCCAGGGGCATATAGCAGGGCTAATAATGATTTCTAGCAGGCCTTCGACGAGCACATAAACCACTAACCAGCCCCTATTACTGGCCTCATCACAAACGTTATCTGTGTATGTCAAAGAGGTGAAAATCAACTGCTGACTGATGACCTAGGTGACAAGTCCCAGGCTAACTCGAGGGTATGGTCGTAACTCCGTTAAATGAACTCCGATTGTTATAAAATTTAGCGTGAGGATAAATGAAATTTATTTAATGAAATCTGCGTACCTACTTTTCAGAAGATAATGAGACGAAAATGACTAAATTGCATTTTGGAACTAAATAAATCTGACTTTTGCATGTAAATGTATCCTATCTTCCAAGGGGACAATTTCGGGCAGGCAAATATGTGTATATTTCGTTAAAGGCTTTTGAAGGAAAAAAGTTGTGTTGGTCCAAAGTCAGACATTTGTTCAAAAAAGATATTTTTTACAATATTCAATTAATTAAATTTGGTTGTAAAATTATATTTGGCACAAACATAGTTTTGGCTTCATAATAAATTTGAGTGCAAAATCTTTTAAAATGTGTGAGAAACAAAATCAAAAACAGAAATTACGTTCTTTCAATTTTCAAAATCTGAAAAACGTAAAAATCTGTAATACAAAAAAATACAAATTCAAATTTCTGAAATAAATCCGATTTTTAATGTTATATCTCAAAATAATCCTTAGGTCCTTGTCTATTTTTTTTACAGAGCTCAAAAATGTTTATTAGAACAAAAGTTATTAAATTTTGGCCGATGGATTTTGATTCCGAACCACTGTGCGCCGTATGTATGCCAAGAGACCAACCTCTCCGTTGCCAACCCATGGACAATATTTAAGGATCATACCTAACCGCAGTTATCCCGTCTATTGAAAAGGTCTTCCCAATGTTTAGCAAGGACTCAGGACTTAGTCCTACAACCGTCCGTTTGGTTAACGAGGAGAAATGATCCCTGTCGGACAATAAAACGCCTACGTCTGAATGTTGACGTTCCATCCGAATGTTGTCTCTCAAAACGCCATAACCCTACAGAGATAGAGAACGTTATAAGTCCATAAGTTCTCGTCGTGTACACTTCAATGTGTTCTTGTCAGTCTTGATCTCTGTTTGCCAAGGGTAAGTGATTGTGTATATGCATTCGTTCTATTTCTTATTTCAAATTTAATTATCCTATCCCAAAACAGCTCCGATTCATCTACCGACTGGAAATCACTACATATTCTTCTGGATCTAGTGTTTCCTATAATTAAAGCTATTCCTGGACCACTAGGGTGGATTTATCAACATGATAATGCACGTTTAGTAAAGTCGATGATATCGAACCAAAATATTGATATTCTAAATTGGCGGCCTTACTCACCTGACCTCGTAGCTCACTCGTAAGGTCTACGAAGGCAGAAAGCAGTACAAAACTAAAGATGAACTTATTGAAGGAATAAACGCATCACAGGCCATGACTGCTTAAAATACCTATACGACAATATTTGTTTGTTTGATTTATAGGCCAATTAAAAGGTGTTTCTATTCCATTGAAGAATATTCTACATATATATAATATAATGCAATTGGATGTATTTTTTGAGTTTTAATATTGAATTGCATGTTCTATTACACTATGCAATAAACATTTTGTCGAAGGGTCATGTATAAGATTTTCTGATTTATTTTCTTTTTAAACTCGGAAACGATATTAACAAATATGGTAATTTATTTAAAAAATTTTACTAAAATTCCAGTTTTTGGCGAAGGTACCTTAAATATTTATACTCTCATTTTGGAAATATAGTAAGACCGATAACACCCGGTTTTATGTTAAATTAAAGTTACTCATGATGGCTACTAATATTGCAAATTATTGGTTTAGGTTCAAAAAAATACTTTTTCGAAAATGACCTATTTTTGCTTTCTATTCTTCTATGTCTGTATATTAGGCTGGGTGATGAAAAAGCTGATGTTTTCATCACTAGGAATAAAATTTGGACTGTTTAATCTGTCAAGCCGTTCTTGAACTAAACACTACTAAAAACACCTCCAAAAAGCATGTTTTTGCTGTGTAATTTTGTTTATCTCCCTTGCAATCACTTAAAATATAAATTGTTGTACCCTCCACTACGGTATTGTCTCTTTAAGCATTTGTTTGAATAGATTTAGTGATATCTCGCAATTATTGTCCGATCCTAACAACAATTTTTGTTAATGTCGCGCACGATTTGACAGTTTCCGCGCTAGAAACCACATATTTGTATACACTCCACGAGAGTATTATGTCTTTGTGAATTTGTTTGTAACACCCATTGTTAATTATACCGATCGATTTACAATCACTTTTTGGATCGATTTAGCAATGTCCGTCTGCCTGTCTGTCTGTCCATCTATTCTTGTAATCACGATACAGGTCGCAGTTGTAGACAGAACCAAATGAAAATTTGCACAACGAAGTTTTTCGGCATAAGGACGAACGCTATTTAATTTGAAGAAAATCGTTTCAGATTTAGATTAGATATAGATATAGCCCCCATACGAATTTCACTCCCTATTTGACTCTTTTCACTCTAGATACCAATTATTTTAACAGATTTTCTTCAGATTTGGTAAAACAACTTATATTTAAACTAGGAACACCTATGGTGAAAATAGGTCAGATCGGTTCAGATTTATATATAGCTCCCATTAAAATTCCGTTCCCAATTTGAATTTTTCCGCTCTAGAATCCACATATTTTAACAGATTTTCTTCTAAATTCGCATAAAACCTTATATTTCAACTGGAAACATCTGTAAATCTTTAACAGATTTTCTTCAAAATTCGCAAAACACCTTATATTTCAACTGGAAAAACCTGTGGTAAAAATGAGTTAGATCGGTTCAGATTTATATATAGCTCCTATACAAATTTCGCTCCCGATTTGACCTTTTCCGCTCTAGAAACCACATATTTTATCAGATTTGGCAAAACAACTTATATTTAAACTAGGCACACCTATGGCGAAAATGTGTTAGATCGGTTGATAATTGAATTTGAATTTTTCCGCTCTAGAAACCACATATTTTATCAGATTGTCTTCAGATTTGGCAAAACAACTTATATTTAAACTAGGAACACCTATGGTGAAAATAGGTCAGATCGGTTCAGATTTATATATAGCTCCCATTAAAATTTCGCTCCCAATTTGACTTTTTCTGCTCTAGGAACCACATATTTTAACATATTCTCTTCAAATTAGTCGAAATATCTTATATTTGTACTATACACAGCCATGGTGCTAATGGGTCAGATCGGTTCAGATTTATATATAGCTCCCACATAAATTTCATTCCCGATTTCACTTTTTCCACTATATAAACCACATATTTTAACAGATCTTCTTCAAATCTTTCAAAATATCTTATTTTTGAACTAGAAACATCCATAGTGAAAATGGGTCAGATCGGTTCAGATTTACATATAGCTGCAATACAAATATCGCTCCCAGATAGACTTTTTCCGCCCCAGAAACAACGAATTTTCACCGAATTTATAACACGTTATATTTGAACTGGAAGAACTTATTTTTAAAGTTAGTCACTTTATTCCATGTTTGGATTTAGCCCCGATATAAATATTATTCTCGATTTGACAAATCGGACCAGGTCATATTAGCCTATGATTAGGAAACATACAAAAATTCTTCCCGTTTTCACTTTTTTACCGAATTGAATTGTATTCGGATAGAAAGTGGAGTGTATCATATAGTCGGCCCCGCCCGACTTTAGCCTTTCCTTACTTGTTGAAACTCTTTCAGTGGTTCAGAATTCCAAAAAAGAAAATCCATCGGCCAAAATTCAATAACTCGTTTCTAGTAAAAATTTTTGAACTCTATAAAAAATAAGACAAGGATTATTTTGCGATATAACCATTGAAAATCGAGCAACAGGATATATTTTAGAAATTAGTACAAATTTTTTCGATTTTAAAGAAAAACAATTTTTTATTTTTTTGTTTTATGTTTTTTTTAATTTTTTTCGTATTACAGATTTTTTTCAGATTTTAAAAATTAAAAAAAAAAATTGGTTCTCTCACATTTCAAGAGATTTTCCACTCGAATTTGTTTTACCAGAAATTATTCGAAAGGTACTGATTGCAGCTATTTATTTGTTACAAAATACACCCGCAGAATACGAAAAATTTTTCAGTTGTCACTTTGGAAAAAAACACAAAAAATACTATTAACGTCCAAGAATTCGTCCGACAAGTTATTTAAGACAAGGGTAATCATTTATATTTATCAATTATATTAATTCAGAAAAAAATTAGACAAAAATACAACATAAAACAATCTAGACGGTTTGATCGAGGAACAAAATATTTTCCCAATCATCAATAAACAATCCTTACTTTATTTCGTGGAGTGCCTTGAAATTATTTGACCGATAATTACATTTCACCATTTCCTTTTTTGATTTAAATAGTTTGTAGATAAAAACATTATTTGTTTGAAGATAGGGAACTGAGTAATCAAAACCGTGGCCGTGAAGTAAATACAAAGCCATGCAAAAGAAAAATATGTAAGATGTGAATGTTATTAAATTAATACATATTATTGAAGTTTAAAATTGTAAAAATAGATTTTTTATAACTAAACTTAAACTTCTATCTACTTAAGAAGAAATTTTGCTGCCACTTTATGGAATAAAATTATCATCATTTTGGATAAAGAAAAATATACAAATTTTGAATGGACACAAAATAACAAAATAAGCTATGGGTTTCAACACTTTGACAGAATTAATTGCTTTAAAGCGGACATGCAAGATGGTAGATCACAATGGAAATTCTTTAATTAAAACTAGTAAGGAAATTCTCCTTTACAAAATTTTTAATATAAAGCCTGATAAATTTGAATGCATATATCGAAACGCTGCTGTGCAAAATTTAACAAAGACATTTAATATTTTGCTTCTAGATCTCTAGTAAGTCAAATTGGGAGTAAAGCAAATACTATATAAGAACAAGGTCCATCACTGGCCGATAAATATTTATTCTACGGAAATTAATTAGACTTAGATATTGTTAAATCTACTTAGCTGATGATTATAATCCTATAATATCCTATAATCCTATATATACTTAAAATTGAGCCCAAATCGAAACATTTTGAAACATTTGGTATGGAACTACTTTACAATACAGAGTGAATTAGAGTAATAAGATAAACTATATTCTCTCTTTAATCATATTAAAATATTCCATATTAAAATCCGAAACCATTTTAAACCGGTTGTTTTCAATCGGTTTAAATCGACAATCAGTTTTCTAAAAATCCTAATTTTTCCAACAAATTGAAACCCAACATATGTATACTAAATACTGGCCCAATAACTGACCGTATGAGTAATATTATCCTTCATAAGCGTAACTAATACGCCACTAAGTGTTCGACAAAAGAGGAACATTTTATGTATTACAATTGCTACATTCCTACTCTCAATGACAGTTAATATTCGTATGCTCTGTGATGCAATCTCTAGAACAGAACTTTAGTTCGTCAAAAAACACATTCTTTGCAATTTCTGGGTACAATAGCAGACACAATGTCACAAAAATAATGAATCTCATTTTTCATCCAAATGTAACATTTATTTATTTTTTTTTTTCGTTACACTAAAAAATAGTTTCGTTATTTTTAATGTATGTGTTTTTGGATGGTTTACAAAGAGTATGCTGTAATTCTCATTCGTTCAGCTTCCCTGGCTTAGGTAGCGGCAGTCGAACAATGGCTGCGAAGTAAATGTAATGTATGCCAACAAATGTATGTATGTCGGATATTGTAGAACGTAAAATGCTATCCAAAAAAATATATCCAATAGAAAGGCCCTATTAAATTCCCCCTCTTCGAATACCTGCCTACATCAACATCTCTAAAATAAAAAGACAATATTGTAAAGCCGATAATTTCATGTTTATACACACACGCGCGCACATGTAAACGTATGCATAGCGATAATATGCATAAGTGTGCCGGTATGGATATTCTTATGACAATCGCCTGCCTGTATGTCCGTCGCCACACACATACATATATGTATACATACATATGCATGTGAATGAATTTCCATTAACACACCCAACGACTTACTTATATAATTCCGATTACCATGAGAATACAAAAGCACACACTTGAATTGGGTAGCGCACATTTAAGTGGGTAGCGCTCCGGTCAAGAAAAAAAGAATGAAAGAAAATGCTAAAGACCCGCAATGTCCTCAAACTCGCTCAAAGAAAACCTGGATATCTTATCCATAACATAATTCCGAAGATGCTGCAAAGTACAGAGAGTATTGTAATACACACACTTGGAACAGCATCCAACTACAGTGGCGGATAAGATTGAAAGATATATGAGTCATTACATATATACACCGAATTTCATTATTCTAGGTGTAGCCGTTTGGTTGGTACCATATTTACCCCCTTAAGAGTACGACTATCTAAAATCTCTTTATTTGACGTTTCTACCCAATTAGAATTTCATCATTCTAGCTGTAGTCGGTTATTTAGTACTATTTTTATCCTTTATCCTTCGAAAAATCCGTTTATTCTCCGTGTCTACGCAGTCAGAGGAATGTATACTCAGAATTGCATGACTCTAGCTAAGGCCATTTGGTTGGTACTATTTGTACCCCCTTTTTAATTTTAACCACAAAAAGTACGAATTTCGAAAAATCCGTTTATTTTACGTGTCTACGCGATCAGAGGAATATATACACCGAATTTCATTATTCTAGGTGTAGCCGTTTGGTTGGTACCATTTTTATCCCTCTGTACCCATTGTATTCCTTGAAAGTACGAATTTGGAAAAAACCTTTTATTTTCCATGTCTACGTAGTCAAAGGAATGCACACTCCGAATTTCATGACTCTAACTGCGGTCATTTGGTTGGTATTACTTTTATCCCCTTTTTTCAATTTGACCCCAAAAAGTACGAATTTCGAAAAATTCGTTTATTTTCCGTGTCTACACAGTCAGAGGAATGTATACTCCAAATTTCATGACTCTATCAGCGGTCATTTGATTGGTACTACTTTTATCCCCTTTTTTCATTGTAACCCCAAAAAGTACGAATTTTGAAAAATCCGTGTATTTTACGTGTCTATGCAATCAGAGGAATGTATACACCGAATTTGATTATTCTAGGGGCAGCCGTTTGGTTGTACCATTTTTATCCCTCTATTCCCATTTTACCCCTTAAAGCACTAATTTGGAAAAAATCTTTTATATTATGTATCTACTCTATTAGAGGAATGTACACACCGAATTTCGTGTTCCTAGCTGTTGTCGTTTAATATGTACCACTTTTATCCCTTTTTTGCCCCATTTCACCCCCTACAAGTAAGAATCTCTTTATGGTGCACGTTTTTGTTATCAAGTAAGTACAAGCAGACATATTGAAATATCCTTAAATACCTTAAAATATTGGGGATTATTTTGGGTATTTTTAGTTCCTGTGAGAGAAAAAAAAATCCCTTTGGGCCGATTTCACCCCGTTTCAATCCCAACCGATCTACGACTATAAGAAGCATTTATGGAAAATTTTAACGTTCTAGCTCCTTTCGTTTAGATGCTAGTGTGCTTTCAACAGACGGACGGACATGGCTAAATCGTCTTAGAATTTATGACGATCAAGAATATATATACTTTATAGGGTTTCAGTTCGATATTTCAAGGTGTTACAAATGGAATGACAAAGTTAGTATACCCCCATCCTGGAGGTGGAGGGTATAAAAAATACTACTTTTTCAAAAGGGTGTGTTCATTCAATCGCCTGCAACTCCTGAAATTCTTGACCTATTTTAATGTGTTATTCCTTGTTTTGAAGGTAATTCCAATTACTTTTAAAATATTAAAGCGGAATGTTATAGTCTGGTTAGATTTTTTAAAGTTTTTACTATTTTAATTCTTTTATTTTGATTTTCGAAATGATTACAATAATCCATTTTTTGAAATTTTAAAGTAGTGTTCTTAGGTCCCTTTTTAAGCGACTGTGTAAGTTTGGAAGTGGTTAAATGATTGCTTCTATTCTTTTTTGTGCAAAATCAACCAGAATTCCAGCGAAAATTCATCAGAATGATGTTTTTTCCAATAGTTCATAAACGCAAAGTATAAAAACAATGAAAAATCCAAGAAAAAATAGATTAATGTAATCATTTCGAAAATCAAAGGAAATAAAATTCGAAAAATTTATTATAAAATACCACTTTAATATTTTAAAAGTAATTGAAATTACCTTCAAAACAAGGTATAACATTTTTTCTTATAATTTGAAAATGTCAAAATTAAATGTTTCTATGTACTCATACATAGGTCATCAATAAATGCCAATACCAATTTATCGTTCGTAAAAAAATTCTTTCGTAAACAGTTATAATAATTTTGTAAATATACATATATATATATACTAACGTTCAATTTTCGGAGTTGTAGCCGAAGCTTATTTTCCGCGATCCTCTCTAATACACATGCATTTACATCTCTGTCTCTGCGTCGAGTGTATATCGATATCTTTGATTGGATACGTTTGTGGTTTATGTTTTTATCACTCTAAAGCTCTTTAATATCATGTGAATGGGATGTTTTTGCGTATATGGATATGTACTCGTATGCTTGTGCTCATATATACTGACAATGCTGTCATATACATCCATGCATATATACGAGGTCATCGAAGTTAAGATGTGACATGTATGTATACATGTACATATGTGTGCATATGTCAACTTTAGCCCTGCTCCAAAAGGACCATTTATTATTATGTTATTATGCTCGATAACGATAAATATACAATTAATGAGGCTTTGCATTATTTTACAAAAATTACCCCAGAAAGGATCAACCAAATGCTGACACGAAATGTTTGAAATACACTGTAAAATGCCCAACAATGGTTGCGTTCAATGGTTGAGGGAGAATTTAAAAAAAACTACATGTAAAACTTTCCACCATGGAGTGCATTCCACAGTATTGCCGCTGGATTAGAAGACGTCGACATTACTTACGCGTGCAGTAACATATGTGAACAAATCCCTTATGGAATAATTAATAATTTCCCTTCAAATATACATTATTGTGAATGACAAGGAGCTTAAAGTTGGCGGCCTCTTGGCGGTGGCATCGATCAGACACTAGGAACGAGTTTTGTATGGGTACTATATCATGAACCGATATGACCTACTTTCACAATGTATGTTTCCAGCTGAAATATACATAATATGTTCTGCCAAAAAGATCAAAATTTATATAGAAAAAAATTATATCGGGAAATTTAGTTGTATGAGGGTTATATTAAAACTTAAAAGGATGTGGCCCACTTTCATAATAGGTATTTCCACTTAAAATATGTTGTGCCAAATTTGAAGAAAATCGAAAACCGGAAAAAAGTCAAATCGAGAGCGACATTTGACCGATTTGAATATATGTACGTTGTTTTGAAGGTAAATTCCCTTGAATTGAAATAAACTGCACATGGAAATAGTTGATATCGAAATTATGTGTACACAAAACGCGGCACCTTAAATATGAATAACACCGTACGACAAATTTTAAAAAATTACACTTGAACCGGATGATATACGTATGAAATTATAGACAAAAATAAGTTAATTGGCGTTCTTAGTTTTTCATTTCAACATCCTGCGTCCCCTTAAAGGAACTACAAAGTTTCAAAGGATACAATTTTTCAAAAATTATTTTAAATACTTATTCGCACCCTACGATAACGACATTAGTGTCAAATTAAATAGGAGAATATCTGTTAAAAATACTTTAGATATCATGGTTATATTCACATTAGCTCAATATTAACAACCATTTCTCGCTTACCCTTTAATTCATTTATATTTTTCCCTTTTTTCTTTTTAATAGAAAACTTGAAGAATCTTTACAGGGTTTTTTAAAGATGCCACCATACTTGGAACGTATACGTTATAATATTATTCATTACTGTCATTGGCGGCCAATTGACATCGCCACCACGTGAAATAAAACGGCCATTAAATTTGTCGCGCAAAAGAGCCATTGTTTCGTTAGCTGTGTGACAAGTGGCTCCGTCATGTTGAAACCACATATCGTCCACATCCATATCTTCCAATTCGGGCCGTAAAAAGTTCGTTATCATCTCACGATAACGAAGACCATTCACAGTAACTGCCTGGCCGGCCTCATTTTGGGGAAAAAATACGGCCCGATGATGCCGCCAGCCCATAATCCGCACCAAACAGTCACTCTTTGTGGGTGCATTGGTTTTTCGACAATCACTCTTGGATTATCATTCGCCCAAATGCGGCAATTATACTTATTGACGAATCCACTGAGGTGAAAATGTTCCTCATAACTGAAGATGAAAAAAATCACGAAGTCCACAATATGCATTTTGATTTGAACGCCCATTTTCATAATAAGCCTGAATAACATTAACGCGTTGCTCGATTGTGTATCTTTCCATGGTTCCAATTGAGTTAGTCTGAAATTGAGAAATGTCAAATGAAATGCAGAAAAAAACTTGACGATTAGGTGTGGTTCACATTCAACATCGGCCCTTGCTATTTAACCACCCTTTAGAAGCTTTACAAGGCTTTATACGCATTAATGATACCACCATACTTGGGGCGTATACGTTATAGTATTACTCATTCGCTCCGCTATTACAATAAACGTATTTCATTTACCACAAGCGATTTTCCTCGCATAATAGTCGATAAAATATCAGGATAAAGGGCTAACTAATTACTCCAGAAACTATAAATACTATTAATTCAAATTATAACAACAAAATTTAAACCACTAAAACCTGAAAATAATTAGTTTTTGGTGTATTTGGTTAGCTTTTGTCTGCTATCAAAATCTATTTTTGAAAATTTTAATCTGTTATAAATTTGCATTCTATTAAATATAGATGCAAAATGGTCTTGAGCCAGAACAATATCCCAGTTCAAATCAAATATTGATTACAGACCAAAAAAATACAAACGAAAAAACTAAAACAAATGAGCGTTGGCGCGGCAGAAGTATTGCTGGGTAACTATACCTGCATATACACATACTTGGCATGTGTACTTTATTACTTGGTGCGATTTTTTAAACGCAAATTCGGCATGTGAGTTGTGCTTCTCGTTCGTTTGTGAAAATCATCTCCTTATAGAGGCCGGGTTTGATGTTGAAAAGTCGCTGCGAAGCCACTTGAAAAGACTTTTGACATTGTCGAAATCATGATCGTGGTAGTCTGCAGCCAAGTAATAAATGTCACCATGTCATTTGTAAATAAATTTGCATTCTAATAAATATAGATGTAAAATGGTCTTGAGCCAGGACAATATCCCAGTTCAAATCAAATATTGATTACAGACCAAAAAAATACAAACGAGAAAACTAAAACTGCTGACAAATTATTTGACAAAGAGACCGGGATATGAAATGATTCTAAAACGTGATCTAAACGATCGAATAAACACGATCGATTTAAATTTAATAAAGGATCGAAGAATGATTTTTTGTCCTTGGACTAAAATTTGACATAAAACCTAGAAATACAAACGTAGAAATCAACTAGAATTAGATTAATAAGAAATATGTACCTTTCTATATGAATAATAAAGTAGCATTCCCCATTTTCAAAAAATATTCCCCATTTTCAAAAAATAGTTTTTTTATCAAATAACCTCCAAATCTATGGGGTTTTCTTTGTGCTTCATGTTTCTCGTTGGGTTTTATTTCATTGGGGATTATTTAATTTTCTCGTTCGGGCGTTATTTCGTAGCGCCCTGAATGTAAGACAAAACTAAAGCGATGTATCCTTCTAGCAGAGTAATGTAGACGACTGACTCCAACTCGTTCACTTAACATGACCACTAAACAACTATTGTCCTACATCAAAATCCCACCAGATTGTCCACAAATAAAACGCCATAGTTATTTTTTGCAAACTCTTTTGAGATTAATAAATTTAATTCAATGTTTGGTTAATTTAATTTATTCACTTTTGTCTTTAGTTTATACATTTAAATATAATATATCAATATCAGAGTATTTTCAATACAATGTCATTCATGTTCATAATTTATTACAAAAAATAAAATTAAAATTAAAAAAATTCACTTAAATTGTGGTTTTTTCTTTGACTAGAAGATTTTTTTGCACATGTTGTTTGTTATTTTTTTGTTCTTTTGTTTTTATAAAAAATGTTTACAATATTCACTATATATGTATATAGATACTATAAGTAGTTATACATAGTTAAGAAAATTATCGGTATTTAATATCATAATTTATATATTATTGACTTTTGCCTTCCTTTTCGATTTCTATTCATAACTTTCATACATACATTTTTGCGGAATACAATACAAGGGGGCTTTTTGTTATATGTATGTAAAAATTAAGTGTTTTGCTTTATATACTTGCATGCTGTACATGTATGTAGGTAGGTAGGTAGTAAGTAAATATATCATAGCTATACTAAAATGGTACATAATAAATAAT
Source organism: Polietes domitor (assembly GCA_947397865.1). NCBI lineage: Eukaryota > Metazoa > Arthropoda > Insecta > Diptera > Muscidae > Polietes > Polietes domitor. Next base: position 100,895,739 of record OX377620.1, read on the forward strand.
TTATTGAGATTTCTTTTATTATCTTTCTGAATGTTTATATGTAATTAATTTATTTATAATAAAAATAAAAACACCATGTGTTTTTTTCTTGTTTGGGGGTTGACTAGACCAGAACAGGCCAAAATAAAATGAAATTCAGTCAAACGAAAAGTCAAGAATACAGAAATCTATACAGGAATCTGGAGGCTGGGTGTTTATGGTTAAATATATACCCAAACCAAGTAATAACGGTCATTCTATATTTCAATGGTACAATTGATGTTATGCAATTTTCAATTTATCTATATACACTATATTTAATATGCTGTTCTGTTTTTCGATTTCAATTTAATAACACAATTAACTCATAAAAATTTACATTTTCGTCTTTGTCGGCTCAATTTAATGATAAAATGTTTAAATCATCTAAAAGCATAATTCTAGCTTATGTGTATGCAATTTCAAACAGCTTTGGGCAAATACATAACAATTGGAATGTTTGCACACTGGAAATTTCCACTACGGAATATTTAAATATAAAATCATTTTCATTTTGCAAAATGTGAAAATGAAATTCCAAAAAATAATTATACATTGTTTTCGTTTTAACTCCAAAATTGCATTTCAATAAATTAATTTGGAATAACAAAATCATAAATAGCATTTCGTTATCATAATAAATTTATACATATGTATACATAAGTACATACATATGCATATAGTATGTATTTTTCTTCTTCTATTTAGTGTTGGTTTAAACCTTTCATAGTTTTGAGCATATTTATATGTATATATAAATGAAATATTTAAGAGTTTGTAGATTAGCTCCAAAATAAAATAAATATGTAATTTAAAACAAGCAAATGCATGACTAGATTTGTTACATTAAAAAATGAAAAAATACATATTTATATGTATTCTCTTCCATTTAGCATATGGGTTCAGCCTTTAAAGAAAGTATAAGAATATGAAGGCAAAATAAAATCTGCAGAATAAATCCGTTTCAAATATACCGACTTTAATTTGTGTTCCTCTTTTCTCATATTTCGCTGTAAAAGTACGAATTTTGAAATTTTACGTATCTACGACATTAGACACTTTCTTTCGAAAGGACAACCAAAAGCTTCATGGAAAACTTCATACGTAATAAATATGCAGTTCTAACAAAAACTTACAAAAATTATATATAATAAAATATCAGAACAATAACAAAAAATCACATAGGATAAAATAATCACGAGAATAAATATTAATAAATCTTAAAAAAAATGTTTTTCATAGAAAAAATAAATAAAACAATAACTAAACACATACGTCCATGGAAAAATATACACCTTTCAGGTACTTAAAATTATTTCAATACTTTTCATTCTTTCCTCTCTAAATATACACACTCACAAACGAACGAACGAACCGAAGGCGTATCGTCGTAACGAAAAGAGGCCATAAATAACACAAAACGAAAATTTTGACGGGAAATCATAAATATCGGACAACATTTTGTTTGTGTTGCTTGCCACATACGCCACTTTGACCGTCTCCATACACCAAACTTCACCACTACCACCGAGAGTGTAACGTGCCACCCTTTGAGGCATTTTAGTTGGAAATTTGTATGAACTGTATGTTTGGTGATGAGGACATTGCTGTCGCCGTTCCCGATGCCGTTGTCCGTATTTGTTGCGGCATCGTTTTGGCGTATGCGGTATTCTATTGCTCCATTATAATGGTATCGTCAGACTTGACATTACCGCTGTTTATGGCCTCCATGGCCTTGGACAGCAGTGTGGCATCCTTGAGACTGACCACCTGTAGAACTTGTGGCTGTTCGCCCGGGGCGCCCTGTATCATCATTTGATGCATGCCGGGTGAGATGTTAATGGCTTCCAATTGATCGCCGTTTTCGACCTGCAATGAAAATTGTGAAAAATATTTTTTTAATAAGATTGACATTAAAGAGGATTGTGAAATCTAGTGATTTTAGTTTAAAATTTTGAATCTTAAAATAAATTTTAGCAATACAGGGGTTTGAATTTTTCTTTGCGCATAAAATAGAAAAAAGTTATATTATTATGAATTGGCCTGAAGAGTTTAAATCGATGTAACTAGTATAACATCTACTTTGTTTCATGACTGTATATTTGTTTTGATTAATTTAAAAACAAGCAAATATAACGTAAAGTTCTTTTATTCAGGGTGACTGAAGAAAACTGCTACCAAAAATAAACGTTATATATTTTTTGTGTAATCAATCGTTTCCATTTTTTTCTAATTTCAGAGAGTGATCTTTAAATTTAAATAAAATGGAATGATGATGCGCCGTTAAATTACTTCTACAAGAAAGTTCAATTTATGCCGGAAAGTTCTTCAGATATTTCTCAGCACCAGCCAACAAGAAATGCCTGATTTATTTCCATGAAAAATCGATTACCCCTGTATTGTTCAATTTAATTTAAGATTTTGCTACAAGTAGTTTCATTTAATTCAAAAACACCATAATATGGATAAACTGTGTTTGTTCGCCATAATGATTATCAACAGTAGTGCTAGTAGCAGTATCCAAATGCAAACGTAGAACGCTGACTTCAAGTGGGGCAGGGGGTGAGGGACTGGAGCAAAACTAAACGCCAACGATAAGGAAAACTAAAAAATTAACAAATTCTAGTTACAAACACAACTGAAAAATAAAGAAAAATATTAATTAAAATGAAAATAAAAATAAAACAAAGTTTAACTTACATACAACCAAAAGGAAAAGAAAAGAAAACAAAACAAAAATCATAATTTCAATTTCAATATTTTATTTACATAATTTTTCATTTTATTGATTTCATAAAATTAAAATGTTTACAATAAATATATACATACAATTTCATTACAACGATTGTGCATTTCTATTACAAAATTGAAATAGAAAAATAATAAACATAAATTTTCGTATTTACAAAACTGTTTACAGATTGTATTTCCGAAAATGTAAATCATAACATAAATCAAAATTAAATTAAATCAAATATTGACAAAAACTATAGGTAGGTATACACGTGTATGTACGCATGTATCTTTTATAATCAAACACAACAACAATAGAACAGAAATCAAAATATATATCTAATATATAAATTCTGATCAAATGAAAACTGTTTGTTTGTTGTTTACAACAACAAAAAATTTAATTCTAATAAAAAATATTTGCATATAATCACAACTACACAAAGGGTTTTGTTTTTGGTTGGTTGGGTGGTGGGTGTTGTTAGGATGATTTTCGTTTTAAAAACAAAAAAATCAAAAATTACTAAAATTGCACACGTTCGAATTTATGTAAATGATAACAACAAAAAATATTTGTATATAAAATTCAACTAAAACTAGAACATTTTTTGTTTTTTGGTTTATAGCACTTGTTGTAGAATGAGAAGTTGGACAATTAAGGCCTCAATCGAAGAGCAATTAAATATTTAATCAAAAGTTGTTATGAAAAAAAAAACATTAAAACAATTTTGCGATCTGATCGCAAGAAATTATTTTTATACAGATTTTTTAAATATATTGCAAAATGGCATTTGATGTCTTGACAACGTTTCCGATGTTGTCACTAAAAATATTTAATTGTTGCACGTCGATTTCGATTTAATACACCCGAGTGTACAACAGCTCTTGCCTCTATATTGTAAAACGCTAAATATTCAAAATATTTAACATAACTTAAAATTAATAATAAAGAAAAATGATATAATATAACATATAAAAAATCTACAAAAAGAAATAAGAAATATAACTAAAAATTCATATATGTATGTATAATCAACAAACAAAAGTTAAACAATAAAAATTTGTTTGGTTTTTTGGATTTGGCTCAAATTCAATTTTTTAAATTGTTTTCTTCTTTTTACTTTTTCAGGTTTCTTTTAGTAGTGTGTGTGCGTGGATCATATAGGAACATGTTTTTCGTTTCAATTACTTTTAAATTCATTATATGAATGATTTTATAAAAAAAAACAAATTTAATTTAATATATTATTTAGGGAGAGATGTCAATGGACACAGGTATAGGGTAGTGTGGGTTCATTTCAAAGCTTTGCGGTTTCTATAAATCGATTTTTATATATGCGTGGGAGTGTGTTTTTAACATAACTTTGGTATAGATAACAATAATTGATTATATTTCAATTTTTTGGTAATTACATGTTTTTTTTTGTTTCAGGTAAATGGGTGTATTTATGAAATATATTCTTTAAAAAATATTAACGAATATAAAATTTAATTAAAAATGGCAAGTAACTTTAAAATATATGCATGTATATATGAATATGTATACGTATTTATGTAATTACTATTGTTTGATGTAACAAAACTGAACGCAGCAGCAGCAATGGTTTTAAAATCCAATATTATACATTTTGTATTTTTATGGCAAAATATTGTTAATTTGGAGGGGTTGTAGGCAGCAACTTTTAATAGAATGCCAATAAATTCTATTAAAATGAATAGAAATATAAACGTGGAGTTATTGAAACTTCAGGGACAGAAAACAATTATTTTCTGGCAAAAAATAAATCAGTTCTTTCCCATAAGAGAACGTTTGCATTTGATCGCAAAAAATGCATAGTTTTAGAGTATTAATAATATTTCTCTCTGACAGGCCAACATTTGTTTGACAAATTCTATTAAATTTAATGAATACTGCATCGAAAAGCGCGTAGTTATTTAAACTTCAAGGACAGACAAATGCCGCGGATGTCCTACATTCAACAATAGTTTCCTAACATAAAATTCAGTTTGTTCAGCCATTTCCTTAAAAGGCTGCTGTTCACGAACATCACTAGAAAAGTTTGGCGTTTGATCGCAAAAGCCACATAATTTTAAATTATAAATTTAAATTGTTCTCGGAGAGAATATTTCGAAAATTTTGGGACTCTGTGAGATATCAGAGATGAATAGAGCCCCTCAATCTCACTTAGCTATCGAGTTATCGTAGGTTAAAATTAAAAAGCATAGATTTGTTATTGCAATGGGCTCAAACCCGAAAAATCGATAATTTTTTAGTTATCGATTATCGATCACTTATGTAATCGATAACTTCTATAGTTATCGATTCGGGAAATTTGATTGACGATTACATTTGCATTTTATTGCATTTGTAACCTTATTTTGGAGTGTTCTATAAAAATAATATTTTTATGAACATTTGCGGATTGTTATTATATATTTCGATAACAGTTATCGAAAAATTCAACTTTACTTTTCTTGTCTATTTTTAAGTTTCTATAAGTCAGTTTTTTATGATATTTTTAGTTTGGCCGACTTTTTCGTTTTATTTTCATTCTAATCGTCACCTTAATTCTAAAAGGGCATAACTTTACATATTCCGATAGAAAATGGAATATTTAAAAAAGGCGATAACGAAAAAAATAGCCAATCATGCCATTTTGAAATTAAGGTTACGAAATAATAGAAAAGTAAAAAATGGATTTTTTAATATTTCTATAACTAATGGAGAGAAAAAAGACTTTTTGAGACCGTTTGGTGCAAATGAACTTCTTTTGGTACATACTAGAGTTCGACCGATTAATCGGCATTCGGCAAAAAAGGCCGATTATGAATAGATAAAATTCGATTCATTATAGTTGTTTTACAATTTCCTAATGATGTTGATAATAAATAGTTTCCTTTTGTTGAAGCCAGTTCAATTGATGTAGAGGATATCTCGAACATTGTGACGAATATACATTTTTTCGATTTTTTATATTCCACAATATTTTTTATATTCCTCATGTATTTTTTGCGAATTGTACTACATTTATAGATATTTAGAAAATAGTACGTAATGGAAATAGGCTAAAAATTCAGTTCAAAAACTATACTCGATCTACCATGTCAAACTATATACCACACACATTCCTTTAATCAAAGAAAGGGAAATACAGTTGAGACCATGTTAAAATTTTCAAACCGATAAACCATAGTTTTTGTTGGAGTTTATATGCCATAAAAATTATCAAGTTTTTCCTTGGTTTCATTCCATGAGTTTTCATGAAAAGTAATATTTTTTCATAGCTATGTGAAATCTATATTTATTCATTTTTATTTTGGGGAAAACATAAATTGTTAGTTTCTTATTTGGCAAAAGTTATTTACATTCGGTTAACCTACTTATTGAACTGTCCTTGTATTCGAAAGATAAAACTATCCGAAAGTTAAATCGACTCGAGTTATCACGATCTTATCGATTTTAGTATATAATAAATGTTTTGAAAAACATTCGGCTTCGGTTGAAGTTAAGGATTTTGGCCGAAGTTCGGCTTCGGCCCTAAAAACCACCTTCGGTCGATCTCTAGTGCATACCCTAAACTTGTTTTGGTGTATGCCTAAACGTTTCAGGAATAATTGCAATATTTTCCTCATATGCAATTTTTATGTAAATGTAATTATTACCTTGAAAGAACCTTTGAGGGAAAAGAAAAACATAGAAAAACGTAGAAAACGTTTAAGCAGTATTTTAAAACAATACTAAACAGTAATCGAAGTGGTCCATTTTAGCTTTCTAGGTGAAATATAAGTAATATAGGAAATCTGACAAAATTGTGAATTACTACATCCGGGAAGGACATTTGAAAATGGGCTATACAAAATTATGGGGCAATGTTCTAGGTAATATGACGGGATATAGGAAATTTGAAGTTGGTTAAAATTTGTGGTTTATAGAGCGGAAAAAGTAAAATCAGGAGTAACATTTCTATGAAGCTATACCAAAATATGAACTGATGTAACGTCCATAATGTAAATCCATTACGACAAACGATCAGTTTCTCATAAAATACTTTGTTCATTGTCAGTAAAAGAAGCAGAAAATATGCTGAAAAAGCAGATTGTTGTTGCTGTAGTAGCAGAAAAGTGTCTGGTGATAGGCAGCAGACAATCGGTTCTGTTAATATCAGACTTTTTTCTCTAAAATTTTCAAAGCAAAGTAATTCATTTACCCAAATCTTCGTTTCTGCCTAATGTTTTTTCTCTGAGTGTAGTAAATAGGGTTTGCATCCCGGGATTTCCCGCGGGAAATTTTCCGGGAATTCGCACATTTTTCATTTCCCGTATCCCGGGAAATTCGTACGGGAATCCCGCGGGAATTCAGAAGAAAATTTGACATATTTCTTCACATATTTTTTCCATCATTTCCACAATAAAATTAAAAATGTTGTATAAAAATTTAGATTACCTCGCTTTTAATCAGGTATGTCAAATATTGCAGTTGGATGACAAAATATTTTTAAGCTGCGTTCGAACATAGACTCAAAATACACTTTTTCGGATTTTTCCTGCCAAGCTCCATATGAAAAATTGATAATCCGGGAAAAGTAGATTTTAGGCGTGTAGCCAAAAATAAAGAATTTAAAGTTTCGAAGCGACTGGACAAATAACAAACATTTCATTTAATGCTCTACTGACTATTAATGTGAACGATCGTTCTCCGTCGCGTCCACATTTTCCAATAAAATAAGAAATATCTGATCTTTAGTTAATTTTGAAACTTGAAAAGATGTTTAAATTGATCTAATATTACATGAATTCTGTAACGGGTTCGTTGTGAAGTATATATTTATTTTAGTTTAATAAAATTGAATGTTTCATTGGAAAAAATAAGATTAACTCATGGTAAACAGTATGTTGACGATTTCCCATGCTGTCCCGGGATCCCGGGAAATTGAAAAAATAATTCCCTAGTAGTAAATCGAAGTAAATAAATGAACACATACTATTAAAAATCTAATTTTGCTCAAAATTGCATGTCAAGGGAGACATTTCCGCTGTCGACTGTACAAGCTCTCTGTTGGAATGAACAGGCAAAATGTTCACTTTTTGTAAGAAAATAAACCGCAATGATTTGTGTACAATCTAACGAACAAAATCATGCGTTGTTAAAGAAAACCGATCCATTATTACTAATTAGTCAAACTAAGTAACTTTGCAAAAACATACACATTTAGAAAAGTAATAAATATTTTAAAAACATTAGGTACCATACACATGTTGTTTTATGTAATTCTACAAAAGTGTGTAATTAATTAAGAAAATTCGGACATTTTCATTTTCGTAATCCTTGGAGAAAAAATCTAATATATTCATTCATATTTTCTCCTGCAAAACAAACAAATCTGCGCCGTTTAATTTTCATTTAGAACTTCATTTACATTTAATGTGTAATCCTGTTGGCCTTCTTCTATGTAAATCTAAAATGCTTCTACTACTATTATCCATTTCAAATTGTCCATAACTTTTTCTTCACTAATGCCATGTCCACCCGTTGTTGTTGTTGTTGCTGTAGCTGTTGTTGGAGCTTAAGATGATTTTGCATTTCTAATTGTTTATTTCATTAAAGTGAACACAAACAATATGCAAATCACATACTTTTGCGTATTTAAGCGCATTTTCCTTGTGCCTTGTACATTAAATCCCATCAAATTCAAAACGATAAGTCAATTACGTAGTACGAATAGTGGTAGGGAGGAAATAGTACAATAGAAAATTCAAAACGGTCTGCTAGCAAACAACAAAAGCTTTTAATTTCCCTTTGTGAACACGGTTGTTGTTTCCCCATAAAACTAAACAAAGGCTATGAATAAAAAAGGCGGCTTTGAAGGTACCTACAACAACCTAACCTATATAAACTGCAACTACAACATAAAAACAATAGCATCGCAGACTTTTAAAAGTGGGAATAAAAAGAAGCGGAATTCTGAAAGGCTTATTCTTGTTCAAACTCATTGTTGCATAAATATGAAATTATCAAACGAACTATATTATTGGCATGTTTGGAATGAGGCTGGCTGTACGATGAGCAACTGTTTTCTGTTACAGCGAAATCACAAAGAATTTGCAAGTGGGTAATTAGAGCTACACCTTGGTATTTTTGTATATCTATAGAAGAATAAAAGAAATCCAAGTGATGGATTTAGAATGGACATTATTGTTCAAATATTTACAGAATTTCAAAGACTACAACACATCTATAACACCGTACGACAATTTAAAAAATCCTTACATTTTAACCGGATGATATATGTGTAAAACTATTGCCAAAATTAACTTAATCGGCGTTTTTAGTTTTTCAATTTCTCATACTGTTGCCTCCTTCATACGACTACAAAGTTCTAAAGGATACAATTTAAAAAAAGTAGTAAATTTAAGAGGTTTCAGTAATAAATTGCATTCTTTCAACTGTATTAGTTTAGCGTTAAAAAAAATTTTGAGATGTTTATTAATGCTAAATTAATACAGATAGAAGCATTCAATTTGAATTATTATTAGCAGATATTCTCCTCCAATTAATTCCATTTCGCCTATAGTTTCAGACGCGTAATATGGACTGTCGGACGGATTAAGCATTTTTAACAAAAATTTATGTTTTTTCGTTGGAAGTAGGCTATTTAAAAATTTAGAATTTCTTAGGATTTTGTCCATATATTTACTATTTTTCGAAGGCAATAACACAACTATAATCATTCGTAACATATATTTTCCATTGGAAACTGCTCATTCAAGCTTATGCAGCTATTTACTTTTATAGGGCAATTCTCCAGGTTATGCTCAGCCAATCAATACCGATCTTTTATATATAGTTTTCATACAAATTACACTCTTGATTTGACTTTATCTGCATATTTTAATCGATTTGCTTCAAATTTGGTATAAGACCTTATATTTCAACTAAAAACATCTGTGGTGTAAATAGGTTAAAAATCAGTTCAGATTTACAGATATAGCTCTTAAAAAAATTTTCGCTCCCGATGTCACTTTTTTCGTTCTAGAAACCACATATTTTAACCGGTTTCTTCAACTGGAAACATCTCTAGTGAAAATGGTTCAAATCGGTTTAGATTTATATATAGCTCCCATACAAATTTCGCTCCTGGTTTGATTTTTCTGCTCTTGAAACCACATAATTTAACAGATTAACAGACTAGAAACATTTATAGTTAAAATATGCCAAAATGGTTAGCTTCCATACAATGAAGCTTCCAGAATAGACGTTTTGTGCTCTAGAAAACACATATTTTACGAGGTTTTGATCAGATACATTATATTTTATATGGAAACATACATGGTGAATTTGGGTCTCGTCGGTCCATGACATAGGACACGTAAAATGTGGAGGGCATCATATAGTCGGCCGCACCCGACTATATTCTTTATTTACTTGTTCTTATTGTTGTTTCATTGACTTAACAAAAAATGTTGTGAGAGAGTTCCACAAGGGCGTAACTAACACATTTTTTTTCGAAGTCGCATTTCTACATGTTCCGAAAGAAAACGAATTTAAGCCCTTTGGATAAGGTAATAATATCTTATATAAAAAAGATATAAAAATTACAAAAGAAACTTTAAATACTTCCGGAATTAATTATTTTTTAAAAAGAGCTCGACCATCATCTCTTATGAACTTCACAAAATTGAACTTTGCTGAAAATTTGTTCAAACTACCAAGGGAATTTTAATCTGAAGAATTTTTAAGATTTGCGTAACTTTTCCCCGAAATAATGTTGTACCCAAAGAGTGTGGACTTTACGAGAGTAGAAATCTCTTCCACGCTCCGTTTAATCATTTGGAGCAAACTATTACGTTCTGAATGAAAAATGAAAGGGGTTGTTTTAGCAAATTTTAAACTGTTCTGTGTTCGATTTCCTACACTCAAAATTATGAAATAATTTCTTCATCTTTTTGACTAAATTAAAAAATGATTGATTTTGAATTAACATCGCTGTTAAACTGGTATTATTCCTAATCTAATGTGAAAAGAGTAGATGGGAATACGAAATTGTTGAAGAGACCTGTACTTCCAAATTTGGCTTTGGTGGGTTTGACTTCATCGCCTGATTTCATATGCAGTCTCTTAGTGAGATAATTCTAGCTGCTAAATGCCATAGTTTGTGATGGAATAGAGCCCATGTTCTCAAAAAAATCAATAAAGACCAACAATTTATCAGCTCAAAATCTACTAAATTACAGCAATTACACTAGTCAACAGTCAAAATGTACTCGGGATGCGATAATTTTTTCTGTGTAGATAACCTTGACATGAGCTCGAAAAACGCAATAAAAAATTTTTTTTTCGTTTGGTTTTTTTTTTATTATTTTTTTTTTAAATTTTAAAAATTTTTTTTTGGTTAATTTGTTTCGTCCGGCATAACTCGGGAACCACTAGCCCGATTTAATTGAATTAAATTTTAAAAAATTTAAAATTACAATTCCCTTAATCTGTTCATATATTGTTTTCCTATACAAGCAACAGTTTCCAAGTTAAAAATGAATATATAAAGGAAAAAACTTATTTTTTGCCTAAAGATTTAATTTTTTTTTTTTTTTTAAATCCATAAAAAATCCATAATGAAAAAAAATGTCAAATCTTATTACTTTTACGTAAAGTCACATAACCTATGAGCAAAATGAGACAAAGATCATGAAAATCGATGCACGCGTTTCGCTTTTATTCGCAATTGAGTAAAGGTATGAATTTCAAAAATTTGCTCGACATATGCACAACTTTGTCTATGGTAAGGTTTTTTCTTTTTTTTTTGATTCTCAGAATTAACAAAACGGAATAAACAAAGGGTTATTTAATTTTTATGATTGCGTAAGCAAAGTAATAAACGCTAATAAATGTGCGTGAACAATTAAAAGGAAAAAAGGAAAGGGGACTTTTTTAATTATTTGGGTTTTCCGTTGGCTACCTGTATGATTTTTTTACAGAAATGCAACCCACATTTAAGGGTGGTCATTATTCGGAAAATTTAAGACTCACACATGGTGAAACAGGTATGTAGCCACCGTAAAAAAATATACACCCATTTATAAGTACCTGTCAGTAAAATACTAAACAATACACAGTATAAATAGGTCTTCATTGATCGATTTTACTCATTCAACAAGTGTCGACGAACGCGATAGTTAAAATGAGCAAACGTTCGCGAGGATTTGAATGCAATACCAATCCAAGTAATTTGTGTTACATGTGCGCCATGCTCGTCACTCACATCGCCCAGGTTGTCCGGAAAGAAGTCCAAGTGCGAGTGTAGAAAATGTATCTTAAGCGACATATTTGCTCTAATTTTTTTATAATTTTGGAGTAGTTGTTCGACGATCTCTCTGTAATTTGAGCTTTTGTTGTTTCCAAGAAATCCGGAAACAATTTGCCGAAATGAGTTCCAAGCTGCAGCTTCATTTGGTGATAAAATGTGCTCAAACTGTTGGTCTTGCAACAACTTTTTAATTTGCGGACCGTCGAAAACGCCTTCCTTTATCTTTGCCGATGAAAGGTGAGGAAAAATGGTTTTTAAATAGGCGAACGCTTCGCCATCTTTGTTGATAGCTTTCACGAAGTTTTTTATGAGTCCGAGCTTTATGTGAAGAGGTGGGAGAAAAACATTTTCCTTTCTTATGAGTGGTGTATATTTCACGTTGTCGCTGCCGGGGATGAAGTTAACTCTTTCTGTCCAACTCCTCCTGGTGTAATGATGTTGACGAACGCGGCTGCCCCAAAGGCAGAGAAAACAACAGTACTTTGTGAATCGACCTTGTAATCCACAAAGGATACCGATAACCTTAAGGTCGACACAAACTTTCCAATCGTGCCTCTCATAGGTAAGGCACTTTAGTAGATTGTCCATGACTTCGAATGTTTCCTTGGTGTCAACGGCATGAGCAATTGGAATCGAAGGTTTCTCGTTGCCGTTGTGCAGTAAAATTGCTTTAAGGCTCTGCTTGTTGCTGTCGATGAAAAGACGCCACTCTCCTGGATCGTAAGAGTACCTTTTTTTTCCTTTTAATTGTTCACGCACATTTATTAGCGTTTATTACTTTGCTTACGCAATCATAAAAATTAAATAACCCTTTGTTTATTCCGTTTTGTTAATTCTGAGAATCAAAAAAAAAGAAAAAACCTTACCATAGACAAAGTTGTGCATATGTCGAGCAAATTTTTGAAATTCATACCTTTACTCAATTGCGAATAAAAGCGAAACGCGTGCATCGATTTTCATGATCTTTGTCTCATTTTGCTCATAGGTTATGTGACTCTACGTAAAAGTAATAAGATTTGACATTTTTTTTCATTTTGGATTTTTTATGGATTTAAAAAAAAAAAAATTAAATCTTTAGGCAAAAAATAAGTTTTTTCTTTTATATATTCATTTTTAACTTGGAAACTGTTGCTTGTATAGGAAAACAATATATGAACAGATTAAGGGAATTGTAATTTTAAATTTTTTAAAATTTAATTCAATTAAATCGGGCTACTGGTTCCCGAGTTATGCCGGACGAAACAAATTAACCAAAAAAAAATTTTTTAAATTTAAAAAAAAAATAATAAAAAAAAAACCAAACGAAAAAAAAAAATTTATTGCGTTTTTCGAGCTCATGTCAAGGTTATCTACACAGAAAAAATTATCGCATCCGGAGTACATGAAATTTTTTTCAATTTGTTGAGTAGTGTTATTTAAGTCTTAAATGTCCTTTTCCTTTCTAATCACAACAAATCAGTCAAATTGGAAACTTCACCATTGTTTATGGGTGAAAAAATTCCTGTGGTATGTTGTTCAACCCCTTTTATTGCTGTCAAGTTTTCACTACCCTTCACGTCTTTCATTCGTCCATTCTTCTAATAACTAATAAAGCTCCATTAAATATTGGTGAACATTTTCCAAATTAGATTGCCATAATGATTGAAAAATGATATAACAGAAAGGGATGAGCCGATGCTACGCTAAAACCGGCTACTACTACTGCTGGCTGTTTGTTACATACAATGACAATTTCCAATTGCCAATTTGTTAAAAACAAACTTGAAGTTTATTTTAAGCCATCAATTTTTCATAATTATGAAAAACTTTTCATCATTTTTTGGTTTGTATTTCTTTTTGGTGTAACTTTGGTGACTAGATGATGTTGATGACGATGATTACGATTATAATGGCGAAGGATGGCAATGATGATGATGACACAATTAATCGATGAAACTTTATGAGTAAACTAATTATACAATAATAATAATAACAACAAATTAAGTTAGGCTACTAAAAATAAATTATGATTTAAAACAAAAACTTGGCTAAGTTTAAACTATGTACATATGTATGTATGTATGCAGAATAATAAATCTTTCCAACGATAATGAATATAATGAGAATTATATATGAGTGTGCGCGCAGGGAAGGGAACGGAGACAAGGAGACAGTTTTAAAGTTACCATAAGAATCAGAAGAAAACGAATGGACAGCTTTAATCGCCATAGTTTTCACATGTTCATTAACTGACAATGGCAGACATTGAAAAGGATGTATTCTTTTGTAGCTGTTATTTGAGGTTATTTGAGGTAATTGAAATTTTCTTTTTGCGGAACATTGAAATATATAAATTAATATGAAAAGCGATCGAAACAATGAATAATTAATTCGCTGAATTGTTCTAAACGTTTATTGACACCAGATTCCAGTTCGAACTAGGCGGATATATAAAAAACCTTTGGTAAATCGAAGGTTAATCCATGAATGAACATAAATAAGTTTGCCAGGATAGTTGTCACAGATTTACAACTGGCTTACTGAGACCAAAATGCTGTTTAAAGTATTTTGATTTGATTGAAAACCAGTAAAAGAAGACTTTGATGAATATTGTGGGGTATTAGTTAAGACATTTTAGGGATAACTTTTTCGCTTTTTTTATTTCGGAAAGATCACCTCTTTTACCAGTGGGAGAAATTGGAGAGAATTTTTATATATTTTTTGTTTTGGCGCCAGCGCCAACGATATTTTTCTCACTCCTTTCCGCACGAAAACATGAAAACTTTTTTTGAAGATGACTACACTTAAAGTGTGTCTTTATATTGAAAATTTGTTTTGTCAAATGTTCATTAATATGGGACAGAGATGGAGTCTTTGATGCTTCAGCTTAATAAAGAATTCGATAAGTTGCCGGAAAGAAAACATTCTTTTCAATGTCAGCATTCAATCATTTTTGGAACTTTCCTCGTTTTTCGACTGTCATTGTTAATTGTAATTAATTGTCTATTGTCTCTAGCTTAACGGTTTTAGAGACATCAACGCTGAGAAGACGATTGCCAACTCGAACATTACCAACACTGCAGACACCCACAACACCACCTACAACGGCGCCGGCATCAATACCAGCACTATTATCCGACGTATCGACAATTTGTATATTCAAAAGGCCTTCGGCGGCGGTATTACTGGTGCTGATGCCACCTTGGTGGTGATGGTTATTATTGTTGTGCATCAAAGTAGAAGTAGCCGTGTCCGTGGCAACACCTTCTTCGATTTTCATGGGTAGTACTTTGGCAAAGTTATGTTTACGACGTTTATGGCCAGATTTTATACTGTTGTTGCCACCACCATGGCTACGACTTCGATGTTTTCCACCACCAGTACTAGCACCGACAGCAGCAGCAATAATAGCTGCTGTTGGGTGATGGTGATGATGATGATGTGGATTGGCATTGGCAACAACTATCGGCAAAGCTGTAGCAATTTTTATATGGCCGTTATTGTTTGTTATTGTATTGTTGTTGCTGTTGACGTTTACGTTGACGTTGTTATTACTATTATTATTATTGTTTGCCGTTGCCTCGTTATTGTTGTTATTATTGAGAAGATTTGTTGCAGCAGCTGTTAAATTCAAATGTGCCGGATTTGCTGCTATAAAAACTTTAGTTGCTGCATTTTGCAAAGCATTTGTTAGACTTTGTTGATTTAATAGCGCATGGTGTTGCAGATGGTGTTGGTGGTGGTGCTGCTGTTGTTGTTGTTGACTAGAATTTGTTGGTGGCACTAAACTAGATGCATTTATTATTTGGCAACGTATATTATTGTTGTTATTTGTACTACTAGGTGTTGTTGCCATTATTGAATAACACTGATATTGTTGCGGCAACGCAGTCGCAGCTGCTGATGCCGCCGTCGTTGCATTATTGTTGACTCCGGCATTGTTGTTGGTGGAGGTGCTATTATTACTTCCACTTCCATTTATGCTATTACTATTATTGTTATCACTATTACTACTATTATTATGAGCATCTACCTGCATTGGTGTTATACACACGGTACCATCGCTGTTTGTATGTATTTGTTGGATATTGGCCATCATCGACTGATACATGGATGCTGAAACGGGCACTGTTATCATATTGCTAACCGAGACGGGATAACCTGGAATAGAAATTGCAAAAGAAGAAATGCATACAAATTAATTAAATTGAATTTCGATACTTTCGATAAATTACACTTAATTTACATTACAATGCCATACAATGTTTAATAAAGTTATTTTCTTGAATTGGAATTCGCTTTCATTTGACAAAGAACAGAAAAGAACATCTTGTCTGTTATCTTTCATTGGTATGCATAATTGTTTTGATGCAGATTTTCCAAAAGCAATTTCTTACTTCGTAAGATTGCAGGATTCATTTTATTCTTTCTCTATCTATTCTCCCGATTTTTTAGAAAATTTTATTTTGGGCAAAAAGTCTATTTTTTGTAATTACAAATAAATCTCTCAACAAAGTGCAAAACAACTGTAGAATGTGGGTAGCTTGAGACTAAAACTAAATTATAGCAAAAATTCAACTTTTGGACATTTCAGTTCAAATCTCTCAAAATTTTACGAATTTGAGGTCCAACCAAAATACCTATTTTAATAATAACTACTAAGGGATTTTTAAAAAACAAAGTGGCATTTTACTTCTTACTAATGTTATTTTTAAGCAAATTTACAAATACTTGGGTTACCTTACAAAATATTCATTATGAAATGGATTTTCAAAAAATTTTATGAAAAGGGAACAAAGTTTTATTTGCTTGTTAACATTGTTTCATGTATTTTTACTAATAGATCAATTTTTTCTTAATATCAGTCAATTTTAAAATGTTCCAATAACTTCATAATTAGCAAATTATCATATATTATCGAATTATTCCATACAAATTCTTTTTTTTTTTGAGTTGGGAATTCCCATTCTCAATATTTTTATATAAATAATTTTTATACATACCTTGACCATCTTCAGTTGTTATATAAATTTGACCATCTTGTGCAACGGTGGCTTCAGTTAAATCAACCGTCATGTTCTCATGGCCATTGACATCGCCAAGACTTTGTACAGTTTGTATGGTGGCACCACCTTCACCTTGATGCAGCTGTAACCAAAATAAAAAAACGATTGCAAAAATAAAACAAAGTAAGAATAAACTTATGCCACAACAACCCGGAACAAAGTTGTTGTGTCTCACACACGTACCGTTGCAACACCCTGGACTTGAGCTGTAGTGCCATCGGGTAATGTAATTATAGGATTATTTGGATCAACTTGTATCAACGACACGGTACCATCGGCGTTCTGTATTGTGGACAAAACCGTTTGGGTGGTGTACTATAAAAGAAATAAAGAACAGGATTTAAAATACAATAAAAGTAAGTGGATTATCTCTGGAGTAACTTTGTGTGTGTAGCAGTAACAAAAATAAAAACACAATAAAAAAACAAAGCAAATAAAAACCATGGGTTAGCGTGAAAATCAGCAGAAACAAAAAAATATTGAACGCAATTGTTATATAAGGTCGAAATAAAAAACCAAAACTTCAAAACAGGCTTTTGGATCAAAAAAGAAACAAAAGGAAATCAACAAACAAACAAAAATATCGGAAATCATTCGGTCAGAAGAAACTTAAAATGCAACAACAAAAACGCAAAGAGTATCATGTTTGTAATTATCTGGTCGTGTACGAACATCAACATCGCCCAGAGTCATCGGTTCAATGCAGACTTGAGCGTTAGCTATTGTTTGGGCTGCATTCGTTGTGGTATGAATCTGTTGGTGTTGTGTCTGATGGGTCTGTTGTTGCTGATGATGCTGCTGTTGTTGGTGCTGATGCTGTTGTTGCTGCTGCTGGTGGTGTTGCTGTTGCTGCTGTTGTTGTTGGTGATGATGTTGCTGTTGTTGTTGCTGCTGTTGATGATGCTGCTGCTGTTGGTGATGTGTTGTGATTTGAGCCATTGGTGCCGGACACAACTCAATCTTTGTCGACGCCGGCAATCTCGCAGTTGTCGTTATATGCTGATCATTCGTACTCTGTATAATGGTGGGTCCAGGATTATTTGGATTATGTGGATTTGTTGTGGTAATAACGGTACCAGAACTATTAATCTTAACCACATTAACTTGTTGCTAAAAGAAAGTTGTACGTACATGTAGGTGAATATCAACGGACGTTTTGAATTATATATATAACAATTTGAAGTTAGTGCTAAAGCAGCATACTTGATGCTTTTAGAAGACATTGAGTTGGTAAGAAATACCTTAAAAGACTCACAGATATCTATGCGTATATTTTAGAGAAGATATCTTAATTTATAAGAGTGTTTTTCATTCGGCAAAATCTGTCTTGCGATTGTATTTAGAAAGAAAAAATAAATAACTGAAAAACTAATAACTGGATAACCATAAAACATAGTTTGTTTAAGAGTACAATTCTGTACTTGAGTAGGTATTAAAATGCCTTATGTAGTTAAATGTCTGAAAACATATGCTTTTTCATTAATTTTACATAGGTTGTTAGCCATTTAAATCCAACTTAAAGATAAATGACAAAGTGGACCTTATTACGGAATAGGTTTTACTTTTATCAAAGATCAACCGTTGTAGCGGCACTATGTTCCTTATATAAGTATTAATATATTATTGTTGGGGTTTTCATTTGTCGCTTAAACATTTAAATTACAAATATTCAGAGATAACGTTGACAAAATAAACCCAAAGTGAATTTTCAAATGTTAGGCCAGTGAAGGGTAAAAACCGATATTTAAGATGGTGTGAATTATTATCTGGAATAGTGTTTTTAAGACATGTAATATTACACCAAATATTGACAAATGACATTATCAAAGCAATCTCTGGAACGCGAATTAATAGGATAGTTCTGAACCGAAGTTTCGGTCTCAGCGAATTTAAAACTTTCGAAATTGAGAGATTTTGGCCCACTGAGAAAAAATCAATTGACGATTTATTAAACGTTGTTTTCTTGACTTCAAATATATCGTACTATAAAATTCCATAATAACAAATATTATAATGCCCATTACTTTTTATAGTAGGAAGAATACCAATTTGTTTGCTTATGTTTGATGAATAAAAGAACAAATAGAGAAAGTCGAAATATATGCAATCGTGAATTCGGCTTTAAGCAACAACTACAGAAAGGTCATTCGTTCAAACATGTTCAGGATAGATCGTGGAGAAATCGCCAAACTTAATTTTGTCATGCATAATAATTATATGTCCCGCGAAAATTAAAATTTTTATTTTTTCTATTACTCCCCCAAAATTATCACTTTATTCAAAAAAAAAAAACTTGACTTCCAAATGGACACGTTTTATAAAAGTCTTCTGTCAAATCACGCAAATAAAGTTCTACTTAGAGCGGTTGTGGGGGTTGTGACATTGATTATCACTAGATCCCTGGACACAACATTAGAATACATATTTACTTATGTATCGATTTGACTTGGACAAATAGTTATACAAAAATTTGGTGGACGTGCTCTCAATAGACACGACAAGAACACTTTATAATTATTAAATTATATATAGTATAGGTCTTAGACCGATATTTTATGATGTTTGAAATATAATGAAAAAATGACATTGGAGGTTGATGATATTCAAATTATAACCCACTTTGCAAGTAATTAAGTAAACTTTTTAAGGTGTATTAAACATTTACGTCTTGCATGCTTTTTCACGAAAGAGAAATATTCTCTTTTCTTTTTAGTTATTTTCCTAATTTTATGACTGTACATTTGTAAAATAAGATGACAACGGGAATAGACTTGTCAATCGTAGTTTGGTTTATTTGATACATTCTAAGTACATCCTACATTTGAATCCTCCTTAATCGAAAACTTCCACTAAAATATTAACGAGGATTTACATTTCCCGCCAACCAGAAGTAAAAATGCATGTTGATCTAATACGAAAATATTGCAAATAAATAATATGACGGTATAAACACTTTTGCATAGACAAACAGACAATAATGAATGAGAATAGGAAAAAAGTTAATATTTACCCTTACATTAGTTGTTGTATTAGTTGGTGTGTGTGTTATGGTTTGTATAGTAGTGGCTGAATTATTATGGACAGGTTGTTGTACAATCACCTCTTCGTCATCTTCTTCCTCTTCGTGTGAGATCAATTGTGAGACTTTATCATCTTCGTCGGCAAATGTGGGTAGTAAATCTTCACGACCATGATATTTATAACAGTTTATGACAATTTTACGCAATGCATGTGTCCAAGAAATCTAAACCGTGTATTTAACACATATATAATTAGCAATAATTCAAAATTGTATAGTCATTTTACACACCTTTTGTTTGTCGTCTTCCGATCTGGCATCCATGCGAACATTAGCCCATGGCAATTCCTTGGGCCACCATGGTGGTCTTGTGGCCTCACGACCCCAACCAGGTTTACCACGGCCCGTGGAATACTTCAACATCAACGGTATGAAGGCTCTCAACTGAGCTTGGGTCATTTTCTCCACTGGTGTTGGTATACCGTCGATAATCAGCGGGGGCAGTTCAAACAGCGAGGGATCTTCTTGTGGTGGGGGTGGGGCTTGTTGGGCTAAAGCGTTCTCCAGTTCGTCCATTACAATATTCTTAAGATTACGTACTACATCCTCCAGGGGTTTGGCACCAAAAACTTTATAACTTGTATTGGGCTTTCCAGGCGTGGCTACCAAAACAACAGCCTGTTTGCCCACACGTCCTGTGAACTCATAGATTATGCCACGTAGCTTGCGCAGCAATCTGTTCTGTTGTCGCTTACGCACCGACGGATTCGTTTCGAACGAATGTTGCCTTTTGCGTTTCTTCGACGAAGCTATGGCAGCTGCTGCAGCTACACCTACCGGTCCGGCTGCTGCCAACTGATTGGCCAAATCATCTTGCACAGCAATCTGGGCCAATTCATTCTCGTCGAACATACTGCCATCACTGCTAATGAGATCATCGTCGTCATCGTCTGAGGCCATACTATCGTCGAGCATTTCGATCTTATATGTGGTCTGATGTTTGTGGCCATGATTTGTGATACTCTCAACCGCTGCCTGGGTAGCATTCGACACAGTCGATATGGTAGTGACGTTCATGGTCGTGTTGGTGTTCTTGTTCAAGGAAGGGCTGCTGATTAATTACGCCCTCTCCTTTATCTTATGGGATATACCCAATCTTTGGTTTCGTTGCTTAAAGTTAATATAAAATATTGTGGGTTTATTGCACTTCTCCGCGTTCCTTTCCCGACGACTATTTTATATGTATGTATATTTGGTTTTCTTTTGTCTTAGATTAGATAGAATAGTAGATTATTGTTAGAAGAGACAGAAATCGAGATGATTTTGTTTTAGAGATATGGTTGTTAGAAGATCCAATCTGAAAGGAGAAGAGGAGAATAATTATAAATTTTATTTGAACTCATAATTATAACTAAATATATTTAAGAAATTATTTAATTATATATTATAATATTATATAATGTATATTAATCATAATACCCATGCAACAAAGAAAGCAAAAATTCACGAACCTAAAAATTTATTATTATGGATAATTTTTAATTTTGTATTAATATTATAATTTTCGCCGAAACTACGTTAGCTATAATTGTTTTTCTTTTGTGTGCGAAAAACGCTATTTAAACAATTAAATTTTAATTAAAATATGTATCCATAAAATAATGCTTAATATCGTTTTCGTAGCTAGGACACCAAAATATACCAGCAAATGTTATTCGTATCCCTTCGACAAGATGTGTATAAAAATATGTATCCATAAAAAATGTTTTTCGAATTAAGGCACCAAAATACATCAGAAAATTGTATACGTAACCCTTTGTGTAGTGAACATGATTAATTTGTCCTTGTTGTTATTAGACCTAATACCGCACAGGGCCAAATTCCAAAACATATATCCTGAATTGAATATAAATATCTTCAGACAGACTCTATTAATTGTTTGTCAATTAGTTTTTCATGTTGGAATCTTTTATATTTGGTAGATATTTAAATTAAAGATTGGTAGATTTCTTGTAACTATATAAGACCGTATTGGTTGGCTTGGCTATTGAAATAAATGAAATTTAAAAAAGAAAGTCCCCAAATCGCTTGTAACTATTCATGGAGGCCCAAAATCCAAAAAAAACTTATTCGTATTTTGCAAATTTTAAAGAGACGAAGGGAGATAATGCGAAAAAATTGTAAACTGTTACTTGGGTTTCGAAGATCAAAAAATCGACATAGCTACATATCCAAATGCAGTCTTCAATGTGAATTAAGAATCCGTGGTGTGTCCAACAAAGAGTTTGTGACATCAGGCGAACTAACTCGTTCAATGATAAACATTTGAAAAAAATCCCAGAGTCAATTGGATTAAATTGAATGTGTGAATAGTGGTATCATAATCCATTTGGGAAAATTCTTTGTTTATTTAATCTAGTATTTGGTTTCACGAAATATCTTCATAATCTATTTTGATTTACTTTAGTATGAATCGATTTAACGATAACCAAGAGTTCGTAAGTTTTGTTAAAAGACCTCTAAAAATCAATCACTTTCTTAAGTGGACAATGTTTGAACTTTTTGTAAAATTAAATTAAAATTATTGTATTGCATTCCATAGTAGTTTATATTTCGTGGTGGAAATTGTCATATTAGTATATTATTTCAAAATGAAACAATACCCAAATGAAATTAAGCATCAAAACATTTTTTGGAAGATTGTAATTTCACTGTTTTTGGGATAACTTTATCTTTAAAGTTTACTTTATGTATTAGTAAATTTCTGTCTGAAGCCGGCTACGTATTTCAGGTATAGGTATTTCAACTGCAAAGTTAGTTTTTCATTTCGTGATCTTTTTTGTATTTAAGGACTTTTAATTTTCAAAGGATAAAGAAGTTTGAACAATTTATTTTCGTACTTTCCAAGTGCATATAATAGCGATATCGGTATCAAATGAAAGGGAAGAATATCTTTAAAATTTATGACTCTAACTGTATTAGTTTAGAATAAAAACCCGTTTAAAGTTGTCCCCCTAAAAAGTTAAATATGAATAAACTAAGTAAACCTTAACTTTTTAAGGGGAACTTGAAATTGCTGTTAAAGCTAAACTAATACAGATAGAAGCATGCAAATAAATTGTTTAAAATTTTGAAAATTAAAAGTTCTTTAAAAAGAAAACAAGATCAAGAAATGAACAACTGAATACGCACTTCTACTTGTACTACCTTGGGTCCAAATTTGTGATAACGAATATTGAATTGATATTGACTAAAAATCCCATATTTAGAGGTGGTTTGAAAACGGTTTAGCTCAACATCGTACATTGCAAGATACGGTTTAATTTTAGGATTAATCATAAAACATATAAATATATCTTTTTTATCCCGAGCCGCTCTAATGTACACCGTATGAATCGATCGTGCTCGGGAGGGTTATCTGTAAGGTATTCTAGACAATAAACAAATGGCACGTTCAGCATTGCAAATTATGAAAACATTAATGGATGGTTTGGGTAAAACATGTAAAAACGTTTTCACAAAATGACAAACTGTTTGTCTAGAGTCCAGAGTGGAACTGAGAGCAGCTAGCAGAAATTGGAGAACAATTGATTGAAAATATCACAATATTTAAACAGACAAAAAGCAATTGTATATTTTAGAACGTATAATTAACTTGAATAGCGTAGAACGTAACGTTGACAAAATTACAATAACTTCGAATAATAACAATAACAGCAACAACAACACATTGTGAGCTATTATTAAATATTTGTTTGTTGTTGCTGTTGGGTCGTTGTTGGTATTGTTTTTATGTTTTATTTAATTTTTTTCGTTTTTCTTATTTGTTTGTTTGTTGTAGTGATAACAAAATGAGGTCATCAATAGTCGGTGCACTTAATTAAGTCTCTTTGGAAAAGTGCTGCTGCTGCTTCTCATGATGATGATGATGTTGATTACAACACAATAAAGCACCAGAACGACAGCGCACTCGCATTTGCGCTTGCGTAAAGTATTTCGAAATTTTACTCGTGTATTTAAATAAATTCACTGTTAAGTTTGCAGTTTTTTTTTTCAAATTTATAGTATGACTTTTTCTTTTCGTTTAACAAAACTTACAACAATAGATTATTCGAAATGCGTGTGTGTGTAACTTAATTTGTTAATTATTCTTTTACTGTATGCACATTATTTGTGTTTATGTGTTTTGTTAAAACAAAATAATTCTTTTTTTGAAACTGTAACGCAAACGCATTGCCGCCGTACAACCGAAAATCACTTCTATACTTCAACGAACCACCCCACCGACTGACGACTGAGCAGGAGCATAGAGTTTTTCCCGTCTGCGTCGGTCGGTTGAGCGTATACAGAGAAAGAAAGAAAGCATAAAGTGTACAACAAGATAAACAATAAAAATCAATACAAAATACAGCGACAGAACAGCAACGAGCAGAAGAACAACAGCAACATCAGCATTTGCCAGACACTGCCCTGGCCTGGCACAGCAGACATAACAGTGCAAACGCACACACCGAGAGGCAAACAGGCAGGCGGACGAACGAACGGACGGACCAAACATCGTCGAAAAGTGGAAAAACAACAGAATAGACATAAAAAGCAACCACCACCATTTGACAGAAGCTTTATTTACCTCCAACCCCACCTCGTCTTGTACCCCTACCACTCGTATCATTTGAATTCTGCCACCACCACCACCCCTGTTCACGAGGTGACAGGGGGTGGTTTTTGTGTTTTCTTTCTTTTGCCTTGCACTTGCTAATGATCCCGGGCGCACAACACACTTCTATCGGTACATACATATGTGTACATACGCATGCACTGCACCCTTAAAAGGTGGTCATGACTGTCGGTCGGTGGACTTAGTTGCGCGTACTTTTCCAGTTCCTGAATTCGGCTGCGGCGTTAGCTTTTATGTATCACAGACTACAGACTTTATCTATGCGCTGCTAACAACACCATTTTATAAAGGAAAATGAGATTTATGGATGTGTGTATGAACCAAAACACCCCGTGTTCGGCACGAGCCCGAAATGAGTTTGGAAATGAGGCGAGAATGACAGATGGAAAACAACAGTCTTGTTACGAACACAAAACCTCCTACCGAAAAAGTTATGTATAATTTTTTTTCGACCCTTGCTCAGTTTTAGGCTAATATTAGGATTGTTTCACGAAAGATTTTTCTCAGCAAGAGACAATTCGTTTCACAACAAATTTCTGGGAAAACCAAAACTGAGGCGATACCTTTTCTGTGTAAAGAATGCTAACTGTTAAAAATTGAAAATTTAAATTTCAATTATATATTTTCAAAATTAAGTACGTCCAAATTACTATCTTCCACAGTTTAGTAAAATACATAAACCTTTTCAAATATCAAGTAATAGAGGAGGATTAAGTTAAGAGGAGTTGATTTTACCGAGAATGGGAATATTTCTGTGTGAGGTACAGAAAGGGCAAGCATACTATTCTATCTGGTAAGTTCAAACTTTAAAGTGATTATTTTGGAATAACAACGGTATGGTGCCTGTATCAAAACATGGACCTATTTCGCACCGTTTAATATAACGTAATATGGAAAATTTTATCAAATTCGGTTGTAATATATAGCCTCTAGAGCGGTAAGAAGTCAAATACCGAGGGAAATTTTTATATGGGCTATATCACGTGGCCCACGTTCACTGTAGACGTTTCGAGGTAAAGTTTAACGTGATGTCGTAAATTTTACTCAAATTGATGACAATTAGTGCCTTTTAGAGTGATGTAAAAGTAAATCTGGGGAGATAGTTTTTATACACTCCACGAGAGTATTATGCCTTTGTGCATAACATCCAAAAGGAAGCGAGATAGACCCAATGTTAATTATACCGATCGATTTAGAATCACTTTTTGAACCGATTTAGCAACGTCCGTCTGTCTGTCCATCTATTCTTGTAATCAGCTATAACCAATTGTAGCTAGAACCAAATGAAACTTCGCCCAACGAAGTTTTTTGGGATTTCGCTATTTAATTTGAATAAAATCTGTTCAGATTTGTATATAGCCCCCATACGAATTACACTCCCGATTTGATTTTTCTGCACCTAAGCGAGTACAGTGGGAACGAATGGGTTAAGCTAGAAACACCTACGGTGAAAATAAGTTAGATCGGTTCAGATTTATATATAGCTCCCATTCAAATTTCGCTTCCGATTTGACTTTTCCGCCCCAGAAACCACGTATTTTCCCCGAATTTCTTCAAATTGAGCATAACACGTTTACATGAACTGGAAGAACCTATTGTGAAAGTGGGTCACTTCTTTCCATGTTTGGATATAGCCACAAATATTCTTCTCGATTTGACAAAAACAAAGACATACAAAAATCCTTCCCGTTTTCACTCTTTTACCGAATTGAATTATATTCGGATAAAAAGTGGAGGGTATCATATAATCGGCTCCGCCCGACTTTTAAGTCACATAATTTTTTTTTTAATTTTATAATGCAAAATGTTTCCATATACTACCCAAATTTATGAATGAGGATTAAAGTCAAAAAGCCGTATCTTCAAAGGGTACGACCTTAACCTCCGTAAGCCTGGAAATACCCATATATCGGTTGTTAATGTAAATGATCATGAGGGAAACATCACAATTTAAATTTTTCATTTTATTCTGCATAAATATTTCCTTAAGACCTACCTTTCAAGTGTTAGATTCAAAAGGAGCAGAGTCGTTTTTCGTTGCATCTAGAACTTCTTGTTGCGATCCTATGCCTAGTATGTCGCATGAGTTTATCAGATGATGATCAACTTAAAGTATTTTTATTTTTTTGTAATAAAATTTTAATAATATTGCGATTGCTCTAGAACAAAAAGTAGAGTTTAAGATGAAATCGCAATTGAATATTTCCATTCTGTACATATCTGGAAATATGCATACATATATAAGGTCGCGCTATTCTTCGCATTACATTAAATTTTCTTTTTGTAAAGAGGAAACAAAAGTTCAAAGCAAAAATACTCACGTATTCGAAAATGTACATTAGCATACGAATATAATACATATTTCACAAAATGAATATTTGTTTGTTTTGTCTGATGATTCTAATTCGGATTCAAATTCGTTCTATTTTTAGTCAGTATGAGGCAGAGGTTTGAGTGGAAAGAGCCCTCTCCTTTATTATTATGGTTTTTTATGCTCTGTGTTGTTCTATTCCGTTTTCCTTCTTATCTCTGCTCATGTGCGCCTCGTAGTCTATTATTTAGAGAACGAATAGAAAGAATTATTTTCTTTTCACATGCTCGGGCAATGCGTTGTTGTGTTCTTCTGTCTTTCTGCGTGCGTTCTTCTTTTTACAAACTCGCATAGTGCGACGGAGCACTGGCTCGTTGCGTTCTGTCTGTTGTGATTCGATTTGTATCTCCCACTGCGCCTATTCTTAACTGTCTGGCACGACCAATCTGTAGATACATTATACATATATGTATATATATCTACACAAGCATCCTAACGTGGGTACATATATATCTATTGCTCTGGCCAAGAATGTTTTGATCTCAGAGTGTTCATTGTACAATAATATCGCATGATTTACTTTACATCCACGTACAGGGTCGTACTCTTATAGCGCAGCAAACACTTTTTCGTCACTAATGTTGAGAAGCGCCAAAAAAAAGTGCTCACATATGGTCGTTTCCATAAAGTGAAGCAATTTTTGTATTTGGCTAATTTCGAAGGGAAATACAAATGACTTACTTTTTTAGAGATAGAGAGATAATCAAAAATTATAGGTTATGAACGGTGCTACAATTCTACTGCACCTCAGCTCGGAGACCCATCGGATCCATTGTGATTCAGTACATATCGATTTCCAACGACTGTGAGGTGGAGGTTATCATATAGTTGACCCCTCCGTCAACCTTTAGTTTTTCCACACTTTTTATTTATAAAATAGTCTCTTGAAGTTATAACTTAGACCCACCACGACGACGAGCCATACAATTTAAATATGGAATATACCATATAGTTTTGATTATTTGGCCGCATACGCTACCGAAAATGCACAAAAATTAATGAGAACAAACGATGAAAATGAAATGAGAAATGCAAAAGAATATATAGAAGCAGGCAAAGCCAACCCAGCAACCAATCAATACGAATAAGAATGAATGCACTTGTGCTGTAATCATCACTTTTCACTTCGCTCGTTTGGTGTGGCTGCTCTTGTTTTGTTGTTTATTTCTCGTAATAATGGAAATAAAATCGAATAGGAAGAACGGGGTGCGGTGGGGTGTGTGTTTGTGCATTTTTGCCCCAGTGGGCCAGAGAAAAGGTACGCATGGCATGTAGTTACTACAAGCGAACGAAACACCGCATGTGAAGAGGTGAACGTCTCACTGACAGACTGCATGCGAGCAAGCGGCAGGAGTGTGCGTAGTGCACATACTACACAAATAACCCACTCTTATACATATATGTATGACCGCGCACGCACGCACACACAATTTCAATTCCATTCGTACATTTACGTCAACAAATTCCAATTGGAACTGTACTTGTTATGGAACAGCCACCAACTCTCCTGGAGAGGGTTGTTGTTTTCACGCGAGGGGTTGATTTTAATTGAGATATGCATGAGGTTTTGATTTTTTTAAACAACGAAAAAATAAAACATATGCAAATGTAATGCACTTCAGGCTTCTTACAGACAGACACATGTTCAATTTAATTTCCCTCCGGCGCACCATAAGCAGCAGAGAGGGGAAGGTTTTGTTAATTATAGCAAAAAAAATATTAATTTAACACATTTACTCAAAGCCATATCATAGAAGAGTATTATGGAATCAAAAAACCATCCAGTCAGTTATTTCGGTACAAAAATTAAAGCGTTCTGAATGAAGTCTTATCTGGTAGTACCAAAAATAAAACATTATAAAAGCGTATACTTGAAACACCTATAAAAATTCTTTAGATGCATTTGTTTTGCAAAATGTCCAATCCATCATAAAATTAAATCCCCTTTAAAGGACTATAAATTTCCAAAGGATAAAATTTTCAAAAATTTTTTGAAATACTTATTCACACAATATGCTACTGGTATAAGTGCCGAATTAAAGAAGAGTAATAGTTTAGCATTAACGACTGACCGAATATTCGAATTCGGCTTCGACCAAAACGCGTTAACGGTATTCGGTCAAAATATTGGTGGTTTGAAATTTCCGAAACCTTTTGTTAAAGACAATTTTCCAAATCAAAAACGTCGTCCGTACAAAATATAATCTGAGCATTCTTTTCAAAATAGTGAAACTATAATAATTCTTTTAAAGAAACTTATGAAATCAATATTTTTTGTACGTTTTTTGACTAAAATGATTAAGAAATATATTTTATCGAGTCTTTGGTTTAGGTGGCCGCTCTCACGAGAGCGTCATATAGTACTTTAAGGCACCGTTTTGTGTCGTTTGAGCAAGAAAAACTTATTTAGTTCAAATGTGAAAACATTCGGCTTCGGTCGAAGGTTGTAAATTTTGCATTTTTATATATTCCGATGTTTTCCAGCATGCTTTTAATGAAACTATTAGTTATGATTACTACTAATTTGCAAGGTGTTTTAGAAAATTTATATTTATATTGTAATTATTTTATAAGAAGAAAAAGGTCTAAAGAAACTATATTTCCTACGAATATATATCGTTTAATATTTCTAAAGATATCACTATTGGATTCAAAAGGATAGCTTTTGATCAATTGGATGTGGGAATGATCTATATATCATTGCTAATGATATATAGAAGATAACAGTATTCAACAATATAATTATGTTGCTGTTGAAAATAAAATATTTTAATATAAAATAAAATATTATATCATTTGGCATCAATATATATATTTGCACTTTCGTACCACAGAAAAAGTGGATGTGCCTTTTTAAAATAATACTATTTTTCGAAAACGCTAATGTCGTTCCTAATTAAACCTTTTACTGTGTTATAGTATTTTCGCACTATAGTACAGTCGATAATGGATAAGTGGGAGCTCAGTTATAGAGATTTCCCACTAACCCAGTTTGCCATTTATCCAGATAATTTGTCTGTCGTCCCATTTAAAGAGGAAAACGTTTGAGAGTTGCTCGATTTTGTATTTTTTCAATTTACCTTGTTCTTTAAATGAAGCATCATAGCACCAAATCACTCTTTTGAAGTATACGTGATATGGCTGAACTTGAAACGTCGAAGCCTTTTGGTAGTTCTATTTGAATCTTCCCTTTTTGGAAGATTCAAATCAACTTATAGCTGATATTCAATAATTTAAGCCATCGTTTTAACATAATTATACGAAGGTGTATTTTATTTATCGACATGTTTTTTGCAAAAATCCAATAGTCAAAAAATGAAAGAGAAAAACGAACACAATGACAAAGAATTATCTCTCCTAATATGAAATCCCACTCATAGAGGTAAACGAGTAAAATATACAACAATACAACCACTTAAAGAGGTTAAAATTCCCGCTTAAAGAGGTTATTTGTGTGAAGTGTGCAGAGGCCATTAAAATGTCCCACTAATAGAGGATATATATGGGCATCTCCCAAAAAAGGTCTACAAAAAAATGAAATCAGACCACACTAATAGCTTTTAACTTTATTTTTTCCTTATATCGACCACTTTTATACAGGGTTTTCCCACAAAAGGTGTTATTTTGGTATTTAAAGAAAAATGTAATTTTTGAGATTAATGATCGGATGTTTATTTCATAAGGTATGCCGTTAATAATGAAAAAAAAAAAACTTCAGCCAAATGGCCACCATTTCGCAAAGTGGCTGCCCTATGTCCTCGATAGCCTCACGAATTCCATCTTTGAATCGACGCTGAGCTGTTGGCGTAGACCTTATCTTTCACGTGGCCCCAAAGGAAGAATTCGCAAGGTGTTAAATCACAAGATCTCGGTGGCCAATTGTGATCACCTCTTCGAGAGATAACACGTTCCGGAAACTTTTCCAGTAAAAGAGCAATGGTTTCGTTGCTTGTGTGGCACGTAGCGCCGTCTTGTTGAAAGTAAACGTTGTCCAAATCAATACCATCCAACTCCGACCATAAAAAATCATTAATCATCTCTCGATAGCCCAATCCATTCACCGTAACTGTTGATCCAACCTCATTTTCAAAAAAGTAAGGTCCAATGACCCCGCCGGACCACAAACAGCAGCAAACAGTCACACGATGAGGATGGAGAGGCTTCTCAACAATAACTCTTGGGTTTTCCGAGCCCCAGATGCGACAATTTTGCTTGTTGACGTAGCCACCGAGATGGAAATGTGCCTCATCAGAGGGATTTTCATTCATCTCAATGATCAAATTTTAATGCGTTGTTGAAGCGTGTATCTTTCCATTTTTAGTAATGGCGTAGTTTCTACTTGTCAAAGAATAAAAGCTTCAAAAGTTAAAGCTACCGAAATACCGGGTGATTGAAAATAACACCTCTTTTTGGAAAACCCTGTATTAGGAAATTTGAAGTTAATTTGTTCTCTTTTATTTTTATTAAATGTTGAAGTGTTATAAATTACTACTTTTTTACTACGCGTGGAAGTATTTGTAGCGTCCGCTTTGTTGCGTCCGTATTTAATAAAATTTTTTGGGTCAGAATATTTAAAAAATACCAAATGTTTGGTATTTTTTAGAATTTAAAAATATAAAATCTCACGAGAATTATTAATGGTTCAATCCAACATTCAAAACATAGAGTTAAACACATTATAATTTAGTATTTTGATTGAGCATTTCATTCACTCAATTTCAGCCGGAAAGAGTATGGTTTTTCCTCCACCACGCGGTGATGCGCGACAATGGGAGAATGGTGGTGACTGGCTAAAAAATTAAAAAATATTAATATTACTTGCATTTAACAACCAAACAAATCAATATAAAAAAGTCTTTCATACTTTCATTCTTAAAGGGAATTGGACATCAGTAGTAGATCATCTCAGTTTTGCCTTTTTGTCTTCTTTCTATGCTAGCAAAAGCCTACACACAAACATTTTTTGGTACTTATTTTTGGCGGGCTTTTGTACTTATTTGTAAATATAAACAATATTTTGCAAGTAACAGCGCCAGCGCTGATCTTACCATAAACAAAACTGAAACTAAACAACTGAGCACAACAACGAGGGCAACGATAAAAACAAAGCATCACACGTTCAATGTTCATTGCTGCAAAACTTAGCCAACCAAATAGTCAGACCGCCAAGCGATTCATAAATTAAAACCTGAGGTACATACATACATATCTGTTTGTATGTCTGCCTGTGCCTACGCAGAGACGGAGCTTGCAGTGAGCATGCATAGAAATGGGACATCCGCAATGGATTTGTGAGGTGAATATGTTTGTAAGGAAAAAATCGCGCATGAACTGAGAACATTCATAACCATGGAACCAGTAAGTACTACAACGGCAGACACATTACCGTTGATGGAACCACATACATATATTGTACATTAGAACGTATCGGCAAACTAAATATTGCATGATAATAGCAATTGCCATAGAAGAAGAAAAAAACATATATCCAGAAAATTCAAAGAATACGCAAAATATTAAAGAATTGTTTCTCCTTTTTGACGAACTAATAATTTATTATTTAGTAAAAAGTTTCGATTTCCCGCACGGCCTAAGATACACAATTTGCAACGAATTCAAATCAAATGTTTCCCTTTTTGGTGAACTAAATTTCTGTTATTGAGTCCAAAATCGCTTTCATTGGTCAAAGAGCAAAAAAGCGACGACAGGTTGTGTGCGTGAAACTTTCTTCTCGAACACAATTTCGGTGAACAAAATTAATTAATTAACTATTAGTTTCATTACAAATTTGGTTTTTCCTTTCTCATTCGTTTTTATTTTTTAGTTGTAAAAAAAAGTAAAAACCCCAACTCCTGACAGTTGTTTCTAGTTTTCATTCACACAAGCTTATCTTATCGATTCTGTATAAATCCCTCTACTAACAGATGATCTCAGACTGAAAAACTGGTCATTACTAGGTCTACTGTTAAATTAATTAAAAAAGATCGCTTTTTTAAATCGACTAATCGATCTAGGCAATTTGAGCGAGTAGAATGATAATTTACAATTGGAATTTTAATCTAGCAAGACTGCTAGATTAATATCGAGTATTTTTATGGAGTTCCATATTCCGACAACAAGTGTAAATGGAGGGTTAAAAGGTCATTAAATTATATGCACCTTCATCTTTTGTAAAAACTTTATTATTCGTATCAAGACCTAGGAGAACGTAACAAATATTACCACAAAAAACCGAACCCATCATCTTCCATTAAAGTAATACTTCCGATCCATTATACCAAATATTTTATTAAATTTTTAATAAATGGAATTAAATCAACGACCTCTGCATAAAGTGGGGACTGGGGTTCACTTAATTTTCGTAACGGCGCGTCTCACACAATATTGTCGGCAAGAGAGTCACATTCCATCTCTCACTTCAAGGAGATGCGCGGCATTACAAAATATTAGCTTCCGGAAAATAAACAAATGAAACCATACCACCTAAAACAATGTAAATGCTTTATTTGTGCTGTTCAAGTGCAACATTTTAGCAGCAGTGATCTGTGATCAAAAAGAAAAAATAGCATCGATATGATCATATGTATTGAAATCGTATTACAAGAACATTATTCTGTAATTATTTTTGGCGGGCTTTTCGAGATGTTGTCACTGGTAAATATAAACAATATACATCATAGGTAGATAATTGGAACAAACAGCGCCAGCGCTGATCCTTCTATAAAAACAAACTGAAAGTAAACAAATGAGCACAACAACGAGGACACAACCATAACAACATCACAACCAACCACACAGTCCGGCCGCTGAGCATTTCATAAATTAAGACATGGCGTGGCGTGTCTGTCCGTCTGTGTCTAATAACGCAGAGACGGAGCTTGCATTGAGCATGCATAGAAATGGGACATTCGCAATGGATGTATGTGCGGCTTTTGTAGGCAAAGGACAAAATCGCGCATCAACCGACAACATCCATGCCATGGTAAACGCAACAACAACAACGATAGTGACAATTTATATATGGCTATGTGTGTACATAAATTTCCACTAATTTTGAGCACCCTGAATGAATATTATTGGACTGGCGCTAAGCTCTGACACTGCACTGCTGCTGACGGTTAGTAGATTGCTTGTTCGGGCGGTCGGACGACCGCTGCTGCTATTGTCTTTTAGTCGCTTGATGGAAACGGGAGCAAAACGGTATGACTGTTACAAATTCGTACGTTTTAAATAAAAAGAACTAAAATAATTGTGGCAAATCGAATCAAAAACTCATCATCTGTCCGCATATCATGCAGTTATTATCTAATACTAAAAAGAGTAAAAAACACAAAACAGATTGAAACAAAATGTTAACATTTCGATTTGTTGGTGTAATCAAAAATTATACGTACATTCATTTGAATAAATCAATCAAAATTGCACACAAACTCACTTACACACACCCATGTATGTACCTTTGGCACATTGACATATGGTACGGTTTACAATGAAAATGCCAATAACGGCGACGGCATAAACGAAAGAAACAAACAGCAAAACGCAAACCATGAATAACAACACAACAACGGCAAGCAGCAGGCAGAAATGACCTGCAAAAGGGTGCTCCAAAACACCCCCTATTTGGCAATTGTTGTTGTTACTGGCTCGTCGGCTCATATATGCTCGCACACACACACAAACAAACGCAGGAAAAATATACGGCGGCACAAAATCCCAAAGTAGTAGATACACAAAACATTTCGATTTTTCACCAAAAAGGAATCAAGTAAAATCAAGGAATAAATAACCTCCGTGAAAATCCCCTTTCTAACACACTCCCATAGAGGGACACGAACATTGGGGACCTGCTCTTTCGGAAATGGGTATAGTCAGTGCGCCGCACCATCTGAGTTTTTTCTGTTCTTACTTGGGTTTTGATTTGTTCCATTAGCCTCAAGATATTAGAAGTTTTATTTACTCATTTCCATCACTATCACATGAAAAAAATGTTCTTTCACGGAGCAAGCAGGCCCAGTGGAATCTGCTGTCTGTCACGTCTGCGTGCGCTAGTACGCACCTGCGTGTAAATTTTGTTGTTTATTCATCAGATCTTAATAACTCCATAAACTGCCGTTACTGCACTTTTCCATTGCACTGGTTACGATAGAATTTTCTATAAATTTTCGCGTTTTAAATTAGGAAAATCTCAACATTTTCACACAAATAGATGAAAAAAATTTTCTCGTTCTAAAGCGAACAACACGAAAATGGAAGACAAAGATTGGGGTTGTTAGTTCGTTTCCATTGATGGGGTAGGGGGTGGGGGCAGTGAACGAAGCCGGAGCGAAAATTGCTAGCGGCGTGTATTTATATCACTTGTGGCGGCGCTATTTTATTTTGCTTCGGCCTTGTTTGAAGACAAAATTAGTCACTACGTAAAAGCGTATCGCAACAGCATTACTTATTTTCACAAATTCTAGAAATACAACGTAGTGCTTTCCACATTAATAATGCGACATCTACACAGTTCAACTTTAAGTCCAACACAATCATGCTTTGCTAAAAATTCAATTGTGTGCGACTTTGTATTGCAGCCAAATCGATGTTGTTGCAACGGTCACTTAAAGATTAAAACGATTTGATATGAAATTTAAACATGAAATTTTGTACTTTTTCGATTTCGAAATAAAACTCCCTGTATTTTGTAATCAATGATAAAGTAATAAATAACTAAGGCTGATCAGTTAAAAATATCAGGGGATAATGGCTTATCGTTCTTTGTTAATAAATAAATCTTTCTAATAAATCTAATTTTGCAATGCATACTTTTAGGCTTATAATAATTTTACTATTGATATCTTGTGTTGTTTGCATTAAGGTACAAATGGGTAAACATAGCGCTCATTTAGTGCAAGAGTGACATAACTCAAAAAATGTGATTTTGTGATTACCGCCATCTGTCCCCATATGAGGACACCTGTTTAGTGCCAATCAACTGGACCAAAGTTTTGTTTGGGCGTTAATGGTTTAATGATGTAGAATTATTCCCAAAGACCTGGAACCATAAAGACTGAGCATATGGGAAAAGGAAAAATACGTAATAGATGTTGTATTTTAACCGATGCTATTCGCATTTGGCAAAACAACATTATTTGACCAGAAAGAAATATTCTGGTCAATCTTAATGCAGCACATTACATTTAACCTATAAACATCAGGATGGGTCACAAAAATAAATTGCTGCGGTCACCCACCAGAAATGAAGATTGTATTGTTTAATGATGATCAGCAAAACATTTCGTCGATGGGTCAAGCCGTCTGTGAACTAAATGCTACTGAAAACACCTTTGTAATTGTTATACCCTACACCGCTTCGTGGAATAGGGTATTATAAGTTAGTTTTCCGCCAAATGTTTTTAACACCTAGAAATAATAGAGCTAGACCTTTAAGTATACCGATCGGCATAGAATCATCAACTGAATCGATTCAACGATGTATGTCTGCCCATTCGTGTGCTGTCCAGCTAAAGCTTGTCCGCACTCTACAGGTCGCAATTGTCGCAACCGATCGTCATGAAATTTTGCAGTAGTCACTTTTTTAGCCCAACGACGATCGGTATTGAATTTGGAAATCGATTCAGATATAGCCTCCATAGGAATATTCCTCCAATTTACCTTATTACTGCTCTACACATTTTACATTGGATCTTGATACAATTTTCAGGATCATTTTATTTTGGAACTAGAAACAACTAACATGAAAGTTGGTTACATGGGCCCATGTTTCGATATCGTCTCCATACAAAAGTACCTCTACACGATTACACTATTATTGCTCTAAAATGCACATTTTACATAGGATCTTGATCAAATTTCCCACACCATGTTATATTTAAAATACAAACACCGACTATATTTCAACTAAGAACTCCTATTTTTACAAAAGTGAGCGGTTTCACTTCTGAAGTTGAGCATTTTGAATGTTATATTTAAAGTGCTTTCAAGGGTTTATAATTTCAGAAAAAAATTGACAAAAATGAAACAAACAAAAAAACATGGGAATAAACATGATTTTTAGGGGTCTTTTCAGGAGCGTTTAGTTTGAGCTTTTTATGAGTGTGTCGTATCAAATGCCTTGGAGATACGTAGATCTCAATATTTTCAAACAGATAAACCAATCTTTTGAATGGATCGATTCTTGCGGAAGTCATACTGTTGATTGGTATCTAAATACCTCCATAATTGTACTAAATGCCGCTGCTTGTTGATTGGTCAGGTCATGTTATGACCTGATTTTCCACCATTTTTCTTCATATAAGCAATCGAATTGATTTTGATTACGTGAAAGGGTGTTCGGTTAAAAAAATTTCGGCTAAATAACTCTTATTTAATGATGCAAATTAGTTGATGTCGAATTATTGCAAATTCACCGGCCAGGAGTCGAAACCAATACCCTCGGACAACAATGCGCGCACCCTTCCACTGAACTAAAAGTCCTCTTCAATCAACAAATCGCAAATAAAAGCTACAAAGCAATAACAAAAAATATCGAACATCGAAGATTATAATTCGTTCCTATTTCGTAACGCCATAAAAAATAACTCGAACTGCTGATTTCGGATTTACATCTATAATCTGCTTTTCCGGATTTCGCTTGCCAAACTCTATATATAAAAAAAACAAAATCCAAAAAAACTTGATTTTGGTTGTATGCCCCAATGCAGCATAATGGTCAGAAGTCGTTACGAACTCGTACAGACATGTCAGGATGAAACATTAACGACCAACCCCAAAACAGAAAAATCTTGGATTTTTCACAGCAGATGTGGAAGTTGCGAAAACATAACCCGGCGACATGTTTAATAATTCGGTTCAAATTTAATGCATATTTATTTTAGTTATTTGTCTCATGGATGCAGCATCGATAGCCCTCGCATTTGAAACCTGTGGGGGAATTTAAAAGGAATTTATTCCAGTGAGCATGAATGAAAATATATAGCAGAAGGATTTCTAAATGTCACAGTCTTGCCATAGACGAGCGATTGGCGCTATAGATGATCGTATAGTCGCACCTCCAAATTCTGGATTCTTATACTTCAATTATAAAAAGTATTTATATACTGAGAGATACCATATACTGAAATATACCTAATAAATAGTTTTTAATATATATAATAAGTAACTGGTAATGTAATTATATGAGAAATAAATGTGCTATATATGTGTGTATGTTTTCCATAAAAATACATTATACTTTTCATTAAACGCAGTTATATAGATATACTTGAGTTTATTAATTATTATATTATTACACATATAAAAGTAAATATTTTTCAGTTTCATAGGTATGTATTAAAAATAACTTGCATTCAAATGGCTGCTGAGGGCACCCCACAAATAATAGTCCAACGGTTGAATAGTCGAAAAAAACGTTAGATGGCGGACCCTATATTAGCCTGCTTTCATCAGAAGCACAAATGCTAGCCTGCTCTTAGTATACCCCCATCCTGGAGGTGGAGGGTATAAAAATACCAAGCTTGTAGTAGACATTTTCAATTGATCAAATGATGTCATCATTTTTTATTAATATTTTTTATCAATTTTTTATTTTATCATTTCTTATATTTAGAATTTCTATTTTAGTTTTCGGTTTGATACATCATCTTCATAGCTTTTTTCTCATTGCCAATAACAAATGGGCTTGCGGTCCTTCTTTAGAGTGTTTGTCCTCCTTTTAAATTAATTGGAAGCAAAATCACCGAGACTGGTAATACTTCACCTTTTCCATCCTTTATCCAGCAAATTTGAATTTTAATAAAAAAAAGTTTGAGAACTATAAAAAATAAAATTGAATACCATGAATACTTGCCTGGAAGTAGTCAAAGGCTCCTGTAGAAATCACAATATATCCATAAGATGTCAGAATATACCCGATCACAAAGGTTGTATTTTTTTAAGTACTTCTGTGAACTTCCTTCCTTCTAATTTACAGCTGTAAAAAAAAATAAAATAGTAAACTGGGTAGAAT
Source organism: Polietes domitor (assembly GCA_947397865.1). Classification (NCBI taxonomy): domain Eukaryota; kingdom Metazoa; phylum Arthropoda; class Insecta; order Diptera; family Muscidae; genus Polietes; species Polietes domitor. The sequence continues at coordinate 100,934,915 of OX377620.1, forward strand.
TTCTTATTTTATAATTTGAACTACCGCTTACTTTGACTTTGAAATGTAGAATAGGATTCATTTTTATTTTCAAGTTTATGTTTGACATAAGACTGGATAACTAAGCTGCGATAACAAAAACTTAAATAAAACATAATATTTCATTCAAAATAAAAAAATGTGTTTTAAAATTGTCACCATCAGCAATATCAATGTGTGTGTGAAAACAAATTTTGAAGAAAATAATTTAATGTTAAAATTTTCGAACTTAACCTGGATAATTATCTAGTGTAAGTTAAATTTATGGTTATCGATGCTAAGTCCAAAAAAGTCAACACAATATATTTTGTTTGATACAAATATTTATATTGTAGTTGGCGACAATAAATATTGGGAAATATTAAAAACTTACTTCCGAAGTAGGAAACACTTTAAATATAAATTTTTATTCTTGTCTTAGAGTAACTCATTGGTCGAATTTTTGGACGTGTATAGTATTTTTTGCGTTTTTTATTGTGACAACCTAAATTATGAACATCGGAAGGAAATTGGCGCCGCAACGTTCATTTGTGTAAAAAGAGTTTAAAATTATTGGCTCTGAAAAATCCAGTATTAAATTATTTCAGAAATATGGGGTCAGTAGCGACATTTTTCGTCGTACTGAGTCTTTAAGGCAAATTGTAAGAAATTTACATGGAAAAATTTCGAGAAGAGATCAGCCTTCAGTTCAGCCTTCATGAAGCTCATTTTCATCTCAGTGGCTATATCAATAAGCAAAATTGCTGCATTGGGATTCAGAGAAGCCACACTATTGAGAATCTAATGCATCCACAACGAGTCACTTTTTGGTGTGGTTTTTGGGTCATTGGGCCATGTACTAAAAAATTGGGTTGGTCGGATGATGTACTTCCGAGCCAGTCGTGGTAGTCATATGAATGATATTGTGTTCCATTATTAAATGACAAAGTTCAACCTTTCCAATAAAACCAGAAATTTGAAAAAATAATCAGTACTTTTTACAGCCGGTTCTAATTTTGCCTATAGCTATATAGGAAAAACAATTTTAAGTTACTCTGCGAAAATAAAGTTTAGATTGTTTAATGATGATTTGCAAATTATTCCTAGAAGCCGTCGGCCGCTCCTGAAAACACCCTTATAAATCATGTAAAAAATCTTAAATAATAGACCCTAGGAAACACTTTAAATATAAATTTTTATTCTTGTCTTAGAGTAACTCATTGGTCGAATTATTGGACGTTTATAGTATTTTTTGCGTTTTTTATGGTGACAACTGAAAACTTGTTCGTATTTGGTGGTAGTTTTTTGCCTAAATTATGAACATCGGAAGGAAATTGGCGCCGCAACGTTCATTTGTGTAAAAAGAGTTTAAAATTATTGGCTCTGAAAAATCCAGTATTAAATTATTTCAGAAATATGGGGTCAGTAGCGACATTTTTCGTCCGATGTTCATCATGTAGACATCACTCGAAAGGTATCGATCCCTTCTATATATTTATATTCATAACACATTTTACAAGAAATATGAATTTTTAGCAGTCACTTTGAAAAAATCTAATCTAATACGAAGAATGAGTTATTCTAAGCCAAGTCTATTAATTCAGAAAAATTAACAAAAATTCAACATGAAAAAATTACACGGGAAAAATATGATTTTTAGAGATGTTTACAGGAGCGTTAAGTTCACAGACGACATGACTCAGCGATCAAATATTTTCCAGGTCATCATTAAACAATTCAATTTTCATTTCTGGGTGGTGACCGCACAAAATTAATTTTGGTGACCCATACCACTCTCTTCGTAACATTCTAGATATCTGGTAATATATAAATATACTGTACGGAAACATTACAACTAGTTAACATTTCACAAAAAAAGAAACATTTTTCGGCTAAATGTTCAATAAATGCCTCTATATGACCGAATAAATGTTAAAAATTATTATATAAAAATTAATTATTATAAAAATTTTAAATAAATTCTTAACTTACGAACGGAAAAATGTTTTGACAAAATTTCATATGCTTAGATCACAGATGTTTTCCAGATGATTTGCAGAATTTTGGATCCCTAGTGGGATCCCATAAATGTGTTTTTTTTTGAAAAATAACCGCCATTCCTTAGGTTCGATCGAGAATAAGAATTTTTTGCAGTTATGTCCGCGAATAAAATTTAGTTTTTATTTTTGAAATCGATGCTTTGGGTTTAATTGTGTAAATATTTTTTTTATGAGAATTGGTCATATTTTAGTGATCCAGCTGAATGAATTATTTTAATTTTGCATTTATTAATTTCTTATTATATGATGGAATGTAAGAACTATAAAATACAAAGTCTGATAAATACATATGGTCTTATCGTTAAAATTATCATCCTAAAAGCCAGACTTTTCAATCGATCTTAATGAAATTTGCTACTTATCACTAAAAATGTTTCCAATTTTTCTTATTTAAAGATTTGCTTCTGTTAGCTATCATATTTATAGTTTCAATAGCAGTGATACTCAACTATTCTATTATATTTTAAAGGCTCCCACTCCTACTCTACCTCAAGTCCTCTTTTCAAAGAAAATAAAAATAGGAATTCAGATCATAGAATCATTTCCTACAATAAACTGAGTCATCGCAGCACAAACGCGAATGCCGACCAAGAACAAGTTGCAATAACAAAAACGTTAATAAAAATTTAATTTTTTGCTCAAAATAAAAAATTATTTTGTCACATTGTCGCCAACTCCAATGGTGACAATAAATTTGACTAACCAGGCTAAGTACAAAATATTTAACATAAAATTATTTTTTCAAAATTTGTTTTCAGACACACATTAGTTAGCGGAAATTTTTAAAAATATTTTTTTATTTCAAGTGAAACACATACATTTTAACATTTTTTTAGATTTTTGCTATCGCAACTTAGTTATTCAGTCATAAAGACAAACCGCCCTATTATGTATTCACACAATCAATTTGCTTTTGTGCTGTGATATCTTATAGCAAAACTTAAAATTTTCGATGGCCTTTTGTTGGACTTGAAAAAGTTTAACAATAAATCAAGGGTAGTCTCAACTGAAGTATACCATTAAAAGAATTTTTAAAAATATGTACATACATATTTATAATATAACAATATGAAATACAGAAATGATTCAATTTCCCAATTTTGAATACAATTTCCAAAATTAGATTAGAATGTTGTAAGCCATACCACCAAAGTCATAACACGTATATGAAGAATGTTTTTTTTATGGAAATTATTTTTAATTCTGCGGTTGGTAATTCTAAACCACGAATGTGATTCATAAGTGTGCAATTACGCATAATAAGTGTACACTAGGGCGGGTCGCAAACGAATTCTTATATATGCCACACCCATCCCAGTATCCAACGTGAAACCTTTAATCTCGTATTGTAATTATTAGGGATGTTTTTCTTTAAACCGGAATAACAAGCTGCAATAACAAAAATAAACAAAATAAAGAAGTATGTTTTCACATTGTCGCCAACGACAATATAAATATTTGTATCAAACCAAATTTTCAAACACAAATATTTTGTGTTGACTTTTTTGGGCTTAGTCCCGATAATCCAGACTAAATTTTTAAAACAAAATTATTTTTTCAAAATTTGTTTTCACACACACATTGATATTGCTGTTGGCGACAATTTAAAAAAAATGTTTTATTTTGAGTGAAATTTTAATTTTTATTTATGTTTCTGTTGTCGCAGCTTAGTTTTCCAGTCATAAAGAAAAACAGCCCTATTATTAGATGAAAGGACGGTAACACACTGCTTCAATCTATTATTTAGGAAACACACACACATACGATCTCAATAGAATGTGAAAAAGTATGTTATGCATTGTCCATGACACTAAATTTCTAGAGTTTTAGATGCAAGGAAATTGGTAGAGATTAAAGATATGTATATATTTACACTACATAAATAGATAATAGATACCTATAATTATATAGAATAAATATTATAGTGAAAAAATCCGCTAGAGATTAAAATCTGGACCGAGTCTTATCAAACTATATCAAAAAACAAGTAAGGAAGGTTAAAGTCGGGCGTGGTCGACTATATGATACCCTACACCTAGTCATTATACCCTGTGGTGTAGGGTGTATAAAGGACGTTACATTTGAACCGAGTAATATACGATACAGCTATAAGAGAAGAATATACTACAAATTGCGTAGTTCTATCTGTATTTGTATGAAAATTGGAACACATACTTTGAATGAGAGCTGACCCTGACAAGAAAATATAGAGCGGAAAGAATCAAATCGGGGGAATCATTTATATGGGAGCTATATATAAATCTGAACCGATGTGATCCACTTTCGCCATGGATGTTTCTATTTCAAATATTAGCTGATGTGCCGAATTAGAAGAAAATCTGTTCAAATATGCTATTTTTAGAGCGGAAATAATAAGTTCGATGGCAACATTTGTATTGAAGCAATATATATGTATATCTGTTTCTAGTTGAAATATAAGTTGTTTTGCAAATTTGAAGAAAATCTGTTAAAAATGTGGTTTCTGGAGCGGATATAATCAAATCGGGAGAGACATTTGTATGGGAGCCATATATAAATCTGAACCGATTTGGCCCATTTTTACCTGAGCTGTTTCCCGTTGAAATACAGGTTGGTTTGCCAAATTTGAAAAAAATATGCTAAAATATTTGGTTTCTAGCGCGAAAATAGTCAAATCGGAGGAGTCATTTGTATGGGAGCTATATATAAATCTGAACCGATCATTTTTATTTCTATTTTTACCAGAGCTACTTCTAGTTAAAATATGTGGCGTTTTGCAAAATTGGAAGAAAATCTGTTGATGTATGTGGTTTCTAGAGCGGAAAGAGTAAACTCGGGAGCAAAATTTGTATGTGAGCTATATCTAAATCTGAACCAATTTGCTTCAAATTAAATAGTGTCCGTTCTTATCCCATCAAACTTCGTTCTGCAAAGTTTCATTTAGTTCTAACAACAATTGCGACCTGTACTCTGATTACAAGAATCGATGGACAGACGGACGGACATTGCTAAATCGACTCAAAAAGTGATTCTAAGTCGATCGGTATAATAAACGATGGGTCTATCTCGTTTCCTTTTAGGTGTTACAAACAAATGCACAAAGTCATTATACCCTGTGGTGTAGGGTATAATAATCTAATAAAGATGGAATTTGTAGTATTTTTAACTGATACTCGTCTCTTTCATTTGACAACAATGGCAAGCAAAAGTTCGAACCTAAATTATTAAAACATCTACCTATATCATTTGGAAATTAAAAGTCTTGTAAAAACGACAAACGACTACGTAATAAATAAGTAAGAAACGGCTAAAGTCGGGCGGGGCCGACCATATGATATTCTCCACTTTCTATTCGGATACAATTCGGTTAAAAAGTAAAAACGGGAAGGATTTTTGTATGTGTCTTAATCATAGAATGATGTGACCCGACCCAATTTGTCAAATCGAGAAAAATATTTGTATCGGGGCAATTCCAAGCATGGAATGAAGTGTTCCACAATAGGTTCTTCTGGTTCAAGTATAACGTGTTATGCTCCATTTGAAGAAATTCGGTGAAAATACGGGGGCGAAAAAAATCAAGTCGGAATCGAAATTTGGGAGCTATATATAAATCTAAACCGATCTCGATTTTTACCACGGGTGTTTCTAGTGGAAATATAAGATATTTTGCCAAACTTGAAGAAAATCTGTTAGAATATGTGGTTTCTAGAGCGGAAAAATGTAAATTGGGATCGAAATTTGTATGGGGTCAATATCTAAATCTGAACCGATTTTCTCAAATTAAATATTGTTCGTCCTTATCCCGATAAACTTCCTTGTGCAAAGTTTCATTTGTTTCTGGCTACAATGGCGACCTGTACTTTGATTACAAGAATAGATGGACAGACGGACATTGTTAAATAGATTCAAGAAGTGATTCTAAGTCTATCGGTATAATTAACAATGGGTCTATCCCTCTTCCTTTTGGGTGTTACAAACAAATGCACAAAGACATAATACTCTCGTGGAGTGAATAAAATAGTTCAAAGAAGCAAAAAGGCGTTAAGTTCGGTCTAGCCGAGTCTTACATACACTCCACCACGGACTGTATTCCACAGTATTATCGGTAGATTAGAGACTGTTGACATTACATAGAAATAAACTACCACATAATTGTGATTCTTCATTATTATAATATTAATAGTCCTCTGCTATATGTAAATATTAATATAATTATTAGTCAGAAATCTTCAAAAATGTGCCCTAAATATTATTAGGTAGAAACAATTTCCTTCAAGCCCGATTTTCCCCAAATGTCTGTACCATTTTGATAGGAAAAGTTGTAATATTGAAGATCCAATATGTTTCTGAGTGGAATGTACACACCTAATTTCATGGTTTTAGCTACGTTTTATTGGTACCAGTTTCACTACTTTTCCATTTTGACGCTAAAAGTACAAATTATAAAAAATTCGTACTTCTTATTTTCCACGTCTACGCATGCAGGCGAGTGCAAATACTGAATATCATGTTTGATTGTAGCAAAATTTAATTCCATTTAGATCCTGATGCTTCGAATATCGGAAGATCGCGTCACCGCATACAGGCGAGTGCAAATACTGAATATCATGTTTGATTGTAGCAAATTTAATTCCATTTAGATCCTGATGCTACGAATATCGGAAGATCTCTTTACTATACGCGTCCCCGCAGTCAGAGAAGAGTACACACCGAATTTCATTATTATAGCTGCAGCCGTTTGGTTGGTACCAATTTTATCCCCATTCTCCGGCTAAAAGTACAAATTTCGAAAAAAATCTTTTTTATTTCGCATCTTCACAGGCAGATGAAAGTACACACCGAATTTCATTATTTCAACTTCAGCGGTTTGGTATGTACCATTTTTATCCCTCTTTTCCAATTGTATCCCTTAAAAGTACGAATTAAAAAAAAACTCTATTTTACATATCTACGCAATTAGAGGGATGTACATTCCAAATTTCATGTTTCTAGCTGTTATGGTATCATTGGTACCAATTTTATCCTTTTTGTCCCATTTCACCCGCTAAAACGTGTATTTACGTTTTGGTGCTTTTACGCTACAAGAGAAATGCAAGCAACAAATTTCAAGTGCATAGAAAGCAGAAATTAGGAAAAAATATTTAAATATTCTAAATATTTGGGAGTAATTTCAGGCCTTGTTAGGGAAAAATGTTTCCCTCTAGGCCGATTTCGCCCACTTTCAATCCCAACCGATCTGCAACCATAGACACTCGTTCGGCCGCTATCGTGCTTTCAACAGACACACGGACATGGCATGATCGTCTTACCACGACCCAGAATATATATACTTTATGGAGTCTCTGATGAATATTTTAAGCTGTTACAAACGCAATGACAAATTGAGGAGGGTATAAAAATTAAACTAATTAACATATAAAGGTGAAATTTGCATATATATTTCTCTTGAGAATTTCTACCGAAGGATAATGAAACATTAAGAATTGAAAGCCATTTTTGTTCCACTTCCTAAAACCACAAAAATTGCTTATATTGCCCAAGTGCCCTCTTTCATTTGAAGCAATAAATTGTTGAATAAGTATATCCTTTAAAAATGTCAAGTCCTTTAAAACGCGAACTTGGCCATAACATGAAAAACTTAGTACATAGTTTTGCTACGTTTGATCCATACTTTCAGAATTGTATAGGCATTACCTAATATTTATATGCCAATAAAAAAATCATTTCATTCGCGAGATATCATCGTTTTAAAAAATATCTTAAGAAATAACACTACACTTAGAAAAAAAGTCTGCTGTTATAAACATGGATTGTTTTCTTAAAATATGAAAATAAGATAAAGAATGAATTTAAAAGCCATTCAGACTAATGCCGAAATTGAGTCTAGCTCGAACTTCATTTTCTAGTAAGTCGTGACAATATAGCTATAATGAAACAAGTAAGGAAAGGCTAAACTCGGGCGGGGCCGACTATATGATACACTCAACTTTCTATCCGAATACAATTCAACTCGGTAAAAAAGTGAAAACGGGAAGAATTTTTGTATGTTTCCTAATCATAGGCTAATATGACCTGATCCAATTTGTCAAATCGAAAAGAATATTTGTATCGGGGCTATATCCAAACATGGAATAAAGTGACTAACTTTCACAATAAGTTCTTCCAGTTCAAGTATAACGTGTTATGCTAACTTTGAAGAAATTCGGTGAAAATTCGTATAAATTGTATATATGCAAATCTGAACCGATCTGACTCATTTTCACCACCGGTGTTTCTAATTGAAATATAAGATATTTTGAAAGATTTGAAGAAGATCTGTTAAAATATGTGGTTTATAGAGTGGAAAAAGTGAAATCGGGAGTAAAATTTGTTTGGGAGCTATATAAAATCTGAACCGATCTGACCCATTTGGACCATGGCTGCTTATAGAACAAACATAAGATATTTCGCCTAATTTTAAGACAATCTGATACAATATGTGGTTTCTAGAACAGAAAAAGTAAAATCGGGAGCGAAACTTGTATGGGAGCTATATATAAATCTGAACCGATCTGACCCATTTTCACCACCGGTGTCTCTAATTGAAATATAAGACATTTTGAACGATTTGAAGAAGAAAGAAAAAAGTCAAATCGGGAGTGAAATTCGTATGGGGGCTATATCTAAAACTTCGTTGTGCAAAGTTTCATTTAGTTCTGTCTACTATTGCGACCTGTATCGTGATTACAAGAATAGATGGACAGACAGACAGACGGACATTGCTAAATCGATTCAAAAAGTAATTCTAAGTCGATCGGTATAATTAACAATGGGTCTATCTCCCTTAGATATGGGCGCTACTCACGTGAATTGCGTGAATCACCCGTGATCGTGAGCAAAATTTATTTTACTCACGTGAGCGTGCATGATCGTGAGGAACGAAAAAAATGTTCGTCACGTGATTTTTTCGTGAGTCGCACATATTTGTCAATTCATTTATTTCCATTATATTTTGTTTAAGACTATGAAAATTTTCATTCAAAGTAAAAGTCATACATATATATTAGAGTGGCTTCAAAATAAAAGTAGTGGATGTTCCCTACTAAAATGAAAGATTAGTTTGTTTTATGTGTTCCCCCAAAATATTTCGCTTTTATCATTGTCCGTTCGTGAGCTGTACGCGTTCAAAATAACCTCTATAAATCAGGGTTTTCTTGAATAAAATTCATAGTGAGAATTGTATTTAGAAAAAACCTGCTAGAAATTAAAATCTGGTCGGAGCCTTATCAAACCATATATAAAACTTGCATTTTAATCAAGAATAGAGGGTAGAATTTTAACATTTTTGTGCAATTTTTGTTGCATTTTTTATAAAAACCGCAATAACTTCCATATTTTTAGGTCGATTTCTGTTTTTGTTGGATCGTTGAAGAGGTATTGATGACCAATACCAATTTTTAGAACTTCCTAACCCATTAAGGACCAACAATTTTTTCTTACTGTTGGTTCTCAGTGGGTTAAACTTAAATATGGGTTATTTGCATCGTAAACACATTCTAGTCTTACAAAAAGCTAATTTTTGAAAATTAACATCTGAAATTTTGGTCTTTCAATGCATAACTTCGGAGGAAAACTTCACATAAGATGTTACAATAAAACCGTGCGACATGATTTCCCTCCTAAGAACGAGATTATATAGAAGTGAAACTAAAGGTCACTAATAGGAAAAGTCATACTCAGTTTTTTATTTCGTGGTCGTTTGTCTTTTTTACAGGACTTTTAATTTCCAAAGGATGTAAATGTTTCAATAATTTAGTTTCGTACTTTTGCGTGTCATACAATGGCGATATGGGTATCAAATGAAAGAAACGAAAATCTGCAAAAATACTCTTTTATTTTCATGCGTCTATCTATGTTAATTAGGCATTAACAACCATTTCAACTTTTCTCCTTTATAAAGTTTATGTAGATTATTCATGTTTTATTTTTAAAGGGAGATAATTTGAAATGGTTGAATTTCTTTCCAAAAATTAGCTTTATATAAGACTAGAATGTGTTTACGATGCAAATAACCCCATATTTCAGTTTTTACTTCACAGTTAACCCACTGAGTATTAACAGTAAGAAACAAATTGTGGCCCTTAATGGGTTAGCAAATTCTAAAAAACTACCTCTCCAACGAGCCCCTAAAAACATAAATCGAACTAAAAATGTGGTAGTTATTGCGGTTTTTATAAAAAATGCATCAAAAATTGCACTAAAATAGTATAAATCTGTCCTTTCTATTGGGTCATATTGCAAGTTTTTAATATGGTTTGATAAGGCTAGGGTCGGATTTTAATTTGCAGCGGTTTTTTTTCTCAATACCATTCTCATGGTGAATTTTATTCAAGAAAAACCTGATTTATTGAGGTTATTTTGAACGCGTCCAGCTCACGAATGGACAATGATAAAAGTGAAATATTTTGGGAGAACACATAAAACAAACCAATCTTTCATTTTAGTCGGGAACATCAACAACATTTTTTCCTTCCTCACAAAAGAAGCCACTCTAATATATGTATATACATATATTTATTTCTAGAACAAAGTGCTTCGTATAATTTTTCTATTATTTAAATAAGCATTCCCTGCGCGAACACTAGGCACTGCGTTTATATGGGAAACCCCTTAGTGTTAGTTCAATTAAAAAATCACATAATATCGTGGTATATGCTTTGTTTTCCACTTGGATGTTATGTCTGTATCCGATATTTAACTTATTTTGCGTTAAACTATATGATGTAGTATAATTTTAAAAATACGAATTTATGACAAACATCGCAAACGTAGACTGATTTAAATAATAAATTTTCGGAATTACGTGGTGATGCTCATTTCGAATTAGAATAGGAATATTATTTTCTTTGTTGAAATTGTTTCGTGATTTAGTGAATCACACGAATTACGCGTGATCGTCAGCAAAATTTATTTTACTCACGTGACCGTGCGTGAACGAGAGCAACGAAAAAATCTTCGTACGTAATTCATTTTTTTCTTCGTGAGCGTGCGTGAACTTGAGCCAATAATCACTTACGCGCCCATCTCTAATCTCCCTTCCTTTTGGGTGTTACAAACAAATGCACAAAGACATAATACTCTCGTGGAGTGCATAAAAACTAATTTTTAAAACTTTAAATTTGAACTACCGATTACATGGACTTTGAAAGTTAGATAACATTAATTTTTATTTTCATGTCCATGTTTGACATTTTCAAAATGGGATACTGACTATACGCTCAATCAAAATTGGGAAATATTAAAAACTTACTTCCAAAGTAGTAAGTCTTTAACGCAAACTGTAAGAAATTTAAGTGGAAAATCGGTGGCTATGTAAATAAGCCAAATTGCCGCATATGGTGTTCACACGTGACTATTAAGAAGCCAATGCTGTGCCAGACGTGGTAGTCATATGAATCATATTGTGTTCCATTATTTAATGACAAAATTCGAACTTTCCAATAAAACCAGAAATTTGAAAAAATAATCAATACTTCTTTCTTATAGCCGATTCTAATTTAAATTTTTAAATTTCACCCAAGTTTCTATGTTTCTATGTTTCTATGTTCTACGTTAATAATTGAATTGTTTAATAATGAACTGCAAAATTGTTCGTTCCTGGGTCAAGTCTTCTGTGAGCTAATCGCTCCTCAAAACACCTCTAAAAATCGTGTTTATCCAGAGTAATTTTTTATGTGTAGAACTTTTGTAAATTTTTTCTAAGTGATAGATCTATGAAAGCACTTTAAATATAGAATTGTGTCGTTGTATTAGGGTAACTTGATGTTATTTTTGTGAAAATAGTTGATGGTTATTCAGAACCAAAATTTTCAAACTCATTTTACATGTCACGTCAATGTCCTCCCGATTTTATTTAATTCGACTAATAAGTTATTCTAAGGTCAAAGTAAAAAATTATATTTAAAGTGCTTTCAAGAATCGGAAATCAACATAAAAAACTACATTGAAACTAAAAGTGAACCCTATAATGAGTTAAAATGAACTAAAATTTAGGAAAATTGAACTTCGTATAGCGCTAATGCAATATTTCCGTATATCAAGTTCAAACTTTTCCTTGAAAGAAGTACACGCTTTGAACTTGATTTTAGTTCAATTTCCCTGAAACAAATTAAATATTTAATCAAACTGAGGAAAATTCCTGTAATTTTTTCCTCAAACCAAGTAAATTTTTACTAAATGTAAGTTTTTTTCATTAAAGCAAGTAAGTTTTTAATTAAACTGAGGAAACTTTTACTTGATACAAAGAAAAAATTTAACTCAAATTACTTCTTAGATTATTATTCAAGAATTTTCTAAACAATTTCAAGTGTTTTTTAATTTGGAATCGTTTTAAAAAAATTATAATGAGTATAAAATATGAGATCTATTCAATTTCAAAACTCTTCTCTAAGGATCAACAAATAATTAAACATATATGTATGGATATATTTTAAGTTAATAGGTTTTTTTTTAGAAAGTTAGAATTATATTGCACATTCGACAGATGTGATTTAATAATATTATTAATAAAGCATTGAATCTTTATTAAATTCTCAGTTCCTTTTCCTCCAGCTTCGAAAACTAAATTTATATTTCAATGCAGCAATATTGTCATTTGTTTAATACAGTGTTGTTACTTTTGATTGAATGATAAGATTTTTTTAATTTAATAACACCTCAAATATATCCACAAATATTAATATAGCAGTTTGTCCGACTTTATTCAAAACAAGTAAAAAGGCGTTAAGTTCGTCGGGGGCGAATCTTATATACCCTGCACCACGGGTTACATTCCACAGAGGCTATCGATTTTCTTAGAAGTGCAGTAAAATTACAGGAAAATGTTACATTTTTTAAATGTAGCCAAACCAAAACAAGAAAAACATTGAAAAAAAAAAAATAATTTTATAAATAAATATAAAATTTTAATTATTTTAAACCACGCTTATAAGGCAAGGATACCAATAGGTGTATGCTATATATATTGAAATAATACTTCAAATCAGTTCAAAAGTATATATAAGGCAGCAATCTTCCCTCTGTTCACATTGTATCCCTTGAAAAACGAATTTGGAAAAACCTTTTTTATTTTTCGTGTCTACGCATGTATACACCGAATTTCATTATTCTAACTGCCACCATTTGGTTGCTGCAATTTTTATCCCCATTTCCCATTTTAAAGAAAAATCCCTTTATTTTATGTGTCCGCACAATCAGAGGAATGTATACACCGAATTTCATTATTCTAGGTGCATCAATTTGGTTGGTACCATTTTTATCCCCCTTTACCCCATAAAAGTACAAATTCGGAAAAATACTAAAGACACATTTACGGACAATTTGAACCTCTTAGATCATTTCGTTTGGCAGCTAGCGTGCTTTCAACAGACACGACTCTGAATATATATTCTTTATGAGGTCTCCAATGAGCATTTCATCCTTAGATGGAGGGTATAAAAATATCAAAAATTCTGAAATTTAATTATCTATTCTTCTATTCATATTCCATATCCAAAACTTTATTTTTAGATAAAAAAAATTGGTTTTTGTAAGCTGTTCATAATCATTATTGCTCCGGGTTGACTGAAGATATTGCCAATATCTTTCATAAAACAAAACAAGGATTCACTTTAGGTGCTGACAACCACAATTTGTTTCTACCATACAAACTGATCCGTGTTAATATATGTGTGAACAATATATAAATAATTAATATATAGGGGTTTTTTATTGGGTTATAGAACTTTAAGTTGGCATCACTTTTTTAACTGGCGGCCATTTTGTCAGCTGTCAAGTGATTAATATTTAGTTTGGTTTGCCATTTCATCATGAACAGGTTGACAAAAGACATCATGACATGTCGACATCGTCCATCAGAGCAATTAATTCGATTAACCATGGATCGTTTTCGCACTACGTTTACTCTATGTGATAATACGCATCCGCAGAGACGTCGAACAGTGCGCACCGATGAAACAATTGCCGCTGTAGAGCAAAGTGTTGAAGAGGACCCGAATGAATCCCATGCTCGAAAAAGGGGTTGAAAATTGGACCTGTAGAATTGGCTATATTCGAGCCAGCCGCGGCGACCACATGCCCGAAATCATATTTAAACATTAATGGCATAAAATTATCCTTCCAATAAAGCCAAATTGATGGACATTAAAACGATTTTCTTGTGTTTTATTTCAATTCGAAGTTCTATACCTCAATAAAAAACACCCTATATTACATAATCACATAGTACTCGTTATTAGGTTTATTTTTATATTATGAAAAAAGTCCAACTTTTAGGATAACTACTGCGTTCAATGACTTATACGATCGATCTTCAGATAACACAACCGGATATCACTGTATGCTTTTCGCTTCCTATCCGTTTCAAACATTCACATTTTTATTTTTATTTTTTCACTTGTTGTATTGAAATTACAAGGAAGCCCTTCACAAGGCAGCTAACAATCTGAAAACAGCTATGTTGCCAAATGATGGACTGACTTGAAATTTTATAATTTCCGGAAATTGTTCCGGAATGTCATCTATGTTATGTTCCTTTTATCCTTCAGATTTCCCAAAACACTGCAACTTAAGATTTTTTATATTTTTAGTTTTTTTTTTTCGAAATTCACGATAAATACTTTGAACCAATTCTAGTGGAAATACGAAATATAACTGAGGAAATGCAAAGACGTAACGGAGTCTTAAATAGTGAATGGATATTGAGTTTGAGATGCTGAGTTGAGTGTTCGTAATTAATGTTGTCGGCTGATAAGCGATTCGAGATTTATATATAGAGGTACTTTTAAATGTATACGTACGTACGTACACATGTACATACATACATGCATGCATGCATATAGAAGTTTCTTTTTTGCGGATTGATGACTGAGAGCCAGCCAGCCAAAAGGCCCGCAGCAGCATATAGTGTGTGCGGTGTTATTTCGCCGTCTTATCGTAAAACCACGCCTACACTTTATTACAGAAGAAATAGTGGCTATCTTTAGCTGGTATACCCGTACTCGTATTCGAATTCGAAATCGTATGCATGTATGAGTACACCAAATCTGCAGAAGTCATTTTTCTTATCCAATAATTATTTCTTGTGCATTATTTCGTAAATACATACATACGTACGTATGTATGTACATGTGTACATTATATTTGTATTTGCTATGTTTTTCATATATACAATAATATAATATTTTTAATAAATTGTGATTTGATAACTTTGGGACAGCACCAATGAAGAAATATGACATTAACATTAGTTTTAGTACAGTCTTGAATTGCCCGTGTCTGAAGGTTTAACGAAATGAGACGGATGATATTTATTTATGTTTACATTGTCAAGTCTAAATATTTAAATGTTAAAAATAATAATATTCGAAGGGTGTTACTCACCGAAATCGTGATCCTGTTAAGTACAGTGGATAGGCCAGCTAATTTTATGAAACATAAGTGAAACATATTTATGTTAAAATAAATTTTATATGAAAAATATTGGCACATTTGAAATATCAAAATACTTTCTTAATTCACTTCAAGAATCATAAAAGTTGGGCAATTTAAAATTTTAAATTAGAATCGACAATAAAAAAGTACTGATTATTTTTTTCAAATTTCCGGTCTTATTGGAAAGGTTGAACTTTGTCATTTAATAATAACATTCATATATTTAACAATATAATATCATATTTAACAATATCATTAATATGACTACCACGACTGGCTCGGCAGTATCTCATCCGATCAACCTAATTTTCCGTACAGCCCAAAATCCATTTAGTTTTTGTTGGTCATACATTTAACTCCACTAGCGGCATCCTTGGGTCAGTAAGAGCGGTGGGAACAAATTTTATAAAAAAAATAATTTTTGTATGGGAGCCCCCCTAACGAGTGGTGATAAGGGGTATGTGTGTTCGAAGAAGATGTTGGGGAGGGAACATGAATGGGGGTCGGTCTTACATTTAACTCCCCTGGGAATGACTCCGAGGCAGTTTTGGGGCTTTTTGTGTATTTTTACCCCATTTTCCCTAACCTTTGACCCCGATGAGAACCCTTGTACACTCACTCCACCACCCCCATTTTTGGTTCATTAATTGTTTTTCCAAACCTCACAAAATAGAGGCTTCCAGCATTTCCAAATCGAACTGCTAAAATTCCCATACAACACTATCCCACCTCTAATAGTCACGTGAACCCCATTTGCGGCAATTTTATTGACATAGATGAAAATGAGCTTCATGGAGGTCGATCTCTTCTCTTTTCCACGTAAATTTCTTACCGTTTTCGTTAAACACTCGCCACTTTGGAAGTAAGTTTTTAATATTTCCCAGTTTTGTTCGAACGTATAGCGTCCCATTTTGCAAATCTTAAACATAAACCTGAAAATAAAAATTAATGGTAGTCTACCTTTCAAAGTCAAAGTAATCGGTAGTTCAAAGTCAAACATCAAATCTGTGGTTTTCATGAATAACCTTTATCTCGAAATTTCTAAAGTATACTGCTACTTATGTTTTGAAAATAATATATTTTCCTAACTTTTTTCGCAGTTGGGGCATATGATATTAGATTTTAAGGACAATCTACTGAAATCGTAATGTCTAATCCAACTCCATTAGATCATTTACACGTAACAGCCAGTATTCCTATTTAATCACAGGCTCTAATTTCGCAAAGGCATTTCTTTATATGTATAGGATGGACCATTTAAAATTTTAAATTAGAATCATTTTTAATCCCAATTTTGTTGGAGCGTATAGCGTCCCAATTTGCAAATGTCAAACATAAACCTGAAAATAAAAATGAGTGTAATTCTACCTTTCAAAGTCAAAGTAATCGGTAGTTCAAATTTAAAATGTTACATGGAACAGTCACCCGTTGAATTTGCGAAGCATAAGCAATGCTAAGACTTTAAAATAAGAGCTGTTTGATTTATTTAAAATAATTTTGTAATTATAACAACCAGCATATACAAATAAATATATAACTTTTATATGTATTGTAATAGAAAAGTAACCTTATTTTGGCTCTCCATAACATTTTGATTTTTTGAGATCATTTTAGATAAGAAATCGGGATTTTTAACTTTTATTAAATTTGTAATTATTTATATAATTAACTTATATATAATTACCTATCTAATGGTCGAATGCCCAGTTTTTGCCGGGTAGTGAGCCCAGGCCTATTACTTTCGATCTATATGACGAGTACGCCCTGGCTACATATTGAATCTATACTATACATAGATATATAAATCTGATATCATTCATACCATTAAATTATAATATGTTCAAAGGAATTTTGGGATCCTTATCAAAGTCGAATAATGTCACAATCCATACTGGGCCTTTGAGTACAAATGCACAAAGCCATACAACCAAAGAGCGTAAATATACAAGAGGGGAAATCTCGCTATTTGTCTAGAGAGACCGAGCTATGCCACCGAACAGCAATAATATTTGCTTCTGCAAAGTACAATTGTTTATCGTTATTTTACTGTTTTTATAAGTTTTTGCTATGGAATTCAAATATATTTCAAAAATTTGGCAATCAATATATACATTTCATTTTCGTGTATATTTGTGTGCGTATCCATTATTTCTTCATTTTAATATATTGCTGTAAAAAGCTAACATGGCTTTAACAGAAACGTTCGCCGTTATTGCCCAACGGTGCGCCGGTAATAACGACAAAGAGCGAGATTTCCCATCTTGTATGTTTAGGAGGTATACTTGGAGGTAGAATGTAAACGTATAACAGCTCAACATGTTCAACAATAAAAAGTAATAAATAAATAAAAAATCATTTCGGTTTGTGAATCACATTTTATTAATAAAAAATACAAAAACTGAGAAAATGTGTGGTTTTCTAAATTTATCTTCGAAGTTTGACTCATAATATCTTGAAACATAATCGCTGAACTAAATGATTTGTTAGAAACAAAAAAATAATCTCGAAACCGAATACAACATCAAGTTTAGACATATATAATGATAAAGAGCGAATAATTTAAACAAGTAAAAATGCGTTAAGTTCTCGGTTCAATCTACAACCATTTGTCATTTACCATTCAGATAGGAAAAGTTGTAAAATTGAAGATCCAATATGTTTCAAAGTAAAGAGAGGCTAATTTCATGATTTTAGCTACAGCCGTTTTATTGGTACCATTCACTCCTTTTTCCATTTTGACCCTAAAAGTACGAATTTATAAATTCGTACCTCTTATTTTCCTCGTCTACGTCGACAGTCGAGTGCAAATACTGTATATCATCATTATTATCAGCCTGATTCTGAATACTCCCCGGGAGATTATTCCCGGGGAGATTATTTTTCTCGAGAATAAAATCCTCCTATTCTAAACAAACGGGGAGATTGGTAATAAGGGAGAAGGAATTTCGATTATTCGAAGACAGCTGTTTTGCATCAGCTGTTTTGTTTGGCTAACAATTTGCAAATATTTTTATGACTTTTCAAGAGTGTAAAGTGATTTAAATCAAAGAAAAACTATAAAAAACAATTTAAAAATGTTCTGTGTTGCGTTTGTAATGCTAGCTGAAGCAGAAAACGCTGAAGTGCAGCAGCAAAATAAGAATATGCAAAGGATAGAAAGGAGAAAGTTACGCGATGCCATCAACCCACTTGAGTTGCCTCAATCTTTGTAAGTACATACATGAATAAACCATTATTGAATTTTATTGATGAGAATCTTACTTTTCAAAGATTTGAAAAATATTACAGGGTAAACAAACCGGCATTCAAATATCTGTTGAGCGTGTTAACTACCAACATTCAACATAAACGTAAGTCGGTTGCAATTTCTCCCGTTGTAAAATTAAGTGCGGCTCTACGCTTCTTTGCGGAAGGCGGGTACCAAACAGGGATTGGAAAAGATTGCGACGTGTCCGTGGCCCAGTGTAGTCTTAGCAAAGTTCTCACGGAAGTTATAAACATATTTGATAAAATAAATGCTAGTTTTTTCATTTTTTTTTCATGAAAAATATAAAATACTTACATTTTTTGGCACAACTCTCTTTCAATTTTTTGGCGGAATTATTCCCAAAACTCATTATCACATTCTCCCTTTTATTGACATTCATAATACCTACTTTTTTCCCGGGGAGGAGTTTCCCATTTTCGAAATTCGTTTAGAATAAGGGAGAAGGGAAAAGGGAGAAAATTCCCGGGGAGTTTTTATTTAGAATAGGGGAACAGGGAATAGGGAATAAATTCCCAGGGAATTGTCATTCAGAATCGGGGTGTATAGCTCGTTTGTTATTATAGGTCGTTTGTTCGGTACCATTTTCATCCCCATTCGCTCCATTTCCGCCTAAAAGTAAAAATTTCGAAAAATCCTGTTTATTTCGCATCTTCACAGGCAGATAAATGTACACACCAAATCTCATTATTATAGCTGCAGCCATTTGGTTGGTACCATTTTTATCCCCATTTTCCGGCTAAAAGTACAAATTTCGAAAAAATCCTGTTTATTTCGCATCTTCACAGTCAGATGAGTACGTACCAAATTTCATGATTTCAATTTCAGCGGTTTGGTAGGTACAATTTTTATCCCTCTTTTCCAATTGTTATTATTTTTTATTTTTTTTTTTTCAGCATTTTGTGTATAAGACTTGGGTAATTCGAACAATTCAGCAAAAACTTGGTAATCACTGTTATTAGCATTTTCATTACCAGGTAATTACATATCATTACCCTCACGATTACTTACATCTAAAAAATAATGACTTACAATTAAGGACTTATATAAGTAGCAATGGTAATGCTACTTTTTATTTCCCGAAATAAAACCTTCATATACATCCTTCAAAATTATCCAAAAGTTACGGAGAGAACATTGCAATTATGAATTGAATCCATGGGCCCCAAAAATCGTAAAATTACAGATGTTTACTTATTTTTGTGATATTTGTAATAGTGGGCTTAAATAGTTATTTGGCTTAGCTTCTTTGTATGGCTGCGAGTATATGGAGCTAGGAGGATGGCTGCGAGCAGATCGGATTGGATTGGGGAAAATCCCTAACAAGGCCTGAAATTACTCCCTATTATTTAGAATATTTAATCAAATTTTTTTAATTTCAGCTTTGTATGCACTTGAAATTTGTTGCGTGCATTCCTTTTGTAGCGTAAAAGCACCAAAAATTAAAAGTAGAAATGGGACAAAAAGACATAAAATTGGTACCAATGATAACAGCTAGAAACATGAAATTTGGAAGATATGTAAAATAGAGGGATTGTTCAAAATTAGTACTTTTAAGGGATACAAACTGCTGCATCTATAATAATGAAATTCGGTGTGTACTCTTCTCTGACTGCGGTGACGCTTATAATAAAGAAATCTTCCGATATTCGTAGCATCAGGATCTAAATGGAATTAAATTTTGCTACAACCAAACATGATATTCAGTATTTGCACTTAACGCCTATTTACTTGTTATCCCTCTACTACCATTTAACCCCTTAATAGTTAGAATTTTTTAGTTTGAATTTGGGAAAAATACTTTTACATTGTGTATCTACTCTATTAGAGGAACGTACACACCGATTTCCGTGTTTCTAGCTTTCGTCGTTTGATTGGTACCATTTTTATCCCTTTCAGGATGTCCTACCTCCTTTCGTTTATATGCTAGCGTGCTTTCAACAGACAGAATTTTATGACAATCTAGGGTCTCAGGTCAATATTTCAAGATGTTACAAACGGAATGACAAACTTAGTATACTCCCATCCTGGAGGTGGAGGGTATCAAAAAGAGTTTTTATTGAATATTGCTTTTATTATTATTGGGGTATAGAACTTAAAGTTGGCATCACTTTTTTAACTGGCGGCCATTTTGTCAGCTGTCAAGTGATTAATATTTAGTTTGGTTTGCCATTTCATCATGAACAGGTTGACAAAAGAACAACGCTTGCAAATCGTGCAAATTTATTTCGAAAGTAATGGTTCAGTTCGCGAAGTTCACCGCAAGCATTTTATGGTCGACATAATCGTCCATCAGAGCAATTAATTCGGTTAACCATGGATCGTTTTCGCACTACGTTTACTCTATGTGATAATACGCATCCGCAGAGACGTCGAACAGTGCGCACCGAGGAAACAATTGCCGCTGTAGAGCAAAGTGTTGAAGAGGACCCGAATGAATCGATTCGCCACCGTGCACAGCCAACATACGGCCCCATATGCTCGAAAAAGTGGTTGAAAATTGCACCTGTAGAATTGGCTACATTCGAGCCAGCCGCGGCGGCCACATGCCCGAAATCATATTTAAACATTAATGGCATAAAATTATCCTTCCAATAAAGCCAAATTGATGGACATTAAAACGATTTTCTTGTGTTTTATTTCAATTCGAAGTTCTATACCTCAATAAAAAACACCCTTTATAATCTCTTATAATGTTTGATATCGGTTATATTTATAACTAAACTCGAATGGCTTTGAAATTCTCGAAAAACATTTAATCCTTATAACCCAGTGACACAAAAATGAGGTGCCTGCACAACACCGACCCAACTGCATACTATACAACATAGAATGGAACAAGTTCAAAGTTACTACAATAACAAACTCGGAACACATACCTGCACATGGCTACACGCATACACACAGCATAGATTGTTCTATGTTTATGTGGATATGTATGTTGTTGTTATGTGTTGTTAACAGGATTTTCAAGGATAAACTTCAATTTCAATTAACTGAAAAATGCCGTGTTTGTTTCACTTTTTTATGTAACCCATATACATATGTATACGTATATATACAAGCTTGTACATGCATGTATGGATGTAAATATGATTCGTTTACGAGCACTACTCTAAAAATTATAATAGAAGGTGAACTGAAAACAAGAAAATATAAACAAAAACAAAGTATTTGTGTCATTAGTGGGTCACGTGCAAATGTATTTGGGAACACACAGACACAAAACACGTACAAACGCACCCATACATACATACCGAAAAATCCATCGGAACCTATACAATAAAGTGTACTGGAAAGGCGTTTTTTAAATTTCAAATCAAATTCGCGCATATGGACGAAAACAAATTTGTTTGCCGAAATATACCAGAAATTGCATTTCAAACCACCACCGGTGGATGTCCCACAAAATAGAAAGTTTGTCATTTCCGTAATTATAAGTCATAACTCTATTTCGTCCAAAAAAGTTTTCAGTACACCCTAACATGCAAACATGTTTTGTGTATACACTGGCGAACATAAGTATTGTCACAGCACAGTAGTACACCGAATGAAGTAATATCATGCGATTTTTTGGTAAAATTCCAGCAAACACTCTCAGATAAACCAAATGTAAAGTCAATAAGACAAGTAGGAAAGTTTTAGTAGGTTAAACAGTGCTACCGTACCACTTCTTAATTACATGCGTCCACATGGGCAGAATGTCCCAAACTTTCTTATTTATAAAGCAACTTCCTTATTTATAACAAGTAAAATAATGAAGAAATAATTTTATAATAAATATAAAATTGTAATTATTTTAACCAACGTTTATAAGGTAAAACTACCAAACCTTATATAACGAAATAATACTTCAAGTCAATTAAAAAAATAAATATAAGGCAGCAATCTTCATAATTTTGAAATTCCATTATCTCTCCCGTACACAGTGCAAGATAGCCTATCTTCATGATTCTACCCATTTTTTGCCGTAAAAGTTAAAAATGTACTAATTTGGAAAAATCTTTATATTTTGCAAGTCTATGCGGTCAATGAATGTGTACACCGAATTCCATAATTCTAGCTGCGTCCATTTGGTTTATACCATTTTTATCCCCTTTTTCCTATGTTACCCCCTTAAAAGTACGACTTTCGAAAATCTCCTTATATTACGTATTGACGCAATTAGAGGGATGTTCACACATTCCAACAGTGGCCGTTTAGTTGGTACCATATTTATACCTCTGCTCCAATTGTATCCCTTGAAAGTACGAATTTGGAAAAACCTTTTTTATTTTTCGTGTCTACGCAGTCAGAGGAATGTAGTCATGACTCTAGCTGCGGCCATTTGGTTGGTACAATTTTTATACCATTTTTCCATTTTACCCCCCTAAAAGTACGAATTTCGAAAAATCTGTTTATTTTACGTTATACACCGAATTTCATTATTCTAGGTGCAGCCATTTGGTTGGTACCATTTTTATCCCTCTATTCCCATTTTACACCTTAAAAGTACGAATTTGGAAAAGAATACGTTTACATTACGTATCCACTCAATTACAGGAGTACACACTAGAGCGTACCAGGTTACAAGTAAAAAAAAAAAGTTCGCCATACACCTTCGAATATGAAGTATTATTGAAAGGTAGTTTCAAAAAATTTTTTTTTATTTTTTTATGCCGAACGTAGGGGTCGCGCTTTTACATTTTTCTATATAACATTTATAAACGGATTTTAAAGTGTGATACATCGATGTTTTTGTCCGATTTTTTTGTCTTTGAAGTCATTGAGCTCAAACATGATTCATGATTTTATGCGAGCTTTAATTTTCGATTATTAGAGTGGTACATTAGGGTAGTAGCAACTGAGAAATGATGGGTAAGTACCAGAAGGGGGTGCTTGAGCTCAATGACTTCAAAGACAAAAAAATCGGCCTCGTCGAGACAAAAACATCGATGTATCACACTTTAAAATCCGTTTATAAATACAAGTTATATAGAAAAATGTAAAAGCGCGACCCCTACGTTCGGCATAAAAAAATAAAAATTTTTTTTTTGAAACTACCTTTCAATAATACTTCATATTCGAAGGTGTACGGCGAACTTTTTTTTTGAGGTACGCCCTAGTACACACCGATTATCGGTTTTCTAGCTGCTGCCGTTCGATATGTACTATTTTTATTTCTTTTTGTCCCATTTCACACTCTACAAAAAAATCACTTTATGGTCCACGTTTTTGCTATTTTAACAGCTTTTGGCCTCCATTTTATTTTTTTAAATTGTGGTTTCCTAGCTATATTTTGCCGTTTATAAATGCAGAAGTTATATAGAAAAATGTAAAAGCGCGACCCCTACGTTCGGCATAAAAAAATAAAAAATTTTTTTTTGAAACTACCTTTCAATAATACTTCATATTCGAAGGTGTACGGCGAACTTTTTTTTTAGGTACGCCCTAGTGTACACCCATCTAATTGCGTAGACACGTCAAATAAAGATATTTTCGAAAATCGTACTTTTAAGGGGTAAAAATAAAATGATAAAAATACAAATACATTCCTTTAACAGCATAGAAAAGCCAAGTAAAAAGATTTATTTTATTTTATCATGAAGTTAGGTTATCTTGCACTGTCTACGTGAGAGATAATGGGTTTTCAAAATTTGTACTTTTGGAATTAAAATAGTATGGATATACAACCAACCAAATGGCTGAGACTGAAAATACAAAAAATACAAGCACTATCCCCCAATATTTAGGGTATATAAGCTTTTTGAAGATTGCTGCCTTACATTTACTTTTTGAACTGTCTTGAAGTATTAATTTGATAAAGTATAAACATGTCGGTAGCCTTGCCTTATAAGCGCGGTTTAAAATAATTAAATTTATATTTATTTATAAAATGATTTTTTCGACAGCCTCTGTGGAATTCAGTCCAGCAAAGTGATTTAAATAATAGGACTTTTTTTCTTTAAGACGCGATAACAAAAACCTTAATAAAGAGTTAGTTTTTTACTCAAAATAAAAAATTATTTTTTCACATTGTCGCCGACTACAATATATCGATTTTTCAAAAAAAAAATTTTGTGTTGACTTTTTTGGACTTAACCTCGAAAAGTATAAATTTGACATTTTTATACCCTACACCACAGGGTATAATGTCTTTGTGCATTTGTTTAACGATGTCCGTCTGTCTTCTTGTAATCACGATACAGATCGCAATTATTGTCCGATTCTAACGAAACTTGACACAAACGATTTTTGCATGCCGAATACGGATGCTATTAAATTTGAAGCAAATCGGTTCAGATTTAGATATAGCTCATATACTAATGTTACTCCCGTTTTGACTTTTTCTGCTCTAGAAGCCACATAATTGATAAAATTTTGCACAGCGCCTTATATCTAAGTTAGAAACATCTGTTGAAAATGGGTCAAATCGGTTCAGATTTGAATATAGACACCATGTTTGACATTTCCGTAAATTTAAACAGATTTTAATCAAATTTGGTACAACACCTCATATTATAACTAGAAACATGTGCGATAAAAATGTGTCAAATTGGTTCAGATTTAGATATAGATCCCATACAAATTTCACTCCCGATTTGAGGTTAACCGCGGTAGAAACGACATACCTTAACCGACTTTCTTCAAATTCGGCAGGACATCTTATATTTACAGTAGAAACATCTATGATAAAAGTGGATGAAATCGGTTCAGATTTATATATAGCTCCCATACAAATGTCGTTCACATTTTCACCGAATTGAAATGTAGTGGAGTAGAAAGTGTAGGGTGTCATATAGTCGGCCTCGACCGACTTTAGCCTTTTCCTACTTGTTTTTTTAATATGTTTTCATACACACATTGATATTGTTGTTGGCGACAATATTAAAACGTATTTTTTTATTTTCAGCGAATTTTAACTTTTTATTTGGGATTTTGTTATCGCAGCTTAGTTATCCAGTCTTAAAAAATGTCATACCAAAAGATTTCATATATTAAGAAAATGAATTCAAACTTTCGGAAGAGACGTGATACCAACACAGCTCTATTTTTGTGATGTTAACCGCAAACGTTTGTTATTCGCAACCCACTTTAATGTATGTTGGTATATAAAAAGGACACAGACACTATCTAAAGCATACACGCTTGTTTGCATGTACTATGTACGAGTATGTATGTTGTAGCATATACCGTGATATATGTATGTACTACATATTATTGCACTACTTTCGGACTAAGAAATAATACGAATGTATGTACATACTCACTCGTATATTCACTACTATTCCATATAATAAACATTGGGAATGCCTTATTTTAATAAATATGCCGTTCGATTCGTTTCAATCAGAGAACGCAATTTTATTATTGATTTTTATTATTTTTTTTAATTTTTAGAAGGTATTTTCACTTATTTATGTGCAGATTTTCTTTATTTTGGATATCTCTCTTTAAATTAACCACAATTTCCTGTGTCGTTTTAGCTGCTGCACACCACAAAACACAGTTCCTTTTTCGTTATGTTTCAGTGAAAATCAAAACAAAGTATCCTCGAATCCCCCCAAAACAATATTCTGCTGTTTTGTGTTCTGTTGTGTTACGTTATGGTGACGACGAGCACGACGACGAGGACGGCGCTGATGATGATGTTCCTGATGATGATGATGAGCGTGTACACGAGTATCAACGTACGGTTTGTTTTTGTTGTAGCCCATTATCCAAAGTATTTTACGATGTTGGACACACACGAGGTCGTTTGGCGTATTTACTGTGCGCATGCGTTTCCTTAAGTAGTCGTTGTCCTTTTTGCCTATAAATTCTACAAACAAACACACATACATACATATGTATGTAGCTAGATAGTTTAGTACGAGTAGTGTATGATTATGTTTGTTTGCCCCGTTGAGAGGAGGAGGAGGAGAGGTTGGGGTAGGTTGACGAGGTATTTAGGTTGCTGTGTCTTTAGTATATGAAATCGATAGAATATGGATACT
The DNA here is from genome assembly GCA_947397865.1 of Polietes domitor. Classification (NCBI taxonomy): domain Eukaryota; kingdom Metazoa; phylum Arthropoda; class Insecta; order Diptera; family Muscidae; genus Polietes; species Polietes domitor. The sequence continues at coordinate 100,961,662 of OX377620.1, forward strand.
ATCATCCACAAACCCATACCATATCGTCGCACCGTTACGTGTTCCACCGTTCAATCCTAATGATTGGTATGTACAAGTACATTAAACTGGTTCGCGGTTCATGCAATCGGAAAAGTGACCCATTTACCACCATAAACTACAATTTGGAATGTTTTATAAAGCCTCCTTTAATCGAACGGTTCTGTCCCTTTTAGGCAAACAAAAATTGTAAAAAGCGGTTTCCAAAATAAGGGCGGATCGATTTTGAAATCGAATAAAACAACCTGTGTGTGAGGTACAAAAGGTCTGGTAGATATAAGCATATCCTCAATCGTTCATGCAGATGGCATTCAGCATTTTTGTTTGTTAACATAGCCATTCTTCCGAAAAGGTAGGCATTTTTGCACAAACTAAAATTAAATTATATCATTTGATTTGGCTTCAATGACTGTATAATTAACAACTGATTTGGCAGACATTAACCCCGCCCTAGTTGGAGAGCGAACAGTAAGGATATAGGACTGTTTTTGTTTAAGCCGGGATAACAAGCTGTGATAACACAAGCGTTAATAAATACTTATTTTTTCACATTGTCGCCAACTAAAATATACTTTTATCGACTTAGCCTCTATAACCATACAATCCATACAATAGGACTTTCCAAATTCCATATGGATTTGATTTTTGGGTGATAACTAACGTGACCCACTCCAATGTATAAGTATGATGCATACTGATTTGATAGTCTGTGTCAAAGCACAGTGTTTAAGATCTGCATAATTTTTGATGTGTACACTTACATATATTATTAATAAATATTAATCATATGCACACGTCGTATACTATTATGAGCATTATTTCCAGAAAAAAGGCGAACAAATTACAATTTATAAAATGCTTAAAACTCTTAATAATTTGTTTAATATAAATTTCATGATTTCCGGTAAAAATATACTATTTCGAGACGTTGAATTATTGAGCTTTCGATAGGATTATATGCTCTAATTGATTGAAAATCTCAAACAAGTAACAAAATACTAAAGTCAGGCGGCCCGACTACACAACACTATCCACCATTATAAGGATTCGTTAACGATTCTAGAGCACCAATAACACAAATCTTGATGATCATTGAATGTATATAAATATAAGAGGATCAGGATGTACGTGAAGACAAATTCCAAAATAGAAAGGAAAATGCAGTCATCAGTCAAAAAATGAAATCAAACACATTGCATGAAGTATAGTGTTGTATGTATATATTACACTTTAGTGCGACAGAAATTATTTTGTGTACCCTATGCACAGTGACATGGCATTTGTTTATAACACCCAAAAGGAACCGAAATAGACCGTTTTTATACTTTTTCCATTTTCCGTTTTTTATATTTTTCCAAATTTGTACTTTTAAGGGGTAAAATGGGAATAGATGTATAAAAATGGTACCAAAAAACGGCTGCATCTATAATAATGAAATTCTGTGTATACATTCCTGTGATTGCGTAGACCCGTAAAAACGGATTTTTCGAAATTCGTACTTTTTGGAGTTAAATTGGAAAAAGGTACCAACCAAATGACCACAGCTAGAGTCATGAAATATGGAATATACATTTTTCTGACTGCGACGAAAAATAAAACGGGTTTTTTTCAAATTCGTACTTTCAAGGGATACAATGGGTACAGAGGGACAAAAATAGTATCAACTAAACGGCTAATGCTGGAATTATGAAATTCGGTGTGTACTTTCGTCTAAACACGAAAAATAAAGAGATTTTAGAAAGTCGTACTCTTAAGCGGGTAAAATAGGTAAAATTGGATAAAAATGTCGGACGACATTGGATATGAATAAAATCGGTTCAGATTTAAATATAGCTCCCATGCAAATTTCGCTCCCGATTTAACTTTTTTGCTCTAGAAGCCACATAATTTAACAGATTTTCTTCAAGATTGACACAACATACCGAATTAATTGTATAGGGGTAAAATGTGGAGGATAGTCGACACCGCCCGACTTTAACCTTAGGCGTAAGATGGTAATGTCTATATAACCCGGGGACAGTTTTGTGTTGGAATTTAATTTAAAATGCAAACAACTTAAAAATAGCTAAAATAACGATTGCAATTTCAAAGATGAATTTAATTCACAATGAATGCATTAAGCGCCATAAGATATATCGCTCTTTTTTATATAAACATTTTCATTTATTGCTTATGTTACAAAAATGTATATATTACGCCGCCTGATTTTCCTACTCAGTAAAGAAAAAATATTAAATATTTTATTCAAAAAATCTCAAGTGATTTTTACGTTTTATTATAACAAATTATGAATTATGTGCTTATATAAATGTATTTAGGTGACAAAACAACAATTATAACAAACGTCTTACAAAAGCACTAAATAAATGTTTGTTCTTATACATAGAAAAATAAGAAAACTGAATTGAAATGTTATACGTATTACAGATTTGAACCTTATTGTGTACTAAATAGGAAAAACTACACATTTAAAATACTTCTATTAAAAACAAAAAGTTACATACAGATAATAAATATATTTCAAATACACGACACAATGATAAGCCACATGGGTTTTTTTGGGAAAGTCATATTACAAACTGTAGACAAATGCGATTAGGACTTCCGTTTGTATTTCTTGGATTTTTCACAGACTGACCAAAATGATTTGGAAAATAGACTTGTACAAACAAAAGGACTGCGACAACATTGTAGTTGGCAATCGGCGCATACAGTTTTCTTTTATCATAATTTATGAATACGGCGTTCGAGGGTTGACATTGATCATTTCCGCATTACTGCAAAGAAAAGAAAAACAAATATACATTTTGCGTAAGTATATATGCACGTATATACATAGATAAGACATGCGGGTTAAGGGGAGAGTTAAGTAGTCGAACTAATCTTGAAACTAATAAATACAAGGCATAATTCACAGTACATGTATATGTACATATATACTATGTATGAAAAATCCCAAAAGTTAATACATTTATTATAAAAAGTAATTCGAATTGATAGCTGATTTGGAGTGAAATGTGAAATTTATAAATGGAACTATATCTGATATCATTTGCCGGTCCCTGGGTCACACAAGACCATATTCGTTTAAACCGTTTTTAATCTCGAGTTAGGTCCACCCAAAAACATTTTATAACTCAGGTAATTCGTATTTACTTGATACATATATACATTAGCTGCATCGAATAGATGTTTAGCCATCGTCGATGATAATTTCTTTATGTGAACTGATCAAATGCATGGCTTTAGATAGGAAATAGCATTTAAGATAAACAATCCCAAGATATCAAAATATATTTGTAATTAGAATTTTATTTGACAGAGATTGCAATCATGTAAGACCTTTGCAAGAAATACAGTAATATGAATATTGCCAGTTATTTTGAACTTCTTTGCCTTATATGTAGAATTAGAAGATTAATCCGAATTAAGAAGGCGAAATCCCCAGAAAAGGTACTACATATAAAGATTTGATTGTACCATATGGTGAAAAATAAGGCAACTTCTGCTAAATCCCGCCGAAAGACATAGATAATGTGATGCCGTTGTATTATGACTAAGTGGTAATTTAGAATTAAAAATGTCCATGCTAGTTAAAAACCGTACAAATTCTTCAGTTTGGATTAATTTATTCTATTGAGGAATATGACAAGGTTGGTTGGTGTGGGACTAAGGAATTTAAATTGATATTGGGCTATCATGTCACATACATTTATTTTAGTTAATGCCTTTCGTAGAGATCTACTCTTTCGCCATTATAGCAATCACCCATTTAAAAAAGTTAAGAAACATATTTACGGCAAAATGTCAAACCTTTTACTACATTTGATATGTATGATTAGCAATGCAATGCCTAGTACAAGGCATATACATCCGACGACAATGTAAGCAATACCCAAGAAGGGATTTTTTCCACCCAATAAAGATGTTGTTGACAAAATCATTTTCTTAGAACCATCAAATGCAGAAACAGGATACTCTGTAAACAAAACAATAACAACATGTCGGTATTTATCTAAAAAAGAGGTGAAAATACATACGGTAATCAATAGTTAATTTATACGGCCCTTTCTTCAATCCATTTTCAAAATTTGGTTTACTGTGATCAATGCGACGATATAATTTACGGAAACTGGGCAAAGCTGCGGTACGCATCCAAACAATTAAATCCTCATTCTAAAATGAATACATAAGCAATTATTAATTTCTCATTTCGTAACTATTCTAAAACTTAAGTTAGTCAAAAATATATTTGAGTTCGTAGTTAAAGGATTGCCAATGTAACTACGACAAAAACAAATATATCAGATTGCTACAACATACTTGAAATCCATTGTTATCGGGATTATTTGGATCCAATTCCCACAATTCTTTACTCCAGAATTTCGGTTTGGCATATTTGTTTTCAAGAGCACCTTGTAGACTACCTTGTGGATTGCGGAATTTCACTTGTTTATCCGATGGCCATGCAATGCCAGTATTCAACAACGGCACGGGAATACTGTTGTAATCCAATGATAACGTATCTATAATTAAAATCAATTACATGTTTAATATTTGTTGTGGCATAATTAGTTTAAATTTGTGTTACCATTGAATAGCGAATTTGCTATGGCACCACATGGTGCAATCGGCATCTGTGCACCAGTATCGGTGTCTACATAGGCAAATGGGACACAATCCGTGGATGGAGTTGTTGACAGACGTCCAAGAAGTTGATCATCATCTCGTGATTTGACATACCGCCTATGATTTTGATAGTAATTACTTAGGCCATAGTACATGTAAACGTTGCCCTAAAACATAAGAAATTATTTATTTATTAAATTGAGTTTCGTAATATAAAAAATTTTCAATCCAATAAATATAAACTTAAATAAATATACCCTTAAATAAAAATCCAGTGAGCGAAAAAACTTTACGTTCAGATTCAAAACATGTCTGAAAAATTGTAATGGTTTTTGAAAGAAAGTCGAGATTTTGGGTTATCTGAGAAATTTCACATTTAGATTCTTATTGTACTCAAGAACACCAACAAGAAAAATAGTATCACTTCTCATGAGTTTTGGACAGTCACAAAGTTGTATCTGCTGCGTCTAATCAAATGAACAAATGGGGTGAGAATACCGTTAGATTGTTAATATAGTTAGTTAGTGCACTCTATAAGTTTTTTTGGTAATTGTCATATTTCCTACTTAATAATTTCTAAATAAATTGATGTGTCCAACCTATTGAAGAGGACTATATCATTTGTTTTCTCGCAAACGACACAAATTCATAACTGACTTGGTCATTAAGATAGTGATTCCAGGCACTGACATGCCTCTCGCAATTCGAACTTGAAGTGAAATCAATAAATAAGTACATTTCAGTGATAACATAACAACATTATACTTAAAAAGGGCCAAAGACTGTATACAGCGGTTATGCAGAATCGCTTCAAATACATTTTTATGACTTATTAGCAATTTGTACGCTAAAGATGAAGAGTATTCTTCAGAATTGCTTAATTCATATCAATCATTAAACAAATATTAGATGTGTTTTACTTGTACAGGCGGATTGGATTTTCCCACTTAACAGTATTTTTAGTAATCTTATTTTATTTATTACAATTTATTTAATTGTAATAAACTATAAAAATCACTAGCTACTAAACCTATCAAGAGTACTAAATAATTACACAACAAACGATTAATTTTGTTAATTAATTAATTTAAAATTTGTATACACAATATTCTGTAAGCGGAACAATAAAACAATAAAAATATTCCATTAACTGGAAGGTTTTAATGGAATAGCATTTGGCTTTAAATTTCGCAATAGTCTCGTTATTAGTTAGCTCATATTTACTCAGATATGCAGTTTTCCTGACATCCTAACAAATACGGTTGAAACTATTTTTTTAATAAATCATATCGAAAGACATGAGAGTATGAGTGGCACCCTCTATGCCCTGCTGCGATATTAACTTACCTTATCAAAGCAATTATTTTTTAATAATTTTTTCCAGATAAAATCTCACGTAGATTACTTTCGTAATCAGTGCATAGACTTTAGCCATACTGGGAACTATAAACTACCATAAACTCACCACAAAATCTTTTTCCAAAGTAAACGAGATTTGGCACTGACATTTTGAACTGGAATTTTGGGAAATGTAATCGGAGCATGTTACGTTGTTCTGGTCAACCTTGGGACAATTCGTATAATCAATGATCAATTCACTAACTTCATCGGAGAAATACAACAACGCCACTCCAACTGGTATGAAGAGTATTCCAATTATAAAGAATGTGGGTAGTACAGTGCCTGCTGTTAAGACTGGCTGCCATGCAGGTAAACGCTGTTGTTTAAAAGCAGAATCTGCCAAAAAAGAAAAGCAAATAATTTAATAAATGATGAAAGAAAATTTATATTATGATCACAGGTGGCAGGAATTCACAAGTACACAAGAAGGCATATATCATTGTAAACAAAAATAGTAATTTTACTAGATAAACTGCCTATTGTTAGTCATTGCTAACTTTTGTCCCTTATTACTAATCACTCCACCTCTTCAGTTACACATAGTAGAAATTTCTTTAAAAATTACCTGAAGGTCGTTTGGACTTTTGCAGTCCTTGCGTTTCTACAGGCTGCGAAGCCATATTATTATTATTAACGAATATATATATTTTTTTTAATTTTTATAAATTTAATATTTAAGAAAAATACGTATTTGTTATTACAGCAAAACACAAGAAAAAATCAGCGAAGAAAAAAATTAATTGACAGTTAGTGATGACAAAAAAGTTATGAAGTCAAGTAATCGGTTATTGTAATCGCACTAAAACAAATATCAATATTATAGACTTTTCAGACTGAAATGATAATAAGATGAAATGACACAATAGACTTGTTACACTGCATGCGAAATCTAGCTGAAACGATTTTTAAATGCTAACTTTGTATGGGATCTGACATTTATAAATCGACCTTTTGTTATTTCAGCTAGATTTCGCATGCAGCGTGACAAGGCTATAAAATATATGTTTCGTCTTATTATAAGTTCGAATGTACACAAAATATGATTCTTTCCTGATTTTAGATTTTGTATATGAAGTTTGACAGGTGAAACCGAGCTTAACTAGATTTTTAGTGCCAAATTTGTATGGAATGTGACATTAGAAATCGACCTTATGTCAATTTCAGTTAGATTTCGCCTCCAATCCTGTTATTGAGAATACCAAAATATATTTTGGCATATGAATGCTGATTACATGGGAAATATTTCTGGCAAACGCTATTAAGATGTCTATATGAGAAAGTTGCAATTGCAGATATTTCCGCGACTCACAACCAATGTTGGATTCAGAAACGAACAACGTTATGATAGCGGTATAGGAAAAACTTGTATTTCGGTAACAAAAACGGTAGTTGAAAATGAATTATTTCGGTAACTATAGCAGTAGGCCTGTTCGATTGGGCTTACTAGATTAAAATTAAGATACTTTATAAGGTGGCAACATTTTTATACATTGGTTCTATATAAATAAATCAGAGATTAAAATCTAGCACCACCTTACTCGTTAACTAAGGGAGTATGCAAATATTAAGGCTGTTTTTCTTTAAGACTGGATAACTAAGCTGCGATAAGAAAAACCTAAATAAAAAGTTAAAATTTCACTCAAAATAAAAATTTATTTTTTAAATTATCGCCAACAGCAATATAAATGTGTGTATGAAAACAAATTTTGAAAAAAATATTTTATATTAAAAATATTGGACTTAGCCTGGATAATTATCCAGTGTAAGTCAAAATTATGGTTATCTAGGCTATGTCCAAAAAAGTTAACAAAAAATATTTTTTTAAATTTGTTTTGATACATATATTTATATTGTAGTTGGCGACAATGTGAAAAAATATTTTTTTAGTTTGAGCAAAAAATTACGTTTTTATTAACGTTTTTGTTATCGCAGCTTGTTATCCCGGCTTAAAGAAAAACAGCCTTATTAAGCTAGTGAGCCCAATCGAACAGGCCCAGTGTTTGAATTATCTCGGGATCGGTACAATCGAGTGCTGCCTTATTTAATTATTAAAAGAAATCCAATTGTGAATCATAACACAAAATTCTCTTTTTTATTAAAATTAATAACTATTTTTAACATTAACGTAAGCAGTGTCTGGCATTGTAAAAAGGAAAGGAGCTACATTATCGATCTACAAAAAATCAAATACTAAACAAAAAGTACGTCTAATAGCATTCATTTTGTATCGAACGTTCTAAAGCGAAATTGTATTCCTCCTCTCCATCCATTGACAGCTGCCTAGTCAGGAATGCCAAAATACCATCGACTTGTGTCTGTGTATTCTCAAACGCTGTCTTTGTACATAACTGCGGTGCGAGGACAAATGGCACATCTTGTACGTACGGAACAGGAGTCTGAACTACATTTTTTGTTGGCCCTGATCCTGCTGCCGGATGTTGTGGACCGTAAGGGTATCTAGGGTATGGCGTGTTGAATGACCCTGCTGGTGGCATGGGTGGATACATTGGTTGTTGTGATGGTGGTTGCACTGGTTGATCACCCTTTTTTTCTATAAATATGAAATCATCTGCGTTTTGTTGTTGCTCTGGGCCTTGAATAACTACTGGGTTGTCAGGGTTTTGCGCCTTCTTTGTAAAGAACGAAAACATTTTGTCAAAAAGCACTAAATCTATAATTTATTCAAACACGTATAAATTATTAATTATATTTGTATATCTTTAATTAAACGACGACACACAGATGCGTAATCAAGAAAACAACCAAACAAATGAAATAATAGAGCGCTTTGGAGTTGCCAACCGTATACATCACTTTATTTTATTGACTGGCCACTTTCTTATCGGCATGACCTAATCAAATTGTGTGACGCCTGTCAGAAAAATTTTGATTGTGTAAATTCGTTCAGGGGCAACCTAATTCCGCATGCGGATAGATACCATACGAATACATGCAATCAGGCCAAATAATTCTTCGTAAGGAAGTAATTTAAACACAAAAAATACATGCAATCACAATTGTTTGCGGCGGCAGTCCGCGCGGATTTCAATTGGACCCTTCTAGAGTACCCAAAATAACCTCTTTAAAGACGTCGAAATTTTTTGCCAAATAGTTATTTTTACCAACTACCAAATAGTTAGTAACGGAGATAAATACATAAATTTATTTATCAAAATTCTGAATATGATGAATTGTAGGATATAAAATTGGCATATTACATCAATAAACACACCAATGTGATTTATTCTACCAACGTGTAAAAGGACCGACAATATGGAAATAGAGATGTCATATATAAAAAATCAAATGGCGTTTATCATTTTATGAAATATTCCAAAAGCTTGTCAGAATGAATATCACATGAAGAATTGAAAATTGACATGTTCTGTTCTTTTAATTATTCTTTTTTCTAACAACTACGTACAATTTCATGGTTTGAAAAGCCCATATTTTTGTTGGGTATTTAAAGACGTCATTTAGTTAAATGACCGAAACGTATATTTTTCATCGATTTTACATATGGGAATCTCCCAAAAGAGGTCTACCTAAAAAATTAAATCAGACCACACTAATAGCTTTTAACTTCATTTTTTCCTTATTTCGACAACTTTTTTATTATGAAACTTGAAGTTAACTTGTTCTCTTTTATTTTTATTAAAAGTTGAAGTGTTATAACGAAAATTACAACTTTTTTACTACGCGTGGAAATATTTGTAGCGTCCGTATTTCTGCTGTACCTAATTAAAAATTCTCATATTTCATAAATTTACGAATAAAATATATTCTCTGAACTTTGTATATTTCTATGAGAACTTCAAAAGTACTTCTGTTTTTTGTAGCGTCCGTTTCAATGTAAAATTGTTAATAATTTTGTACTAATTCATACTAAATTTATGCGCTTTAGAATACTAATACAATACTCTTTCTTGTTTTGGCGTAGTATAAGACGTGCGAATGTCGCGTCCGGATCACTGGAAGTTGTTGTCAGTCATTTAAATCCAATTTAAATATAAATAACACCACACGAATTCGATAGAGGATCGCATGCGAAATCTAGTTCAAATGACATAAGTTCGATTTTCAAATGTCATATAAATCGATCTTATGTCATTTAAACTAGATTTCGCATGCAGTGTGACAAGGCTATAAATGCTGATTTATACTAGATTTACTCGTCGGTGTGAAAGGGCCTTAAAAACATTTTGACGATTTTGTTCATAGAAAAAACGATTTATTTAATGCAATTGGTTGACAGCACTTTTTACATCTAATGTCAAACAATTTCAATTATCAACGAATCCAAGTCGTCCTTCAATATATTTATTGTTAATGAATTATCCAGCAATTTGTTTATAGAATTGTTAATTGAAATCGTTTAAATAATGTCTAAGGTTGATGCTAATCCTAATGCTGAGTTAAGCATTATGGAGGTAAGTGGAAAAGAAGAGTATTCGAATGAAGTGAAAGCCTGGCCATTCCATTTGTAGTGGGAAATGTGTGTACAGCTTTGATCTTATAAAGTGTAATTGATAGATACCTACGTTGTTACCTCTTTTATTAGATCTATGTAATTGACAAAACTTTCTACAATTCAATAGCAAATACAGAATCTTATAAAACCTCCGCCGCCAACTGAAGATGAAAAATTAGGCGCTCGTACGACGGTGGTTAAGCATCCATACTATAAGAGACCTGGTCGTGGACATAATCATGACTTATGTGATGCCTGCGAAGAAGGTGGAGATCTGCTGTGCTGTGATCGCTGTCCCTCAAGCTTCCACTTGCAATGCCAGTAAGTAGTTCATAGTTGCTGGAATTTAAAGTGGGATATATGTATTTCCGATGTCACTGCGTGTATGTAATACATAACCTTATATTTTATTTTATCCAACTGTTTTACAGTGATCCACCACTAACAGAGGATGATATACCCAGCGGTCAATGGTTGTGTCACAATTGTCGTATGACATTGAAAACGGCTCCATCAACATCATCGAAATCTAGTTCCGTAGAGCGCACTTCCACAACATCTGCTGCTGCTGGGGTTAATTCAAGACCCAATACTCCTTCCGCTGGCGGTGATTTGGAGTCGATACCACTTAAAATTCGTCATTTACGTAAACGTAGCAGCAGTCGTGCTTCTTTTTGCAGCGATTTGAGTAGTACGGAGAAATATCTGTCTAAATTACCTGTTGGCATACAGAGAGCATTGGATCCCAATAAGAAGCCAACGCCATTAGACGAGCTAATTAAGGCTGCAAGCATTTTGAATCCAAAACAATTTGAGTTACCAAGAGAGTTGGAGATACATACACAATTTCCGGGCAACGATAAAAGTAAGTCGATTTACTTAATTTTTTTGCAGAGAACATTTTTCTTATAAGAATTATTTAATGAAGATGTGACTTTTTCCTTTTAGTCCTAAAATATTTTTTCGTCATGTGTTAAAATTTTTTTCTACAGGTGTTTTGGTCATAAATTCAATTTTGATTTATATTGAATCATTGGATAGAGAAGGCAGCAGAAAATGAATTAGCTATACATTTTTTTTCATCCTCAGGATAGTTTATTTCTATTGCTAGATAACAAATATATTCTATTTCTAAAATCGATACTGACTTTCTCAGAGTCATGGTTTGAAATAATCAGGCTTAAGTAAAAAGTAAAATTTACAAGAGATGTGCATAAAGATGCCAAGCATTTAAATTACAGCATGATTTAATGTATATTTTCTTCGTGTTATGTATTACTCGAAATGGGTCTTATATATGAATGATAAGTATTTTCCAAATAAAAAATTAAAATATTAACGATCTGTGATATTAATTTAAGTTTTATTTTTATTAATTTCATGTTTTGCGTGTACTCAATGTATTGGACGCCAAATTTATGTAATGTAAAATGCAATCTTTATTTAATACGAAGTCTACAGAAAAAGTCAGCAAATTCAAAATGGGTTACACTAATTAGAAAAACATATTTTTTAAAATATTGAATAAACCTCTTCTTAAATATACACACTTGATGACCTTTAAATGTATTGAACACTTGTCAACAGAATGTTTTGAAAAGAAGTACGGAAAGGCTAAAATCGGGCGGACTCGACTATATAATATCCTTTATTCTCAATCTCATTACAAGGTTTTATTACCAAACCTGGATTATCTGAGAAATGTCTGTGAATGTATAAAAATACGCCAAATTTGACCCAAAAAATACGAAATATATCGATTCTAGGGTAAAATCGGGTGTGACTTTTGTATGAGGAATATATCCATAAATCTGAACCGATTTTATTCAAATTAAACAGCGCCCATTCTCGACCAATAAAAATCGTTTGTGTGAAGTTCGTTGAGATTCAAAAAGTGATTCTAAATCCATCGTTTTCTTATAGATGTTACAAACAAATGCACTAATGGAGGATATAATGATATGTAGTCCATCAATTTGCAATGTTTTCTCAATGCAGAAAAATGTTTGCCAAAAATAACGATAAAAGACAAAATATGCAAAATTTCATTAGAATTCTCACAATCAGGATAAAATATTATTTTTATTTGCTAGCCTATTTTGCACGCCGGATGATGCAATTTATACATAACATAAAATTGTTTTCGTTGTCAAAGAAACATATATTCTGAATTTCAGTTAAATTGGTCCATACATTAAAATTTTCGATATACCTACTGGATTTAAACTACATATAATCGGGTACCAACCGGACCTATGGTGTGAATATGGCTTCTGTAGCTCTTATTGTTAAGATCTGAAAAACATACGAACGAACGTTTATATTAAGCAGATTATCCATAACTTTAATTGATAAAAAATAAATTTTATTTTCATAAATTGTTCACCATTTTAGTTGAACCCATCCGTAACAATGGAAATAATCATAAGAAGCCAAATTATCGTCGAAATTCAAAACCTTTTGAATTGGATTCCCAAGGTCTAGTTCCATTGCCAGCTAAAACATGTTTTTACTGTCATCGTTCTTGCAAGAGGGCACCATTGGTTGCTTGCGATTATTGTCCATTATTTTTCCATCAAGATTGTTTGGATCCACCTATGACTGCACTTCCAACCGGATTATGGATGTGTCCAAATCATGTAGAAAATTTCATAGTGAGTATAACAGTAATAATGGCATGGCTATATAAGAAATATTTTAATTTTTATTCTTCATCTTGCCGTTTTCTAAACAGGATAACAATTTATTATGCAGTATTTCAGCAACGGAGCGTGTGCGTTTATGGGATAGATTTTCACAGCCTTTTGATCACGAAGCTGTGAAAATGGATTTCTTCCGTCGCGTGCATATGAAAAATCCACCGTTTCGTATTAAGATTCCCGTAAAAACGAGAGAGACAATCGAAATACCTCCGATGGTTAAGTATCACTATGAAAATCCCCCTCCTCTGTTGCCATCACTCAGAGAAACTTTACGATATGACATCGTAAAGAGGCGTAAGTGTTTGCCCAGTGCCCCAGAGGTTATATCGAAGGAGAGTGTTGCCGAATCATTGGTCAAAGACTTGGAAGCGTTGAAATCAGCAAAAGCTAAATTTAGAGAGATACAAAAGGAGTTGGGTCGTGTAGAAGAATTGAGTAGCAGTAGCAGCAGCAGTAGTGAAGACGAAGACAATGATGCATCACCTGAAGACAAGAAAACAAGCGAATCTGAATCAAAATCAGAGCCTACAAAGGATGTTGTCGACGACGAGCTATCAGAAAAACACGGACAGAAAACTACGCAAAAGACTAAACGCACAAAACGAAACTCGATATGTCAAACGATGAAAGAGGCAGACATTAAAACAGAAATTGAAACCATCCCTGACGATAAAGATGAAATGTCCCAGCAACAGACGGACGAACAAATCAAACCTGAGCATAATCACAGCGCAGAAGACTCTGACGAAGAAACAAAATATGATCCACAAATCGACACTGAACTTCAATACTTAGATGTAGATCTCATAAAAAAATTGGCCTATCAACGTTTACAGCAATTGGTACAAGATCATCCAGAAATTGTAGTGCAATATCAAAATCGTACAGCCGCAAGGCGCATTAGAGAACTAACACAAAAACAATCACAACAGCAAACTGTACCATCAGAAATTCTGTCGCCCACTGACGTACGACGTTTATCTATTATGTTTACCGGAGAAACGTCGTCGATATTAGCGCAGCCCAATTCGGCCTGCGAAGATACACCACAATTACATCCTGCCTTAGCCACTGCGGCGGCTATCGTTGCAGCCGATGAGGAGGAACAAAAATATGCACCTCGTCAGTACACAGAGCAAGAGAAAGCGTACGAAATAGCCACCAGACTTGAGTTGAAATTGTTACGACGAAAAATACGTGCACGCGCAGTTCTTACTCCTCTTGGTGATATACTGGAAGACAATCGTTGGTTTAGTAATATTGAATTGCACTCATCCTTTTTTATGCGATATCGGAGCTTAAACATTGGCTATGGTGACTCAAACATGGGTGTCGATGTTAATCTATCTGTCATAGGCTATTGTCGACGCATTTCGCCAAAACATGCAACAATTTTCTATGATGATTTTACCAAAACATATGAATTAATAAATTACTCCGAATATGGCACAGAGGTCAATGGACAATTGTATTCCTGCGATTTTAGTGAACCAAACCCCACACCGGCTAAAAAGTTAAAAGCGGAGGATGTCGATTTACAAAGAAAAGTTCAGGCTATACTTGATAAGAGGAGAGGCGTACAACGCCATTACTTTGTAATTGATAACAATGCAAGGTTTGTTGTAATTTGACCAAGAGTTTCCTATTATTATTTGTTCATGTCTTTGCAGAATGGCACCACCACCAAAACCGGATTGCAAATGTTCTCCGTTCGATGAGACACCCATGATAAAAGGAGCTTGGGAAGGTACAGCCATTTTGCAGCATGGCTCTTTGTTGCGATTCGGCTGCTTAGCGTTTGTCTTCTCAATACCCAAAATTGATGCATGCAATGGTCAAGGTTGAGGAAGTCACCACATATAAATGATGTTTTAAAAACCATCCCGCATAAAGTACAACAAACAAAATTTCATATTTTGCCGTTTTCTAATATCATTTTCTTGATTTTATTATTTTTTAAGTAATTTTAAAATCGTTTTCTTCAGTTTTGTTGCCAAGCTTTTAGAATTGTTTTAGATTGTTTAATGTATATTTGCTCAAACATTTGTGCAGGAACATAATACAGTAACAGTAAATTGTATTTTATGTTCCTATGTATATATACTTACATGTGTCGATTGGTTATAAATATACATACACATGCACACATGTGTATGTACTAGCGCATAGAGTAAATGCGACGTTATATTCGGAAGTAAAGAAACATACTCAAAAAGGTTAAAATTAATTTTACAATTACTTTATTTAGAATAATGTTGTATTAAAATATCTCTAATGAAAATAAAACACAGTTTTTAGAAAGAACATAAATAGCGTTCACAAAATTACGGCAAAGCTTTAATACGATCCACGCAAGTTTTCGATATTAGCTTAATCACACAATCATGTGTGAAAATTATATGGGCTAAGAAGTGTGTGCGTTTGTATCAGATCATTTGGAAGATACAACAATGTCACTGCTATGTGTATGGTTTGAATTTCCCGATTTTTTTCATTCGCGAGAAATATTTAATTTGTTATTTGTTTATTCAATATGGCTTAAAATGTCCACATTTACAAAAAATGCGCTGCTTGTGCTTTATTTTGAGTATTGACAAACGAGCTACCTCGAAATTAAAATTGTAATTCTTCTTTATTCGCAACTACGTTATTCGGATAGTAGCGATCATAGAAATAAAATTTTTAATACATATTTTATAATAAATCTAGTGATTTTAATTCAGTCATTCAATATCTCAAAAACGAAGAAAAACGCAATTTTAAAATTTGGTACCCTTATAGACGACTATATGATACATTCTAGAAATTAAGGTGAAAATTAAATTACATATATATTTTTCTTCGATGGCATCATTCGAAAGAACATAAAAAATCTACAAGAAAAATGTTTTTCAAAATCTTTATATAACATAGTTTAAAATAGTCCACTAAGGAAGAGCACCTTAGAGTAAAAAATAAAAAAATAACAACTTTCACCCCTTCCTATCGCGAGTTGTCAATGAAATTGGTCAAATATTTGGTATATTGAATGCTAACTCACATAAAAATTCAGACGAAATAAACTACTTTTTGTTTTTGGCTGGACATTTATTTCTAATTTCAACATGTGAATTGTATGATAGTCAAAATGATTCTGATGAACTGCAGTGATGTGTTTCCGAAAAGTACCTTTTTTCATAGATTTTTTAAAATAAAAGACATTGTTTTCATCATTGAAAAATAAAACAAAATATCTTTTACGATATTTTAATATATATATAGGTCAACAAACTGTTCCTAAATTGACGTTTCTATGTTAAGTGAAATTCGGGTGTGATAGAAATTATATTTTCAAAATGAGAGTATTAAAGGGTCTTCGATAAAAATTAAAATTTTAGTTTAAAATTAAAGAAAAACATTCACAAAAATGTATATCGTTTTCATGTTAAGGAACCAAAGTACATCAGAGAATGTTATACATAACTCTTGACCAAATATATTCCACAATTGAGTGAAAAACTTGTGAAGTCTTGTGAACGGAACCATACGGATGTACTTTTATTTTCTGATTAATACACAACTAACTACTAATTGCAATACATTTTAATTTACACACTAAATAATTACGCTTGCCTATTATTGCACAGTACTATTAAATAAATGCAATTGCTGTGTGTACTTTTATTCCTGTTGTTGCTGCTTTGGTAATTCTGGATATGTCGTATTTGGATCTAAATTCAGGCGTTCCATCTTTGTTTTCCACCATTCATCGGGATGCTGACGTTTTATGTGCGCATACATATTGGACTTGGATCTTGACTCTTTATTACAATGTGGACATGTGTACAACTGAGCACCGGTGTGTGTTGCCATATGTTCGTCCAAATTGCGTTTCTCACGAAAAACTTTGTCACAAAAACTACATGGAAGGTTTTTTTCCATTTCATGCCAATATTTGACATGTTTCTTCCAACTGCGCTGAGTTTTAAAAATTTTCCCACAAACATTGCAAGGTCGTGGATGCTCCTCGTGTTGAAGACGATGTATACGTAGACTGTGATAATTTTTGAGCCATTTCTTGCATATAGAACATTGGACGGCTGGTTCGACGATACCTTGATGCAGTTGATAGTGTTTTTTAAATGAGTCTTTGCATTTGAATTTCTTACCACAAATGTCGCAAATATGGTAATATGTGTCCTTGTGAAAGGTATCAATATGGCGGCGTAATTGATAATCATTTGCTAATCTGCGACACACATGAAATTGATAAAATTATATTATTTATTAAAATTATTCTTCTTTTACTTAATGTCCATATTTTAAATCGTTCATGGATTTTTAT
This sequence comes from Polietes domitor, assembly GCA_947397865.1. Classification (NCBI taxonomy): domain Eukaryota; kingdom Metazoa; phylum Arthropoda; class Insecta; order Diptera; family Muscidae; genus Polietes; species Polietes domitor. The sequence goes on from OX377620.1 coordinate 100,979,207, forward strand.
GAATTTAGCCGTTTAATTTCACTTATAATAACTTACAGATTGGCAATACAGAAAAGTTACATAAACAAGTTCTCGGGTTATGCTCAACCACTAACTTTTTGTTATTCCGGGCGACAAAATCAAAAAGAAAACATGATTGAATTGTGAGACTGATTATTTTTTTATCTTTTCTGCTCATCTAACACGAAATGTCGATGACTTAAATTTCTCCGTTTGTCTATTTAGAGGAGGCCAAAGACACTTATTCTTTGTAACACGGAGTACCTACATGGACACAATTGGCAGTTTGTAGTATTCTATTTTGTTTTTGTGTCGTCATTTATTCTGGTTTAAGACCAAAATTGTGCCGGCAGAATCCAAAAATAGCAAAGAGCGAACTTGCAGCTATAAGTTGATGACTGCACAGTTTCGACGGGGGCTACCTCATATTGAAAGCGCCAGCGATTTTATATACACATTAAGATTATACACTTACCTTTCATTACATATCTGGCATTCAACATCACTGCCCTGGCTATGGGAACTTAAATGATTCTTGTATATTGTGAAGCTGCGGAATTGTTTAAAGCAGTGCTCGCACTCGTAATTTTCTAGCAAATCGACATTATCTGGATGCTGATTGCTAATATGCGACGTCAAATCTTTTGAATTGGACAACATTTCATTGCACATTTTACATCTAGAATTAGAAAGAAACGGACATGTGATGAAAATGTGCATCTAAAAGAAATAACAAAACCACTTTTTACTTGAACTCATCTGGATTTTTATGCCACAGTAGGTGATCAGCTAGCGGTCGTTGTTTATTATATATGGTATCGCAACATTTGATGTAAGGAGTGCGGGTGTGGGCCAGCAAAAAATGTTCCCTTAGTTCTTTCCATGTATTCACTTGAACTTGACAAATGTCACATTTCAATTCCATGGATGTTGCTATGATCTCTTGGGCTGATATATACTTTTTTGGCTCCCCTTTCTTTTTAGGTTCATTTGGCTTAGGTGTACTCTTCGTGTCTTTTCGTTTAGGTGTTATTTTCTTCCTAATTTTAAGTTTTATTAAAGGGGCATCATCTAAAATGAACAATAAAATAACTACATGTAAATCTACATAAAATCAGATAATGTCAAATTTAAAAACCTTGTAAAACCATATGAAACGATCCATATTTTTGTGATTTTAGTATACTTTCTTATGTGGCATTTAGCAGAGCACGGTTGTAATACCGCTTTTGTTATTTTTTTTTTCTTTTCTCAATAATAAGGTTAGACTTTCTGTTTATTAATGGATATATCATTCAAGTGACCTTATTGACTTTGTCGACTTTGTAGGGAATATGGAATAATGGGAATTTTTCCATAGAATGTCATGATTTAAAACCGATGGTGTGTAAAATACATCTTAGCTTCAAATTGATGAAATACTTATTTATCTCAATTTAAATTTTCATTTATTTCAAAAACTTTAATATATAAAAATTATAACAATATATACATAAAATTAGCTAATTACAATATACATATATAAAAATCAATACTAATATAAATAAAAATAGTTAGAAATCTAGCTTAATACTGATTGCAAATTACTAATGAAGTTATGCGAGAATCCATCAGAAATTAGTATTGATGTTTCGTCGGCGAAAATGGATGTAATGCATTTTGTATTGATTGAACATTTGACATTTTTTTAATAAGGCCGATAATGCTAAACGGAGTCAAAAGCAAACTTAATGTCTGCTAAAATCATCCATGTTGATTGTGTTTGTATTAAAAATATTTTTTTGATTTCTTTCCTAATATTTTGGAAATGTTCCAAAGTGATGAGTGAGTGAGTGGTGATGATTTGCCCCGTGTAGGCAACATAAAAAATACTTCATGATTGACTTATGAATTATTAAATATCTTTTTGTATAAGTTTTTTTTCAAACGTGTCAATACGTAACCGGCGTAAAATATCAAAATCTTGTTCATGTGCATCACCTTTCCATGTTAGTAGCATGTTGAAACTTTGCAAAAGAACTACGAAGAGACATCTTAACCATAATGCGAAATAAGTTTAAAAGATTGTACTTTGTGTGTTTCCATATGTCAATTGGTTGTAGATCAATTGGTACTGCTAATAATGACCGAAAATTTTTTCAGTATGGGGACAACAATTTTCATACAAACTTAAAAAAAATATAGTACAGTACTTATATATAAATTTGTATTGCCCCGTAGTTGAATTAAGTTGTTCATTTATATACAACATTTTCTGTTTGTAAGGTCGTCATTTATAATGTCATACGAATGTAGAGTGGCTACGATGCCATTGCGCATTTAGACCGAATCTAACTCCAAGCTTTCATTTTCATGTTTCGGCTTTTATTTGCTCTGTATCTTCTTTGCCGTTCTCTATCTTTCCTCCGTTTTTCATCCAAGGCGTCATTGTCCATGATTGTTTTCATGATAGACCTTCTTCTCCTACCTCTTTCTCTCTCTTTTTCTTGATATTTTTTTAATCTCTCGGGATCTTCTCTTATTTTACGTCTATATTTCTGCGTTCTGTTAGTGAATTCCAGATCTTAAACAAAACAAAGTCAGATACATTTTTTTAATCAATTTGACGAACAAATACTAACGGGAGTGACAAAAACTTTTTATATGCTTTTTTGTTGGTTAATGACAATACGTAAACAAATCTTATAAAATAATATAATCATAAATCGTGTTTAGGACAGTATCGTGTTTAGACAGTGATCATACGACTGAGAAGTCCCATTAAAACATCGTGATGAAGAGTCGATGGTCTACATAGTCAACGATTCGCGATGGGTTCAAGTTGATTGTGAAGGTTGCTCCAAACTTCGTATACAATTTGAATAAATATAAAGTTATAATGTTTGAAACCCCCCTACTTATTCTCCATACAAATTTTAGTAGTTTCTTTAAAAAAAATTCGAAAGTGTATTTAACATATACGACGTTTGTCTAAGCATGTTCCATAGAGAAAAAACAAAGTCATACCTTCATCATCCTTTGCAAAAACATCTTCTTTACTGAGTTCGGTGGCATCCAATACATCTATATCCGGTGCAATCACTTCATGCTCTTCCTTTTCATCGTCCAATTCACTCTTAACTATGTCTATGGGACATTCGAACATCGCTTGTTCCATTTCCTTGATATCGGTGTTAATCTTATAGCCATCGACCTCACTGTTAACATCCATGTTATCGCTGAAATGGCACTCCTCTTTAACTTGAATCTCATTTCGAAGGGTAAATTGCTTTTCTGCAACATTTTGACGAAACCTATGAAATTCGTTCAAGTGGTTGTGACAATTATGGCATATCATAGTAGAGACAGCATCATCTTGTCTGACCTTGTAACAGAAAAAAATAATAAGATAACAAATACACATTGTAAAGTCAGGAAGAAATTCCAGACATAGTGTCCCAACACGAATGGAAGATGCCAACAGATCTCTAATCCAGAAATTAACATGGTTTTTGAAAATAATGCCGGGCACTTTCTTTCATTTCGCATCGGATCGATTTGGACTGGAAGCGAGAAAATAGTTGCACTGTGTTGCAACCACAACAACCAACCTCTATGTCAAGGTACAATTCAATTAGTTTCACCATTTCTAGGCCCTCAATCGCAAAATTGAAATTATGGTACAATTGTATAGCAGATTCACTAGGCAAAACATCTTTCAGACATAAACGACAAACCATTTTCATCGCTATTTAACTTATTTTTTAATTTTCACAGATTTGTCTCCCTTTTGTGTTTTATAAACCTTCACAGGGCTACCAAAACTCAAAGCGCGTCGTGTCGACGACGACGTACAGCAAAACAAAAAATCCAATGTACAATCAAAATGAATGTATGTATAATAAATTCCTTTCAAAATTTTAATGTTATCTGAAAGCAATAGATGTCGCAACTTTTTCAAAGAAACAAAGACCTAAAGCCATAAAATTTGTATATATACAAATTTTCCAACTGTGCCGAACGCTATTTGGGCATTATTTGATGATTCCGTCCTCTTGGGACATATTTTTTCACTGTCACTCGAAGTACCTCTTTAGAACATACGTCACCCTCAGGTGGGTTATGTGGACAATTGAACTGCCAGTCAATGTCCTTTGTAGACAATTCATCTTGTATTCGAGCAAAATCAAAAACTTTGTCGAACCGCTTCACCTTCCCTTCGACTCTGCTCTGTGTAAACTTTTCAAATGAAAAAATATGTCACTCAGTTCTGATGAATGACAGATTATTATCCACAGAATCAAAATTCATCTACCGTTGAACGACCCACTCCAATTTTCATTTTTTCGGATCTTCAATCAAATTGTGATTGTGACTGGGCCAAAATTGTGTATGAAAGTGGTCGCACATTTGAAATCAGCCTACCACTTGATAATGAACCCATAAACTATGTTACCACAGAGGCTCAACGAATTAAGTAAACGTTGGAATTTGGGATGCATCTCTCAAAACTTTCTCAATACGATCGTATTCCCCAAGAAAATTAAATTAGGTCCTGTTTCTGTAACTTATTTTAGTTCGTCTGAGCCGATCGACAAAAAAAAAATCACTCACATTATATGAATTCTATAAAATGTAGATAACTAACTACGAGTTCATTGCGTGCTTTTCTATAGACAACGAGTTATAGAATCCTGTGGCTTATAGAGTTCTCATAATAATAGAGTGATTTTGGATCGTTCGCCTCAGACAAACGAATAAAATTACAGAAACAGGCCCTTGATATAAAAAGGGGGGAATCTCGATTTTTTCGAAATATGTTTCTCTATTATCAAATTTGAAGTATATTTTGTATTAAAAATACATTCAAATCCATATTTATGAATGAAACGAAAAATCGAGATATTCTCTATATTAATACATATGTAGATATATACATGGCTTTTGGTTATATTTACTACCGCCAGACCGTATGACGACGGCGAAACACTTTTCTTGTGATATATTTGGAAAAAATTGTTTCGGTATCCTTCTAATCAGCAGATTTATGGACCGTAACAGAATATATTCATATAAATTTACAGATGACTTTTTCACTTTGTGTCGTTTAAAGTTATACAACGTAATCGACTTTGTAACCATAACTAATTTCATTTAAGTTTTTCGCTTTTGTTTTATGCAAAACTCAGCAGAAAGACTAACGAATCTGTCGATCAATCCCACGTCACACGGTTCTTTGTAGCGGATTGACTCAAAGACGAAAGTCTTCGACCAAGGGGTGCCACCTCAGCAATATATGTTAGCTGTTACAACAACAACGAATCTGTCGATAGTGAAGACTTCACGTCTCAAGATAATTATTTCACAATTTCTGATTTTTGATTTATTTGATAATTTTATACATTTATAAGTATTATTGCATGTAACTTTTAAATAAAATATGTTGTGAGAGTGACTGAGTCTGTTGTACCATTTCCGGGTTTTTGGTATTTGGGTCTAATTTTAAACGATCTACCTTCGATTTCCACCATTCTTCGGGATGTTGACGTTTTATGTGAACGTACATATTGGACTTGGAGCGTGACTCTTTATTACAATGTGGACATGTGTACAATTGGACTCCCGTATGTATTGCCATATGCTCGTCCAAATTGCGCTTTTCACGAAATACTTTATCACAAAAACTGCATTGAAGATTTGTTCCCATTTCATGTAAATATTTCACATGTTTTTTCAAACTGCGACGCGTCTTAAATATTTTCCCACAAATATTGCATGGAAGCGGCTGCTCCTCGTGTTGAAAGCGATGTATACGTAAGCTGTGGTGATTTTTAAGCCATGTTTTGCATATCGAGCATTGTACGGGTGGTTCCACGAGGCCTTGATGTTGTTGATAATGCCTTTTAAAGGATTCCTTACATTTGAAATTCTTCCCACAAACATCGCATACATTTATTGGTGCAACCTTATGCAGAGAAGAGATATGGCGACGTAATTGGTGTTCACTTTCAAACCTGCGATAGATGAAAATTGAAGGGGAGTTATAGTTAAAGTTTAAACTTTTTTCAAAAATGTTTATAATCATGGAATTCACATGTTGTTGGTATGTCACATCCTCCTTACGAAGTTTTAACTTTCCAATACAAAGCTTGAAGTTGAAGAAGGATTTATTTTCTACGAGGAATTTAACAGTGCGAGGTCCAACCTAAACCCCCTGCGGACCATTTTGATTACCTAAATCTGTATGCAGGTAACTGTCAGATTTAATTATTAATTAATTATTATGAAAAAAGTTTTAACAGAATATGTTGTCAATTTTTCATTGTAAGAAATGATACCGAGTTCTTTGGCATAAAATAAGTCATATATCCGGTATTAATGTTCGCTAACTGTATTTCACAAGTCAATGATTTAAGCTCTTGGTTTGCCGAAATTTGCATTATGGGTGTAGAATTGAATTAGTGTTTGCAGCTATTATATCTTGTATAAACTTTACCCATTTTTGTTCCCACTTTTACTTTGATTATCTCATTTTTCGCCAAAAGCAAAACCTTAACCGTTTCTGGTTGTAGCCTAATTATAACCCATTTTTCTCTGTGCTCCCCATTTGTAAGCTAATCTATTTTCAGAACAACAAAAAGTATTATTTGTTTTTTCATTTTACTTTTTAATTATTAATTGAAGATTTGGTTTAATCTATAATAGTGCCACTGCGAAGGAATAGTTAAAGTTTGCTCTTTACCCAGTTTTGTAGTATATACAATATTAATTATTTAAGTATTTTCGGTGATTCAGAAAATGGATACGACTTTAAGTTTTGCAAGAAATCGATTGGAAGAAATTACATTGCGGTTACAAAATAGTGGATTGTATTAAAAAAGAGTTTTTTTTTAAATATGTATGTAAATACATACTATAAAATTCTGATTTATTTAATTAAATATATGCGGTTACTATATTGTTTTATATACATACATATGTATTATTGCATGTAACTTTTAAGTAAATGATCTTGTTGCAAAGGAGGCTCCTGTGACATTTCCGGATTTTTAGTATTTGGGTCTAATTTTAAGCGATCCACTTTAGTTTTCCACCACTCGTCGGGATGTTGACGTTTTACGTGGACATACATATTGGACTTGGAGCGTGACTCTTTATTACAATGTGGACATGTGTACAACTGGGCACCGGTGTGTATAGCCATATGTTCATCCAAATTGCGTTTTTCACGAAAAACTTTTTCGCAAAAATTACACCGAAGATTTTTTTCCAATTCATGCCAATATTTAATGTGTTTTCTCAAACTGCGGCGCGTTTTGAAAACTTCGCCACAAATATTACAAGGACTTGGGTGTTCCTCGTGCTGAAAACGATGCATTCGTAAACTATTTTGATTTTTCAGCCACCTCTTGCAAATGGAACACTGTACAGCTGGATCTGTGATTCCCTGATGCATTTGACAATGTTTTTTAAAGGATTCCTTACATTTGAAATTTCTACCGCAAATATCACAGACGTGATTCGTTGCATCCTTGTGCAGAGAAGCGATATGCCGTCGTAATTGGTGTTCAGTTTCATATCTACGGTAGGTGAAAATTTAAAATTCAGACAATTAAATGAAAAGAGCAATAGATGTAAGATTAGATTAAAACCTAGTTTAAGCACTACAAGTAATAACACTGTTTAAAAAAAAAACATTTGATCTGCGTATACAACTGAAATACTGACAATAGTGTTTAATTGTTTTTGGCATGTGTAACGGACGTTATATAATAGTTTATTATACGATCTCCTGATGCACCATGTAACGGACGTTGTACTTCTATATTTGAAGTTTCAGATTTCAACTTAAGCCTTATTAGAAATATGTAATCCTTCAGTGTTGTCATATATGTACAATCTCTTTTTTCTTATAAAATAATTCAAAAATTCGCTTGTTATAAAAATATGCATTCCTTATTAAGATTTTATTCGTGTGCAGACCAGTATGATCTTCAATTGATCCAATTTCATATATATTTAATAAGTCTTCGGTTTATTCAAATCTTAAAACTAACAAATTGAATGAATTGATCGTTTTCTCAGTCATAATCGTATGTGTAACATTTGAAATTTTATAGGCGTTTATCATTAATACCCAGATATTAACATTTAAAGACTCAACTTTAATTACGTATAAAAATTCGTATATTTAACATTTTAAAAATACATACATATTTCCACTAAACTAAGAGTAAAATAAAACATTAATTTGTATATTTAGAAAACAAAAATTTTGTTTTTGTGTTTTGTAATAATATCCGTTTAGATAGCATTTGTAGCGGTGACTGTCAGTTCCTGAGGCACTGACTGCTCTTTGTTTTCTGTTTTTGGCTTAACATTATAGCGTTCTTGTTTTGATTTCCACCATTCTTCGGGATGTTGACGTTTTACGTGAACGTACATATTCGATTTCGAACGTGACTCTTTGCCACAGTGGGGACAGGCATATAGCAGAGTTTCCGTGTGTGTTGCCATATGTTCATCAAGATTTCGTTTCTCTCGGAATATTTTGTCGCAATAACTACATTTAAGATTTCGTTCCAGTCGATGCCAATATCCTTTGTGACGGCTCAAGTTCTTTTTCGTATTGAACATTTTCCCGCAAATATCGCAAGGAAATTGAGTATCCTCATGTATGGTTAAATGGACCTTTAAACTGTATTGGTTTTTAAGCCAAGCTCCACAAACCGAACACTGAGCGGCCGGCTCAACAATGCCCTGATGTTCGTCGTAGTGTTTTTGAAAGGCGGTTTTCGATTTGAATTTCTTGCCGCATATATCACAAATGTGATGATATACATTATTGTGGACGGATTCGATGTGACTACGCAAACGGTATATAGTTGCACATCTAGGTGAAATTTAATTGTAGAAAGACAAAGTTTAATGAAAATATTTTAAAGTGTTACAGATGCACGTTATAGAACAAATTGTTTATATATATTGGAATCTGAAGGATTCCAACAGGAATATATCTAAAAGCCAAGTTAAATCATGCGAAAGCGTCAATAAATTCTATACTGAATGTGTATTGGTGACCATAAGGTAATTGGAACTGAATGTTGATTTCCAGAAGACGGCCTGACTTTTCTAATACACACCTACATCTAAAAATGTGTGTATTTTCCACGATCAAAAGTAGCATATTTTTGTAATAAAATAAAACAGGGTTTAGTTTAATTATATTAAAAGGGTTTAAAGCAGTTTCGTTTATTTATTTAAAAAATTGTCATACATCTTCAATACATCTTGTGATTGTTGGCGATATCTTTCTATTTCAGGATGTTCTGTGCTTGGATCTAAGTTCAGACGTTCCACTTTCGATTGCCACCATTCATGCGGATGCACCCGTTTAACGTGTACGTACATATTCGATTTCGAACGCGACTCTTTGCCACAGTGAGGACATGCATACAGCTGGGCACCGGTATGTATAGCCATATGTTCGTCCAAATTGCGCTTCTGACGAAAGACTTTATCGCAATACGTGCACTTTAGATTACGTTCCAATTCATGCCAATATTTCATATGTCTACGTAATGTATGACGTGTTTTGAAAAGTTTTCCACAAACATTACACGGATTGGGATGTTCCTCATGGACGAAACGATGTATTCGAAGACTGTGATGATTTTTGAGCCACGATTTGCATATCGAACACTGTACAGCTGGTTCAACGATACCTTGATGTAGTTGATAGTGTCTTTTAAATGAGTCTTTACATTTGAATTTTTTACCACAAATGTCACAAATATGGAAATAGATGTCCTTGTGAAAGGAATCAATATGACGACGCAATTGGTAATCAGTTGCTAATCTGTGATACACATGAAATTTAATTTTTATTTTTATTTGTAAACTGGCATAATACTAGGAGACTTATTGATAATAACTTTTACATAATTAGCCTTGCAATATAGAACGATATTGGAATGTGTTGTTAAAAACATAATAGCATAATGTGCCGGTATACTCAATCAGTCTAATTCGTTATAAATTCTATTTTAGGACATAATGGAACTTCAATTATAATGGGTTATTGATACTCAAATTATGGCATCACGTCCGCGATATGTGTCGTTTTTATGTTTTGTGTTATTTGAATGGGGCGTAACACTATAATAATGCATCCTGCACAAAGTGTCAATCTAAAATTCCTATAATAAATTGTGCCAAAATTATATTATCAATTCAATTTGGACGCTTACGAAATCACTCCTGAAAAATGTCCTCTGTTCAAAAGGCTCTTTTTCCCTAATATTATTTTCAACGTTTAACCATATCTTAACATATATTAAAAAAGGGACTAACAAATTAGAAAAATCCAGAAAGAGGAAACCCACCCATAAATTGGATAATTTTATGATTAAATGTAGACCCTGCTAGGAGTATCTAGTAAACATCCCGCTTCCACTTTAAATTTAACAATATAAAGTTTTTTATAAACGAATACACTTATCTCCTCACTGCGTATGTCTGTCTGTCGAAAATGATGAATCAATATCAAACATTGTTTTCGTTTATTATGAAGATTCCTCGTAACTTTCCAAATTTAAATCAAATATTAAGCAAATAACATTTATATTTAATAAATACCAATCAAAAATATCATTACGAACACTACGCTAAGTTATGTAGAAGATCACTAGAAGATGTAACTAATGAATGGTCCCTTCTGACTGTCAGGTGTCAGCAAAATTTTTTCAATTTATTTTGTACTACAGAAAATAGTTTGTAAAAGCTATAAAATGTTGTCTACTCAAAAAACGTGAGTATTTTTGTAATCAAAACTGTATAATGTGGTTTGAAAATTTTCTGGTTTAAACGATACATGAAGGGGATGGATCCTATCGTATCTTATTAGACAAGTTACATGATGCCCTTGAAATGATCCAAAAAACTGAGTTTTATATTACAAATTTTCGGAATTCGATCTAGTAACAGAAACATGAATTATTGAATTTCAGCTGACATCACTCGAATGTCTGATACATTTTTTGAGGTCTGAAGCATTGCCGAAAAAACTTAATGTCTCAAAATTAGACTATGTGGAAGGTATTACAATTATGATTTATTTGTAATATCGGGAACTTTTCAAACCACCTTTGTACATACCATTGACTTTAGCACCGTGTTTTGAATAAACAACAATTTTGGATTTATAATGAATTAAACACTTACCTTTTATTACATATCTGGCATTCAACATCTCTGTCCTTACTATGGGACCGTAAATGATTTTTGTATATCGTAAAGCTGCGGAATTGTTTAAAGCAATGTTCACACTCGTAATTTTCTATCAAATCAACGTTATCTGGATGCTGGCTACGAATATGGGATGTCAAATCTCTTGAATTTGGCATAAGTTCATTGCACATTTTACATCTAAAATTAAAATAGACACATGATGAAAATTCGATGCTAAATGCAATAGCTAACACATTTTACTTGAATGCATCCGGATTTTTATGCCATAGCAAGTGATCGACCAGCGGTCGTTGCTTTTCATATACGGTATCACAACATTTAATGTAAGGAGTGCGCGTGTGGGCCAGCAAAAAGTGTTGTCTAAGTTCCTTCCATGTGTTTACTTGAGTTTGACAAATGTCACATTTCAATTCCATAGATGTTGCTATTAATTCTTGGGCAGAAATATTCTTTTTTCGTTCACCTTTCTTTTTAGGTTCTTTTGGCTTCGTTGTAGTCGTCTTCGTGCGTTTAACTTTAGGAGCTTTTTTCTTCTTATTTTTGAGTTTTATTAATGGTACGTCATCTGAAATCGATAATGAAAAAAATAATAACAATAACTTCTCCTTTTTTGCATGACGTATAACCCGTTTTCCAGTCAGATAATTTTCTAATTGGATTTAATTTTTAGAAAAATTAAAAAATTATGCACAAACAGTTACTTTCTGTGTTTTAAAATTTCCTAGAAGATGATCTCTGTCTGAAAAAGTAAGGATTGTTGGAAGGAGTAACCACATAAAGTCTTTTATACTTCAAAAAACATTGATATGAGTCAGCCAAGTCTGTCATGTTTTGTTAAAATAACCAAACATCTCTATTTGCAAAAAATATGATTTAGGTATTTTTTATATTAGGGTAGCGATATAAACCTATATAGTTTTGTTGCGCCACCCTATAAGTACATGTGGTAAATAAAAACAATTAAATTTCCTACTACTTAAGCAATGAAACATAATTAACGTAGTACTGAAATATGACACATTTACTACGTGTGTCTTTTACTGGACATTATATCGAGTACTAAGTATCGTAGTACTATGGAAAACTTTTAAAGGTAGAGGTTGTATAGATTTGTTATTTCCTAAATTATTGTTCATAGATACTATGTTTTACAACTGACATTCTTACTAATGTTAATTAGTTAATGGGAAATGTTCTTAATTTAATTGAAACAGACTTTTTTCTTGGAAATACTACAGTGATATTGCATATTATCAATGTTTGAGTTGATAAAGGCTAAAGGTCAACCAATGCAAAAGTAGGGGGTAAAAACTGCTGCTATCATACAAAGTACATATGAAAATCACGCAAGTTTATATCCATACCTTCTGAAGATTGTATATCGTCTGGACACAAATCCTCATCAGCAGCTTCTCTAGCCAAAACGTCTTCTTTATTGAGTTCGGAGGGATCTAAAACATCAGGTGCGATTACCTCTTGTTCCTCCTTTTCATCGTCCATTTCGCTTTTTAGCATATCTATAGGACATTCAAACATCGCCTGTTCTATTTCCTTGGAATCGGTGTTAATCTTATCGCAAGCGACCTCATTATTATAATCATGGTTAACATCTAGGCTGTCATCAAAATGGCTCTCTTCTTTAAGTTGAACTTCCAGAAATTCATTACGCAGGGTGAACTGCTTCTCAGCGACATCTTCGCAGAATTTATGAAACTCGTCCAAGTGGTCGTGGCAGGATTGACATATCATCGTTGAAACGATGTCATCTTGTCTAACCTGATAACATGAAAAAAGAAACAATTAGAAGTAACATACATATACAACAATTCTACATACATATAAAAATTACAACAACAACAACAACCAACCTCAATGTCTAGGTACTTTTCAATTAGTTTCACCATTTCTAGGGCCTCAGTCGTAGAATTCATATTATAGTACAATTTTATAACAGATTCACTAGGAATGGCTTTCAAACATAAACGACAAACCATTTTCACCAGTATTTGAAGCCCTTTTTTATTTTTACAAATTTTTTCTTCAACGTAGGATGTGTATATTTTCTTCTTTATGACTACTTATTATTCACATTGGAATGGTAGCTTTATGTGATGTGTCAAATATTTGGTTGGTGCTGTCACCTAAAAAGCGATTGTGCGAGAAATAAAAGGGCTGTTTTTCTTTAAGCAGGGCAGTTGTGATAATAAAAACGTTAATTTTTTACTCAAAATGATTTTTTCACATTTTCGGCAACTAAATATAATATAAATATATGTATAAAATTTACGAAAAATATGTTTCGTCCTTTTTGGCTAAGTCCAAAAAACAAAACATTTAAAAACATCATCAAAAAACACACAATTATTTTTTTCATAATTTGTTTTCACACACTTTGATATTGCTGTTAGCATCAATTAAAAAAAGATTTTTTATTTTGAGTGAAATTTTTACTCTATTACTTTATTTAGTTATCGCAGCTTAGTTATCCAGTCTTAAAAAAGTATCACTCCGTCCGACGCTCAACATTTATTTATTTAATTTCAAAAATGTATCATCGTAACTAATTGTATGCTAACTACAAATATTTTCGATCTAAGGCAAATAAATTTGTCAGATTTTTCGTAACTTTTTTAAATTAAGCTATACGATATACCACAAATTATCGTTATGTTAAGTTTCCTTCCTGAAAAAGATACTGATAGAGTTAGGAACTTCGAACACATCCCTTATATTAACAAATTAGATTAAAAGTTGTCGTTTAAATCTACCAACAACCACGCACACCCCCCATGTAAGAAAAAAACGAAAAATCGTCCTATATTTCTTATTTTTATTCACTCTGTAATCAATGTTTGATTCGAACTGGGATATCGTCCTGGCTCATTGACCACTTTGCATATGTATTTTATAGAATGCAAATCTAAAGAAAAAGAACACCCGTTATTTGTTGTATTTGTGTAACTTTTAACTTTTACAGCCAGAAATATGAAATAAGAACAAAATACAATAAAAAATATAAAATACTTTTTTTAACAAGTTGGAACTCATTTGAAAATTATATCGCTCAACACACACTAATAATGTACCATCATCCTGATCAATGTAATATTAGGTGTTAGGAAAGTGAAACAAAGCAACTGGCGGACTATCGTCATTTTTCAATTTTTGGGACAGGACACAATTACAACATGAACCTACAATCAATTTTCCGAGATTTCAACCCTAGTAAATTCATAGTTCATTGTAGTTTGTTTACGTTTGTGACGTTGTTTGCATTGCGATTAGATGGTTACATAGATTGGCCTTGGTGGGCAATTTTTACACCGCTTTGGGTTTGGAAGATTATTGCAGCCTTGGGTGCATCTATTGGTGCTATAGTATGGTATCGTTATCCACATTGCAGACTAGAAGGTGACTCTTATACACAATTCAAGGCCATGTTGATTTCATTGTCTCTACACTTGATACTGTTGATGTTTGAACTCTTGGCCTGTGACAATTTAACGTCGAAGCGTCATTTGTGGGTTCTGGTTTTCATTCCGCTTATCTTTGGGTCAGTAGCCAGTGTCGGCGCTTGTGTTTGGGCTGTTAAACATGATCGGTCATTCGAACTGGAATTATTTTTGGCTGTAAATGCTCTACAGTTTGTATCACTACCACTGAAGTTGGATCAATTTGTTACATGGAATTGGGAAGTGGTATTTGTTCCCATGTGGATTGTGATTTGTCTAAGTTTAGTTAGTGTTCTTTACAACATTATATTTTGTGGCATAATGATGCGTACGCCAGAGATATCCTTGCAGCAGAAGAAGGCGGCCTTGAATGCAGCTGTTGGTAATGTGTGCACCGTATTGCCGCTTCTGTTTTTCCAGGTTGTAATCTGCGACAAACTTGAAGGAGAATTAAAATTTCCTTATATGTATTGTGATTTTCTGCCCTCTATTGGCCTCCATTTTCGCCTTGATCGTCTTGAGTTTTAATGCTAAAGACGGTAACAAATGGTGGTTCGGCATCCGAAAGTCCTTTAGCCAATTCTTACTTTCTGCCATGCCATTTCTACAAGAATATGGTAATATATCCTATCACGCAGACAATAGCAATGCCCAACAATCGCAGCCATTGGATGGCGGTTCATCATCGAGCACCGTACACCTGGGTGATTTTGATAAGCATCTGAAGAAGAGCAAAAAATCGGCTAAAAATGATAGAATGAAGCCAGTAGTACCCATAATAAGTATTGATTTGCCCGATTAAGAAATTTCAATACACAATCGCTTCGAGATTGTAATGTTGTGTTAAGTATTATTTAAGAACATCATTTATTATCATTTTTTTAACAAAAGCGAAACTCACACTTCCATCTCATGCTTCATTTGATCCTGTTAAAGTTTTAAATACAAAACAAAAAAGCGGTTTTATTTGTCAATCCGTTCATTACGCGTCTAACTGGCTCAATAACTTGATTGCAGTGTCGGAAAATGGATTATTTGCAAGTAGCATGTTGCTGCTGAAATCAGTATTCTTGTAAATTTTAAATTAGAAATCAATATTCCGACAATGCGGTCGAAACAGTTATTCGCTTAATAAGCAAACCAACAAATAAAAAACTCCTTTTATATGCCGGAAAGGCGATTGGAATCTCTATTGTGTTTTGTTAAATATGAATTTATTATTTTATACTCCAACTCAAAACCTAAACAAATACTTTGATTTGTTAAAGATTTATGTAAAAATAATATTTGTAGGATTAATGAACTAAAAATATGGCATCATATACACACACATATATAGTTAAGGAATTATATAATATATATAATTATATAATTACTAGCTGACCCGGCAAACGTTGTTTTGCCATATAAATTCTTTCTAGGTAGTTTCTAGTGTAAACAAAAAAACTAACTTATTGTAAGTGTATAAGGATGTGGTATATGCGCAAAATAGGCACGGAGCTTTCACTTAAACTGGTCCATACATTTAGATTTTCCATATAAATCCACACCCGCGCCAAAACTTAATAATAAAAAAATGAAATTGTATGGGAACCACCCTAAGGGTTAAAGATAGAGGGTAGATATGTTCTGGGAAACTGTTGAGATTGCAAAAATATTGAGGGTCGGTCATACATTTGACTCCTCTAGGAGGCACCCTTATAATATAAAACGTTAAAATTTAAAATTTCGACAACAGCGCCACCTATCGGGTCCATGAAAAATAGATGTTGGCCGATTCTCAGACCTACCCGATATGCACACAAAATTTCATACAAATCGGTCCAGCCGTTTCGGAGGAGTACGGTAACTAAAACTGTGACACGAGAATTTTATATATATAAAGATATAATAATACTCGACTGGTTTGGTTGAATCATTTACTTGGTCCGAAGCCACCTGAAGAAGGTTGTCAAATCAAATTTCTTATTTTAAGTTATACGTTAATACAAACCACACAATTGTCAGTGCCACGCCCAACGCTTATATGAAAATTTTTATTTTTTACGATTTCGAAAACAGATAAAACTACTTGTATCTTTTAACCCATGATAATCAGCTCTTATGACTTAATAATTAACTAAGGCTTAATATATCATCTCAACATTTGCTAAAACAGTGGCTTTTATTTTAACCAACGCTTATGCCAATTTGTAGGTAGTAGGTGGGAAAGGGTGTGGAAATAAGGAAAAATATTCCTATGTGAAAAGTTTGAATAGATTCCTCAACTCCCTTCGAAAGTTATCGTGTACATCAGCCAGCTTTAAAATCGTGAAACGGGTTTAGTCCAAACATAGTAAGGATCTTAAGTAACTCCTTCAATGCGTTATAGATAGATATATATAATATAGATAGAATCAAATAATAAATATATAGATAGAATCAATATATTTCGAATAATGTCTATATGTTGAATATCGTATAAAAACGACGTCACTGACTTCAATACCCTTCCGATGTTCATCATTTAGGCATCATTCGAAACGTATTAATTGCAGATATTTATTTTTACAAAGTACGTTTTCAGTTGTCACTAAAAAACCAACAAAAATTACTATGAACGTCCAATAATTCGACCAATAAGTTATTCTGAGACAAGAGTAAATATTTATATTTATATAGCTTTTTTGCAACATGAAAAAATACATGGGAAAAATATGGCGTTTTCGAGCGCGTTCAAACTTTATTTCCCTAAAGTGACTGGAAATTATTGTTTGTATGTACCGCGACTCATTGAAAATAACTATTCGGATGTTACAACATAAATTTTGAGGTTTACATGACTAACAAATAGAAACAACAAAAACAAATTGATGTGAAGCATTGAATTTGGGTGCGGGTACTACAGACGTCCGTTTCAAATATGTAACTATTAATCCAACCCAAAATAAAGTTCTTATACAATTATCTCATCAGCAACAATGAATATTACATTATTTGTATATTCTTCGAACTAAATTCAAAGCTATATAGCAATATAATGCATAAATATTCTAAGATGATGAAGGGAAAAAATAATCTTAGAACATATTTTTGGTCTATTCAAGAACATACGAGCTAATATCTACGAATGTACATTAACACAAAACGAATTGTGATTTGGTTTTATTAGCTAATTAAGTATATTTACATTTAGATTGAATTATTATGAATTATCTTTCGAAGTGGTCTGAGTCATTAGAAAAATTTTGGAATGGGTTTTTAATTTAAGTTCAAAAAAATTATTATTAAATTATAAAAAAATTATTTTTAAAACTTAGTAAATTAATTATGAAAAGAAATATAAATAAATAGATTCTAGTATCGAATTACTAAATTGAGACCAATTATTTTGTTATCAGATTTAAGTCATTAGCAAATGTCTTAACACTATTTTCTAAGATTTTATCATAAGACGTTGATATATTAAAAATATATTTTTGTAGGAAAAACCAAGCTTTTTCAGAGGTTGACGGGTATTTAATGTTGAGAGCCATATAGGCTGCAATAGCACATTTAACACAGGAATTAAGGTCCGTAAATGAATACTTAATGTCTCCTATAATGACCCACGATATTGTTACAGGAGACCCAATAAAAACTATGACTGGCTGCAGTTCCGTAGAGTGTTGTAATGCATTCAACATTCCACTATCTGCTGATTTTAAATCCTGTAAATAGAAAAATTGGTGGCACTATAGCAAGGACTAATTGAATAGACCATCTCACAGTAATAGCTAGGGTATGCGCATTACATTAACTCAAACAAGAAATAACATACCGGAAAATGGCAAATGAAGGAATCAGCACATTCCGCCTTTGTCAGTTTGATAAGCCCGTTTCTTCCCCTTTTTAATGACGAAGGAAATAAAAATGGCAGTAGCATTAAGGCCAGTATCGGTTTATTAGCCTCTGAAAGTAGACAAATGTTTTAGAAATGTTTATCGGCATTTTAGCGTTTTTTATTTGGCAAAATAAAAACAATTTGAAAAGTAAAAATTCGAAAGTTACATAATGACCCCTCAGGTCAGTGTTTAATTTTCCAGTAGAAATGAAAGCAACAAATTAATAGAAAATAAGGTGAAATACACGCAAAATGGAAAACTTAGATTTTTAAATTTTCATTGTTTCTTGCAACTTTGCTTAGAAAGACTATTCCCGAAAAATGCATTTTGCCATTATAGATAAACATATAATAATTACCATTCGGTTCCGCCGCAATCAGACCCAATATGTTACTAACCGAGCCCGATCTATTTTTCTTCGTTTGGTCAATTATTTTTGGTACGAATGTATCCGGTATATCCAATACGACATCTTTGTTGGCTATGTGTTCGATATCTATTAAATACTAAATTAATATTCGGAAGTAAACACAATGGCTTTATTTTTAATTAAAATTGTAATTTACCAATTTATATCCGTCTGGTTGTTTCAATGAGGGGTATTGTTTTATGTAAGTCAGTGTGGATATGTCACCTCTAAGCATTTCTTGTCGATATGAAAACGTTTTTTTCCATGCATTTATACACTTGTCAAAAATTACTTCTGTACTGAGCAATCGCAATGCTTTATCGATTTCATCCTTTTCATAGACTGTAAAAAAATATGGTTAAGATACATGTGTGCAAACACCTCAAATTGTATTATAAATTCTATAGAAAAGTACCTTTATCCTGGCCCAACTGCTTTCTAACGGGCATTTTTGATTTCGTCCGTCGTGAAATCAGCCCTGACGATGCCAAGTATGTCCTATAGTTATTGTATGCATCATGCAATTTGCCACTTGCATGTCGCCCTTGGGAATATTTTTGGTAAAATGTAGTTGATAGTTCCCCGATAAACACTTGTGCAATGATTTCGCTGATATTTTGCAACTCAATAGTAGACAGACTATAAATTTAGAAAATTACGTGTTATATTGTTAAACATACATGTCTAACAGGGAGATCATTTCATTGATACTTTGGAAATTTCAAAATTTTAATCTCAGGTTTGGCGGGCCTCTTATTTTACAAGTTATAAATATATCGTTGCCATAAATCTAAAAGGGCGTAACTGTTTTTTTAAATCACAAGAGTGATACGCAAAAAAAAATAGAAAAGAGTTTCAAACCATAAATTGTCTCCGCTTTTTAAACTCAATTTAAACACTCTTAATATTTGTAAAATTTTAAGTTTTGTTAAGTCCTTTTAGAGTTATGGTAACGATATATATGTACGTTCAAAATTGTATTTTGGAAATTTATCGTATTAGAAGACTTCATTTAAACATAAATGTTTCTTATATGAAATGATCTCCATCTAATCATTAATAATAGTTATTTTACACTCGATTTGGATTTGTAAGCAAGTGTTGTATAATGGTTTTGCTTATCTTAACCCTTTCTATATTCGTTAATTTACGGTTCACTTTGAAGTTCTCGAAAATGACCTGGTGGGTTTTTGCCAAAAACAATTGTAATTCCTGCCAGAAATAAAATTGCATTAAAACTATTGATAATTAATAAAACGAAGAAATATACCTCTTTGCTGTTAAAATTTTCATTTCTTTCCGAGGGTGAATCGATTGCATCCAGTTGGATTGTACTCGACTGTAGAGGCGATGGGTTAGATAGTAAACGTGCTTTCCTTTTATAATTAGAGGCTGTAATAACAAACAAATGCAGTGATACGGACCAATTAATGAATGACTGCTCTACAAGATCTAAACTTTATTATAAATAAAGTATTTGTGATTTTAAAAAATGGTTTCTGATGTTTTGGTCAATTAATCATAATACTTCAGAAATATTGATGTATGATTGAAGTCCCTGAAGTTTAAGTAAGTGAGGTTTAAAAACCAAAGATACACTACTTAAGACTACTTTCAAAAATTTTCCTCTCCAGTATTGCCCATATTACATGTTTTAAAATACTAGTGAAAGTTTAATGTCGGACACGATTTCGTGATTTTTGTGGATTATATTTTAAAACGTGGTTCTTCATGGACCAGAGTAATTTACGCCCGTCACTAGTAAAATCTAACGCTAAATCTTAACTTAAATTTAACCACGGAACGAAATAGTTTGTCTCAAAACGTTTTCTGTTACTTCTAAATGTTTTTGTTCGTAAATAATTTGCGACAAACAAAGACAGCTTTTGATATAAACATATTTCCTTGCTCACAAAGGGTTTGTTCTTTTATATCGATATATATGTGAATTGTTTACTGGAAAAAAATAATGTATCTCCTCTAGCTATTTTATATGAAAAACATTTAGAACATTTCATGCCAGCATTTTATTTTAAAAATTATATCATTTTTTTGTAAATTTCGAAGCAATTGAGCGCACTTTCGAATTCTTCGATTGTCATATTCAGATCATTATGCCTCTTAATTTTTGCTTCTCTGTTATTCACTTTCTTCTGCAGACAAGTTTACATAACTTAGTGGAGCTTCGAAGGAGTTGTTATTTACACGTATCCGAATGTGTTTTTTTGAAACTTAATTTGAAATCGTTGTTGAAAATTTCCCGGAAAATATTTTCAGATACTGGTTTAACGTCGCTAGTCCGGTTTACGGAAGAACTTGTTCCACGTTTCTCTTGGGCATATGGGTTCGTTGATGCTGAATTTACTGCTCGAACCATCGATGCCTCTGCTATTTGATAGCATTTGAGAAAAAAAAGATCGGCAAACTTGATGGCGAACTCCTGAATTGTCGTTTAAGAAGTATTGGAAGCGAAAGTTGCGTTCTCTTTTTCTAGTCTGTGGTTTACTGTTATCCCATTTGTTTTTGACCTCCACTTTATCGATGCATCCTCGAATAGTCAGAGTTTTTTGGGATTTGTTCGATTGCTCGTAATAACATTTAAAAATCTCTTCTTGTCTCTCCACGTCTATATTTGTTGGACAATTTAATTTGCATCCACATGATGTTTGACTAGTGAATATTTTGGCAGCAATATTTTTGCCATTCTTTGTTATTCGTTCCCTTTCTCTCTCGACGTTTTCCTTAGCGATATTTTTTTTATGCAGATGCGGTTGTCTCTTCCGTTTTCCAAAAATTCTGTTTTGAGCCCATGAGAGATCTGAAACAAAATACGCGCAAGAAACAAGACAAAAACTCATAGAGAAAGAAAGAGTAAGAAGGGTGTTATGATCGACTGGGATGAATCTTATATAAACCCTTCCCCTCAATCATTGAGTGTGTTTTACAGTTTCAAGTGCGGCGTTCTTTGTTGTCACACTACATAAGTTGATCGGAACAATAAACTATGGATCTATCTCGCGTCCATTTGGAAGGAGGATATAAAAACATCACTCATACATCTCCTAATGTTAGGAAAATACAAATTAAAACAAAATTCTAAATTTCGGTGTTTTGTTTTTTGAGTTAGGTCTTTTTTATTTTGCCTATAACTTCCTAGTTTTTCATACAATCTACACGCAAGGTGTACTCATAAAGAAACAGTAAAAAACGATTAGAAAAAATGTGTGTTGGGTTTTTTTACATAAGGTAACGCTATGTATCATGGATGTTTACTATGGTTGCAAATTAGTTTATTTATTAGATGTATAGAAAAATTGATGTTGCGTAGTATGTGTTTCGCTGTCATAAGGATAAAAATATCGTTATTAACAACTCTATTAATTAGATTTTTCGCAGTATTCTATTATCTTGAGATGTTTTAAGTAAAAGTTTGCTATTCTTCATGTCGCCGCATAATGTGTTATCAGAGACAAAAAATGGGCACAACGCCTTATATTTCACCTAAAAATGACCGTTGTACAATAGAAATAAAAAAATTTGACTTTTTCACTTTATAAAACACATATTTTAAGAGATTTTTTTCAGATTTGCACAACACCTTATATTTCTTCTTAACTGGAAACATCTGTGGAGAAAGTGCTTCAGATCGGTTCAGATTTATATACAGCTCTGGGTTTGACTTTTTTCGCTTTAGAAATCATTACGTATTTAATATAGGCCATATGTTTGTAACTTTTGTCTCTTTAGAAACCACATACATTTAGCGATTTTAATTTTATTTTGCAGAACACGTTATATTTCTCCTGAAAACATACATTGTGAAAGTGGGTCACATCGGCACCGAACAATTTTATTGGGGTAGAAAGTGTAGGTTATCATATTGACGACCCCGCCCGACTTATCCTTTCCTTACTTGTTTTTCAAAGAAGCATATTCTAAAAGATTTTGCCGATATCATGCCAAAATATTGTTTAATGTTTAATTTAAGGTTGGTAAATGTTAATATAGTTAGAAAGTTTATAATGTTATTTTATTTGCATATAGTATCTCGGAAGCCATATATAGTTTTGAAATTTTCTTTAGATCACGGAATAGAAGAGTTCTTTTGCATTACTTTACTTCCAAACAGTGTTTTACCTGCAAGTTGTCAGAACTTTTTTAGTTATCTACTGAATATAACAAGAATCGAACTACAAGTTATACTACAAATCCTCAAGAGCTCAATGCCCCTTAACGTAAAAAATACAAAAATAGTGCTAAAGTTTAAATCTTTTCTTACCTTCTGAGGATTGCATATCGACCGGTACAAACTCCTCATCACCATCCCTTGTGGAAATATCATCATTATTGAATTCGGCGTTATTCATTGCATCTGGTGGTCTTACTTCCTGCCCTTCCATTTCATCCTCAAATTCATTCTTAATTATATCTATGGGATATTCAAATGCCTGTTCAATTTCTCTGGAATCGTTGGACATATTATCACACGGCACCTTCTTTTTACTAATATCAATTTGACTCTCCGCTTTTAATCGAACATGCAGTTCAACACGCAGAGTGAATTGCTTTTCTGCAACATTTTGACGAAACTTATGAAACTCGTCTATGTGGTCGTGACAGGATTGACATATAATAGTGGAAACGATATCATCTTGTCTAACCTTTTAAACAAATGAAAAGTAAGAAATACTCAGCTATAAATATTGCAACAAGAACCAACCTCTATGTCCAGATACTTTTCAATTAGTTTCACCATTTCTAGGGCCTCAATCGTAGAATTCATATTATAGTATAATTTTATAACAGATTCCTTGGGAATGGCTTTCAAACACAGACGACAAACCATTTTGTATTTGTTTTATTAGTTTTGTTTTTCGATATTTTCCTTTTTATTGGTGTTTATGTTTATTAGTGTATTTTTGTTTGTATTTTATGTTATTATTCCACTTCTTTCTAGTGAAATTATTCACATTGGAATGGTAACACCCACTCTGATCTATTGCTTACCTTAAATAAGGTCGTACAAGGTGGACGTAATATGAACAGCTGATCGTTTGCACAGTCGTACTACATACAACATAGGAGTTTAACCACACCAAATATTTGGCCAAAAATGCTTTGTGCAAAGATAATACGTCTTATATACTCGGTTGTTGCCCTACAAAGTTTGTGCAGAACGTAAATTCTTATTTGAATATGTGAGACGGTATGACATTACTGTCAAAGTGACTGTGACTGTAGTGTCGCGTCCGTATGGGCCTTAAGAATATATGATTTACTAATCCGTAGAATAATAATTTAAAACATACAAATTTAAACGTAAATTTTATAATAGACTAGCTTTTTTACCTGCCTTTTGAAAATAAAATGAGTACTAATTGATATTTTTAAAATATTTTTTACCACGCCCCTTTGTCCTATCATGACCTAGTATAGACAGAAACCATCTTCTGTCCACTGGTTAGCTACAGTAAAATTTTCACCGGTTTGGCGTCCTATGAAAACATGTGTAGTAGACTATTTTCTGCTTATTCAAAGAGCTAAAATTTTCCACATATTCATCTCTCTTGATCTAATCGGTAGTATGTTGAGTTAACATGTTTTATAAGTTTTATTTCGAATTATTCGAATTTTTTGCTAATGCATTTTCGAAGATCGTCAATCAAGGTTCCACAATACCCAAAGTTACTAGTTACTCTTGTCTTCTAAATAAATAACTAAAAAAAATTCATAGAAATGCACGTAGTATTTGAATAAATAATTTGTACTAAAATTTATTTAAATATTATAAATAATTATATGTAACTAAATATCTACCGAATACTTGATCTTAATATAAACGATTAGTGTATCTTAATACTTATTTCCTACATACGTATGCATGCCATACATATGTACTTAATTAACTGGCATATCCTGCATGTCCACGATGTCGTTATGACATTTATTAGCATTCTTTATAGCGTTTACACAATCTTCCGCCGCTATGGTAGGTAACATATCATCAATACACTTTTCAGCCTTCACTAAACGTTGTTCTTTAACATCATTCGGATTGAAGTGTGAAATGTGTGGTTGACTTTTAACATTTGCTTTAATACTATTCCAAATGGATTCTAATGGATTAAGCATATAGGAATAAGGACTTAATAGAAGTAGTGTTACTTCGGAATTATTGAAATACTCGTCTAGCTCGGAAAAACAATAATCACTATCACATACAATTACTAAATTTGTAAGATCATCACTGTTAGTTTCTGCCCAAGTTTTGAAAATCTCCTCTGGCCGAATGCGTTCTCGGCTGCGCCGTAAGCCTATAATACCGTCTTGGGATATGGCGCCCATCATATATATTGTGGGATCACATGTGGCAAAAAACGTTGAATTTGTATTAAAACGCCCCTTGGCCCGGCGACAAAACATTTTAAAACTTGTTTCACCCAGCCACACTATAATCTTCTTTAGATCCATGTAATATTTCAATGTATTAACAAATTCGGAACGTTTTGTTTTATTTTCTAGTGTATTCATAAGGTGCGGGTGATAGTCTTGCGAACGTCTATGTTGATAAAGACGTCCTTCCAGAGTGCCTTCTACAAAGTAAACGCACACGTCTTTGTTCATATGCGTTTTGACTTTTGTGACAATTTCTTTTAATGTTAGTTGACGATTTTCTTCTATCCACTGTATGACCGTTTTTATTTCATCTTCGGTAAATGATGTTTTACCACTTTTGAGGAACATTTCCTTGCGACTGGTGGATACCCAAGTATAGGCCGTTTTATATTTCACACCAAGTTTTGAAGCTAATGCAGACCAGTCATCGCCACGGTTTGCAGCCTCAACGATTCGAGAACGATCTTCAGGCGTATGAGTTTTATAGGGCGTCTTACGGACTGGTGGCTTAGAAGTACTCTTCGATCTGGAAGATAAGAAAAGATTCGGCAAGTTAAATTAACATGTCATATTTTATCTAATTACACTGTATGTGACATAGATATTGGATTTTAACATGCCGTAAACCAGAGATATTTAACTTTATATTATTTTTCTTAACAAAAATTGAATAATTGTCAAGTTTAGCCATAAACATAAGAGGCGCAAAACACTTAATAATATGTAAAACAATATTACAATATCACCTTTTCAGCTTGCTTTCAAAAATCAAGATATACAGTAAAAGCGGTTGTTTTTCAAACAAATTCATTTGTAGGAGTTTTTGAATTTCTTGATCGAAGACAGCATTTTTATCTATAGAAGGGTAACATTTTGTGAGGAAATGGATTTTACTGTAATGTACTATGTCCAATCAATAACTCTAATTTGGATTTTAGGGATGTTCTGATGACGATATATTGTCTTCGGTATGGATTTTTTCAGAATGATAATAAAAAAATGTTAAAATTTGTTATATGTATTGGCAATATCGAGTATTGCTTTTCATAGTTAAAAAGCTTTCTGCGTAAAAAGAATACAACTGAATGGTTTGTAATTAATTGAAAATAAGTGTCTGTTTCTATAACTTATTTTCATTCGTCTTAGCCAAACGGTCCAAAATCACTCAATTATTATGAGAAAACTATAAGCCACTGGAGTCTATAATTCGTTGTGTCTATAGAAAAGCACGAAAAGATCCCGTAGCTAAAATATTTCTTTTAGTTTTTTCGTTTGTATTTGTTGGTGTGTAGTCAATATTTGATTTGAACTGGTATATTGTCCTGGCTCAAGACCATTTTCCATCTATATTTAATAGAATGGTAATTTATTTACAAATGGTATTGTGACATTTATTACATGGGCTGCAGACTACCACTATCATGATTTCCACCCTGTCAAAGGTTTTCTCAAGTGGCTTCGCAGCGACTTTTCAACAACATACCTGGCCTCTTTAAGTAAATGATTCTCATAAACGAACGAGAAGCACAACAATTTGCCGAATATCCTTTTTTTAAAAAACGCACCAAGTAATAAAACAAACTTAAACAAAAGAGCGTTGGCACGGCAGAATAATTGCTAGATAACTATACCTGAATATACACATACTTACATATGCAACTCAATGAGAAGCTTGTAAGTTGGCATGTGTGCTGTATTACTTGGTACGATTGTTTAAAAACGGATATTTCTTATCTACGGTTTGTAGAATTCATGCAATAATTGATTGATTTTTAATCGTTCGCCTATGACGAACGAAAATAAGTTACAGAAACAGGGCCTAAAACAAAACTTGGTCGAATCAGATTATACTAGTTCTTACTCACTTGAAGGATGCATCGTCTCCTGTTAACCAAGGCATTTGATCAAATCCTGATAATGTATTATGCTCATTATAGCAATTGACATTGTTTTGATAGCCATCAGTTGCAATTAGTAAATCATCTTGAGAAAATTGCATATCAAGCCCATCCCCATCAAGGTTTTCTCCCTCAGTCTTGAATTCAACTAAAACATCTGTGTCTCGAATATACCCAACTTCTTGATCATCATCGGAATCTTCCAGCTTTATAGTGGGTATGTCATTTGATAATGATTCCTGCTTCTCTTTCACCAATAAGGCGAACTTATGGAAATCATCCAAATGTGTATAACATGATTGGCATATTAATGACGATTGAGACTCGTCGTTAGCTTTTACCTAAAGTAATATATGACATTAATATATATATGTACATGATTTTGTCGTTATTCTATGAATTTGCATCAACCAAAATAATACAAATAAAGATGAACCGTCGATCTCTCCAACATTTGATAGTGAGTTACGTGCTATTAAGTTCCTCGGATTTATGACTAATGTGGTTTTACGATGTTTTGATATTCTTGTTTATTTTCTATTTTTATTCGAATAATTCATAAAGAAAACAACATAAATTTGCAAACGCAAGCACGTAACTAACTGAATCTCAAACAGAGCCGACGGTTCATGTTCATCTTTATGTTATATTGTCTTTGGTATCAACCACCGAGTAAAAACACTCACCTCCATTTGTAAATATTTTTCTATTATATCAACTAAACGAGTGTCATTGAAGAATTCATCATAAATACTGTATGATTTGATCCTTTGTAAAGGACCTATGCATAAATCACAATTCATAATTTATGTTTTTCGTTTTTAGCTTCCGATCCAACTTAAATTTTAGTTCCTGTCAATTTCTTTTTGCACTTTTATCATCATGAAGTTTTGCAGCGATGTTTATTGATACACTGCTTTTATTTTCCATCTTTCTACTTTCTATGTCGATTTCTTGTCAGTTTAGTTTCATGTTTTTACTATTATTGCCACCATCTATGCAAATTAATTATTATTAGTCCTTTTAGTGCAATTTTTTTAATAAAAATAATAGCAAATGCAATCCCCTTCACACAACACAACACTTTAGGGGCTTTCCTATTACTATCTCATTCCTCATTCACTTGGAATTGATATCAGTAACTGAGAATGACAACTGATGTTTGCAAATCACATAAACACTAGGATATCCGAAAACAAAAACATAAAACCGGCCGCACAGTGGTTCAGAAACAAAATCCATCGGCCAAAATTCAATAACTTTTGTCCTAGTAGACATTTTTGAATTCTGTTATCAAAATTAGATTATTTTTTAGAAACCGGCCCAAAGTTGACTATTTTTCGAATTTAAAGAAAATTAAAATTTTTATTTTTTTTTAGTTCAATTATAACAGTTCATTTAATATATTTTACGTATTTGTTCATAATGCGAAGAAAAAATTTTAATTTTTTTGTATTACAGATGTTCACCTTTTTTAGATTTTGAAAATTGAAAAAACGTAATTTCTTTTTCTGACTTTGTCAAACTGTTTCTCACACATTTTAAGATATTTTGCACTCATTTTTTATTAGAAATTGTGGTTATCTTTATTATGACGCCAAAACTATGTGTCAAATATAGTTTGTAATAAATATTTGAAAAATATCCTTTTTGAACATATGTCTGACATTGGACTAACACATCTTTTTTCCTTCAAAATCTTTTAACAAAATATAATCCTTAGTCCTCGTCAAATTTTTTTTTAACAGAACTTATTGAGTTTTGGCCGATTGATTTGGATTTTGAAGTACTGTGGACTGACCAGTTATAATTGTCAAAATTAAATCTTTTATAGGTAATTCACATGCATTATATTATTATAATAATATCGTGATAATCACAACACGAACAAGTAAACAGGCGTTAAGTTCGGCAGGGCCGAATCTCTTATACCCTCCGCCACGGAGTGCTTTCCACAGTATTACCGTCAGATTAATGGTTGTCAACTTTATACAGAAGTGCGCTACCATATTAGGAAAATTGTAATATTTTGTATGCACATCGCGGTCTAAGTTTTTGAACCAGTACCCAAAATTTTATGTTTCCGTCATATCCAATTCATTCAATTTCATGTTGTACGATAAATGTATAAGTGTAAACTTCCATAAACTTATTTTAATAATACACCCAAACCCTGACTCGCGTGTTATCACATTACTATGTACTACTTATTACCAAATCGGAAGAAGAAGAATTGTAGGGATTGAAAACGCATTTTTGCGACTTTTCTTATTTTTTCTTACATTTTTACGGAAAAAGACGGATCATGGCTGATTTGGATAGATGGATTGATCTAGTTAAGGATTGCAGATACCTACCAGAGAATGACTTAAAGAAGCTTTGTGATATAGTGTGCGAAATTCTTCTGGAAGAGTCAAATATACAACCAATCAGTACTCCAGTCACAGTTTGTGGTGATATACATGGCCAGGTAAATGAATGATAAATGGGCAGAATATGATGAAGGGGCGTATAAACTACATCCCCTATAATTTTACAGTTCTATGATTTGGAAGAACTATTTTGTATCGGAGGTGCTATACCAAATACTAGTTATATATTCATGGGAGATTTTGTTGACCGAGGGTATTACAGTCTGGAAACATTGACACGTTTGCTGACACTTAAGGTAGGTAAAATGTATAGATAATGGGTCATCTTTGTTGTGTTACTTCCGAACTAGGCACGTTATCCTGATCGTATTACACTGCTGAGAGGAAATCATGAATCTCGTCAGATAACAAAAGTCTACGGTTTCTATGACGAATGCTTTAGTAAGTATGGCAATGCGAATGCTTGGAAATATTGCTGTAAAGTGTTTGACCTATTAGCTATAGCCGCTGTAAGTAAAATAGTATTTTTGTTTATAGAGGAAACTTTTTGTAGCAATCTTGTGTTTTTCTAGATAATCGACGAAGAAGTTTTATGTGTTCATGGTGGCTTAAGTCCAGAGATTATAACATTAGATCAAATTCGTACCATTGACCGTAACGGCGAAATTCCCTATAAGGGTGCATTCTGTGATTTAGTTTGGTCTGATCCAGAGGAAATGGATTATTGGTATGTATATGACCTTTTAAAAGGGATTTCATATTTTCTTTACTACGTATATTTTATGTAGTTAATGACGAAATGATTGGATTCGCTTCATTAAAGGACTACACAGAAAAAAATACAATAGTTTCCTATCTAGGAACCAAGGTTTCCCCACAGCTCGTAATAAAAACCGGACAGTACAATTCATAATGTATGATGGATGTACTCATAATAGCATATCTGAGACAGGTTTGAATGTCTACTTTGCCATCCAGATAACAAAAATAAACACAATTTTTGGATATCTGAACATTTCGAAAAATGTCAAATCTTCAAGCCAGTTTTTTAATGGTTTACATTGGCTTTTTCACCAAATACAAAGTTTGTTTAAAAATATCGACTATACTACCAAGGCAAATATAATTTATTTAAACAAGTTGCAATATGACGTTGACACATAACTATACATGTTCACAATATAAAAATTGTTCTACATTTTTAAAATCAAACGGATTCATGAGAGAAAAGGGTGAAGATTTGATTTTTAGTGCTTTAGTTTAGTCCTGGTAACCGCAACAATACTATTGATGACGACCTAAGAAAATAATACGACATGAAAGAAATACTTATGTATGTACATACAAATGGCCCGCGACCTACAAAAATGTAACATAAACAAATTACACGGGAAATTGATTTTTAGTTTGTGTTTTCAGTAGCGTTTAGCTCACAGATGGCTTGACCCAATGACGACATATTTTTCAGATCATCATTAAACAATCCAATCTTCATTTATGGGGGTGACGGCTGTAATTTATTTTCGTGATCCATCCTAATGTACATATGTAATAGCTGCATCTAAAGTCAATAAATGCAGTCATGACAAAAAAAGATTACTCACAAAATCGAAATCTTTACAGTTCTTACAATCAATGCCTAATTATTATTTTCAGGGGCCAAAGTCCAAGAGGCGCCGGCTGGCTTTTCGGTCAATTGGTAACCAAAGATTTTATGCAAATTAATAACTTGGAATTAATTTGCCGTGCCCATCAGTTGGTGAACGAAGGCATAAAATATATGTTTGACAGTAAATTAGTAACCGTATGGTCAGCGCCCAACTATTGCTATCGCTGCGGCAATGTAGCCGCAATGTTAAATTTTCAAACAGCAAAGGATCGCACAACGAAAATATTTGTAGCAGTACCGGAAACGGATCGCGTTATACCACCACACAATACCACACCATATTTCCTATAAGCAAACAACTAAACTACGACAGAACAACAAACAGGCATTTACGTCTGCATGTAATGCTAATGAATTTCGCCTTTAAATGTATATCACAATTTCAAATATTTTGTATTTAAAGAAATAAGTATTTTTTTTTTTCATTTTTACTAACACCTACCTTACAACCTTACAATGTAAACTAAAGAAATGGAGACTTGAGTCTTAGTTAAGTGGCTATTTGTATGTTATCAGCTGATATTTTTAATTGTTCCTCTGATGATGGTGTAAATTGTGTTCTACTTCGATTTTGTAGAAAATCCTTGAATAAATTATTAAAACACACATTTTTTTGTATACAAAACATGTGTAAATATGTTGTTCATTTTTATTTTCGTATACATACTATATATATGTAGTAATATGTGTATATATATTATAAAAGTACAAAAAAATCATAAATACATAAACTAGAAATACATAAATGCTCTGGGAGTAAAATGTGGGGGCAATGTGGGAGAGTGGGGGTTGTTTGTTGTGTGTTTGGATGAAGACAGATTGTAATAAATACTTTGGTGCTAGTTTTGTTTACTATATATACGTTCATAAATATTATCCAAAAATATCTTATAAATTCTTCTACACATTTTCTTAAAATTAAATGGAGATTCAATTGAAGATACTGTGACAATGCGTGATTAAAGATGACAGCATGAAGATTTCCTCGGTTAAATTTGTCAAATGCTGAGGTGTGGCTATCAATGTTGGTGCAAATACTGTGGCTAAATTATGTTCATTCATTTTATTAACTGCATAATGAGAGGCAACCCTGTGGAAGAAAGCGAATTACAGAAATCGAAATATTGAAAAATATTGTTAACCCAAAAAAAATAATTTTGTATCAATACATTTTGTAATACTTAAATGCTATTCTGCCTTGTTATTTGAATATACACATATACATATGATACATTGGAGATTACTTGTGAAAGTCCAGCTTTAAGGTAGTTGAGCTAGAACTGTGATTGTGAAGTATCGCGATTTTTGATTTTTTTCGTAAAAATTATATTTTATAAAAATCTCTAAGTCGTACAATTTTTATGAAATACAAAAGGGCGGGAAATTACATTCCTCTTACGCATTCCTCTGAACTGAACTCTGAACAAAAGTGTTCTGTTTTATTAACGAAATATAATTGAAATTTTAGCGAAAAATTATTTGCTTATTTGGGTACTGAAATAATTTTAAAAATTACACGCTTTGCTCAAATGTACAGAAATGTGCAAGTATTTTTTTATTTTGTGAAACTTCTGTCCCGACTCCTTTCACAAACGTTACACTCTTCAAATCGGTACATTTTATGCGAAGCTTTTATAATTATGATTCCTGGAAAAATGTCTATAAATCACCAATATGGAAATACAATAGTAGTACCTTTTTAAGTGTTCCATCATAAATTTAAGACAAGTATAATGAGCCAAGGGAAGCTTTTTGACAGAATCACCCATACGTTTAATATGTTCTTCTTGATTATTAATTCCTGCGAAGTTGAAAAAGATATTAAAAATTAATGGAATAAAATACAAAAAAGAATACGCTGAAAATGTATATTATTAGAAGGGAATAAACGTGGAAGTTCGAGTTCAAGATGTGTTCTAATACACACATACATATCATGCAATTATAGTCTACTTTATCTAATAAAGTCGAGAAATTATGTTGTCCCACTCATAGTGTCGCAGAACCAAAATGTTTATATATCTGAAATGAATATATTATATATATCGAAATTAAGTGCTTGTTTGTAGTGCAAGTTTAGTTGATTTTTCATGACTAAAATCCAACACACCTAAATGTTTACTCAATGAAACATATTAAATTATGCAACCTATGAGTAATGCTTATGTTTATCAGGAGTGAAATCAAAATAGATTTATAAGTTACTGAGTCGGAAACACAAATAGAATAATCGCCAAGCATTTTTCATTAATGCGTTAACCATGCCATGGCGGTAAAAGCTGTAATTCATAAAAAGATGTTTAATTTATCTTTCCGTTTAAATTAGTAAATGAAGAGTAAAAAGGGGGATATTAACTGAAATCCTATTTTCGACATCCTGACTACATCTTCCGCCAAGTTAAGTTAAAATATAAAAATTTGCAAATATTCAATCGCTTGATTACGGTTATGGCCATATCATTTCCGAATTTTATGTGATAAAGAGATTTTTTAGATATTGCCACTCCATTAGGTTCAAGATTATGCCATTTTTACAACATAATTGAACATATTATTAATACTCATTATTATATATTATTAATAATATGAATGTTCTTACTTGATGCATCCATAAAGCTTGGGTATGCCTGAAATGTTATCAACGGAACTGGCAACAAGCGCAAATATAACTTTAATGTACCAGCAATAACGTTAATATTACTATATGCCGATTCCGACATATTCGTCCTTTCGCCATCACTATCCAAAGCCAACTTTAGCGCATCAATTTCGTCTGCAAATCCCGATACGCGATATATGCCCTCTTGTAACATTCCTCCTCGTGCTTCAACCTCCTCAACACAACGACGTACAACGAATGGTATGCTTGCTCCATATAGCTGGACTACAGTTGTTAAATCAGTACCAAAAACACCACGTATGCGTTTCAAATCTGGTAAACATTTCGCCGGTACTAATTCGGAGCATTTATTATGGGCTACAATTCCACAATCTTCGCATTTGACACCTTGGGCCGTGAAACCCCACAGAAAGTTGGCACACACCTCACACCAATTTAGACCTTTAAATGTGTGAACTTTAAAGGCATGGTCCTTCTCATAAACAAATGGAAGCAACGTGTCAGCATCATTATCTTTTGGACTTTTGGCAACGCTTCCGACACACCCATCAATTTCAGAAGGTGTAGCGTTTGCATCACCAGTCTGGTCGTCGAAACCATCTTTATTTGTTTTGCTGACAAGGGACTTACGTAAATCATTTGACAGGGCTCGCAATTTACGCCTGTTCAATGTCATATAGGGACTCTGTTGGTAAGAATGCAACGTTTGTTGATTGATCTCTTGGATAATAGGAGCAGCGTGCAACTGCATGTAAAAGTTAACTAATCCATCTGCTACTAGGTCATTGATCGTATCAAAATGTTTCGCTTGTTCCTGTAAGTAGTGACCTTTGCCAGCTTTGAAGTATACCTTAAAATGTTTAGTTTTCTGATTGAATCTCAAGCTCAATGTGTAATAATCCCGAGCACTAGGTGAAGTTCGCACAAGGTATGTTCCATCCAGCTTATTGCTCAATAATATTTCGGCCTCTTTGTGACTCATGCGACCGTGATATTCAGTGCCATAGAAATTCGGAATTTTCTCCTCATTTTCAAAGTGGTTTGTTAAAAATTTTGTTGTTTTTAATGGTTTCGGCGTCGGACTGTCCAACTGGATTTTATACAATTCTGGCTTCCATACCACACACACAGGTGAACTTGGTGGTTCAGTCATTTTGAAACGCAATTTTTACGCGAAATGAAATTGATTGTTTTGTGACCCACTTTGAATCGCTATTTTATCTCTTTTTTCTTTCAATTGTTTTTCGGACTAATGATGGAAATAACACTAATTGGCAAAAATTGCTGTTAACGTGCGTGATAAATAATGTTGCACCCTCAAAAGATACCAGAAACAGGAACTTTTTTTTACGATATAAAATGTTCAATTTGTCCAATAACCAAATTGTTGTTTCTTGCTTTTTTATAATCACTCGTTGAATTGAGTGTCCCACTTCTACATATTAAGGGTCCCCTTTTTGGATCACTGGGTCATCAAAGGCTTTTCTCCGCGAGTTGTAGGTCAATCTGAACAAGGTAGGATATTTTTTCTTTTTGGATCACACCCCGTAAACAGCAATTTAGCCAAACTATTTATTCCATTTTTTACTCAACGTTTCGTGTTTTGTTAAATTTCATCTTGAGTAATTTATTAAAGACCCTATTTACTTATAAACTACATATTTACAGATTTAATTTAAACCATAATTTTTGTGGTTTATTTATCTTATTCAGAAGTTGGCAAAACAAATGTTCTTCCCAGTGTTGGGAAACGATCGAGTATTTGAGTACCGAGTATTCGATACCGACTGTTTTTCCCGGTCCTCAATACTTTCTGCCAGTATTTACAGTCACACGACGCTCTCAAGTAAATGTAAGTTAAAAATAAAATAAGTTAAGTTCGGCCGGGCCGAATCTTATATACCCTCTACCATGGAGTGCGTTCCAGAGTATTGCCGGCAGATTAGAGGCTATAGACTTCACTCGAAGTGCAGTAACACATTAGAAAAAGTATACAGTATGCTAACATCAATGTACAGAGTACATTTGTAATTACAAATTTACAAGGGTGTTCATACAATGTAGTAGAAAATAAAGGCTGTTACGCACCTCTCAAAAAATTCCGTTAGCAAATTATATATATATCGACATGGAAAATAATAGAGTAGATTAGTGTCAGAACTTTAAATTTCGTACAAAAGTGATGAAAACAAAAATAAGAAAATCTCCATTGCAAGGATGTTCACACGCTGTAATAGAAAATAAATGTCAACATTTCGTTTCGAGGTGCGTACTAGCGAACGAAATTTTCGTAATGGCCTTGTCACACTGCATGTGAAATCTAGCAGAAATGACATGAGGTCCATTTATAAATCTCAGATCCCATACAAATTTAACATTTGTAAATCGACCTTATGTCATTTCTGCTAGATTTCGCATGCAGTGTGAAAAGGTCCAACCTAAATTTGCACTGAATGCCGCTGCGGACAAGCTGGAGTTTCTTGGGCCTGTTGAAACCAACCAGGTAAATAAATATGTTATTTCACAAATGTGCTGCCAAACGAAACGGTGGCTTTTAAAAGCGTTGATGTGCGGGGTCTGTTAACCAGGGCCGTGTGCAAGGGGTTTTGGGGGTTCAAACCCCCAGAGAGGTTTCGAACATATACTTTTTAAAACCTTCTAGACTTTCTGAAGCAATAAAATATAGAAAATTTTATGGTCTGAAATGGTAATTTTGCAGTAAATTCATGAAAACACGAAAATTACATAAAAAATCGTGGACACTTTCTTGAATTTCGGACAAAGTTTATGAAAAATACAAACAAACTAAACGAATTTTGCTAATTTCAAGATTGTGTCATGCTGTAATTTCGCTAATGGACACCAAATTGTTCGGAAAGGTTTCATTTTTATTAACCGATACCACTTCTTGACATTCGACTAGAGCAATATCTTATGAACTTTTAATTGTGTACTACAATAAAAGTTTGGAAATTTAATAACAAAATATTTTAGTAATTTTAAAAAAGTGTAGATAAGAATCACTGTGATATCATAATGAAATCTAAAACCAAATAATTTGCTTGATGCTTGTAGATCGCTAAGATGTAACATTTGCGATGCGACATTTTTATGGAGCTGTATCTAAATCTGAACCGATGTGTCCTATTTTCATCACAGATGCAACAACAACGGTTTTTGTTACTTCTAATGTTTTGGGAGTTTGCAATGATAATACAGATCCATTTCGACAAACGAAGAAAAATCTTTGATATAAACATATTTCTCTTCATTTACAACAAGTGATGACATGTTTATCGCAAACAAACTAATCTTTCCCATATTTCACAAACGATATTCACGTGTCTAAAATTTCGTTTCTAGGTAATGTATTTTTTCTCTGCGTGTAGGTCTCTATTTTAAAATCTACTTTGAAGTTGCGAAACAATAAGAAATGAGTTTTAACTTACTCAATGTTTTGTTATATTTCTCACTTGTGTCAAATATTTTTCAGAGTTAGTATTTTTTTGTACATATGTAACAAGTATCATTCAAAAGAGAAACAACAAATTCAGTAACTTGGATCTAATTAAAATTTCTAGGTGTTTCTTCTTGCATTTTATCGAGTACAAAAAACTGTTATAAAAATGAAGAAACATTTCCAAATATTTTTTTATTTAATCGGAATATGCGTATAAAGATTTGAATAAACATCATGTTACTCATGTCCTATATAAATTAAAAACCCCAAAACTCATTAGACATCCTATTTAGACCCATACTTTGTCAAAAAGCATACCCAATTGTCTGCATTTATCACAGAATAAATGCGGGCCTGAAGGGTTAAGCTCCGAGGAATTTTATCGTTTATTGTGTAATATATATTCAATGTATATATCGAGGGCTTATATTCAAAAGTGACTATGAACAATTTTCTCGAAAATGAGTCATTTGTCATATAAATTTGGAAAATAATTTTTTTCTAATTCCATTTTTTTTTAATTTTCCGATTTGTCTATCCACTTACACGTTAGTTTTTGACTGCATAAGTCTCTATGAACATAAAAATAATGGAAATAAAATAGTTCAACAATGGAGCAGCATAAAACCGAAGGTTATAATTCGCTATAACGCCTATCTCGCCTTCGCAACATAAAGTAATAGCTCATCTCTTTATGGCAGAGGTATCATGAAGCTTTTGAGAAATATTTCATGTTGTCATTTTTTGTATCAGTTTTGCATACTCAGAAGCAAAACTATTTGTTTGATGTTAAATTGAACTTATTTTAATTTCACTTTTTTCCTTGTATCAAATAAAATTTTCCTCAGTTTAAGTAAAAAAATACTTGTTGTAAGAAAAAAATCAGCAAAATTGTACTAAGATTTAGTAAAAATGTACTAAGTTTTAGGACAATTTTACTTAAATTTAGTAAAAAATATTTTGGTTTTAGGCAAAATTTACTTATTATTATTTATTTCAGCTAAATTATACTTATATTTAGTAAAAATGTACTTGGTTTGAGGAAAAACTTACTGGAATTTTCCTCAGTTTGTGTAAATATTTACTTGGTTTGAGGAAAATTTAACTAGAATCAAGTTCAAAGCATGTACTACATTCAAGGAAAAGTTTGAATTTGATATGAGGAAATATTGCTTTAGCGCTATAGGAAGTTCAATTTTCCTAAATTTTAGTTCATTTTAACTCATTATAGGGTTCACTTTTTCATGAGTGTAAATGAAAACCCCCCCAGGGGAAAATCTTGCGCACGGTTCTGCTGTTAACCGTTTTTGAAATATATTTAAATTGTTGTTGTTTACAACAAGATACGAAAATCGAGACAGAAAATCGATTTCTATTATTTCACTCGCAAATAAAATCGATTGTGCCAAAACCGAACGTCGCTTTTTAACCGATTTACCCATCACTATCGCAATTTTAAGTGCTACTTGCGCTAATGATAAAAATAATAAAGAAAGAAAATTGTAAACAATTTGCGGATAAAAAATATAAATAAATTATAATAAATAAAATGTAATTGTCGTAAACAAGTGTATGTGTATAACGGCAAA
Organism: Polietes domitor; assembly: GCA_947397865.1. Taxonomy (NCBI): domain Eukaryota; kingdom Metazoa; phylum Arthropoda; class Insecta; order Diptera; family Muscidae; genus Polietes; species Polietes domitor. Next base: position 101,018,164 of record OX377620.1, read on the forward strand.
AAGAAGCGAAAAAGTGGAACAGCGAAAATAGTTGAAAACGGACACGACGACATCTATTGAATGGCTGGATTTTAAGGTGGATTGTTGGAAAGATGGTCGGAGGAGGAGGTGGTGGAGTGTAGCAGGCAGATAAATTGTTGATAGAAGAGTAGGGTCAGCTGCTGAGACGACAGACAGCGGGTGAGAATAAGAAGGAAGACCTTGAAATCACATAAACAACAAAAAGAATAGAACAAAATAGAAAACGAATGAAGGAAAACGACGAAGAAGAATCCGTGAATCCGTTTAAACAAAAAAATAATACCAGAGATAAGAAAGTAAAAAAATAAAAAATTGGAACTTACATGTTGTGTGCGCGATGTGAGAGGGGAGGAATAGACATGATAAACACAAACAAAAACAAAAGAAAAGAAAATAAATTCAAAGAGAACGTAGTAAATTGTAAATTAGTGAAAACAAATCAAAATTAGTATATTATGAACAACATTATGCCATCTCAGATAGTGCATCCATTTAATGTAGATACCGTCATCATGGCTAATTCAGACAACTCGACTCCGACATCTCCAATAACACCAATAATTTCCCCCACTGTCGAGTCGAATGCATCGGCCATTAATGGGCGCGAGGCTCGTAATTTAGCCGAGAAGCAACGTCGGGACAAGTTAAATGCAAGCATAAATGAACTAGCGAAAATGGTGCCTCATGTCGCTGACTGCCCAAGACGTTTGGATAAAACTGCAGTATTAAGATTTGCGACACATGGATTGCGACTGCAGTATGTCTTTGGAAAAACGGCAGCTAGACGAAGACCACTGTTAAAGGGCGATAATCATAACATGACGGATACACTACTGCAGCTGATTGATAGTTTCTTCATTACCCTAACATGCCATGGACAAATCGTTTTGATTTCAGCAAGTGTTGAACATCTTCTGGGTCACTGTCAGTCAGATTTGTATGGACAAAATCTGTTGCAAATTGCACACCCAGAGGATGTAGAGATACTAAGACAGCAACTAATACCAAGTGATATAGAGTCGTTATTTACGGACATTCATAGTTCTGCCGCGCAATCTCAAATGAATACACATTACCCTCAACAACGTTCCTATACAATACCCACAACTCAGCACCATCATGTACATGATGAACAAAATGATGAAAATCATTTACACCAAATAGACGAAAAACTGCGAATGGACAAACGTTGTTTTACCGTGCGACTGGCTCGTGCTTCAACACGTACTGAATCGAAGAAAGTCTATGAGATTGTTAAAATAGATGGATGCTTTCGTCGTAGTGATTTCTCAGTAGTTGCAACAGGTGCTAACAGTTATCCCATTGTTTCACAACTTATACGACGTTCACGCAATGCCACACCGTCGCATATGGGCGGTGGAGGTGGTGTTGGTGGCGGAATTGGTGGGGGTTCCTTGGGAAGCGCAGGTGCATTTATACCTCACCTTTTACCACATGATGCCATAGCGCAGGCCGCTCTGCATGGCGTCAGCGGCAATGATATCGTCCTTGTAGCAATGGCCCGAATTATACGTCCAACTAAAATAATCAATTGGCCACTGGAGGCAAATCGTTTGGAATATAAAACGCGCCATTTGATTGATGGACGTATTATCGATTGCGATCATCGTATTGGACTTGTAGCCGGTTACTTGCAGGAGGAGGTGAGTGGTGAAGAATACTTTGTGTGACGTAGCTAACACAAGAATTTTTCAGTTTTAACTTCATTAGTTTTTCAATTTAATAGGTGGCATTTAAGAGCTATAATTTGTTAACTAGATACCCCATGATTGTAATGTTGTAATCCAACCTGAAACTGAATGGTTGAAGTTTCATATGTTGTGATTTTAGTTACGTGAAAAATGTTAAATAGAAAGTAAGAGATGGTTAATACCTAAAGAAACACTATCAATCGCAAAATGATTTCAATTATACATAGAAGAGAATTTCTTATCAAAATGTATTTGTCAAATTGTGCAGCAATATTCGCATCGAAAAAACAAACATCATGAATACATAAACATAATTATATATATGCTATTAATTTTAGTGCGCCAAACGTTTCCCCCTGCGTGGGCATAGACAAGAATCAAATTCAAAAGTAGAGAGTCTTTTTTTGAATTTGAGGAACATTTTGCAAAATATGATTCATATTTCAATTAAATTTCAACAAATCTCCCACAAACTACTGTAGACCTCGCATTAAAAGCGAAATACAAGAAATTTCTGAAAAGGCAGTAATCAATGCCGTAACACAAATGGTTAAATCGCGGTGACATTTCTCTTTGAAGATGGACGAGGCCAGATGCATTGAAGAAGATATTCTTAATGGGCTTCTAAAAAGATTAGGGAATAAATAAGTAACTTCCGAATAAAGTTCCTGGAAAAGATGATTAAAATTTTTACATCCATTCTAATATTGTTCGCAGTCGATTTTCATTCATAAATAAACATAAATAACATTCTTTAGGATTATTTTGAGCAAATATAATAACTTATTTAAGGGCCCACAGTGGTACCAAATTGATTTTTGGAAATTAATCCTGTAACTTTTGAACAGAAAAATAAATCTGACGAAATTCCATATCAAGATGATTTGTAAAATTTTGGAATCCTAGTGGGTACAAGGACTACTTGCAATTTTGTAATGATAGACAAAAGCACAATTATAGGCCGAAAGATATGAACAAAATTATTTCGCACAGTGCTAGTGCTTTGAATACCTACCACAAAATGTGCTTAGACGTGTGTGAACCTCACTTCGTTTAAGAGAAAGTTAATAATAATTCTTTATTTCTTTTCTCCACATCGTTATAAAAATTATACTTTTAGTTACTATAGGTAATGATTTTAAACCAAAATAAATAAAGAAATGTAGCTTGGTTCCATCGAACCGTGAGCTTGAAAAATCGTATGCTTAAATAATTAATTTAGTAATTAAATTCCTTAATCAACATCTGTCTATATACATAGGCTTCCTTCAGAAAATGATAAAGGTTCACCCAACAAAATCCTTCACATCCATTTAAAATATAATTAAATTCATTGTCTTCAATATTAACTTTTCTAAAGTTTTTTGTACCTAATATGATTAAATATTGGACAGCGGCCGATAAAATGTGTAAATGATTCGTTTTCTCTCATATTGCATATGGAACATAACTTATTAGCTTCATCACGATACGGGTCACCGTTTAGATACATCAGATCACCTCTGGCTCTAAGAATAAATGAAATTTGTCTTTGATTGAAATTATCGTTACAATACGTTACCCCAACAGCGGGATTTAAATACTTATAGAATCGTGTTTCGCTTTCTTGCGACTTTCGTACGTGATTATTTTAAGCAACTTCATTTATTTGGTCCAATAAGTGGTGACAAGCAATGTTCCAGTTACTTTTGCTGGTGTATATATTTTCAGACCATATATTATGCGATTCCAAACGATCTGATAGTTCCTTGAACCATGAAATATTTTTCCCTACTATTTTTTAGAAAGTTTATGTGACAGTATGTGTGGATCCAAATCAAATAATGTTTTGGTTACATATTTTAGATGCATTGCATACGTATATATATATATACCCTGGTTCATAACCAGTTTCCAAGGCAATAACGTAATTTGGTGTGTTTTCAGGAATTTTCAATATCCGTTTAATAAAACTCAACTTCCTCAAAGTAACCGTACCCCCAAATATGACATACATAACTCTGCACTGAGCGGCATACCGAGAGAAACAATTACCCTCTTTCCCTATGAAGTTCCTCCAAGTTGCATTCAAACAATTTTTGGCTGCATCATTTTTTCTCGCTGTATGTTTCACGAATGCCAATTTGAAGATCTGAACGTGTTGAGTTTTGCGTGCGTTTCTAATCCGGCTTCTAAGCACCCCTATCGTACCACTTGCTTTTGAAGCATGTATTTCCATTGGAACTGCGATTTTGCTTTGGGTATGAATTTTTTATTATGTTTATAAATTCATTTAAAGTTGAGTTTGTACCTAGTTCCGATACTTTATTACATAGCCTCTTCTGATACAAATCTCCGAAATTGTCCTTCCAATTCAGTTTTGGCAAGAGATTTAACTTTGTTTCTTCTCGACTCAGTTTTATAGGAAAGTGATCCGACCAAATTTGATCTTCTACAGAGAAAAGTATCACATTTTCAAAAGATCGATAGATATTGCACAGAGGTCAATCACCGAGAAAGTTATAATTTCATACTTTTAGGCAAGGTTGTTTCATATTTTTAACGAATCGATCTCATTATTATGACGATTTTAAAATTTTTTATATTGTTAGATTGCTTTTAAAATTCTAAATAAACAAGCGTTAATAGTATTCTCACCATGTGGTGTCCGCACGATTTTCAAATCGTTTTTTGGCGTTCTCGAGTTTCTAAATTTTCCATTCCTTTTTAAAATTACTTTGTTTAACCAATAAAAGCAAACAAATTCATATTTTTAGGCGAGGTTGATTCGTATTTTTTTGGAAGCGATCTCATTATTATGTCAATCTTAAAATTATTTATATTATTCGATTGTCTATAAAATCTAAATAAAATAGTGTTGAAAGTATGTTACTTATCCTCTTTAAAACACCCTAAAAAGGTTTGCGTCAACGTTATTTCGCTTGTAACAAGGCGTGTTAATATAATCTGATAGTGGCAGAACAAAAACAAAATCGGCAACATCAAAACACAGGCAGTTTTCTTGAATGGTGAGCCGTATTGTGAAAGTAAAATATATGTGTTACTACATTTTAGTAAAAAAAATAATTTTGAAACATATTTTCACCACTTTGAATTTTGTATATTTTGTTGGAAAAAATGCAAAAATTGATTAGACATTATTTTTGGAGATATTTTTTCTACATAATTTATTTCTCTCATAAGTATGTTTTGCCTTTCCTAGTGAAAACGTCGCATACCAATGGAAATCTAAACCGATCTGGTAAATTTTTCCACTAGTATCAAAGAAGTTGCATGCATCAAACTTCATTAAGATCCTTTGAAAAATATGGCTTTATATTTCTACAAACATTGTCCTTACCTACCTGCATTCAAATATATATTAAGTTTATACATTTTGGGAAGGAAATGATTAACTATAATAATTCACTTAGCCGGTTAACTAGAATATGAAATGTAATCTATGTAGACAAAAATTTTATTAAAAATAAAATCAATATAAGATCCTAAATTATATTGATGGCTTCGCTTTTTTACAAGTGCGCTTAAAATAAAATCTAAAGAACTTTAAATATATAGAGAATTTACTTACATAAATAGTACAGCTCCTTTTTAAACAAACCAATGACAAAGAATTTCCACATGCGTTGGAAGTATCGAATTACCCCGTAGAATTTAAAAACCAAAATTTGTTTAATGGTATTCTCACCATGGTTTTCGAGTTTCCAAATTTTCCATTCCTTTTTAGAATGACTTTGTTTTACTAAACATTCTCTTCATTTGCTCGAAAGAAAAGAAAGACAAAAAAGTGTGAAATTTATAAATTCCAAATCGCCAAAAAATGTAATTTGAAAATCGTGCGGTTGTCAGCACATGGCTGACAGATATATTCGAATTTACTAAGCAGTGGTGGTCATATATTGATTCGCAGATTCGTTCCTGTACCAAGACATTTTTGCAAATTCCAATTGTTATTGCTACATTTAATTCAAAATTCTCTAAGACGTCTTTACAAAGTAACGAAATGAAATTTAAAAACAAAATTCAACCACCATTTGAATAAATAAACAAGTTGCATCCATATAAAAACGCAATTATAATGTTAGTCAAAAAATTCCACTACATATCCAGCTTATGTCCAGTTTGAAATAAGCACGAAAGTCAATGAACTAACTGACTCACTTAGAATATATTTGTATTTATATCAATCTGTATTCTATTAAGGTCAGATAGGTACATCGGGCTACGAATTCGATGCCCTAATTTATTTTCAACACTCAGTTTAACATAAAAATTAAATCATAAAAAAGTAGAATGTATTTTCATTTGTTTACAGAAGATATTTGGCGTATCTCGATTTTTGTCAATTTCAGTTTTCTTATTGTGCGAACTTTTCTATAATACATCTCCCATCCAAAAATTAATTAGTTTCATATTCGAATTTGTGTGTGCCAGAAGTTATGTTTTGTCATCCCTCTCCTGTGAACAAACGAAAAATCAATAATAAATTTAGATCTTCTTATGGTAAATAAAAAAGGCTATTGTTTCGATTTAATTAAATAAAGTTGGTGTATTCTCCCGAAGTGCAGTCTTTTGCTCGAACATAATTCTTAATTCAATTCTTTTGAAATTGTGCCAATAGACGGCAGATTTCCGATTATTATTGTATTATATTATTATACATGAATATAAAACATTTACGGAATTTATGACAAGATAAGAATTTCTATTGTTGCCTTTGCTTATAACTGGTTTAATTAACGCTCCGTAATAAAGCCACAACAACTTTATGGTCTAGCACTCGTTCGTCAATTCTTTTTAGCGGTTTTCAACAAATTATTTTTTTTTTGAAGGATTTTTTTAATACAACTGAAACAATAGGGACCAGCAGGCGTAAGTGTATTCCACTAGATATGGGTTTCCCTCAACCTTTCCGGTTAATCAACCTAACTCAAACCGACATTTTAGGCTTGTGGTGCCGGTTACCCCCCTTGGTCGAAGTCAGCCTATAAGACAAACGAAGCATATTATAGTTGGTTATCACTAACCAGATATGGCAAATGTGGGTGTAAAAATCATACGTCGCTGTCCCTACGTTATGGGGGCGTGGCCCTCTCGGTCGGAAGGGGCGGGTGTGAGAGGCGTTGGGACTGTTCGATGAAAAAAATTTATATTTATGCATTTTATAATTTATTTTATATTGGCCAATGGACTTGGAATTACAAGTCTGGAAGAAATAAATGAAATGTAATGCGATAACCGTAAATTTGACTTTCATTGGATAATTATTCGGGCTAAGTCAAACATTTTTCAGAATTTGTTATAATACACACATTTATATAGTTGTTGGCGATAACTTTTTATTTAGGGGTTTGTTATCGCAGCTTAGTTATCCAGTCTTAAAGAAAAACAGCCCTATGTTAGAATAATCAATGTGAGGAGTGAATGTATATTTCAATACATAAATTGAAATGTTTATTCTAAATATATTTATATTTAAAATATAAACCGCCAAAAGACTAATCTAGCTCATGTATTTGTGCTTTTTTCCAGGTTCGCAATCTAAGTCCATTTTCCTTTATGCACCAGGATGATGTCCGTTGGGTCATCGTCGCCCTAAGACAAATGTATGACTGTAATAGTGATACTGGCGAAAGTTGTTACCGCCTCCTGTCACGTAATGGCAATTTCATATATTTACGAACAAGAGGATATCTTGAAATCGATAGAGCCACAAATAAAGTACATTCGTTTGTATGTGTCAACACATTGTTGGACGAAGAAGAAGGACGACGTAAAGTTCAGGAAATGAAAAATAAATTTTCAATTATAATAAATGCTAAAATTCCGACAGGTACAATGCAAGATGCGACAGCATCACAAAATCCACAACAATTGGAAAAGATTGTATTGTACCTCATCGAGAATCTACAGAAGAGACAAACAAATAGTTGTGTTGTCGACGAAATACACTCAGAGGATGATGTCAAGCGTCATACGAGTACACCGCCATTGGCTTTAGTGCCACCAGAACCGTCGTCTGTGAAAAATTCAATATCGAAATCAGTGAGTGTTGTCATAGCTACAGCAGCAAAAAGTTTGGTTTTGAAATGTAATGCTAAACGCAACGCGGACCAGCCTACCACGGAAGAAGAACAAATTGAAAATGCAACAACCACAATTGAACGTCAAAACGAAGATGAGGCCACAATGTTACAGCAACGACCAAGCGTATTACAGATGCGAAGTAACATGTGTCACGAAAACTCCAAAAGTCACACACCGGAAACCATTGAAGATGCTCAACCACGGCCATCCAAATTGACGCATCATGTATCTGTTTTAAAGCGTTTACACACCGAAACTGATGCTGAAATGGAGACGCCGGCGCCCTCTATGGAGAATGATTGTCCTACGTCGTATTCAGCAAAACGTACTTCGAAACACTCGCCATCGTCGTCCATGTCAGATGTATCGTTCTCGCAAATCTCTCCTTGTTCTTCTCCTGCCATTAAAAATGATAACAGTTCTGATATTCATAATTTTATCTCCAATTCCTTGCGTCACGTTGGCGAATCCTTAACTCGCATTGATGCGCACACGACAGATTTGCTGCAGCAACGTTCCAATTTGGCACCAGCTTTGGATAATCAACTCGATGCAATCATCATGGAGCAACAAAAACAAAATGAGTTCTTAGTCAATATTAAAAGTGAATACGATGTATACAAAGTACAATATTCAACATCGTCGCCTAATCGAACAGGACTTCCTTCGCCAGATAAACTTTAGTTATAAAATATTTTATGTAATTAATGAAGGTGTTTGTATGTAAGTAATTTATTATCTATTGTTATATGTATGTAAGTTAATTAAATTTTTGTTTTCCTTAAATATTCTCCTACCAATTTGTTAATGCAACTGCAACACATCTACATATATAAACAAATATTTTCAAAATAACAAGGCATGCTTAACGACATATCACACATTACGATTACGGTCGGATTACAAACAAGGAAGTAGTGGCAAAAAAACGTTTAGGCAGTGTATGTGAGATGTTTCACCGAGACACATTTTTTGTGATTCTGAAATTCTTTCGCAACATTTCGTGATACGTTAAAAAGCATAAAAGCCAATTAACGTCCAGATAGAATAGACATCTGCGCATACTTATATATTTAGCCGAGAGTGATATGACGACGATACAGTTCGCTCTATGGATCGTCATCATTATCTACACAAGTATATCCAAAGTAATGAAATACAACTACTTATAGGAACTCTTTTTCTTTGAGTTTATTATTTGACGATTCGTCTCCTGGATGTCGGCCGTATCTAGAACTCACTTTTTGATATGATCTGTCAAACCTGGCTTTATCATTTAAAAAACATGATAAATGCATGGTATGCAGGATTTTCCCAGTTATTAAACATTCAATAACAAAGTGCTCTACCATGTGATTGACATTGCATTTGACTTGACATGAAATACAAACAACAACGATATCGTTAATTTTCATTCCATTTTCCACTCAAAATTGGTACATGGCTGCTAAAAAATTCTATTGTGATTTATACTCTATGAGATTTCTTTCGGCAGTTGATTCCTTCATCTTTAAATCGTTTTACATGATCCCCTCGTCGGAAATGTCATTTGCAAGTTATATCGTTTTTAGGATTGTAGAAAATGAAAATATGTATGGCATATTCACTCTCAAGCTCTGCAGCACAGAGAGTAACGATTGTTTTTATGAATTGAATTTAGAGTTGAAACTCGGCGTAGCTGATAAAACTGTTAACATAGTATGAGGGCTAGGATTTGGCTGTACGTAAGACTATCGAATTAATCTCATAATTTGACAAAAGCGTCGAATCTTGACTTTTTGTTTCGAACGAAGCAATGTCTAGCAGATTGATCTAAAAGTGAGGAACACTCATACTAATTATATATGTACCTGGCCTAATATTAGAAACCATTGAAAACGGAATGTTTTCCGAAAAATAAACCTATAATGGAACATGCATACTATTTCCAATTACCTCGCCAACTTCTAAGGCGTAAGCCGAGAATTGTAGCTCATCTTAGCTCTCCACTAGTAGTTTTTTACGCCACTGGTACTATTCAGATCGCTCGATTATATTGGATTATTATATTGTGTAGTACCTCTATGATGGTTTGGAAAAGAAAACAAGAATTGTACAGATAAAATAAGTTTGCATCTTTAAGTTAGGTTAGGTTGTGATGGCATCTTGAAATCAATCATCTGACTCACTTAGACCAGAAGAGGTCCATGTGATACCACGGGCTTGTAAATCCTTTACCGACGCACAGTGGTTCGCAATCATATCCAATAACATATGTTCTAGAAAACATTTTTCAGTTTTCTAAAAATTTAAATTAGACAAGGACCCAAGATATTATCATTGAAAGTAGAATACTTTACGATTTAAAAGAAAACTAAATTTTTTATTTTTTTGTTTTTTTTTTGACATATATTTACGTATTTGTTTATAATGCACGGAATAATTTTTTTTCGTCTTACAGATTTTCATCACTTTCAGATTTTAGAATTGAAAAAACGCAATTTCTCGCACTTAAATTTATTTTATTAGAAGTTATGTGCCAAATATACTTTGTTTGGAATAAACATTTTTAAAAATACCCTTTTTGAGAAAATGTGTGACTTTGGACCAACATAACTTTTTTCCTTTGAAAGCATTTGGCGAATAAAATACATATTTAGAAAGATTGGTACCTTGTTTAATTTCTTTTTTTACAAAACTCAAAAATGGAATTTGATCCTCTATACTGGCGAAGTCGCCCAAGCTTTTAAAGAAAGACAGATAAGGTCTTCGGCGCTCTCAATCTTCTCCTCGTTCTTACCCATCGTTGTGCCCCATCAACACTGAAATCAACGTAAACTTTCAATTGAATGAATATAGTTTCACTTCACAATTTGACCAGGCAAACTTCGCGGTTTTGTAGGTGTCAATGTTTTCTCTAGGGGATTGTGTCCCCTATTGCAGTTATACAGGGTTTTCCAACAAGAGGTGTTATTTTGAATCACCCGGTATTTCGGTAGCTGTCACTTCTGAAGCTTTTATTCTTTGACATTTGACAAGTAGAAAATATGTCATTACTAAAAATGGAACGATACACGGTTCAACAACGCATTGAAATTATTAAAATTCATGAATGAAAATGATCCGGAATTACATCGAAAAATCATATTGACTGATGAGGCCCATTTCCACCTCGGTGGCTACGTCAACAAGCAAAATTGTCGCATCTGGGGCTCGGAAACCCCTCTCCATTTTCATCGTGTGACTGTTTGGTGCGGTTTATGGTCCGGCGGGGTCATTGGACCTTACTTTTTCGAAAATGAGGTTGGATCAACAGTTAAGGTGAATGGATTGCGCTATCGAGAGATAATTAAATATTTTTTATGGTCGGAGTTGGATGGTATTGATCTGAACAACGTTTACTTTCATCAAGACGGCGTTACGTGCCACACAAGCAACGAAATCATTGCTCTTTTACGGGAAAAGTTTCCGGACCGTGTTATCTCTCGAAGATGTGATCGATCACATTTGGCCACCGAGATCTTGTGATTTAACACCTTGCGACATCTTCCTTTGGGGCCACGCGAAAGATAAGGTATACGCCAACAGCCCAGCGTCAATTCAAGACCTCAAAGATAGAATTCGTGAGGCTATCGAGGACATAGGGCAGCCACTTTGCGATTTGATTATGGAAAATTTGGGTGATGTTGTTTTTCATTATTAACGGCATACCTTCCTCTTTATTATGAAATAAACATCCGAAAAATCCAAAAATGGGATTTTTCTTTGAATACCAAAATAACGCCTCTTGTTTAAAACCCTTTATTTGTACATATGTATGTATCTATCGTCGGCTGAAATGTCCAAAGACGTTTCATAATTTTAGATGTCAAGATACTTTAAAAATACAACAAATGCAATTACATTATGAAGTTGGCCTCGCATTCTACCATTGAGTTCAAAAAAATTGGACTACACAGTAAAATTATTTTTTTAATTCGTTGTTAGAACTTTTTGTATTTCGTTAATAAAGTCGCTATTTTTGGCAATTGAAGGCTAACATTCTGTGGGGATGTGTATTTTGGTGTAATGCACTATGCTCAATCAAAAAACTTAATTTTACATTTTTGTGATGTCAATATTTCATTCATTCTCTGTGTCAATATTTCATTCGGCTGAACAAATCGATTATTATATAACACTTTTTCGCAGTACTACTATGCGTGTCTGGAAAAACTTATGCTATTTATTGTTTGAAAGATTATATGTGTTTACTTATTATACAAATTAATACCAAGGAGCTCTGTACTCTGATAATAATTTAAGCCGTTTTCTTTGTGAATTTTCCTTATTTGTTATTTTCCTCCCTGTTTTATATTGTGTTCACAAAGTTATTAATAAACTTTTTTATTTTAATATCAGCTATATTTTGCTTAATCAATTTGTTCATCATACCGTTGGACAAATTGTTTTTTTGCTACAACTCGACTGTTTTGTTTTCTAAGTTTAACATGTACATTATGGTCGTGTCTTATTTGGCATGGTAAACATTTCTCTACTTTCGCACAGTGGCGTCTTTTACGTTTGACGCCGAAATAAAATAAAATGACTGCAAGCGTTATATGCCGGGAAAGCTGACAAGAACGGTCACCGTCAAGCGAAAAGCACATCTCTGATGATTTACTCTATATATACATTTGAAAAAAGATGACGCCTATTTTTGTGAACAGAAGGCAATGAAAATATCTATGTACATTTTGTGTGTATTTTCTATTGATTTCTTTGCTTCAGAAAATTCAGATTTTTCAATAAATATCTATTGGTAAATATCTATTCAGAAAAATAAATGGGTAGGCGAAATTATCACTCGTCAAATAAATCATACCCAGCATTACAATATTGAACTCGAAACTTTTTTGTTAATTTCTATATATTTTTTTTTTTTGAATTACGTATTTCTCTTTTTAGGAATTTGTATAACACGACAAACAATGCATACTGCCTTTCTGTGTAGAACCACTTTTCTCGACCATTTGTTTAATTTTATTTAAAAAAATAACCAAAAAAGTATAACTAAAACAGAATAATAAGAAAAACCTGCCTTGCAAAAGAGAAACAAAAAATGATAATGTTTATATTATGGTATGATAAAATTATCAATCAATCTATCTGTCTATGTATGTATATGAGTGTATGTCTAGTTAAAATTAGGCCAAATTTTCCTTTTATTGTTGAAAAATTTGTAAAGTTTTTATTAAGAAATTGTTTTTCGTTTTTTGTTTTTTTATTATTGTTTACAAACTTATATTAGTCGATTAGTTTTATATCATCATTAGTAATATAGTAAATTTCTAAGAGTAAATGTAATATAATAATAAATAAATGTAAGTAATAAAACAACGCATTACAATATAGTAAAAATAAACAAAGAAATTTGGGATACGACTTGAATTTGAATAATATTTATACTCAAATTAAAACAAGTAAGAAAAGACTAAGTGTTCGGAGCCGTCTGTATATTACCTAACACCACACTCTACCAGAATGCATTTCTTTTAATAGCAAACCTGGATGTTATAATAAAGGGTGATTTTTTAAGAGCTTGATAACTTTTTTTTAAAAAAAAAAACACATAAAATTTGCAAAATCTCATCGGTTCTTTATTTGAAACGTTAGATTGGTCCATGACATTTACTTTTTGAAGATAATTTCATTTAAATGTTGACCGCGGCTGCGTCTTAGGTGGTCCATCCGCTTAGTCCAATTTTGGCATTTCCACGTTTTTGAGTAACAGAGACCCAATTGGTGCGAACGGCGACGAATCGAAAATTGGTGGTCATCATTAACACTGGCCGATACAGCTGCGATATTTTCTTCAGTTCGCACTCTACGTAAGCGTGTTGGTGGTTTAATGTCCAACAATGTAAATTTGGTGCGAAATTTAGTCACAATAGCCCGAATAGCCGCTTCAGTGGGTCGATTAAACTGACCATAAAATGCAAGCGCGCAATGAACTTTCTTAACAGAGCACGCATTTTGATAATAAAATTCAATAATTTGCAAGCGTTGTTCGTTTGTAAGACGATTCATGATGAAATGTCAAAGCATACTGAGCATCTTTCTCTTTGACACCATGTCTGAAATCCCACGTGATCTGTCAAATACTAATGCATGAAAATCCTAACCTCAAAAAAATCACTCTTTACTTTGTGAGTTATTTGGCTTTTTAATTTCCAATCTAATTAAATGATTATCAATCTGAAAACGAAATAACAGGCGATTCATCGTGAAGTTTGATTTACAATGTAAAATAAAACACATACACTTGAAAGTGAACTTAAAATTTGTATTATCGGTTAAAAGAACAATTTATGGTATTTACTGTTTGAAAATGATTTAATATAAATGTTGGCCAAGACTACGTTGAGGAAAGTTCAATTTTGGCCGACTCGTTCGAGCATAGCGACTGGTATTTCCCATTCACTGAAAATAACACGCAAATTAAAGTCGCCTAGCTTAAATTCTTGCAATTTCTACGCTGTAAGGCCGAGATTTTTACGAAAATATGCCAAGTTGACGAATGCGACAAACCAAGCTGCTGAAAACGACTACGAATCGATTCACCATGTTCTTCGCGTATACCCTCAGCTACAGCTGCTATATTCTCTTCGCTGTTTTTCGTAATAAAGCTGAACAATTTGTACACGCTTTTGTGGTGTGAGTCTTTCCATGATGATTTGCAAACGATACTGAACAAAAATTACAAATCTGTTTGATATGAGTCATGCTTCATCAAACCTCACGATAAATCACCCTATAATTACATGAAATACATAAAAGGAACAAAAAATACATAAAACTTGATAATCATTTAATTAGATATAATCCTAACTATGTCGGAAGGTACTTTCGCTGCACATTGGGAATACGCGCGCTGGCAGTTTTTTCTCACGGCTATATCTTTAGAGAATCCTACAGTTTGAACCATTTTCAGGACAACTCCTTGGGGAGAGTTGATATCCGAGGCCCAAAAATCTGAATAGTGCGCCACAAAAATAAGAACAAAATTGGTCGGCTATTGATAGCATGCCGACCAATTTTGTTCTTATTTAACTCGCTTAGTTAGCGAGTTATCGCACATATTGAAAAAAAAAAACGATTTTTTCGTTCCAATGGACTCAAAATAGAAAAATTGCAGAAAAATCGAATCGAAGATCGAAACATAATTTCTTTAACATTTTTAGTTACCAATAACTGCTTTAGCAATCGATAATTTCCATAGTTATCCATTGTGTATAAACAAAGCCAGAAATGCAATGTACACGCTCAGGGGAATATGCAGATATGATATGATATCTCGCAGAACTTACAAATCTTCAATACGTAGTAGATTAAACCTGGCCTGCTTTACGTGGGGTCTTGATTGGGCATTACTGCGTTTGAAAAATATGGAACACTAGTATTTTGTACCCGGTGTTGCAAGGGTTAATTTTTCCCTATTGCCCTACTTCGTATGCTCTGGAAGATTAAATGAATAATTTTTGATAGTTTTAAAATATTTTTTGTGTGGGAGGTACCACCCCCCTTAACCTATCATGGGCTGGTTCCTGCCCTCTGTCCAGAAGTCAGATACAGTAAAATTTTCGGGCGAATCGGCAGCTTTAGAGGGAGCTGAGGTGATAATCCTTAAGTCTGAATTGTACTAGACTTCGTTCCGGCATGTATCCGATTATCGCGGGAACCTTTCTTCATCATCGTTCTCATGTTATCCGGTTGTTATTTGCATCTTCTTCAAGGTTGATGTTAATGTTAAGGGAATGGGATGTTAATCGAGTTGTACCACTATCCTCCATTAGGGGCGCTGCATTTTATGTTAACAGCTATGCTATGTATCGCTAATGGCTATTAGTTTCTTCCCTGGACCTTGGAGCAATCGAAATGACAATTTTTATGTGAAAGTGTGTTCGGATGAGAAAATTGGCTGCAGAATTATTTTATGATGAAAAGTGAAAATTTTTTGATATTGAATTTTACCAGTGCACCGGCCGGGAGTCGAACCCAGCACCTTCAGATTGCAAGACGCACACACTTCCACTAAGTTATGAAGGCTACTAGGAATCGGTCCACCGGTTTGGTGTCCTATTTTTATATATATACAGCCATGGACAGTAAATTAGCACAAACCTTTGTTATAAAACCAATCATAGTTTGTTTTGAATAAAGTAGATTCTTTCGGCTTGCGCGTCCAAACAGCTGTGCGTCAGACGTCTTCTGATGAGCAAGCCGAAAGATGCCACTTCTTTCAAAACAAAATATGATTGGTTTTATAAAAAAGTTTTGTGCTAATTTACTATCCATGGCTGTAGATATATTGAAGTTCAACTTTGCGATAAAGGTCTATAAAGCCGGGAAATGTTTTTAAAATTGAAACCAAAACTACTAAAAGGAATTAAATTCTTGTCTGCAATCTTTTTGAAATTTAAACCAAAGCTACTGTGATATGGCCAAATCCATTGTTATTCTCACATTTCACCAAATTTCTTCTTGATTACTATGTTTCATCGATTGATAATTGGAATTGAAAATAAAACTAAATTTCACTCCACCCTAATGTTTAATAAGTGTTTAACTAAATGTTTATTTGCAGAGAAAATAAAAGAAGAAAATAACACACACCCTTACAATGTTAATAAGATCGGTATTTGTTCATAGAACATAACTCAGTGTCCGACTTCATCGAAATTAAAAAAATGGACAATATGTCTTAAGAAAAACGGTTCATATTTAAATGTAGCTCCCACACTTACTACACATATTACATATTTAAAGTATATAAATATGCCGTAGTACCAAAAAGTAGATACTGTTGTATTCACCACAAATTTATCCTCTAATTGAATGGAATACAAGTTTGGACTATTTTTTGAAAAAAAAAGAAAAAAACGGAATTTGTACGTAAAAGATAAGGTGCCCAGCAGATACAGCAGGAATCGCAGGTGATAATAGAATGAGGCAGCTGAATCGAAAAATTGAAGGAATGGTAAATGAATATAAGCGGAATAAATGCTTGGAGTATTGCAACTTGAGTTTCGGAATTGCTAAATTGTTGGAAACGATTAAGTCGTTCTCGAACCCCACCAAGCGGGACGATTACATTGCTGTCACTACATTGCAGAACTACAAATGATTCGAAGAGTTGATCCGGTTATTTTAACTGGCAGTTTATTGAGCAACCCGAGAGCGACAATGTGAAAAGGAATATAATTATAATCAGGGACTACTACTCGAGCGCAAATTTACTAAAATAGATCCAGTTGTTAAGTACCTGGTGAAGGTCCGTAACCTGCCACTCTTATTGCTCCCGAAACTTTGAAAATGGATATAGTGGTGTCGTCAGGAAAGTATGCTAATAAGAGAGAATCATACAGGCCGAACTCTCTATTCTCACCTCCCAATCCTTAATGGATATTTTCAATTACAAATCATCAAAAAGCGTTCCGAAATCAGTACAGTACACTTATTACCACACATATCGGCTGCGGTATTAAACAGGATAAACCTATCAAATGAATTCGATAGTTTAACCATTTGATCGAGGACAACACGTCCCTCCTGACCAACATAAAATGTTGGATAGTGGATGTGTAGACGCCAGTTATTTGTGAAATACAGAAACAGGAAATCCAAAAGTCCATCCTTAGGAGGGATGGGGAGTATCCACTATTTACTGTCTACCTTTCTATTATTCCACAACCTGCTCCTGATGAATTTGTGGAAATTGTGGCCGATGATTGATCAATTCTAACGCCAAACCCCACCATCATGATGAGTCTAAATTCATTTCCGCACGTAAGCATGCAGTATTTGCTTGGGTGTTATAAAACACCCCAATCACAATCTTCTGGTTCTTTGCCCTGCGCCCAGGCAGTTAAGTCTATGATATATAGAGAGCTCCAAAAATACAAGAGAGGACCTCTATATTAGCAGGTATATAATGCGATTATAAACGATATTTACAGGGATGTATTCGCAGCAGCCGACAGCAATCAGGGCATCGTGCTTTGAAACCATCCCCAGAATATCTAATTTCTAAAAACCCATTTCACAAGGAAAGAGAAAAATCTTTTTAATACCGCTGTAGACATTACTAGTTCGTTACAAGTTCGATTTGCTGGATCTAAGGGTATATATAATTTCGAAGAGACAGAGTCAGATTTACAAGGTGCTTGGTATGCCTGGTCCAACTCCGTTTCATGATTCTGGCTGGTGTACACGATAACTTTGGAATTTATGATGGACTTCAGGAATTTATTCAAGCTTCGCAATCCGTTTCATATTTATGAAATTATATTTTGAAGCTAAAGACGGAGAATAAGAATTTTCACCTGGGTTATAAATATGAAACTCAGAGACATAGTTCTTATAAAAAATGTCTATTAGAACAAAAGTTATTGAATTTTGGCCGATGGATTTTGATTCTGAACCACTGTGTGCCGTAGATGTAGACTGCCAATTCAGCTTGTTCGAACACTAAGGCAATTGTCCTTCGGTGGGAGTATGGCCAAGATATTTTCTCAAAGATTTTGTTTAACAATTTGTCTTCTTGTGTCAAATTAAAGAGGAGGATATCTGTCAAAAATACTTCAAATATGTTTACCCCTTAGTTAATTTAAGGACTGTTTTTCTTCAAGAATAACTAAGCTGCGATAACTAACCTCTAAATTAAAAGTTAAAATTTCATTAAAAATAAAAAAAAATCTTTTTTAACATTGTCGCCAACAGCAATATCAATGTGTATATAATAGTGTTATCACAGTTTTAATTACATTGATGTGTGTGGGAGTCAAGCTGCTTACTTGAGAGAGGCCATCAGACATAAGCACCGTTCGATCATTATTTTCTTAATTCTGTTAGACAAAAAGTGGAAAATCCACAAACTAAATATCATGTTTACTCCAATAACAACATCTCGCAATTTGGCCAAAATATAAATCTTTACACAGTTTTAGGCGTTGTTAATATCAAGCAACAGGAACTGTATCGAGTGTTTTGTCGATTCTAGAGAATAGAATTGTGATTTCGCACACTCATCTGGGTAGATTCATAACACAAAGGAAAGGAATATTTCATAAATCGTACTTCTAGGATTAAAATGGGGAAGAAGGGATCAAAATAATACCGACCAACAATAGTAATTTGCGGTAATGCTGTGGAATGCCCTAGGTGTTGGAGGATATATAATGCTGTGGAATGCTCTCGGTGTTGGAGGTTATATAAGATTCGGCCCAGCCGAACTTAACGCCTTTTACTTGTTTATATTCGTAATAATATCTTTTTTGTCCTTTTCACTCCTTTTAACTCTTATTCTCCCAGTTGACTCCCAATGTATAAAAATCTTTGTATTTACAGAATAATAGATATACAAAATTAATAATGTATTCAATGGTGAAAAAATAACCTACTATTATATTATAACTAATTAAATATTTGATATTGTACTGCTGATGTTACAACTTTTTTGTACATGTAAGTATGTACATACTTGTACTCGTAAATACGTAGTTATAAAAAATAAATACTGTTAAATAATATCACTTACAGAAATGTTTTTAAAACATACATACATACATACATATTTTCATAATAATTGTTAAATATGGAATATGTTTGTATAGAGCTGGGCGAGTAGTTATATTTATAATACACGTGTGCTTACTTGCGATATACATACATTGTAAGTAAAATTTTTTCTATATATACATAGCTATAATTTAATTAAATAACAATAATATGAAATATTATTTAATAATTTGTGTTTTTATTTTTTCTTTAGTTACACATTTTGAATAACTTATCCAACAACAAAAACAATAAAACATACAAGCTTACATTTATTTAAATACAAAAAAATTAAACAAATAAAAATAATAACCAATGATCAGAGTATGGGAATTGTGTTTTATTGAGACAAAGAGATGTAGACAAAAGAATACGAAATGAGCGAAGTAGGTGGATAGCACTGTGCGACAGTAAAAAAATACCTGAGAAGTGGTGCTATTTTTCTAGTAGGCGTTGTCGAGTAAAACAAGAATCTGCTTGTGGAATTTCCGAAACACCTCCAAACTCTTGATCAAATAACAGCGCGATTTTCTACATTTATTTTATTGGACCTGAGCAAGATAATATACATGTGAAACTAGAGATCGAAAAACTGTGTACTCAATTTTTCATTTGGTGATTCTTTTTTTACAAGACTTCTAATTTCCAAATTATATAGATGTTTAAATAATTTATTTTCATACTTTAACGAGTCATACAAATGCGATTTAGTTTGTTCATATTTTACTTTTTAGGGGGGAAACTTGAAATGGTTGTTAATGCTAAACAAACACAGATATAAGCATGCAATTTTTAGTATTTTTAACAGACATTCTTATCTTTCATTCGATACCTATGTACGAAACCTGTGTACGAAATGTCTCGAAAGTATGAATACAAATTATTAAAACAATAATATCCTTTTGAAATTAAAAGTCCTGTAAAAAGGAGAAAAGATCACCAAATGAAAATCTGAGTACACAGTTTTTCTACATATTATCTCTAGTTTAATGTATATGGTCCAAAAAGTACTGTCGCACGGTGTTATCAACCGATTTTCAGTTTCATTCCAGTTCACATCTCTCAAAATTTTACAAATTTGAGATCCAATAAAAAATACCTAAAATTCATCAAAACAGATAAGAACTGTAAATAATGGTTTGGCGACCATTTTAGTAAAAATCCAAAATTTTGTAAAACATTTGTATTTTTTTAAAGATTTAATTTTGATGAAATCTTCAATAACTAAGTCAATTACAGGCGGGTTAGAAAAATGAAAGGACATTTTTTTAATTATTTCACAAATAGTATGATAACTTTATAGAATAATATGTAAAAGCTTTACCAAAGTTGAAAAATTACGATAAAAATTTAAAAAGAATCGCTGGTCTAGGTTTCTTCTTTTTAAATCCTGTGAGAAACTGTTCTTGGCTTCTTTAGCGGTTTCGCGAAATTTATATACCATCCACTATCAAGTGCATTCCACAGTAGAAACGTGTTTTCTTAAAAATTACCACCTTCCAGTTTTTGATCATATTCAATCCAACGCATAGTGGTTTTAAATCGAATTAATGGAACTAATTCTGTTACTTTACAACGGAATAAGATATCTTAACGAAATCTCACATGCTTAGAGCAGAAGTGCTTTCCAGATGATTTGCAAAATGATTTGAGAAATTATGCCTACTGGTGATCTAAAGATGGTAACCTCGGCCGTGCCATATGTTGAAGTGTTTGTCAAAATTAAAGTTTTGCATCAATTCCAAAGATATTTTGCACAGTGATATGGCTCGTGAATACGTACAAAAATGTGCGTATGTATGTCTTCGCCTTAAATTTCTTATAGTTACATATAAGAAATATTTGAGTTACAAAGAAAATTTCATATTTTTTTGGCAGGTTAGTTTTGTTTTTTTATACCCTACACCTATTCAGATTCATTCCACACCTATTTAGATTCGCCAGCAGAATCGATTTATAATTTGCAGATCATGTTATATTTTAACTAAAAATACATACTTTAAAAGTGATCTATATATATGTAGCGCCCCTTACAAATGGACTCCCAAGTTTGTCAAAATTTGCATATCATATTATATTTCAACTAAGAATATCTACTATGAAAGTCAAATGTATGGGTCCATATGACTCCCATGCAAATGGGGCCCCCAGTTTGCACTATTACCGCTGTAGAACCAACATCTTACATCGGATCTTGATCAAACTTTGCAGATTATTATATATTTCATCTAGGAATACCTACCGAGAACTATATAGGTCCATGCTATGATACAACCCGCAAGTGTTGTTTTATGCCCCCTAAAAATGTCTGTCCGATGTATTCTATTACCGCTGTAAATTTGTCTGCCCAATCGTGGTTATTGTCCCTTTGGGATGTTGTTAATTAGGGATGCAAAAACCGACCCTTATCTGGAAACCGGTTTCCGGTTTGGAAGGTAGAGCTTTTTCGATAAAAAGTAGATATTTCGGTAGAGCACGATAAATAATAAAAGACAAATTGGATATTTTTGCAAAATTTTCATTTTCGCGGGAGATATTGCCAAAATAATTTTGATGTTTGGCAAACAATTAAATTTTTGGTTTGTGATTTTCTCTCGAACTATCCAACGGATCCGGCTTTGAGTGTGTGTAAGAACCAATGCCGCTTTTAACATATATTTAGTCAGTCGCGAAATTCACTGCATTTCTGAAATCTAAAAATCTAAAATTTGAGGATGAAATTGCATATATTTTTATGTTCTCTGCCCCAAGTATCCCCCTTTAAGTCAGCAATCAAATGTCGAAAAAAAATTTGGTATTCTCCATATGATAAAAAGTTACTCTGGTTTTCTAGTGACACTTTTCACATTTTTGACTACACCCAAAATATGGCCTAGTACACATGGGTGACTCCACGCAAAGTGACCCTTTTTCCGGCAAAATTTCAAAATCAATTTATGATTTAAAAAAACACCGATAAACATTCGTAATGTTTATACTTCTCATAATACATATTTTTGATTATATTTCAAAAAAATAGTGAAAACAATAGGTCTGTTCGTTTCCTTTTCGAGATATAAACTGGCGTCGTAACAGGATTTTCGTCAAAAATGTCACGCCCGTTACAATTTAAATATCCTATATTTTCTATATTCATGAAGAGATGTCGGTAACGTATACTTTAGAAGAAAGTTTGTGAACTCCTCGTTTGATTAGCAAAAATGAATAAAGGCATATAATGGAAGAACATTTCCGAATTCAAGAAAATAAGTGAAACCTCAAGATTTTCTTCAAAGCTAAGGTCGCACCCGTGACGCTCTTGTTTGTTGTATATCTCCAATATTTAAAACACTAAGACATATTAATATTTGCAATATTGCAATGACGTTTTCAATTGGTAATATAGTAAAAATTTCAGTCAATGAATATTGGAGATATTTAAACATATTTAGGCAAAAGTGTCACTCCCGTTCCAATGGAATCACCCACATCTAGTTTGCCTTGACAATTTGAAATACAAAAAATCAATGAGCGACGTAATGATGAAATTTGATAGCTAGATATATCGTAAATTTAGAAAAAAAGTCAAACAAAATCGTCTAATGATTTTTACCCAATGGACCAAAATATTTATCTGGTCAAGTCGACTTGATGCAGTTATTACAGTACTCAATTTCGAAAGATTTCGGTATGCAGAGTTTGGAGGCTCTGGTCTGTCGCTGCAATAACTAGCTACAATGGTCTTAGTCACCCCGGCTCTATCCCTGGACCCAAAATAAGAATATAAATTTTCTTTGTGTTGTAATTCATAATAAATAAATAAAAAATGAAATTTTTGCAAAAATATCCAATTTGTCTTTTTATTTACCGTGCTCTTCCGAAATATCCAGTTTTTGTCGAAAAAGCTCGACCTTCCAAAAACATGGACATGCTTTACGAAGTTTAACACATTTATCAAATTTGGTCGAAATTAGCATTTTTTCAAAAACCGGTGGGCGGTTTAAGTTTATTTTTTACTTAAATTTAGATCCTGTTTTTGTTTATTTTCGCACAACTTTATAAACAAATGAAGTTGAAATTAAATATTTGAATTTCTACATTTTGAAAATTAATTTTCCGGAGAACCAGACACAGATATGTTTTTTATTAAGGGTATTCGTGGTAATCTCTTGGTAGGTGTGCCCAAAAACAGCACAAAAACATCGTCATTGTGTAAACACATTAATCTGTGCCAAAAAAGTGTGTCCACTACACTTAATGTCATATTTCATTTAGATTTATTCACTTGTTATAATTAATTATGTGGAGACGAAACAAAACTGGCTACTGAAGCATAGACATAATTCCCAATAGTGGTTTTGTTTAAATATGGCTATTTATGTCTGTGGTGTTTTTCAAGTCTATGACAAAGAAAACCGTCTCGTGATGATTAAATTTGTGCGAGCGAGCCCTCCTACGCTAAATGATTACTTGGGATTAATGCTTTTTAGGTTTTATATGGTTCCGCGTTAAGGAATATCTAAAAATAAATATTTCGAGTGTCTTTATATGTTTCATAAGTAAATTAAAGTTGTTTTAATAGATTGTGTCTAATGGAATTAATATGTAAATTAAATTGCCAAATACAAGCTGCAGTATGACACATTACATATTCTTGAGTACGAACAGCTTAAGATGTTTTCGGTTCAATTAGATATTGAAAATAATTTCATTGTAAATCGATTATTAAATTGTATTTTAATAATGCTTAATGTGCTTTATAGAGCGGGAAAAGTCAAATGGGGAGCGACATTTGTATGGGGGCTATATCTAAATCTGAACCGATCTAACACAGATGTTTCTAGTTACATTATAAGGTGTTAAGTCATTTTTTTATATTTGCTTTATATATCGGAAAAAGTCAAATTGGGAGCGACTTTTGTATGGGGGCTATATCTAAATCTGAACCGATTTGCCTCAAAGTAATAAGCGTTCGTCCTTGATCCACAAAACTTACTCGTGCCAATTTTTGTTAAGATCGGACTATAATTGCGACCTGTAATTTGATTACAACCATAGATGGACAGACGGACAGACAGACGGGCATTGCTAAATCGACTCAGAAAGTGATTCTAAGCCGATCTGTATAATAAACGATGGGTCTAACTCGTTTCCTTTTGGGTGTTACAAACAAATGCACAAGATATTGCAAAGATGTTGTTTCTGGAATTTTTGGAAGAAGTGCTTCCACTGGCAGAATTGTACATGTGCCAACAAAATGTACATGTGTGCAACCAAAATGTTCAAAATATTGCAAATTTCTGTAAATACCTCATCTCTAATTAGAAGAAGTGCTTACGACTGGTCACAATCAATATATATATATCGCAGGAAATCCCTTCATTATACCCTCCACCTAAGGATGGGGGTATGTATATTCACTTTGTCATTCCGTTTATAACACCTTGAAATATTCATCGGAGACCCCATAAAGTATATATATTCTGGGGCGTGGTAACATTTTAAGACGATATAGCCATGTCCGTCTGTCTGTCTGTTGAAAGCACAATAGCGACTGAACGAAATGAGCTAGGAGGTTCAAATTTTGCCTAAATGTGTCTTATGGTTGTAGATCGGTTGCGATTGAAAGTGGGCGAAATCGGCCCAGAGGGAAAAATTATTCCCTCACAAGGACTGAAAATACCCCTAACGGCTGCACTTAGAATAATGAAATTCGATGTATACATTCCTCTGATTGCGTAGACACGTAAAATAAAAGAACTTTCCAAAATTCGTACTTTATGGGGTTCAAATGGAAAAAGGGGATACAAATAGTACCTACCAAATGACCGCAGCTAGAATCATGAAATTCGGAGTATACATTCCTCTGATTGCGTAGACACGAAAAATAAAATGTTTTTTCCAAATTCGTACTATCAAGGGATACAATGGCTACAGGGGATAAAAATAGTACTAACTGAACGAATACAACTAGAATGATGAAATTCGGTGTGTACATCCCTCTAATTGTGTAGATACGTAAAATAAAGAGATTTTAGATAGTCGTACTCTTGAGGGGGCAAAATTGAAAAAGGGAATAAAAATGGTACCAACAAAATTGCCGCTGATAGAATCATGGAATTCGGTGTATACATTCCTCTGACTGCATAGCCACGTAAAATATTTTTTTTTCCAAATGGTAGAATCATGAAGTTGTCTTATACTGCGTACGTGAGAGATAAGGTATTTTCAAAATTTATACTTTTGAAATTAAAATAGGATGGAAATACAACAAACCAAACGACTGTAGCTGAAAATACACTCTCTATCCACCATTATTTAGGGTATTTATGATTGCTCCCTTATATTTACTTTATGAATTGAAGTATTATTTCCATTATATATACATAGTATATAAATATTTAGCCTTGGCTTATTAATTAAATTTCTGATTTTCATACAGATAAAATTTGTTGCGGCCATTCCTCTTGTAGCTTGGAAAAACACAAAGAAAATAAAAGTTTTAGCTTGTGAAATGGGACAAAAACGGATAAAATATGGTACCAATGATAAGACAACAGCTAGAATCATGAAATTCGGTGTGTACAATAGAGCGTACCAGGTTACAAGTAAAAAAAAAAAAGTTCGCCGTACACCTTCGAATATGAAGTATTATTGAAAGGTAGTTTCAAAAAAATTTTTTTTATTTATTTATGCCGAACGTAGGGGTCGCGCTTTTACATTTTTCTATATAACTTCTGCATTTATAAACGGATTTTAAAGTGTGATACATCGATGTTTTTGTCCGATTTTTTTGTCTTTGAAGTCATTGAGCTCAAACATGATTCATGATTTTATGCGAGCTTTAATTTTCGATTATTAGAGTGGTACATTAGGGTAGTAGCAACTGAGAAATGATGGGTAAGTACCAGAAGGGGGTGCTTGAGCTCAATGACTTCAAAGACAAAAAAATCGGCCTCGTCGAGACAAAAACATCGATGTATCACACTTTAAAATCCGTTTATAAATACAAGTTATATAGAAAAATGTAAAAGCGCGACCCCTACGTTCGGCATAAAAAAATAAAAATTTTTTTTTTGAAACTACCTTTCAATAATACTTCATATTCGAAGGTGTACGGCGAACTTTTTTTTTGAGGTACGCCCTAGTGTACATCCCTCTAATTGCATAGGCACGTAAAATAGAGGGATTTTTCGAAATTCGTACTTTTAAGGGATATAATTAAAAAAGAGGTATAAAAATGGGACCTACAAAACCGCTGAAGTTGAAATCATGAAATTCGGTGTATACATTCTGACTATGAAAATGCTTCTTTCTAATGGCGCATAAGTATACATTATAGTTTGAAATAGTAAACAAATATAGTAATGTGAATAAAAATATCACAATTTTCGTAATATGGTACTGCGCTTCAATGTAAAGTCGACATCCTATAATCTGCTGGTAATACTGTGGAATGCACTCCGTGGTGGATGGTATATAAGATTCGGCCCGGCCGAACTTAACGCCTTCTAGCTTGTTTTTATGTCTGCTTATACTTATTTGATATTGGGTATGCGCATTCCCCCTATAACAAAAACGTGAACCATAAAGTGATTTTTATTCGTAGGGATGAAATGGATAAAATGGTTTGAAATAATAAAAATATATAAATTTATTTATAAAATTATTTTTTCAATATCTGCATTTGTTTTGGTTTGGCTATTAAAAAAATATATATTTTCTTGTAATATTACTGCTCTTCTACGAAAATCGACCGCCTCTGTGGAATGCAATCCGTGGTGGAGGGTAAATAAAGTTCGGCCCGGCCGAACTTATCGCCGTTTTTACTTGTTTTTACTTTATGATTCTGTACTAAAATTATGTAAAATTCTTTGATGGTCGCTTTAATTCTGAGCATAATCTGATCTACACTGGTTCAAATCACGAACAGAATGTCTAAGAACTTCAATAGCGCCCGTAATAGCAGTGTATTACTCATTTGTTAAGAGAGAGTGTTTTATTTAAGCCCAATAACTGGGTCGCATTATGGAACAATTATTTTATTTATCCTCGACTACTCTGAAAAGAGATGAGGATTATTACTATTTTCAAAAGTACAAGTGACGTGTGTTGTACTAATTAAAAATGGGCAAAGCAATATGATGATGTATGACATCTTCAAGACTTTTTAAGAAAAAAAATACAACACTCGTGCCTCAAGACAAATACAACACACAATCTGTTTATGTACACCTACACATAAGTTGTGGTCGATATGTTCTCCTCATTCTCCAGCACACATCTATATATAAGGGTGACTAACGAAAAAAGATCCAATTGTTATTACGTCAAAATGAGCTTTGCTTTGTTGTAGATGTTTCAAACCATATTTCGGTTCTTGGGGTGGTGGTTCTAGAACTTATCATCAAATATAATAAAGACGAAGGTCTTTCACTTTTCTATGAATTTGATGATTTTTGGTAATTGATGAGAATTTAATTTTTTTGTATTTAAAGATATGCTTGCAAGATGTTCATTAATAATATCATGGTCATGGTATTTAGACATACACCAATTTCAAAACGAAACTCAATTTTTGGTCCTTTAATTTTCCTAAATTTTATTTAATTTTAATTATGAGAATTTTTCCCATACAAAACGGTCAGCTGTTATCGCTAGAGACAAACTTAAATTTTAAGGTAGCAGGAACTTTTTTGATGCATTTATAGTTAAAGCACTCTAATGTGCATATACAAAGATTTATGAATGAAATACTATATTCATTGTTGTCAGAACGTGTTTGTCATACTAAAACATATTCGTAAGTTTTTTCTTTCGTATTTCTCTTTTACATTTCCTATAATCACATTTGATTGACACTGATACATCTTCTACTCCAAGATTAATATTGTTCAATTTATTTGTTTAAGATCATTGACATTGGCCACAAGAACAACGTGAATTGCTTAAAGGTAGACTCTATCGAAACTAATATATGTCGTGCATTTAGAACATATTGTAAGGCAAAGAAAACCATAATGCTTATGCGCTTATTTTTAATTTCAAATAGTTAAGGCATTTCAATGCAAATGCAGAAACAATTTAGAAACAACTTATTGGCATGACTGCGAGTAAGTGCTTGTCTACAATGGCATCCCTGTGTATATATATAAACAAGTAATAACGGTTTTAAGTTTGGCCGGGCCAAAAAAAAAAACAACGAAGTAAAAAGACGTTAAGGTCGGGTCGAATCTTATATACCATCCACCACGGATTGTAATTCCCAGTATTATTGGTAGGTTAGAGGATCTCGACGTTACACAGAAGTGCACTACCATATTAGGAAAATTGTGATTCTTCATTATTATAATATAAATAGTCCTCTACTATATAAATATTGATATAATCATTAGTCAGAAATCTGCCCTAAATATTATTAGGTAGTAACAATTTCCCTCAAGCCCGATTTTATCCATTTGTAATTTCTTGATAGGAAAATTTCTAATATTGAAGAACCAATATGTTTCAGAGTGGAATGTACACACCTAATTTCATTATATTAGCTACAGCAGTTTTATTGATACCAGTTTCACCCCTTTTTCCATTTTAATCCTAAAAGTACGAATTTAGAAAAAATCGTACATCTTATTTTCCGCGTCTACGTAGACAGGCGAGTGCAAATACTGAATATCATAATTTTAGCTAAAACCTTTTGATTGTAGCCAAATTTAATTCCATTTAGATCCTGATGCTACGAATATCAGAAAATCTCTTTATTATTCTCGTTACCGCAGTCAGAGAAGTGTCCACACCGAATTTCATTATTATAGCTGCAGCCGTTTGGTTGGTACCATTTTTATCCCCATTCGCCTTATTTTCCGCCTAAAAGTACAAATTTTGACAAAATCCTTTTTATTTAGCATCTTCACAGCCAGATGAATGTACACACCGAATTTCATGATTTCAACTCCAGCGGTTTGGTTGGTACCATTTTTATCCCTCTTTTGAAATTGTATCCCTTAAAAGTACGACTTTTGAAAAAATCCTCTAGTTTACGTACGCAATTTCATGTTTCTAGCTGTTATCGTATCATTGGTACCATTTTTGTCCCCAAATTTCAAGTGCATATAAAGCAGAAATTAAAAAATGCTTAAAAATTCTTAATATTAGGGACTACTTTCAGTCCCTGTTAGGAAAAAATTTTTACCTCTGGGCCGATTTCGCCTACTTTCAATTCCAAACGATCTGCAACCATAAGACACATTTGGGGATTTAGGGAAAATTTGAACCTCCTAGCTCATTTCGTTCGGTCACTATCGTGCTTTCAACAGACAGACAGACGGACGGACAGACAGACATGGCTAGATCGTCTTAGAATTTTACCCGACCCAGAATATATATACTTTATGGGGTCTCCGATGAATATTTTAAACCACGCATATAAGACAAGGCTACCAATGTCTTTATTTGGAAAAATCTTTATATTTTGCGAGTCTATACAGTCAGATGCGTCCATTTGCTTGGTACCATTTGTATCCCATTTTTCCTATGTAACCCCTTAAAAGTACGACTTTCGCAAATCTCTTTATTTTACCTGTCTACGCCGAATTCCATCATTCTAGCTGTAGTCGTTCAGTTGGTACTATTTTTATCCCTCTGTTCCCATTGTATCCCTTGAAAGTATGAATTTGGAAACAACTTTTTATTTTTCGTGCCTACGCAGTCAGGCACTCATTTAGAGGAATGCACACAAAGAATTTCGAGTTTCAAGCTGTTGTCATTTGGTTCATTTCACCCCCTACAAACAGAAATCACTTTGTTGTACACGTTTTTGTTATAAGTGGAATATACAAATATCAAACAAATATAAGCAGACATATTCAAAAAACATGATGAAATACTCTAAATAGCCCTTGCAAGGGAAACATTTTTCCCTGCGGACCGTTTCGCCCATTTCCAATTCTAACGATCTACATCTATAAGAGTATTCATGCAATATTTGAACTTCCTATTAGATGCTAGCGTGCCTTCAACAGAAGGACGGACGGTTAGATCGTCTTAGAATTTTATAACGATCACGAATATATATATTTCAAGGTGTTACAAACGGTATGACAAATTTAGTATACCCTCATCTTGGAGGTAGAGGGTATAAAAATAGATTATGTTCCATAATATAAAATTTTTATATTAGAAAATTATCCCAAATTATCTTTTTATACCCTACACCACTTCGTGGACTAGGGTATTATAAGTTAGTTTCGCGCAAAATGTTTGTAACACCAAGAAATAATTGAGCTAGACCCACCTGTAAGTATACGGATCGTCTTAGAATCTGTCCGTCTGCTGCCCACTCTACAGGTCGCAATAGTGGTCCGATTGTCATGAAATTTGGCAGAAGTTACTTTTTAGCCAAGGACGATTGGTATTGAATTTGGAGAAAATCGGTTCAGATTTAGATATAGCCCCCATACAAATGTTGCTCCCGATTTGACTTTTTCCGCCCTATAAAGGACATATAGTACCCGATTTTCTTCAAATTTTGCATAGAACCTGTGACGAAAGCGGGTTAGATCGGTTCAGATTTAGATATAGACCCCATACAAATGTCGCTTCCGATTTCACTTTTTCCGCTTTAGAAACCACATACTGGTCTCGATTTTTTTTAATTGGCACATCATTTTATAATCGAAGTAGAAACACCTATGATGAAAGTGTGTAAGATCGGTTCACATTTAGATATAGCCCCCATACAAATGTCGCTCCCGATTTGATTTTTTCCGCTCTAGAAACCACATATTGAACCTGATTTTTTTTTAAATTTGCACAACATCTTATAATCCAACTAAAAACACCTATGATGAAAGTGGGTAAGATCGGTTCAGATTTGATATAGCCCCAATACAAATATTACATCCGAATTTTTAACCGTTTTTGGCCAAACTTTACATATTATATTTCACCAATAAACAAAGCGGGTCACATCGTTCCAAGTTTCAATATACCCCCATGCAAATGTCCTTTCCGATTTAACATTTTTTGTCAAACACATACATTTACAAGATTCAAAAATCCTTCCCGATTTCACTTTTTTGCCGAATTGAATTGTAATGAGATAGAAAGTGGAGTGTATCATATAGTCAGCTCCGTCCGTCTTACTTGTTTGGGAGATGCCCATACTTTGGTATAACCCAAATTGGGCCCATTCTGCTCTATTACAGCTCTAGAAACTACATCTTACATCGGATCTTCATCAAATTTTGCAGATCATTATAGGTTTCAACTAGGAATACCTACCGTGAATGAGAAATATATAGGCGCATGTTTTGACAAAGTCCTCAAGTGTTGCTATAGGCCTTCAAATGTTCGTCCGACATTATAAGGATTATACTGCTGTATAATCTGTATTTATCATTGGATCTTGATCAATTTTCCATATCATTTTATGTTTACTTTACTCGGAATATCTGCTGGAAAATTTGATCAATTACTTTATTATTTACCATACTCATTAAATTTGACTAAAGATGAATTTATAGTAACTGTATAATTTATATGAACTACATAAAATTGCTCCCATGAAATACCTGGGTTTAGTAAGCAAAGCGAGGTATATATGCAGGGAGTGGTGTAGGGTATTATATAGTCGGCCCCGCTCGACTTTAGCCTTTCCTTACATGTTTATAATAGTGATGATTCTAAAATTAATTACAAAAATGTTCGACTGAAGTTTGTGTGGGTCTTCTCTTTTACTAGAAAAAGTGAATCAATCTAATAGGGGACTAGTTGAGAAAAAATATTTTTTTACACAAATTGTTGACATTTTCTTTGTTACACCGAAATAGTTATTTGTCATAAATCCAAACGACATCAAACAACAAACTCTTTACAATCACCAGAGATTACCCCTATTGGAAAATAAATACAAAAAAGACTCTGGCGCTTAGGCCTTATTATTAATACATGGTAAATAATAAATTATTAATTTATTTATACATGGTAAAAATTGTGTTCATATAAATTAATGATTTTGTCAAAACCTCAGTGAAAAATGTCATTAAAAAGTCGTGAAAGTCTATGTAGGAAGTCTGAAATATTTATGAAAAATTGTATGATACATTTCATTTTATTTATGAACTTTTCATACATACTACGAAACAAGTAAGGAAAGGCTAAAGTCGGTCGGGGCCGACTATATGATACACTCCACTTTCTACTCCATTATAATTGAATATGGGATAAAAAGTGGTATCGGGAACGGTATGGGTACTATGTGGGGTATAGTACGGAAGAAAATATTAAATTCTGTGGCAAATTTGAAGAAAGTCAGTTAAATTATCTGGTTTCTAGAGCGGAAAAAGTCAAATCTGGAGCGAAATTTGTATTACAACTATATATAAATTTGAACCGATCTGACTCACTTTCACGATAGATGTCTCTAGTTGAAATATAAGGTGTTGTCACAAATTTGAAAATGATCGGTTATAATATGTGGTCTCTATCAGACCCATTTTCACCATATATATTTCTAGTTCAATTATGAGGTACTGTACCAAATTTTAAATGTGCCAAATGAAAATGGGTTAATTCATATAGTTTCTGGAGCAGGAAAAATCAAATCAAATTTATATGGCATAATACCCAATTATCCCCAAAATATAAAAAAAAATGTTTTATTTCAAAGAATTCGTCCAAAACAAAAACAATTTATAAATGATTTGTGGATTCGTCAACAATCTGGGAATCATGGGATCATGCTATGTCGTGAACAAACTCCTTATTTAAAATGTCTTTTTCATATTATTATTATAATTTATTTTCTGGCCAGTGAAGAAGGTCGTCACCGACCAAAATCATGGAAAGGTAGGGAGCAGATGCTAATAAAGTATTACTTTATTACACATTTTACATTTTTAGATAAATTTTCATTCCCAGTTAAAATCAAATACAAAATATTTTTCAAAGTACGTCGAATATCCCCACAAATCACCTGTCCCCATTTCATATTTTTTTACCTTTTTATCATCATAAAATCCCCACATCTGGCAATCCTGTGAACCGATCTGACTTACTTTCTGAACCGATCTGACCCAAGGTACTGAGCTAAATTCGAGCAAACGGACAGAAAGAAGAAAACACCATAAACTTTATTAAATTAATTTAATTTTATTTTGCGATGTCTAAAACTTTCATAAATTAATTGGCGAAACATTTCGCATTATTTATGAAGGTTCATACATATTAAGAAAACATACTCTGATTTTATGAAAAAATATTTATAAAACCGCTTCATAAATTTTACAATGGAAAATGTGGGACTGGCAGTTCTGGGGAAAATCCGTGGACCTTAGGGACAGGTATTCATATAACTTAGATTTTCTGGTAAAGATGAATTTGTCAATTAAATGCTGTTTGAATCTGTACTTCTGTGCCAACATCTTGTTTGCCAATGTAATTTATAAAATTATTTAATTTTTTTAATCAAATTAAAAACATAATTCATTACGAAAGTAAAATTTGTATATACATATTTATTTACGTACCGTAAATAATTTACGAGTAAATAAAATAAAATTACTGCCAACTAAGTATACGAATAGAAATATCAATCGATTGTAGATTTCTTGGTAAATAATATAATAAAAATAATAATAACAATAATGTATGCAAAACCCACGCACTCAAATAAATTCACCCAAATTCAACGATGATATTTATACTTATTTGTAATTTTGTTTTGTTGTTGGTGGTGTTGTCGTTGGTGTTGTTGTTGTATGGAAGTTCTCTTGGTGATGTACTGTGACAAGTTGGCAATAAAAAATTAAAAAGCAAAATTACAACAAAAATGCCAACATGTTGTTGTACTCTTCCCCATGAAACCTGAAACAAATTGCTTTACCTAAGAATACACATAGTCTTTCTGCTTTCAAGACGCCCTCTGTGCCGTTGCGCCACTTTGTTGCTGTTTCCTAAAGTATCTGCCTGCCTGCTGCCTGTCCGTATCTACCTTACCTCGTACATGGTAAAGATTTGTTCACAACTTCTAAGCCGACAATAAAATGCTTATAAAAGCCTGTGCTCAACTTGAGAACTGATCAGTGTACAGAACTCGCTTGTCGTTAAACGGCGATCGATAGTCGATACGAAAAAGTTGTCGCCGGAAATTAAATAAAACAATTTGAAATGGTAAGTTGTAGTTGGTTGCCCAGTGACTAGTGGATAACAGTGCAAAACGCATCATCAGTGCCCTATAAAAGCTATTCATAGAATATCATACCAGACTACGCACGGGCAGTGAATTCAATATGAGTACAAAGATCGTGACTTGAAAATAAATTAAGCCAGCCAACAAAACTAAACTTTATCTTAATAACTCGGCTAACATAGAAGTGAATTACTTAATTCGAAGTTTTGCGTTAGTGCTTGGCAAATAAATGGTTATTATAAAGAATTTTCTTTTGTTTGGACAATCAACAAGTGAATGTATGTATGTATATATCTTAATACATATGCAAATTAGGGAGCCTCGCGGAAAAAGCAGCAGCTGCAGTCACCAACTCAAAATAAACTTGGATGATTCTCAATATTCACAAAATCGTTTGGTTAAACCTTCGTCTAAAAAAAATATATAAAGGAAATTTATAAGTTTACCAAAAAAGGAAGAAACTCAAGTTCATTTTGTGGTGATGACAGCATCGCTATTTTTTTATTTGCGTTTAAGGTTCCCCAATGAACATACACGCATATATACACTAGGATGGGTAAAAAAATGCTGTGAAAAATTGATTGTTTAATGATGATCTGGAAAAAGTTCGTCGCTTGATCAAGCCGCCTGTGAGCTAAACACATCTCTACGAATGATGTTTACTTACGTTGCATTTTTGTCAATTTTTTTCTGAACCATTGGAAGCACTTTAAATATATTTTTTATTCTTTTCTTGGAATAATTCATTGGTCGCATTATTGAACGTTTAGTTTGATTCGCTGTGGTTTTAAAAGTGACAGCTAAAAATTCATATTTCTTGCAATTATTTTGTAAACAGTGTTACGAAAAATAAATAGAATAGAAATCAAACCGGATATTTATTTCTTATAAAATACTACCCCAAATACGAAAAAGGTTTCAGTTGTCACTATGAAATACACAAAAAATTATTATAAACGTCCAATAAGTAAGTTATCATGGTTCCTAGTTGGAACATAGGGCCGTAAAAAGACAAGACTTAACATTTATATTTAAACTGTTTTCAAGGGTCTATAATTTCAGAAAAAATGAAACAAACAAAAATACACGGGAAAAATATTATTATTATTTTTTCTTTAAGACTGTATAATTAAGCTGCGATAATAAAAACCTAAATAAAAAGTTAAAATATGATTCAAAATAAAAAAAACTATTTTTTAGATTGCCGCCAACAGCAATATCAATGTGT
Organism: Polietes domitor; assembly: GCA_947397865.1. Lineage (NCBI taxonomy): Eukaryota > Metazoa > Arthropoda > Insecta > Diptera > Muscidae > Polietes > Polietes domitor. The sequence goes on from OX377620.1 coordinate 101,053,955, forward strand.
GTTAGAAAACAAAAAATTATGTTAAAAATATTGGACTAGACTGGATAAATATCCAGTGTAAGTCAAATTTATGGTTCTCTAGGCTAAGACCAAAAAAGTCAACACAAAATATTTTTTTTGATAGTTGGCGACAATGTGAACAATTTTTTTTATTTTGAGTGAAAAAAATATTATCCTTAAAAACAGACCTATTATTTTTAGTCGGTGCTTTTAACTCACAGACGACTTGATCTAGGAACGAAATATTAAACAATAAAAACTTTATTTTCGTCGGGTGACAGGAAATGGATTTTCCGTTTGTATGGAAATCGACCCAGCCTAATATATACATACCTCAAACCTAATGTAAAGAGTTAAGTCAATAAACAATGACACAATTGACAGTCAAGTCCAGCTAATTGTGCATGTCATCGAAAAACAAATAATTCAAGTAATCTGTTTTAAAGCTTAAGTAAAATCCATCTAAGTTCAAACATCTTTAAAAATAGATAAGTTAACTAAATCATGCACATGAAATAGGGTGAAATTCCTCTGCCACAAAAAAATCAATTTTTAGAAAGAAAATAAAAAGGATATATTAAATTAAAGAAATTATAAATAAAAAAAATCATAAAATTGAGTAAATGTTTTTCCTAAGATATGTTTCTAGTTCCTCATGCGTTTCAAAACAAATGAACTTACAATCAAAATAGCTTGAGATGATTCAAAAGGTTAAAGTAATACAAATATAAGCATTTGAAGTATTTTTAACAAATATTCTCCTTTCTAATTTGATACTTACATCGGTAAGAGGAATCGATACATTTAGTTTAATTAAAGATGGTGACAAAAGTGTTCCAATTGAGCATATATTCATTATAAGCACATATCAAACTGTCAACTCGTTTTAAGCATTCTTGCAAAAATAATTTTTGTTTATTCTAAATTGTTTGCAAATTAAAGACAAATGAAAAAGGTAAATCTTTATTCTTCTATACACAAGGGTTAATCGATTAAGAAGTTGACCGATCAAATCAAATATCAAAATATGGGTGTATCTCAATTCCGCTTTCGCGTGCTACGAATAAATGTGTCCATTCATACATCATTATGACGTGTGCGGTATAAATCGGTTACCCGAAAGCATTGAATTAATTATCGCAAATATATTCTATGATGAATAAACTTCTTTAAGCAATAGATTTTGAATTTTAAATTCATATAATTTATTCTATTTCGTTAGAGGCCTTTGGTTTTGTTTTTTTATTGATTGTCGTTTTTTATAGATCGTTTCAAATTTTAATTTCTTTTTATCTCAATCTTTTCAAAGAACCCATTAAACTTTTGTGTTCGGGTTTTTTTGTTGAAGCGTTTCAAATAAATCACTGATGAAAATCTATTTTAACATCATATAATTTTGCATGTCACCAATAAGGTGATGGTGGGAATATTCAAGAACATATTTTTGGAAGCGGTTCCAAAGCTCTTGCGGATTACCAAGGTAGTGAATACGAAAAATGCATTCATCACAGTTAGAAACTCAATTTTATTCAAATAAAAAAACCTATGTTTGGGATGGTTTTCAATTAGCATTTCTTTTTTGCTCAATCGAGTTTCTATTCTATATTTTGCATTTGTCTTAAAAATTTCTTCTTTTTTCCTAACGTTATCTTTTCTAAGGAGCAATTGCTGAGAGTTTTGAATAAACAGTTCATAAAAAGAAATACTACTTTTAGAATCTTGAAAGTGATTATTGAGACAAATTATTTTATCTTATACCTGCTATATGCAATAACATTTTTATTTTCTCAAAAAAGATCCTAGAGATCCTAGTAATTATAATTACATATTGCAGCGACGACATGTTATACGATTTTGATAAGGATATATAGGGTAGGTCATTTACAATATTAAATTAATGCGAAAGTACTTTTTGACCTGAACAAAAACATATACACATGAGAGATAATACGTAGAAAAACTGTGTACTCAGTTTTTCTTCTCTTTCATTTGATATCTATATTACCGACGTATGATTCTCGAAAGTATGAAAATAAATTATTTAAACATATATATCCTTTGGAAACTAAAAGTCCTGTTAAGATAGAAAATAAATGAAAATAAACTATTGAAGCATCTATATCCTTTGGGAACTAAAAGTCCTGTTTAAAGAAGAAAAGATCACCATATGAAAACCTGAGTACACAGTTTTTCTAAAAGTAGTGAGGAAGTAAGTTTTTAATATTTCTCAGTTTTGTTCGAGCACTATACTCCCATTTTGCAAATGTCATAAACCTGAAAACAAAAATAGAAATGAATGTTATCTACCTTTCAAAGTCAAAGTAATCGGTAGTTCAAATTTAAAATGTTAAATGGCCCAGCCTACACGTTAACCCAAAAAATAAGATTACATTTTAACAAGTTATTTGATTAAGATTTTTGTGATTTTTATGTATACCGCTCTTTGTTATAAAAATCCCACAAACCCCTTTCATACTACTCATAATGGGTTCGGACAGGCCGGTCCCGGCCATATGTAACTCGTCTACGTATGTTAAAAGTAATGTAGGGTATAAAGGCATCGATTTGAATGAAATAATAATTCAGACTCCTCTACTGACAAGGTTATCCGCAACCCTTAATAGCAGACCAAAATGAGAGTATTCTGAAATTGTTAATACTAAATGAGCGAATATTTTCGATATTCGTCATATCCTTTAGTTTTTACTTCAAATTAGGATTATAATGGATTAGGAAGTTCTAAAAATCACAATTAAAGGTCAATGCCTCTCTAAAGAGCCCTTTAAGACACAAATCGGACTAAAAACACAACTAACACTGTGCTACAAAAAAGAAGAAAACTCTGTGAAGTGATATTATTTTTCTTGTAGGTATTGTAGAATACAACAAGATTCTGTATTTGAAATTTGCCAGACACCCGCAAAATCTTGAGTTACGGGTAAAAAACTGTCTTTTCGTACCTTTGCACACTTATAAGCCTGCAATCTAGATGATTTTTGACCGATTTTCACTTTATTATCTGATTTGAAATGACGAAACATGAAGCTTTCGATCGATATGAAGCTTATTTAAGAAAACTTAAGAAATATGAGTGTTATTATCCAGGAAAAAATATTTTTTTTAGCAATTTCCAACTTAGGCAATGGGATTGCACATTATTTTGTTTGATGACCGTACCACTTTAAAATTTATTTAAATTACAAATTTAATTAGTAAAACGCCTCTTTGTTTTTAAAAATGCGATAGTAAATTACTGAGATATTGAAGTTTTTACTACTAATAACATTTGGCAAAAGTACATGTTTTGGTCATTCGATTCTCATTATTTTATGAATTGAAGTCCAATAAAATATCTAAATTTCATCAAAAATGATAAAAATGGCAAACAAAAAGCATGGCGACCATTTTAATAAAAACATACCCAATTTTGGAACACTTGGGCATTCGTTTTTTTTTGGAATTTTTCATCGGTTTTATCTTTTTGACTAATTTTAAACATTTTTACTGGACTCCAATTCGTAAAATAATGAGAGATTTTAACAGGAATGACCAAAACTTGTATTTTTGCGAAAATTTAGTATTAATAAAGAATTAAAAACAATAGCTAAACAAATTTCAAATACAGATTCTTGTTCTACTCTGCATTACCTACCAGAAAAATAATATTACTTTCCAGAGTTTTTACACTGTGGCACAGTGTAATCTTCGAAATCTGACCGATAAATTGGCCTTATCATATTGATAAGGTTTGATATGGCCAGATTTTAATGCCTGTCGTTTGTTATATGTTATTTTGAAACCGTTCAACTCATGAACGGCCAATGATAAAATCGAAATATTTTGTGAGAACGCATAAAACAAACCAAACGAAATTTTAATCGGGAACATCGACAACATTTTTTGTACCTCACAAAATAAGCCACTCTGCTTAACATCCTATAAAATTTTTTTCGGATTCTTGTTTTGGGCACGTGGAAGAATATAGGTAGAAATTATCATTAAAATCAGAGATAATGACATTTAATAATTTATCATGGGAATATAAAAGAAATTTTCTAAATATTTAACTAAATTTAGAACACGGCTATTATTTCATTTATAGGGCCATTTAAAAATTTTAATTTGAACTACCGATTACTTAAAATTTAAAACTTACTTCCAAAGTAGTGAGTCTTTAACGCAAACTGTAAGAAATTTGCGTGGAAAAATGTCGAGAAGAGATCAGCCTGAAGGCTCATATTCATCTCGACGGCTATGTCAATAAGCAAAATTGCCGCACATGAGGTTCAGAGACCAACACGTGACTGTTGAGAAGCCAACGCATCCACAACGAGTCACTGTTTGGTGTAGATTTTGGGCTGTACTAAAAAATTGGGTTGGTCGGATGAGATACTGCCGAGCCAGTCGTGGTAGGCATATGAATGATATTGTGTTCCATTATTAAATGACAATGTCCAATAAAACCAGAAATTTGAAAAAAAAAATAATCAGTACTTTTTTTATAGACGATTATAATTAAAAATCTTAAATAGCCAGCCCAGTTGCACATCGCATGTGGGTGTCTCGTTTCTTACTTCATCAAGTTCATACATCAGCTATTGCTATGAACAAAATCTACATTAAACGAAGAAAAACGTGCAAGTACAATCTAGGGTTGATGGCTATTTTGAGGATCCCTGCCGTTTATATTTCAGCTAACAAAGGTGTTCATGTTAAGAAACTAAGTTTTTTTTTGGAAAATGATTTGAGCTTTCTTTGTTGTGTTTAGAGGTTGTGGGACCACCCTCGTATGTCCATTGCAATATTTAAATATTGACGTAAAGTTTGTTATGAACCAAAAACAACACATTGTCATAATATAAAAAAATATTTATAATTAGAAATGTGATTCAGCGAGGCCTTTCCTGCTAATTCCCACATTAAATTATTAAGTTTATTGAACATTTGCGAAAATGAATTTAAGACAAAGACAAATGAGATCAATGTTGTCGTATCATAGAAAATGCTAATCAAGTCAAAATCGTATTGGTAAACGTATCATAATATTATGAGACATTCGTTGTTCCGGTGAAACAAGGTGTGAATTGCCATTAAGATAACGTCACAAGTTCAACAACAAACAAACAACGAATACAGCGAATTTTGAGTGTGGGCGCGCGCGACTAATGTGAATATGTTTCTTTTTAATTGATTCGGATTGGCCATCTATCTACATTTCAACAGCAGTTCAGCTAATATGGTCTACTTACATGCATATATACTATAATTTATGCATTTCGTATAAAATTCATATTGACGTTATGACTCCATTAACAAATAATTAGTCATTCATATAATTTCACATTAATAAAATATGTATGTATGTATGTGTATTTTCAGATCTCGAGGACATTTGGTCTTACAGTACTTCTAGTACTTGCAGCGTTAGCTTGGGCCAATGCTGCCGAAGACAAAAAGTTGGCGATAGAAGATAAAAATGTGACGGTAGAGGATAAAAAGGTGGTAAAACGTAACACCTGCAGTACATGTTCCTACAATGGACGTACGTATTATACATACGCTGATGGAACGACGGTGGAGAGGCTAGTCTATCGGGATCAGATACACTCACGTGGTATTCAACAATTTCCATTGTTTTGGCCTACTTTCAAAATTCTTATGTTTCTCTGCACTTTTAAAGCACTCGTTTGTGATTTTCTTTTTCAACACTCTATCTATGGCACTTCAAATTCTAAATTGAATGCACCTTCACACTGTAAACATATGTATGTATGTATGTAAATACTGATCTGGATCTGTTACTTGTCTCCCCCTTCCACTATCCACTTCTGTGTTATCTAATCTATGTATTGAATCGTCATTCAGTTGTGATTGACTACAACAATTCATTTAGTTTGTTTGTGCTAACCTTGTAATCACCCGACCTTGTTGTCGCCCTTCCCTTTTGCACTTTTATTTTTTCATTTGTCATACAGCTGACCAGCACATAAATGGTTGCCATGGCAATCCCTGTGGAGTAAATGCAGTGTGTCAGGAGACAGCAGGCGGCCGTCCTGTGTGTTCCTGCCCACCCGGCTACAGTGGCAATCCCTTGACTCATTGCAATCGTGGCGAGTGCTTGGACAACGTCGACTGTCGCAGTGACTTGCAGTGTCAGAATGGTCGTTGTGTTAATCCCTGCGTTGGTGCTTGTGGCTCTAATGCCAATTGTGAAGTAAGTGCGGAGATAAATTCCATATATTTTAACTATTTAGAGAATGAACTATTGTTTATTTTTGGCACTGTATATAGCCCAGAAATCATGTAGCCGTATGCAGTTGTCCTCCTGGTTTTAATGGCGATCCATTTACTTCTTGCCGTCAATCCGATCCTGGTAAGTTTTTTGTTTCAGTCATAACACCGTAAGAAAAGTCATTTGAACCGAATGATATACGTATGAAACTATAACCAAAATTGAGTTACTTGGCGTTTTAAGTTTTTCATTTCCTCATCCTGTCGTCCCTTCACAGGACTACAAACTTACAAAGGACACATATTTAAAATAAATATTTTATATACTTGTTAGTGTCAAATTAAAGAGGAGAATATCTATTAAAAATACTTCAAATATCATGCTTCTGTCTGTACTAGTTCAGCATTAACATCTATTTCAAGTTTACCCCTTAGTTTTTTATCTGATTTATTCATATCTTGGTTTTTAAGAGACACAACTTTATATGGTTGTTAATTCTGAACTAATACAGATAGAAGCCTTTGTTTTAATTATTTTTAGCGCATATTCTCTTCTTTGATTTGGCATTTATGCCGGTGTCATAGGGTCCGAATAAGTATTAAAAACAATTTTTGAAAAATTTTATCCCTTGGAACTTTGTAGTCCTTTTAAGGGGCAACAGGATGAGAAAATGAAAAACTAAAAACGTCAATTAACTCTATTTCACCTATAGTTTCAGATGTATATCGTCTGGTTCAAATGTAATATGGACTGTCGGACAGTGTAATAATATTGAATTGTTTCAAAAAAAAAACCTAAATTTAAAAATGCTAGTTCGGGTAAATATTGATATGAACAAGTTTGTGTCTTAAGTCTTTTGATTTCAATACATATGAATCACTTCAATCGACGAGAATCCTTTACTTAAGTGACTTATTACAGCGGAATTTTTAGAAGGCATAAATATGAGTGAACCTTGCATATGTGTATTTTACCCTTTAACACTCTGTGAACAGGGTATTATGCATCCAGGGTATTATGCATCTATCTTTAACAAAGGTGTAGGGAAGAACTCGGCTAGGTAAGGTCATTTATTCAATGGAAAATGTCTAGCTTTAGGTCAAATCAGGCAAAACAAGTCAAATAGACAGGTAAAATATACATTTTTTTATTTTAAATTAAATTTCCATGACTGAACAAACATCTTCGGCTTTTTCTCTCCCAAAACATGTTTGGAATGATAATGACAAATAATTTCAATCTAGAAAATTAGTCAATTCTTTAATTTTTTGTTTTTTTTTTTTTTTGCGAAATCAACTGAAAATTATATATATTTTTTTTCAAGAAAATATTAAAATTTATTCTTATAAATATTTTGAAATTTATTTTTTCCAAAAAAAAAAAAAACTTTTTATTTTTGTTCAAAGGAAATATTAATTTTTTTTTTTTCAAAAAAATATTGAAATTTATTAAAAACCTTTTTATTATTGTTCCGTGCTCTAAATAAATACACTATGTAAATTTCAGAGTCTCATGTGTATGTAACAAAACTCGGTAGCACTATCTAAACTCTAATAAAAAAGGTAAAAGGTAATTTTTCAATGCCGTAGATTTTCCTTTCGTGCATACATACATTAGTATGAATCGCGGTCGACAAAAATAAAATATAACTTCCAGTCATTCCCCCAGAAACGATGATTATGTTGTTTAATGATGATCTGCAAAATATTTCGTCGCAGGGTCCTTTAAAAATCATTTATTCCCTTGTATTTTTTTGTGTTTGTTTTTATCCTTTTTTCTTAATTAATTTGAAATTACAAGGGAAAACATTATTTTGGAAGTATTTTCAGGTGCGTTTAGCTCACAGATGGCTGGACCTAGGGACGAAATATTTTGCAAATCATTATTAATTAATCCAATATTCAATTTTGAGTGGTGAACGCATCATTTTATTTCCGCGACTCATCCTAATACACATTTTTATTCCGAACCATCGGTAAAATAAAGAGTAGAATCATTCTGCCAAATTTTGTGGATGTACGTATGCTAATATAAAAAAGGTGTCTGGTTTGACACGAAATGACTCACGGAATGGCGATTATTTACATAATATAAACCACTTTATTTAACATATAACTTATCTCATTGACCAACCCGATTGTGTCATCGTAGCAAGCTACTGCGTCGATAGAGCGTAAAACTACAAGAGTTGAAATCTCGTTCAGTTTATTTTAAGTTGTAAAAAAGAAAGAAATATTTCATGTAAAAAAAACATCGTGATGAGTCGGATGATGTCTTGTTCGATGAAAGCGAATATTATAAACTTATAAACAGTTGCTTGATTTATAATATTAATTTTATTGATAAAATTAAATAAATATTACAATTTCAATTATTACAATTTCTTTGCTCATTTTAGTCGGTGGCATTTGCTATTTCCTACCTTTATTATAATTCCTTTTCTGACTTAAAGTCAACAAAACCATTTGATAAAGGTAGTGTGCAGCCAAGAAAAGTCACCACGCATTTGTAAATAAATTTTGCATTCCATAAAATATAATATGGGCATATAATATTTTTTTAAAATACTTCAAAAATACATACAAATTCCGGAAATATTTTAAGAAATTCCCATAAAAATCCCCTGTCCCCATTTCGTATTTTTTGTCCTTTCGACCATCATGGTTTGGGACAAATCCCAGCCTGCATCATGTCGTTGATTGCTAAATGTTGTAATAATAGTTGTCTTTCTTATCAAAGTCTTGTAAGAATAATAAAAAACATATAAACAAATACAGTGAAAAATAATAACAAACAATTTTCTTGGCATAGCTCGAGGTTCTGCAAGTTACACAAACAGAGCGAGATTTTTGAATCGATTTAGCAATGTCTGTCCGTCCATCTATTCTTGTATTTATTGCACATGTTAGTTTTATGGGCCAGGGACGGACCTTATTTAATTTGAAGTAAATCGATTCAGATTTAGATGTAGCTCCCATACAAAAGTCGGTTCCAAACTCTTCGATTTCCAAACTCTTGTAGATTTATGATCATTGATTGCTTCTGAGCTTAAAAATTCTCAATTTTGCAGACAAATGTAATATTTCAGCTAAATTTCACAGAATTTTGGCTAAAATCGAAACAACGCACAATCCCGGGCAAAACATTTTTACACATACATATTTACATAATATCGGCAATATTTTACACCTTCTACATTTTAAATCGAAGCGATGTCAAATCACAAAATGCCACGAGTTGTATCTATGAAGGTTAACTGGTATCAAAAATGTGCAAATCAATATTCACAACAACAATTACGTCGAGAAGAATAGGATGCAAAGACTGGTTAAAACAGAATGTTTACAAAACAAAGTCTGTATTAATTGCATTTCCTTAAAAGTAAAAATCAGTTTTTGTTGTTATTATTATTATTGTAGTTGTTTATTATGAAATTGCAGCAGTTTGTTATGTGGGTTGATGTTACGGGGACAACAAGATCACTCACATCACACAGATTAAATAAATTCATATGTTTATAGAAAGATGAACGTACAGTGACACCCAAATATGTAAATACATCTGAATGAATGCTTTGCATTGTTGTTCCGAACGAATTCAAGATCAAGGTCATTTGTACGAGCAGAACATATATATGTGAGTGTTATTTATAAACCACCGTGGTTTGTTTTGGAAGAATTTTTTTAGCTTGAAATGAGAACATTGTGCATACATCCACACGTACATTTCCACCTGTATACTCAGGTGCAAGTGGCTTAAAGTCACATGTTCAATATAATCGAATTTTTGATGGGTATATCTTTAAATAATGTCACTAGTTAGCAAAATAAAAGAAAATATTGGCGACTACTTTTTTAAATGTGAAAAAATATCAAGTTAACTTTTTATATTTTTTTCTCAAGTAGTTCGACTTTTTGGGCCATATTTCAAGTTACGTTCAACCGTTTTCCTCAAGTAGTTCGACTATTTGGGCCATATTCCAAGTTACGTTCAACCGCTTTTCAAGTAGTTCCACTATTTGAGCCATATTCCAAGTTACGTTCAACCGCTTCAGCCGAGATGAAATCTGGGCATTCTTTTACATAAATTATATAAAAATCGGAAATGGATAATTTAAATAAACATCACAATGATGGAAACAATATATGATTTCAACCAACTTTAGAAGTTCCATAAATTATTCGTGAAATTGCTTTCTATTTTTCGGGAAATTTTCAGCAATTTTGAAACTAGATTTTCGGATAAAATTTTATTATTTACACATTTTTGTTCAGTACAGCCAAGCAAATGTTGTATATTCTTTGATTGTCGTAAAAATGTATATCTTGAAAGTCAAAATATCCACAAAAAGTGACAGTGAGTTTCAATTAAAAAATTAGATTCCTAAACAATTTTGAACCTGTAAAGATAATTTTCAATTTCATTTTGTGAAGGTTACACATGAAATTTAAAATGCATCTATTGAAATTCAATATACATCAAATGCAATTAAAAAGATTTCTTTCGAAGTTCAAAACTCATCAACTGAAATTCAACAAGTAAAAACGGCGATAAGTTCGGCCGGGCTAAACTTCATATACCCTCCATCATGGATTGCATTCCACAGAGGCAGCCGGTTTTCGCCGAAGTGAAGGAAACTGTTAATTTTTTTTAATATAGCCAAAACAAATGAAATAAAAATATTAAATAAAAATAAACCACGCTTATAAGACAAGGCTATATACATTGAAATAATACATCAAGTCAATTCAAAAAGTAAATATAAGGATGCAATCTTCAAAAAAGATTAAGAACCCTAAATATTGGAGGATAGTGGGTGCATTTTCAGCTACAGCCGTTTGGTTGGTTGTTGTATTTCCATCCTATTTTAATTCCAAAAGCATAAATTTTGAAAATCTATTATCTCTCACGTACACAGTGCAAGATAACCCAACTTCACAATTCTACCCATTTTGTTCTTAAAAGCAACAAAATAAAGTACGAATTTGGAAAAATCTTTTTATTTTGCGTGTCTTGAGTATACGCTGAATTCCATGATTCTGTCTGCGGCCATTTGGTTGTTACCATTTTTATCCCCTTTTCCCCATTTTATCCCTTAAAGGTACGACTTTCGAATAACTCTTTATTTTACATATCTACGCAATTAGAGAGATGTACACACCGTATTTTGCGTGTCTTGAGTATACGCTGAATTCCATGATTCTGTCTGCGGCCATTTGGTTGTTACCATTTTTATCCCCTTTTCCCCATTTTATCCCTTAAAGGTACGACTTTCGAATAACTCTTTATTTTACATATCTACGCAATTAGAGAGATGTACACACCGAATTTTATCATTCTATCTGTAGCCGTTTAGTTGGCACCATTTTCATCCCCCTGTTCCCATTGTATCCCTTTAAAGTACGAATTTGGAAAAACCTTTTTTTATTTTTCGTGTCTATGCAGTCAGAGGAATGTATAGACCCTTTTTCCATTCTACCCCATAAAAGTACGAATTTCGAAAAATCTTTATTTTATGTATCTACGCAATCAGAGGATTGTATACCCGAGTTTCCTTATTCTAGGTGCTGCCATTTGGTTGGTACCATTTTTATCCCTCTATTACCATTTAAGCCCTTTAAAGTACGATTTGGAAAAATACGTTTGTATTATGTATCTACTCGATTAGAGGAATGAACGCACCGAATTTCGTGCTTCTAGTTGTTGTCGTTTGACAGGTACCATATTTATCCCTTTTTGCCCCATTACACCCCCTATAAATAAAAATCACTTCATTGTGCGCGTTAGTGCTATAAGGGGAATGCGCATTCCAAATATCGAGTAAATAGAAGCAGACATATTAAAAATATTTAATTATTAGGGTATTTTCAGTCCTTGTGAGGGAAACATTTTTCTCTGTGGACCGATTTCGTTCATTTGCAATCCCAACCGATCTACAACTATAAGATGTATTCATGGAAAATTTGGACGTCCTAGCTCCTTTCGTTAAGATGATAGCGTGCTTTCAACAGACGGACGGACATGGCTAGAACGTATGACAATTGATGAATTCTGGACACCTTAATAACTATTTAGTTAAAATTTGCATTAGTGATTACAGGGGCGTATGATGCATATATTTATTTATTTACATTGCAAAGACCAGTTTATTACGTTATATGTATAATAAATTTTTTACACTATTGCGCACACTTTAAATCTAGCACAATTAGAACATACCTTGTGGGTTATATTTGACATTGTTTTTCCTATATTAATTACGCGTGTTAATCATTAATGCTATATTGCCTATGTATGGCTTTCGAAAGCATGAAAAAAAATATATTAAGACAAATATATCCTTTGGAAATTCAAAGTCCTGTAAAAAGGAGAATAGATCACCAAAAGAAAAACTGAGTATCTAGCTTTTCTACATATTTTCGCTAGTTTCATGTGTGTATGGTCTTAAAGGTCCAAAAAGTTCTGTCGCACGGTGTTATGTTAGAAAATGTCAAAACTGTATTTGTGCCTAACATAGTTCGGTTGTCATAAATATTAAAAAATATCCTTTGTGGAAAAAATGAATGACTTTGGACCAAAATAACGTTTAAAGAATAAAATACATATTTAAAAAGGTTTTTAGGGAAACTTTTGCATGCCCGATAATGTCCCCTTGGTAGATAGTATACATTTACTACAAAAAGTTGATGCAATTTGATTCCGAACCACCACTTTTTATACACTCCACGAGAGTATTATGTCTTTGTGCATTTGTTTGTAACACCCAAAAGGAAGCGAGATAGACCCATTGTTAAGTATACCGATCGACTTAGAATCACTTTTTGAGACGATTTAGCAATGTCCGTCTGTCCATCTATTGTTGTAATCAAATTACAGGTCGCGATTATAGTCCGATCTTAACAAAAATTGGCACATATAAGTTTTGTGGATCAAGGACGAACGCTATTTAATTTGAGGCAAATCGGTTCAGATTTAGATATAGCCCCCATACAAATTTCGCTCCCGATTTGACATTTTCCGCTCTAGAAACGACATATTGTACCCGATTTTCTTTAAATTTGATTATTTATGTATTCTATTTCTATTTTATGTATGTATTCTATTTGCTATATTTCAGAGGAACAATGCCATCCCAGTCCATGTGGTACAAATACTAAATGTGAAATTTTAAACGGCGTACCCACCTGCTCATGTTTGAACGGCTATATTGGCAACCCTTTGAGTGGTTGTCGACATGAATGTGATCATGACGGAGATTGCAGTGGCCGGGATATGTGCAGCAATTACAAATGTGTCCCTGCCTGTAGCCAATGTGGTGTTGGAGCCACTTGCAGTAACGTCAATGGTCATCGTGCTGTATGTGAGTGTCCAAAGGGTTATATTGGCAGTCCATACACGGAATGTCGTCCAGAGTGTTATGGCGATTCCGATTGCCCCGCCGGCAGACCAGCATGTTTCTATGGAATTTGTAAAAATACTTGTGATGGTGCGTGTGGTGTTGGTGCCGATTGCAATTTGAGAGGTTTGACTCCTGTGTGCAGTTGCCCCCGTGACATGACCGGTGATCCCTTCGTTCGTTGTCGTCCATTTACAAAAGGTATGTGAAAGGAAAATATTGTTCGAAGCATCTATAGAAATAATTGTTTTCTTTGCAATGTTTGCCGATTGCAGCGGATCTCTGTGAACCAAATCCTTGCGGCACAAATGCCATTTGCATTCCTGGACATGATAACACTGGACGTGAACGTCCTGTTTGCAATTGTTTACCTGGCCACACTGGAAATCCTCTTTCACACTGTTCAAGAGTATGTCTTAAATGTGTTTAATTTAACTTTAATCAATTCTATTCTATACTATTCTCTTTTGCTTTTGTTATTCAGGGCGAATGTCTCAGCAATAACGAATGTCCCGACAACAAGGCCTGTATCAATTACCAATGTGTTAATCCTTGCATTGGTAAGTGTGGTTCAGGTGCCGAATGTGAGCCCAAATCACATTTAGCGGTCTGTAAATGCCCCCATGGTTCTTCCGGTGATGCTTTAGTGTCCTGCCGTCAAACACGAACGCAACCTGTGGCCAAATACTACAATGATGGTGGATGTAATACTTGCGGTAAATAAGCGAACCATTGAAAATTGAAACTGCCACTTTTTGAAGTCATGTACCAGTCAAACGATATCCATGTCTTCTCATAACATAATTATACAGTCTAACTTGTCGTATCTTTACTTATTACACACTTTCATATGTATTGTTTTCGTAATGTAACAAATTTTGTTTTTATTAATTTATTGCTACTCATAGTTACGCTTGTAAATATAATAAAAGTTTTATTAATAGAAATGTTGTTTCACATAGTGTTTTCTTAAAAAGGCCACGGTGTGAATCAAAAAATGCCAAATAGATTCGGCATTCGATAACGAGATAGTTACGATCGAAATGCATTTTATGGGCTAAGAATTTGTTTGGATATTCTGCTTATAATTTGTATCTTTTGTATTTTGTATGTTACTTGCAGTTCCCTGAAGATGTCTTCCAAAGAAGGACGAAATATTGAAATTAAATGACTATTAAAATCTAAAATTGGCCGATTTCAATACTACAACAATGAAATGCACTTTATTTATTTTAAAAACGGCATAAATTCCGAAAGATAAATTCCAATATACGTTATCTCATCATCCTATTTGCTTTTTTTAATTTATACTCTCTTCACAGAATATAAAAATTGATTTCGATGGTAACTTTTCGATATCGAATCCCTTGATTAACTCCAGATTTTTACGATTTTGATAATATTTTTGAGGCATTTTTTATAAAATCAGCAATAACATCCACAGTTAGATGTTAGATGCAGAAAGGCCGACCTCCCTTACACCAAGCTCTCTCTGGTCAAATCCAGTTGATGTTGCCAGATTCCTGGAACTGGATATAGAAGAGCAGCCAGAGGTCACAAACATCAATCAAACTAATTAAAATTATATACTTACAGGAGCAACCGTGGCTACAACAACAACAACAGTTAGATCTGACGTTTGTATAAAGAGGTTCGTTGGAAAAATAAATGCAAATATTCCGATAAAGAAGTGTAGCTTCTCTCCATCAATTAGCTATACGTGATATAAATTTATACTCAATGAAACTAATCTGCTGTTTTGAGGCGGTCCCGAACGGATTCTTTGTTAGAGACGCTTTACAAGGCTTTTACTCATACATGTCGCCACCGCTGAACAAAGTCAACTGGTCTTGTCGATAGTAGAACCTTGGCTGTCCTATGCACACTACTTACCATAATATAGGGTTTTTTAAAAAAACTAATCGTTATTTGCGATTTTTAGAACATTTTAATCCATTAAGGGCCATAGAATGTATAATAAATTGTTTATCCTAAATGGGTTAAATTTGAAACAAAATCTGATAGGTGAGGTAATTCTACTGCACGTATTATCGAGGTATTGTACTTTGTTTCCGATAGAGGTACTCCACTCAATGTGAAAAAAATGAAGTGAGACATCCTCGTCTACACCTTTAAAAAGGTGGCGAATTTTTACAAGAGTGATGTTGTTTCTCAAGTAATGAATTTATAATAGGAGTCTTGAATACACGGAGAATATTTTACCTCTGAAATCGCGTGATTTCTTAATAATTTGGAATTTAATTTTATAAAATTAAACGCTTTCTTTGAAATTTTTTGGCACAATAGTAAAGAAGAGTCGAAAAAAATTAAGTATTAATTCGTTAAAAGCCAATTTAATCATAAAAAACAATTCATTATATTCATTTTTTTAACATTTCTTCCTTTATTCATTCCATACTAACATTCTGTTATTAAATTTTCGCCATGAAACATCTCACCTTCTTTAGTATCTTTGGGTCAGTCAACAAATGAACCTAACAAAAAGCCAAACTTTTTATTTTATTTTGCTTTAAATTTTCGAAAATTCTGTTCTTCAATTATCGCCATGAAACGTCTTATCTTTGAGCCAGTCATGCAATTATCCCCAACTAAAAAATCTGAATTTTTTGTTTTATTTTGCTTTAAAATTTCCACTGGAGACGCCAGTAGAATATCTGCAAAACTTTTTCATCGATTTTCAAAGATATAACCAAAAGTTATAGCTGTCAGTTTATGTGGAGTTTGTAAATATTTTTTTGTTTCTACTTTGCGCATTCTAATATTAGCTTTCTATAAACTATTAATAACTACTTTGGATATTAGAAAGTGCCCATGCAAGTAAATTTATTCCAGTGGAGAATGGAGTCATATTTATTGTCCGTATGAACACCTAAAGGGTAGTTTTTGAATTACAATAAATAAAAGCTTTGGTTTCATAGAATCATGACGATTGCAATAAGTATTAACGAATATTCTGAAATTGTTTAGTAGATAAACATAAAATTAATTTACGATTGGCATTACACAGTGCAACACGAAAAAAATAACCATATACGGACACCGCTACATGATAAAAGACCAAAAATAAAGACCCGTGTTTTTTTTTTCCCCAAAGTCATGCACTTTTTTTTTATGGCCCCCCAGAGATTTGAGGCCTCGGTGTAATTTTTGGAAAAAAGTGATCATATTCTCAGGCTCATATCTTGCAAACCGTTCGGAATTTTGATTTACTCTCTGAGGCAAAGTTCTAGTTCTTGTCATAAAGAACAAAAATTGTGAACATATAAAATCAAAAAAACTTCATCTTCAAGGTCAAAATCGCAAATGTCCTCGAACAAATCTTATAGGCTGTAGTGTGTGTAGGTAGCGTATACGTGCTGTTGATTAACGATAATATCACTCATACGCACTGTAGTCGCACTGTGACCATTAATAGAAACAGTCCTGCAAGATCTACTTTTCCCACCTAAACGGTGTTAAGAATGCTTCCTAGGAAGTTCATATGTTCTAGAAAGATGTTTATTGAGATCTTAGGTACATTTTTGTAGTTGATTGTTTCCCTGAATTTTCAGCGGTTTGCTACCTATGGACCTGAACAGGGGAAAAAAGGTTAAAAAAATCGATTTTTTTTTAGTTTTTTGCGATTTTGACCTTGAAGATGAAGTTTTTTTGATTTTATATGTTCACAATTCTTTATGACAAGAGCTAGAACTTTGCCTCAGAGAGTAAATCAAAATTCCGAACGGTTTGCAAGATATGAGCCTGAGAATATGATCACTTTTTCCAAAAATTACACCGAGGCCTCAAATCTCTGGGGGCCCATAAAAAAAAAAGTGCATGACTTTGGGGAAAAAAAAAACACGGGTCTTTTTTTTTTGGTCTTTTATCATGTAGCGGTGTCCGTATATGGTTATTTTGAAATGACTTTAAAAATGTTGCACAGTGTTATTGACCTCGAACAAATTATATTTTATGATTAATACCATATAAGATTCAATTCTGCCGAAAGTGAATAAACGATATTATTTTAGTACATTATACAATAAAACTATATTTTACGCTTTCAAATAATTATATTAAATTAAGTTTACATTCGATACTTATTATTATCAATAAATCTGAACTTATGCTAAATAACAAAATACAAATACAAAAATCATGATTTTATGTAAGTATTACTAAAAATTTCATATTTCCACAACGCTTGATTTTCCAAGTTTTTTGTCGTTGGTTCCCACTTGAGAAATATGACACTGTACGTGGGCTCGTAATGTCGACTGGCGTTTGAATTGCTTGCCACAGATATTACAAGGGAAAGGCGTTTCCTCTGAATGCACCATCATATGACGTTTTAATTGCTCCGTAGTGCCAAACGATTTATCACACTCTGTACATACGAATGGTTTTTCACCCAAGTGGCTACGACGATGCACCAACATATTACTGGAAATGCGAAAAGATTTTCCACAAATATCGCAGTGATATGGCTTTTCGCCAGTGTGTGTTAACATGTGTTTTTTATAGCCAGATTTTTGGGTTAAACTTTTACCACAAATATTGCAGGTGAATGGTTTTAAGCCGCTGTGGGAGAGCATGTGTAAGCGCAGAGATGAGGGCTGACGGTATGATTTGCCACATAATTTACAAGTATTGGGATTTTTGGGATCATGTGTTGACCGATGTCCGTCGTAGGCGTTTCGCGTTTTGAAACATTCACCGCAGATTTCACATCTATATGGCGTGTTATCCGAATGTAATTGCATGTGATATTTATATGAACTGGAATTGCTTAATTGTTTCCCACAAACCTATAATGAAAAGGAAGATACATGTTTGGTCAGAAACATTCGGGAAGAACATTTAAGAATTTTTAACATAATAAAAATTAAGAAGTAATAAATAAAGTATTAGACAAGTGTTCAAATTATTGATGCAGCCTTCTTACCTTACATTGAAAATCGGGATTAGGTATTTTATTAGCCGATTTGTTTCTGTTTCTTGTGCCTTTCGCAGAAATAACCAGCCCATGATCAGATTCAGAGTTCGTTTTGTCCTCATAGTCCTGTTTCTCATTTTGGACTACAACTGGATCATCGGTAATTATCTCATGGTAATCTTCCTCTACATCGTTAACATGTATTTCAAATTCAACCTCTTCTTCATCTTCACCAACTTGATGTACATTCGTTTCTTCTTCGACATCGATTTCATGTCCATCATGGTGAGAATGTTCTTGATCGTCTTCGGTGGTATGATATATTTCTGTTGTTTCTGCTACTTCTTGTACAACATATTCCATATCATCGTCTTCATCCATGTGATGTATGGTCTCTTGTTCATCTTCCAATCGCTGTCCTTCATCATCGTTTTGCAACACCGCATATTCGTCCGTCGCTTCGTACATGTGAGTCTCCAACTCTCTTTTCATTTGTGCAGCTTCCGCCAATTCTTTGAGATCTTCCGATTCACAAAATGTATTATCATTTTCATTTTCTTTATCAACATCATCATCGTCGCCATAGTTCTGGATATCTTTGTCACTTTCCAGCTCTTCTTTGTGTGTATTTTCTTCATCGTCCAATAGTTGCGATCTCAACGCATCGTTCGATTCTAAAACTTTTTTCTTGAACAGGTATGACCTTGCGAGTTCCTGTATACAGGATAAACAAATAAATTCAGGTAAGCCGGAGTTTTCAGGGAATTCTAAACTGGAGCAGAAAGACAATAGTGATGCCAACGTTGTAACTTCTCCCACTATAATGCCTTCTTTGTGCAATGATTTATATTCCTTGCATTCGCATAAACAAGTTCGACATATTGCTACTTGAACTTGGTTTGTGGTGGTCATTTTTTAAATATTTTCTGCTAAATTTAAACAAAATTCAGGAATAATTCACAATTTGTTGTAAACAATGCGTAATTGAGAATATACTTCATGACACAGAGTTGCACTTTTCAATACGGCGTTGCTATTGTTATTTAGTATAAATAGGTAGCTGCTATGAAAACCTCACAGCATATTCACACTGACGGCGAAATAAATCTTAACTTTATTTGAAATGTCAGATCCCTTTGAAATCTGATACTTGAAATCGAAATAAGATCGATCGACGTCAGTGTGATGTATATTACGCGCTTAAAGCAAGAGTTACATTTTTTTTGTCATTTTTGACAGCAGTTGTTTATTTGCATTTGACTTGTCTATAATAATTTACACTATTTTTTTTATATGTACACATATATTGGAAATTATCCTATAGCTATTATAGCCTTCAGGCTGCAGGCGAAATCGAGCTCAGCTAGATTGTTATGCCTAAAATACATCAAATAGTTTAAGTTTTTCATTGATTTTGCATCTTGTTAGTTATTTAAATCAAACTTATAGGCTCGTCACACTGCATAAATTTGACATTTGAAAATCGACATTATGTCATTTCAGCTAGATTTCGCATGCAGTGAAACAAGATTTGTTCTAAAACTATGAAAACTTTTCAGATAAAAATATTGCATCATTTAGTAAATCTGTGACTTATGATACCGATAAAACTTTTTTTCCATCAAAAAAGCTAAATTTCTTATATTTTCGTCAAAATACAGTGTTAATTTTTCAAATCAGGCGAATGTAAATGGCATATTAAATATAAATAAAACTTGACATTATGGCCATTTCAGACTGCATGTGAAATCGAACTGAAAAGACTTAAGGTCGATTTATAAATTTAAAGTTTGACATTTGTATACGGATTTTGAGCTGAAATCGCTTGATTTTTTTATATAAACGTATTGTGAGCTTCGATACTTTCCCATATTGTATATTGTAAATGTATATCGCCGTTATGTTGTTAATTAATGAATTATTATACTAATATATTAATAATTATTAATTAATCACTTTATTAATAATACTGTATTTTAGTACATTACATATATAATATATTATAATATATATTAATTATAGTATAAAACTGTAAATATTTTATATCTATTTGAAGTTATATTTTGAATTAAGCCCATGAATCCATATGGATTGAAAATCCAATTAGAATATTCTCACCCATATGTTTTTTTCTGGCCAGATTGTTATTTTCTTGTTACCAGTCTGGTATCATCATCTGGTATCACCACTTGCGCTGTCTCTATGCTCTCTCATTCTTAAATTGCGCTCTCTCTATGCTCTCTCATTCTTAAATTGCGCTGTCTCTATGCTCTCTCATTCTTAAATTGCAGATTCTCCCATTCTAATCCATTCTATACTCCCCTAATACTCAACT
The DNA here is from genome assembly GCA_947397865.1 of Polietes domitor. Classification (NCBI taxonomy): domain Eukaryota; kingdom Metazoa; phylum Arthropoda; class Insecta; order Diptera; family Muscidae; genus Polietes; species Polietes domitor. Next base: position 101,074,854 of record OX377620.1, read on the forward strand.
CTGCGCTCTGCTTCTACTCCTTTTTTTAGCAACTCGCAACTCCTTCCACTTAAAGCAAGCGTAAATCTCCCAAAGCCCGCGCCCGTTAAATGTGATTAATTAAATAATTAATAATTAATTATGAACAAAAGTATGTACAAAGAAAAGTGTGCAGTGAAAGGCTGCACAGTTCGACGAGGTGATGGAGTATCTATGTACAAATGCACCTTAGCGAACAAGGCGATATGGAAGGAGATTATAGGAAACTCCAGACCATTAACTACGTCCGACCGAGTCTGTGGTTATCATTTCACCCCAGATTGTGTCGACATTAGGACCAAACTACTGCTGTCAGGATCAAAGCCCACTCTCAATCTGGGCCTAGGGGGTAAGTGGCCTTTATGATGGCTTGAATGGCGTATTCAGCCCTTCTAGCAGTTATAGGTTATAGTTGGGAGGTACTAGAAGGTGCGTGATGGAAAAAATATTCGAAGAAATATGTAAAATTTTAAATTTTCTACTGAATTCCCATCGGATTCCCGTACGAATTTCGAATTTCCAGGATACGAGAAATGAAAAAAGTGGCACAAAAAAGCAAAAAGTAGCACATTTAGTACCTCAATGAAAAAGTGGCACAAAAGTGGCAAAATTGCCACTTTAGTGGCACAACGGTAACACTGACCTTTATATTGAGTTAAAAATATAACATTTTATTTACGTAAATTATTATTATCGTAAGAGCCCGGCTTTGTGATATGGCTCAAAGTGCGATTGGGAGATTTGTGCGATGTACGCTCAACAATGCTGGAAAACCAACATATGCTGGAAGTTTGTTTGGTAAACAACAGCAACAACGTGCCCTTAGCTGCATTAGGATTCCGCCGACATCATGTCTAGCCCATAACCATGTGGCTCAGTCCATCTTGTGGCATCGTAGCAACAAACACTACACCACAGACAGTGCAAGTAAGTGAAAAGGGGAACTTCAAAGGAAACTTGACCAAATAACTCGTGTTTCCTTATAGAGAAACCAGCTAGTCCGGAAATTCTGTCCAAATTGTTTCCACAAACCGCTGCCAATGTCGATGAGGAAACTGAGAAGGAACGCAAACGTAAAGAAGAAGAAGAAGCCAAGGAAAATGAAAAGGCTTTTAAACGGATGAAAGTGGGGTAAGTTAAGTTATTCATGAAGGTTGTATGAGGCGTGGAGTTTCTTGCTTGCGTAATAACTTCAGTCTATTTCTATACATAACAGTTTTGCTGTTTTCGCTGGTGCCGGTGGTGCATTAATCGTTTGGTCCGTTTATGAATTTGGAAAACCAGAGATTGATCCAGAGGGTAATGTTATCGAAGATGAGTTCAGCAAGAACCCTGTTGTCCAACAATACCTACAGCGAATGTGGAAATCAATGAATTACTATCAAAAAATGATTCAAGAGCCGTCAAGAGATAAACTCTTACCTGATACCCTAAAACCGCCTTATATACAACCGCCCTACACTTTGGTTTTAGAAATGAAGGATGTGCTAGTGCATCCCGATTGGACTTATCAGACCGGCTGGCGTTTTAAGAAACGTCCTGGTGTCGATGTCTTCCTGCAAGAATGTTCTAAGCACTTTGAAATTGTGGTTTTCACAGCTGAACAGGGTATGACGGTATTTCCCATATTGGATGCTTTAGATCCCAACGGTTTTATCATGTACCGTTTGGTACGTGACGCTACGCATTTCATTGATGGCCATCATGTCAAGAATTTGGATAATCTAAATCGCGACTTGAGGAAGGTAAGATGATTTTTAATGCTATTTTTTCATCAAGAACTTTAGGCAACAGCTTACTCCATTTGGTGTAGTTTCATTGTGGAAAAATTGCTTGCGATGCTATCCTAAAAAGCATGAATGGAATTAACTTCTTTTTATTCTGCATTTGGCATAGGTGCAGAAATTTAATTATTTTCGATGAAGTTAAATTTAAAATAAAAAGAAAAGTACTAATCAGTAATACGATTGATTTCTTATCGACCCTGAAGCCACAACACTAGAACCATTGAAACTTCTAATGTGAAATCACATTGGTTCTTTTCTTGATGTAGCCCCACTCTATTACTCACACATTCTACCCAAAATAGATAGAATTTGTGGTATCGTGTTATGTTCCAGCATGTTTTATATAGGTTTCGTACCCTACAGTTTTACTTATCACAATAGTCTGAAAAGTGAGCTTTGCAGGAGGGGCATTCAAAGTTTATTTTTTATATCTAAGTTAGTTATAAAAGTTAGAACACTTTGGACCATAAGTTTCGATTGTATTCGCCGATCATTACCAGAATTTGAGAGAATTTAAGTTAAAGACCGCAGAAACTTAAAACGTAAATAACTTGAAACCATGCTAGTCTACTTAACATACTATTGCTTGGAAGCGTCGAAATATACTATTCGTTTTGCCAATTTATTTTCATGGTTTCGGATGGAATAACAATGAACGGCGAAGAATAAAAATAGTTTTCGGTTTCAGTATTTTTTATACACAGTCGATGAACTACTATATGCAATGTTAAATTATACTTTTAGGTAATTGTTATTGATTGGGACGCAAATTCAACAAGAATGCATCCTGATAATACTTTCAACATTGCCCGATGGATGGGTAATGATGATGATTCCCAACTTTTTGATTTGATCAGCTTTCTAAAGAGTAAGATAAATAAATACTCGTGTACACATTCCTTTACTTCTTCTCAAACTTTTTAAATTCACTTACAGCTATTGCCACCACTGATGTTGATGATGTCCGTGAAGTATTGCATTACTACCGTCAATTCGATGACCCTATTATGAAGTTCCGTGAAAATCAACAGAAATTGTTAGAGCAAATGCAGGAGCGTGAAAGAGTAGAGCAGTCCAAATCTAAGCCAATTGTAAAAAATTGGTCAAGAAATTTTTTGGGACGTTAACTGAAAATCGTTAGAACATTGTTATTATTTACAATACTTAACACTTCCTCCCAGTAGCTTTAAAATCTAGTTTTCTCAAATCTTTCTCATTATTTTATGTTTCTTCACGTTGTTCTTCTTTTATGGGATTTAAAAAAATAGAAAAGTTTTGTTTACAATTATCAGTTTTATTACGTTTAGTTTGATCTATTCATTTGTTTTTCCATTTAACGAACACAAAAACAATCAATAGAAGAAAATTCATCATTTTCTTGATGATAAGTTTACGTCATATCAATCGTCGTAGTATCTGATGCAGCTATAATTTGTTTCCCCTTTATACATTCATCATTTCAGAAATTCATTTTTAATTATTTGTAAGGTAATTTTTAAAATGAATAAAAAATTGATATTCTACAAGAATTAAAACTAATGTAATATAGTTTTCCTTTTTGTTTTGTGCATGCTCGGGAAACGTCTGAAATCTTAATTTTAATTTATTTTGTCTACTCATTCAGTAAATCGGAGATAATAAATCAATTCGTGGAAATTTCACGTGGAATTTATTCACGTTAAGAGTGAAATTCGCGATAAGAGTGAATAAATTTAATATGTAAGTTGAATTATAGTCCAAATGTAACTGACGCACTGCAGTGGTGCGTTTCCGAAAAGACTTGAAGGTCGATTTCGGTTCTGTGAAGATTTTTCAGAGAAAAATATTGATGAATATTTGAAATCTATATCAGACAACAAACAAACATCGTTTTTTTTACTTTCATTCAAATTGTACGACAAATCTTCCCGCTACCCTTCCACATTCGTTTAAATAAAACTCATGTTTAAATTATATTTTTTGCGTTTTTGATACATAGGTTCTGTTTAGTTGTTGATAATGGTTTCTCTTTGGAATAATGTTTTTGTTTTGGTTTTGTTGTTAGGAAAAAATTATTAGCATTTTAATTTACAATGTTTAAGTTCCATTTTTCTTTTTGATATACATTCTATTTTTTCTATTCCGTTTAAAAATTACTAACCCTTGGGTTGGAGTTAATGGACATGTTTTTCTATGTGTGTATATTCTATAAATAATGTCTGGAAAAAATTAATGACTGTATTGGAAAGGGAATTCGAATTTTTTTAATATTTTCTCAATAACAATTTCATATATAAAAACGTTTCTTCTTGCTAATGGCAGAGTTATGAAAATCTTATACAGTTTACATGGCTAAAATATATTTTTAATAATAATATTTAACATTTTTATCAGCCAAATTTATCTCGGATGTGAGTACATGTGGTATGTGGGGGGCGATGTTTCATTTACTTTATTTTTTACTGCCTTTACAGTTTCAGGGTTTACAGATGTTTAATTATCCATCAGAACATTCAAATTCATAATGTAAATTTATAATAGGAACATGTTAATTCATAATGAGAATTGTAAATTTGTATTGAGAGCCATTAATTCATAATAGGAACTTATCAATTCATAATGAAAAGTACAAATTCGTATCAGAAAATCAAAATTCATAATGAGGAAATATAAAATCATATTGAGAAAACATGATAATGATAATATATTTTATTTCAAATTGATATAGAAAATATACTTTTATATTCAGAAAATTGAGATTTGAGATTGATATAGGAAAATGTAATGAATAATAAATATGAATTATTTTCTCATTATCAGTTTGGATTTTCTCATTTTTAATTTTTTTCTTATTATGAATTTGAATGTTTCTATTATTAATTTATATTTCTCAATATGAATTTACATTCTTCATTATCAATTAACATATTCCTATTATGAATTTACATATTCTGATTATAAATTACATATTTTCATTATAAACTTGAAAAGGTGTAGTTTGTGGTATATCTCTAATATTTAATTTTTAACAATGTCAGGTTAACTTAAAGTTAGAGCTAACCGGTAGTTATAGTTGTTAGTTTTTATCTAGTATAATTTTCTGTTAGCTCTAACCAGACATTGTAAAAATTTGAGATAATGTTTGAGTTTACTGGTATTTCTAGTTTGTGCGGAGTCTATAAGTGATGGTTATGGGTGTAAGACATATTTATATTTGCAATACAATTCCGGTTAACCGGACGTTTCCAATTGACAATATTGCAAAAATCTCAGTCAATGAATATAGAATATATTTAAGCAAATGCGCTACACCCGTTCCAATGGAATCACCCACAAGTAGTCATGTGAATGCATACATTTTTTCTCTTTTGTTACCCATTAACTTTAACCAATATAAATGAAATGAACATGCTTACATGTACTATGTTAGCATTTGTGTGAGATAACGTGAGTAAGTACTTACGAAAAGAAAAACAGCTTATAATCCCCAATTTGATGCATTAGTTCCATTCACTAAGTCATACATATCTATACAAATTTCAATAAAATTAACAATTCTTCATTCGATTTTAATCGAATTCGATTAAATGAAAATTATTTGTTGTCGACAGATAGCTTAGGCTCTCTGGTTTTCGAATAAACGATTCATCGAACAATTGAAAAGATCGGATAATTGGAAGCGCTGATGTATATATATGGACTTTCGCTTCTCCGATTATATAACAAGTTATCAGTTTGATATGACATCTGTGTGGGGCATTTGAAATGTGATTTAGATTTATCACATCTAATTCAAATTTCAAATGTACCACACAGTTGTCATATGAAACTGATAACATTTTATATACTTGGAGCAGCGAAAGTTAAATCAAATCATTTACAAGATATTGAAAATAAAATTTTTGTATTTAGATTCAAATCTTGCCTGAACTTGTGAACAACATGAAAGTAATCTATTCGTCAGCACTTGTTTTGGTCATTGTTGGTCTGGCACAGGCCGGAGTCTTCACGGAAGGCTTTTTCCGGGACGACAAACACCCGGGTATATGTGTGATCGAGAGTAACGTCGTAAGACCAGGCGAGAGCATTAAACATCCGACAATGGATTGTGCTGAATTTACATGTGACAATTCCAATGGCATGGCCACAATTGAAACGTAAGTTGCTACCAGCCCCAAGTCATACATACCATTGCTTTTTTCGTGGACTATTTTTTTAATTTGGACTTTCGCTTTGAAACATTTCTTTTTAAATCGATTTATTCTTAGATCGTGATAATGGGATTAGTTGAGAACTTCAGACGTTTTGAGACCAAATCTTAACACGAAAAAAAGCACAAGAATTCATGTTTATTTGAGAATTTTATTTCTGATTTTCTTTGTAGCTGTGACCCTATATCAGTTTTAACCCCACCCGAAGAATTTTTTTATAAGGACAGGGACACGGAGTCGAAGCCTCAATGTAAGTGGCGCGATTCCCAGGACACCTCAGCTCCTTTTCCCAAATGCTGCACCCGAAATTTTAGTTGTGTTCTTTAGAAAAATAACTTTGGAAATTAAGATATGAATAAATGGCGACTAAGAATATGGAAAAGCTATCAAGAATTGACTTTGAAAGTACTTTGATTATACACCTTTGTTAATATTGTACGTTTAATGTATTTTTTAGTGTTTTTCAAAGTAACTAAAAAAGTCGTATTTCCCGGGAACATATTCTAACAAATATTGTGAAAATTTCACAGAAGAATACCTTTCGAATGATACAGAGTCCATTTTTATAAATAATGTTTGATAAAAAGTTTTATTTAATAATGTCTGTTAGAACAAAAGCTGTTTTTTCACAGGGCCGAAATATTTTGCATGCTGAACTGGAAATTATTTTTTTAACTTTGTTGACTACGACCCAGCCTAATGTAAATGACATCATATTTATCTCAGAACATAACGAAAATAGGATTTATGACAAATTAGAGCTAACACTTGAGATAAATTTGAGCGACTTGCATCAATGGGTGCAATATAAATATATATATAACATTTTTACCTAGATAATTTCCAAATGAAACTTATGTAGTGTTAAGAAAAATAATCGACGAATATCAATACAAGATCTATTGTTATATTTAAAATACAAACGACGCCTGTCTGTTGAAAGCGCTGTAGTTTCCGACCTTATTGAGCTACAGTGTTGAAATTTTCCAGTTATTAGTTTAATGGTTGTAAGTCGGGTGTGATCGAAAATAAGCAAAATCGACCCAGAAGGATTTCCTCACAAGGACTGAAATTCCAATTTTATTTCACTTCCGAGCGGAATTTAACTCTGTGACAAGGTCCAATGATGACTGTGGTGAAATTGCAATTTACATGTCATTACACCTAGTTTTGGAGGACATTCCAATTACTTTACTTAAAACTTTAAAATAATCATTGACGTACTTTCCAATTTCCTACAGTAAATCCACGACTTACATAAATCCATTTTAGGGATTTTGAGTTATTGATGCCAAAGTGCTAATTTTCCATGTGTTTTTCGTTAATGTAATTTTTTCTAGGACTCTATTTACCGTTCGTTACTTTTTTGTAATAAAATAGATGTATTGCAGCAAAATCCTTTTCTGAATAAAAAAACACATTTTTTTTGCAAATTTTTCACTTAGTAATCTCTTATAACAACCATAGAAATATGGTGCGTATGAGTGTTATTGGCATTCAGTTGAATGTTAATCATACGTCACATTGTACAAATTTTCATATTTCATTATTTTTTTGTACAAATCAGCATTAATAGACCTTATAATAACTATACTATGTTTTAACATAAACATTACGACTGTTTTTCTTTAAGCCAGGGTAACTAAGCTGCTATAACAAAAACGTAAATAAAATGTAAATTTTCACTCAATTGAATGAAAATAATGGATCACATTGTCTGTAAAAACAATATAAAGATGCTTGTTTCCAAAAAAAGAAAACTTATTTTATATTAAAAATGTTCGACTTAACCTGCATAAGAATCCAGTATAGGTGGAATTTATAGCTACCCAGCAAAAAATAACATGACGGAGAAATATGGAAGTAATTCTTTTTTCGGCGAATCATACATGATTTTAACATACGGTTGTCATTGAGAGGACTGGGTTCATTTACAGATCCCAGTCACTTCGTTCGAATGAGTGTTTAAAAGCACTGCATGTTTAATGCTTACATGACATTTTTTCCGAGTTTTTTTGCTGGCAATTAATGCCAAAGTGCTCCTTTTTACGTGTGTTTTCCATTAATGTAATTTTTTCTTGGAAACTATTTACCGTTCGTTACTTTTTTGTAATAATTATTTTTCTGAATAAAAAAGGACATTTTATTTTTGCAAATTTTTCACTTAGTAAATACTTATAACAACCACAGAAATATGGTGCGTATGAGTGTTATTGACATTCAGTTGAATGTTAATCATACGTCACATTGTACAAATTTTCATATTTCATTAATTTTTTGGACAAATCAGCATTAATAATAATAGACTGCTATGCTTTAACATAAACATTGGGACTGTTTTTCTTTAAGACGGGGTAACTAAGCTGCCATAACAAAAACGTAAATAAAATGAATGAAAATAATGGATAACATTGTAGCTAAAAACAATACAAAAATGTGTGTATCCAAAAAAATATTTTATATTAAAAATTTTCGACTTAACCTGCAGTATAAAAGGAATTTATAGCTATCCAGTCTACCTCTAAAAATATCATCATAAAATTAGTTTTTCAAATTTGTTTTAATATATAGTGTAGTTGGCGAAAATTTAAAAGTTTTTTATTTTGAGCAAAAAACTAGTTTGATTTTGTTATCGCAGCTTGTTATCCCGGCTTAAAGAAAAGTGGTCCTATTACGCTCACCTATCCGGTTGTGTGAAAATCTTTCAGAGAAAAATATTGCAGTATATTTAAGATATATATCAGATAACAATTATTTTTCGTATTTTTACATTCATTCAAATTGTACTCTACCCCTTCATATTCGCTAAATTTAAACTCGTGTTTAAATTATATTTTTGCATATTTATTTTCGATACTTAGGTTCTGTTTAGTTGTTGTTCATGGTTTCTCTTTGGAATAATGTTTTTGTTTTTGGTTTTGTTGTTAGGAAAAAATTATCAGCATTTTAATTTACCATAATTTATATAAACCTTGTTTAAGTTCCATTTTTATTTGTGATATACATTCATACATTTTTTTCTATTCCGTTTAGAAAATTACTGAACGTTGGGCTGGAGTTAATGGACAGGTTTTTCCACGTAGTCTTGAAAAGAAAATAATTTTTATATTTCCTCAATAACAATTTCATAAAAAACGTTCTTGCTAACGGCTCAGTTATGTAAATCTTGTGTAGCTCACATGGCTAAAAGATATTTTTAAATATTTATCAATTTATCTCGGATTAAAGTATATGTGTTTTGTTGGTAGTACACACGATTTCATTTGCTTTTTATGTTACTGCCTTTATGTATTTCATAAACCGAATATGTTTTTTATGAAAAAAGACAACCTAATTCACCGTAGGTGATTATTAAATCTCAGTGGGTATAGTTGTGTAATTGTAATCAATTGTTCCGTCTAATTTCATGCGGTTTACAGATGTTTAATTACACTCACTTTGTCCATCGACTTAATCATATCGCAGCAAAAAACTTGGAAATAGTTCAAAATGAATGACATTATCATTACTCCTAAATCATGCGTCCAAGCAAATTCATTCTAAATAGTTTCTCAAATGCAAATATATTTGCTATCTAATGAAGTCTTTCAAAAACACTTCCAAAAAAAGTTTAACACTTATTCCAGCAATAAAATGAAAGTATTACCAAATGAATGATACTTTCATTGCTCCTGAATCATGCATCCAAGATAATTCATTCTAAATAGCTTCTCAAATGCAAATAAATAAATTATAAAATAGAATTTTCTCTTTGAATAGAATTATGTTAAGTTTTCTCCTTTCATATCTTCATTATAGAAAATCTGAAATAATCAAATATAAAAACAAGTAAGGAAAGGCTATAGTCGGGCGGGCCGACTCTATGATACACTCCACTTTCTATCAGAATACAATTTAATTCGGTGAAAAAGTGAAAAAGTGAAAACGGGAAAGATTTTTGTATCCTATAGATGTATGTGTTTGACAAAAAATGTTAAATCGGGAAGGACATTTGTATGGAACGAAATAGGTGAAATGTAATATGTACTGTTTGGCAAAAATCGGTTAAACATTTGGGAGCAACATTTGTATTTGGGCTATATCTAAATCTGAACCGATCTGACCTAATTTCTGCATATGTGTTTCTAGTTGGATTATAAGATGTTGTGCCAAATTTAAAGAAAATCGAGTATAATATGGGGTTTCTACAGCGGAAAATGTCAAATCGGGAGCGACATTTGTATGGGGGCTATATCTAAATCTGAACCGATTTGCCTCAAATTAAATAGCGCTCGTCCTTGATCCACAAAACTTATTTGTGCCAATTTTTGTTAAGATCGGACTATAATTGCGACCTGAAATTTTATTTAAACAATAGATAGACAGACGGACAGACAGACGGACATTGCTAAATCGACTCAGAAAGTGATTCTAAGTCGATCGTTGCACAAAGACTTAATACTCTCGTGGAGTGTATAAAAATGCTGTTGCTTTGTATGTTAAATGACTAATTGTGGTTTGTGTAATCGATTTTAATATGGGTCTGGATAGAAATATTTAATTGTCGATCTGCAATATTTATATACTCCACGAGAGCATTATGTCTTTGTGCATTGGTTTGTAACACCTAAAAGGAAGCGAGATAGATCCATTGTTTATTATACCGATCGACTTAAAATCACTTTTTGAATCAATTTAGCAATGTCCGTCTGCCTGTATGTCCGTCCGACCGCCCGTCTGTCTGTCCATCTATTATTGTAATCACGATACAGGTCGCAATTGTAGCCAGAACCAAATGAAACTTTGCACAACGAAGTTTTTCGGAACAAGGACGAACGCTATTTAATTTGAAGAAAATCGGTTCAGGTTTAGATATAGCCCCCATACGAATTTCACTCCCGATTTGACTCTTTTCGCTCTAGATACCACACATTTTGACAGATTTTCTTCAAAATTGGCGAAACATCTTATATTTCAAGTAGAAACACCTGTGGTAAAAATGTGTCAGATCGGTTCAGATTTATATATAGCTCCCATTCAAATTTCGCTCCCTATTTGACTTTTTCTGCTCTATAAATCTCTTATTTTTACAGATCTTCTTCAAATCTTGCCAAATATCTTATATTTTAACTAGAAACACCCATGATGAAAAAGGATCAGATCGGTTCAGATTTATATATAGCTCCCATTCAAATTTCGGTCGCGATTTCACTTTTTCTGCTCTAGAAACCACATATTTTAACAGGTCTTCTTCAAATTTGGCCAGATCGGTTCAGATTTATATATAGCTCCGATACAAATTTCGCCCCCCGACTTGACTTTTTCCGCCCCCAGAAAACCCATATTTTAACAGATCTTCTTCAAATTTGCTAAATTTTTTATATTACCACTAGAAACACCCATGGTGAAAATGGGCCAGATCGGTTCAGATTTATATAAAGCTCCCATACAAATTTCGCTCCCGGCATGACTTTTTCCACCCCAGAAACAACGTATTTTCATCGAATTTCTTCAAAGTGAGCATAACACGTTATACTTGAACTGGAAGAACCTATTGCGCAAGTGGGTCACTTTGGATATAGCCCCGATACAAATATTCTTCTAGATTTGACAAATTAGGTCAGGTCATATCAGCCTATGATTAGGAAACATACAAAAATCTTTCTCGTTTTCACTTTTTATTCACTTTTTTATTCGGATAGAAAGTGGAGTGTATCATATAGTCGGCCCCGCCGGACTTTAGTCTTTCCTTACTTGTTTCTTTATTGAATAATGTTGGTGCGTCATAAAAATACCATTTTTCGTAGATGAAGAAGGAACGATTGTTATAAATTGAGAACATTTTAAGAATATAAAATGTTGGTGACATTTTTACATTTTTAACAAAAAATATATCTTTATAAATTATGTAATGTATCTTAATAAATAATTATGTATCTTAAAAAATTATGCCCGACAGTCCATGTTACACTTAAACCAGTAGATATACATCTATAGGTGAAATAGAGTTAATTTAATTGTAATTTTTAGTTTTTCAGAACTCGCTGAACTTTGTATATTTCTGTTAGAGCTTAAAAAAGTACTTCTCTTTTTGTAGCGTCCGTGTCAAAGTATAATTGATTAAAATTTTGTACTAATTTGTACTAATATATTTGTAAAATGTAGCACCTTTAAGTGTTTTAGAACACTAAAATATTGGTAGATTTTTTCTGTTTCTTTCTGTTCTTTCTTAGTAAATCGTGCGAATGTCGCGTCCGGGCCACTGGGAGATGCCCATATGTACTTTCGCTGCTCTCATTATATAACATGTTATCAGCTTCATGACATCTGGTTACATATGACAACTTTGATGTTGTTATATGTGAATTAATTGTGATGAATCCAATTCACATTTCAAATGAGCTACACAGACGTCATATGAAACTGATAACATTTTATATAATTGGAACAGCGATAGTTCAATCAAATCATTTATAAAATATTGAAAATAAAGTTTTTGTATTTAGTTTCAAATCTTGTCTGATCTTGTGAACAACATGAAATTAATCTACTCGTCAGCACTTGTGTTGGTCATTGTGGGTCTGGCACAGGCCGGAGTCTTCACGGAAAGATTTTTCCGTGACGACAAACACCCAGGCATGTGTGTGATCGTGGGCAACGTCGTAAGACCAGGCGAGAGCATTAAACATCCCATTATGGATTGTGCTGAATTTACATGTGATAATTCCAATGGCATGGCCACAATTCAAACGTAAGCTGCTATATAGTCATAGCATTGCTTTTTTCGTGGACTAAATTATTTAATTTTGACTGATGATGGTGGGATTAGTTGAGAACCCCAGACGTTTTGAGACAAAAAAGCAGTGTTATAATAGCCATCAAAAGAAATCATATTTATTTGAGAATTTTATTTCTAATTTTGTTTATAGTTGTGATCCTATATCAGCTTTAACCTCACCCGAAGAACTTTTATATAAGGACCGTGCAACGAAGCCCCGTTGCAAGTGGGGTAATTTCCTGAACACCAAAGAACCCTTCCCCGAATGCTGCAAACGCAATGTCCTTTGTGAATTCTGAAATTGAATTATCTAAAAATATTACTAATTGCCTATCCAAACTGCATGCAAAATCAATTGATTTCAGCTAGATTTTCCATGCAGTCTGAAAAAGCTATAACATTATTTGTAACCTTCTATTCTGTAATATTCTCTCCAAATCAATCAGGGTAGAATATTTATATCGCCCAGTTGCCACATATCTAATTAAAAGTGAGCTTTGTTAAATTATTTTGTTACTTGTCGTATACCTTCTAAATTTTGTTACATTCGCGTTTAATAATATCGAGAGCGCTAAATTAAAACGTATCACTCTGGCAGAAAAAGGGCAAAGACTCAAAAGCATTGATGGATACAAAAAAGTACGAAAATAATTATATTAACAGCGATACGTATACAATTCGAGAAAACCTACTGTATATTTCCATTAAAAAATTAATCTTCAAATATATAACTTTGCAAATGACATTTATAAGCATATTTGTCTCATATTATACCTATTCGATTGACTAGCTTACAAGAGACTTGATAAGGTGGCGACGTTGCTAGCCATCGGATTTTCTTAAATGATTCATCAGGAAAAAATTGTGAACAAATTTCGAGAAGATAGCATAACATCTCTAACATATTTCTTGTAGTTTCCATATGAAAGCTTAAATCAAACTTCACAATTATTTTATAATTTAAATAAACAAGATTGGCGATTTAAGTGAATTTTCATTTAAAATATAAAAATTAATTAGAAAATTTTAAATAAGTATGTATTATAGAATATTAATGTATTTTAGATGCCGCCGTTTGCTTGGTGCCATTTTACCCCTTAAAAGTACGAATTTGGAAAAAATATTTGTATATTATGTATATACTCAGTAAGGGGAATGTTTCTAGCTGTTGTCGTTTGACGGGTACCAATTTTATCCCTTTTGCCCCATATAACCCCCTACGAATAAGAATCACTATATGGTGCACGTTTTTCTTATAGGAGGAATGCACATACCCAATATCAAGTAAGTTCAAGCAAACGTATTAAAAAACAAGTAAGGAAGGTTTAAGTCGGGCGTGGCCGACTATATGATACCCTACACCTAAAAATATGTGTTTTCTAGAGCGGAAAGAGTCAAATCGGGGGAGATATTTGTATGGAAGCTATATAAAGGGTGATTTTTTAAGAGCTTGATAACTTTTAAAAAAAAAAACGCATCTCATCGGTTCTTTATTTGAAACGTTAGATTGGTCCATGACATTTACTTTTTGAAGATAATTTCATTTAAATGTTGACCGCGGCTGCGTCTTAGGTGGTCCATCCGCTTAGTCCAATTTTGGCATTTCCACGTTTTTGAGTAACAGAGACCCAATTGGTGCGAACGGCGACGAATCGAAAATTGGTGGTCATCATTAACACTGGCCGATACAGCTGCGATATTTTCTTCAGTTCGCACTCTACGTAAGCGTGTTGGTGGTTTAATGTCCAACAATGTAAATTTGGTGCGAAATTTAGTCACAATAGCCCGAATAGCCGCTTCAGTGGGTAGATTAAACTGACCATAAAATGGAAGCGCGCAATGAACTTTCTTAACAGAGCACGCATTTTGATAATAAAATTCAATAATTTGCAAGCGTTGTTCGTTTGTAAGACGATTCATGATGAAATGTCAAAGCATACTGAGCATCTTTCTCTTTGACACCATGTCTGAAATCCCACGTGATCTGTCAAATACTAATGCATGAAAATCCTAACCTCAAAAAAATCACTCTTTATAAATCTGAACCGAGCTCTTTCTAGTTGAAATATATGACGTTCCGCCAAATTGGCTGAAAATCTGTTGAAATATCGAAAAATCGGGAGCAAAATTTATATGGGAGCTATATCTAAATCTGAACCGATTTGTTTCAAATTAAATAGCGTTTATCCTTATCCCATAGAACTTCGTTGTGCAAAGTTTCATTACAAGAATATATGGACAGACTGACGGTCATTGTTATATCGACTCAAAAAGAGATTCTAAGTCGATCGGTATAATAATCGATGGGTCTATCTCGTTTCCTTTTGGGTGTTACAAACAAATGCACAAAGTCATTATACCCTGTGGTGTAGGGTAAAAACATGCTTAAATACTCTAGAATATTAGGTGTTATTATGGGTATTTTCTGTCCTTGTGAGGGAAAAATATTTCCCTTTGTACCGATTTCGCCCAGTTGCAATCCCAACCGATCAACGACAATAAGACGCATTTATCGAAAATTTGGACATCCTAGCTCCTTTTGTTTAGATGCTAGTGTGTTTTCAACAGACGGACATAGCTAGATCGTCTTAGAATTTTATGGCGATGAAGGATATATATACTTTATAGGGTCTCAGGGTGATATTTCAAGGGGTTACAAACGGAATGACAAAGTTAGTATACCCCCATCCTGGAGGTGGTCTGATTTAATTTTTTGGTGGACCTTTTTTGCGAGGTGCACACATGTACTTTCGCTGCACCCATTATATAACATGTTATCAGCTTCATATGACATCTGGTTACATATGACAACTGTGTGGCGCATTTGAAATGTGAATTAGATGTGACAAATCTAATTTACATTTTAAATGCGCCACACAAACGTCGCACAGTGGGGCCTTTTAGTTGCAAAAATTATAACTTCTGAAATTAGGAACATAATTACAAAAGTAAAATTTTGTTGTAAAGCAGACATCATAGGCTATACTTACTGGGAGCTTTAAAATCAGACGTTGAATATAGATTTTCTTTCTTTTCAAAAACATTATATTTCGTGTTATTTTACATTTACTTTGTTGTTGCCAAACTAATCATTTTTATAATATTAATAGGGATATATATTTACTCTATGTGGGAGGTGCCACACCCACTTTTCTCGTATCGCCCACTTTTTCCACAAATTTGCACTGTCAATGAACTCACACAAAATTTCAAGATGCTTGTTGCCATATAACTGAATATATATTGGGTTATAATTTTTAGAGAGAATGCACGCCCATCTTAGAAATCCCGCCTATTTGTATTAATAGTGGATTCACATAAAATTTGCAAAAGTCTCAGTGATAGATTGATAATAGATTTTAATTTCGTATGGGAGGTACCACTCCCCCTTTTCCAATTCCGCCCATTTTTTGTACAACTGTCCAAATTAATACCCAATGAACTCTCACAAAATTTCAAGACTCTGACCGTCATAGTACTCCAAATATGTTGCTTTAGAAAATGCGAAAAAAATAAATTTGTGTTGGAGGTGCCACACTTTTATTGTGGCAGCCAACTTTGATTGAATACGACAGAGTAGTTAGAACTAAATCACCTAAACTAACGCCTTCCAAAACTAATCAAAACTTTTTTAGTTCTTTTTAAGCGGTATATAAACCACAATTTTTGTCTGATTTTGAATCGGTTTTAGGATTTTTGATCGGTAATAATTTCTCTATCAATTGCTATTATCAGTTTTACCGAAAGCTTTTATAAAATTTTTGACTTTTCGAGAGGCGAGAGCATTAAACTTCCGATTAGGGATTGTGCTGAATTTACATGTGATAATTTCAATGGCATGGCCACAATGTAAACACTACAACGAAAGCTGCTATCAGTCATACTAAGACATACCATTGCTTTTTTCGTGGACTAATGTTTTTAATTTGGATCCCATCAAAAATAATGTTTTAATTTTTGATGGGATTAATTGACAACCCCAGACGTTTTGAGACCAAATCTTAACTTTAATGTAAATATGTAATAAAAGTAAAATGTAAAAACTGTCAAGAATTGTTGGCACACTTAAGTAATATCTTCATTGATAATATTATAATTAATATTCCATTTGCAATTACAAACACGAAAACAATACCAATTCATAATGAATTTAATTTGTAATTTGGATGATAGTTCAAATGTAACGGGCGCACTGTAGTAATACGTTTCCTAAAATGTCAACATATTATATTCAAATGAACTTCAACTTGAAGGTCGATTTCGGTTCTATGAAGATCTTGAAGAACATTTAAGATCTCTATCAGATAACAATTATTTTCCATCCTACAAACTTCGTATTTTTATACCCTCCACCTCCAGGATGGGGGTATATTCACTTTGTCATTCCGTTTGTAACACCTTGAAATATTCATCGGAGACCCCATAAATTATATATATTCTGGGTCGTGGTAAAATTCTAAGACGATATAGCCATGTCCGTCTGTCTGTTGAAAGCACGATAGCGGCCGAACGAAATGAGCTAGAAGGTTCAAATTTTTCCTAAATGTGTCTTATGGTTGTAGATCGGTTGGGATTGAAAGTGGACGAAATCGGCCCAGAGGAAAAAAATTTTCCCTCACAAGGACTGAAAATACCCCTAATATTTTGAGTATTTCAGCAATTTTTTGAACATATTAGCTTGTATTTACTTGATATTTGCAATGCGCATTCCCTTTATAGCATAAAAGGGCACTATAGAGTGATTTTTATTTGTAGGGGGCGAAATGGGACAAAAAGGGATAAAAATGGTACCTATCAAACGACAACAGATAGAAACACGAAATTTGGCGTGTACATTCCTATAATTGAGAAGATACATAATATAAAAGTATTTTTTCTAAATTCGCACTTTTAAGGGGTTAAATGGGGATAGAGGGATAAAAATAGTACCAACCTAACGGCTGCACCTAGAATAATGAAATTTGATATATACATTCCTCTGATTGCGTAGACATGTAAAATAAAAGAACTTTCCAAAATTCGTACTTTTTGGGGTTCAAATGAAAAAAGGGGATAAAAATAGTACCTACCAAATGAAAGCAGCTAGAATCATGAAATTCGGAAATTCCTCTGACTGCGTAGACACGAAAAATAAAACGTTTTTTCCAAATTCGTACTTTCAAGGGATAGAATGGCTACAGGGGATAAAAATAGTACCAACTAAACGAATACAGCTAGAATGATGAAATTCAGTGTGTACATACATCTAATTGTGTAGATACGTAAAATAAAGAGATTTTAGATAGTCGTACTCTTGAGGGGGCAAAATTGGAAAAAGGGGATAAAAATGGTACCAACAAAATGGCCGCTGATAGAATCATGGAATTCGGTGTATACATTCCTCTGACTGCATAGCCACGTAAAATATTTTGTTTTCCAAATTCGTTCTATATTTTGTTGCTTTTACGACAAAAAATGGTAGAATCATGAAGATATTTTATACTGCGTACGTGAGAGATAAGGTATTTTCAAAATTTATACTTTTGAAATTAAAATAGGATGGAAATACAATCAACCAAACGACTGTAGCTGAAAATACACTCTCTATCCCCCAATATTTAGGGTATTTATGATTGCTCCCTTATATTTACTTTATGAATTGAAGTATTATATCCATTATATATATATATATTATACAAATATTGGTAGCCTTGGCTTATTAATTAAATTTCTTATTTTCATACAGTTAAAATTCAGTTCGGGGATATCTTTAAAAATTATCACTTTGTCTGTATCTGAAAATGCTTCTTTCTAATGGCGACTGACAATAGCCTAATATTTAGGCATGTTCACTTTCGCAATTTCAGCATTTTATTTATATATAGTAGTCGATTTTAAACAGTGCGCATAAGTATACATTAAGGCTGTTTTTCTTTAAGCCTGGATAATTAAGCTGCGATAACAAAAAACTAAATAAAATGTTAAATTTTCACTGAAAATAAAAAATTCTCTTTTAAAATTGTCGCCAAAATATTTTTTAAAAAAAAAATTGTTCACACACACATTGATATTGCTTTTGGCGACAATTTTAAAAAAGAATTTTTTATTTTGAGCAAAAAATTAAATTTTTATTAACGTTTTTGTTATCGCAGCTTGTTATCCCGGCTTAAAGAAAAACAGCCCTATTATAGTTTGAAATAGTAAACAAATATAGTAATGTGCATAAAAATATCACAATCTTCGTAATATAGTACTGTGCTTCTATGTAAAGTCGACATCCTTTAATCTGCCGGTAATACTGTGGAATGCACTCCGTCGTGGAGGGTATATAAGATTCGGCCCGGCCGAACTTAGCGCCTTCTTACTTGTTATATTGTTACATTGTATGTGGAAACTACCCTAAAGTTGATATCTCATCCTTGCTACTCCTGCACATACGTTTAAATAAAACTCACGTTTAAATTATATTTTTTGCATATTTATTTTCGATACTTAGGTTCTGTTTAGTTGTTGTTCATGGTTTCTCTTTGGAATAATGTTTTTTTGGTTTTGTTGTTAGGAAAAAATTATTAGCATTTTAATTTACAATAATTTATATAAACCTTGTTTAAGTTCCATTTTTATTTGTGATATACATACTTAATATTTTTTCTATTCCGTTTAAAAAATTACTGAACGTTGGGCTGGAGTTAACGGACAGGTTTTTCTATGTATGTATATGTATATATATAAAGAATGTCTGGAAAAAATTAACGACTGTATTGGAAAGGGTATTCGATTTTTTTAAATATTTTCTCAATAACAATTTCATATATAAAAACGTTTCTTCTTGCTAACGGCACAGTTATGCCAACCTTATACAGTTCACATGGCTAAAATACATTTTTTAATATTTTTATCAGCCAAATTTATCTCGGATGATAGTACATTTGTTATGTGGGTAGCATACGAGGTTTCATTTACGTTTTATGTTACTGTGTTTACGGTTTCATGTATTATGGAAAAAACCCAACTCACCGCAGGTTCTATTGTAATATGAAATTTCAGTTATAGTATTGCGGTGCTTATGTCTGGTCTATGGGTGTAACTATGTAATGTAACTAAAGGGTGTTTTTTATTGAGGTATAGAACTTCGAATTGAAATAAAACACAAGAAAATCGTTTTAATGTCCATCAATTTGGCTTTATTGGAAGGATAATTTTATGCCATTAATGTTTAAATATGATTTCGGGCATGTGGCGGCCGCGGCTGGCTCGAATATAGCCAATTCTACAGGTCCAATTTTCAACCACTTTTTCGAGCATATGGGGCCGTATGTTGGCAATAACGCCACGAATGTTGGCTTCCAAGTCCCCTAACGTTTGTGGTTTGTTGGCGTAGACGAGCGACTTCACATATCCCCAAAGAAAATAATCCAATGGTGTCAAATCACACGATCTTGGTGGCCAATTGACAGGTCCATTCCGCGAAATTATGCGCTCATCGAATGTTTCCTTCAATAGTTCGATTGTGACCATTGTGAACCATTACTTTCGAAATAAATTTGCACGATTTGCAAGCGTTGTTCTTTTGTCAACCTGTTCATGATGAAATGGCAAACCAAACTAAATATTAATCACTTGACAGCTGACAAAATGGCCGTCAGTTAAAAAAGTGATGCCAACTTAATGTTCTATACCCCAATAAAAAACACCCTTTATTAACTTCCAGTTCTTAAAATTCTATTGCATCCAATTATTTGGCCTAATTTCATAGCGTTTACAGATGTTTAATTACAATCCGGTTGTCTGTGGGTTTAATCATATTGGTCCAATTGTTGTTCGAGTGAAGCAGCAGTCACCAGCGTGAGGGTTATCCAAATAACTTTGTCATTGGATTTGAAGAAAATAAGTATATACAAAATACGGTCAATACAAATGACGGCACAGTTTCCCTGGAAATTTATTGGTTCTGCTGATTCGAATTTGTTGGGGTGGCTTTTTTCAAGTCATAGACAAAAAGTAAGGTAAGGCTAAAATCGGGCGGACCGACTATATGATACCCTTTACTTTCTACCTCATTACAATTGAATTCGGGGAAGAAAGTGAAATCGGGAACGATTTTTGTACTTGTACTATATCATTCTCAAAATATGATTCCAGTAGAAATATAATGTATTATCTCAAATTAGATCAAAATCTGTAAAGGTATGTGTCTGAGAGATAAACTTTAAATCGGGAACTACATTTGTATTGGAGTTATATAATCAAGTAAAAACGGTCATTTGGTTGATACTATTTGTATCCCCTTTTTCCATTTGAACCCCAAAAAAAATCTATTCTATCTATCTACATATCTTCTATTTTTCGTGTCTACGCAATCAGAGGAATGTATACACTGAATTTCATTATTCTAGGTGCAGCCGTTTGGTTGGTAACATTTGTATCCCTCTATTCCCATTTTATCCCTTAAAATTACGAATTTGAAAAAAAATGCATATTATGTACTCACTCAGAGGAATGTACACAGCGAATTTCGTGTTTCTAGCTATTGTCGTTTGATAGGTACCATTTTTATCCCTTTTTGCCCCCTACATTTCACCCCCTACGAATAAAAATCGTTTTATGGTGCACGTTTTCTTCGGGGGAATGCGCATACCCAATATCAAGTAAGTACAAGCAGACATATTGACAAAATATTTTTAAATAATCTAAAATATTAGGGGATATTATGGGTTTCTTCAGTCCTTGTGAGGGAAAAATTTTTCCCTTTGGACCGATTTCGCCCAGTTTCAATCCCAACCGATCTACGACTATAAGACGTATTTATGCAAAATTTGGACCCCTAGCTCCTTTCGTTTAAATGCTAGATACTTTCAACAGACGGACGGGCATGGCTACATCGTCTTAGAATTTGATGACGATCAGGAATATATATACTTTATAGGTTCTTAGTTCGATATTTCAAGGTGTTACAAACGGAATGACAGAGTTAGTATACCCCCATCCTGGAGGTGGAGGGTATAAATACTGAAACGACGTGACACACTTTCACCACAGATGTTCCTATTTAAAATATGATGTGTTTTGCCAAATTTTGGTTACAATTTAGAGTTTCTAGAGCGGAGTAACAATTTTATTGAGCCTATATGTGAATCTGAACCGATCTGACCCACTTTCACCATAGATGTTTCCAGATGAGTTATAAGGTGATGTTGCAAATTTGAAGAAAATCGGTTAAAACAAGCGATTTTCTGTCGAAAATGTAGGTAGCAACAATTTTATTGGGCCTACATGTAAATCTGAACCGATCTGACCCACTTTTACCATAGATGTTTCCAGATGATTTATAAGGTGATGTGGCAAATTTGAAGAAAATCGGTTAAAACAAGCTATTTCTAGATCGGAAATATCAAATAAGGAGCGAAATTTGTATGGGAGCTATATGTAAATATGATCCGATCTGAACCACTTTTACCACAGATGTTACTAAATGAAATATAAGTTGCTGTGGCAAATTTGAAGAAAATCGGTTAAAATATCTGGTCTACAGGGCGAAAAAAGACAAATCGAGAGGGTAATTTAAAGGGACCTATATCTAAATCTAAACCGAATTACTTCAAATTAAATAGCGTTCGCCCTTGGACCACAAATCTTACACGTCCAATATTTATAAAGATCAGACAATAATTGCGATCTGCACGGACATTGCTAAATCGACTCAGCAAGTGATTCTAAGCCGATCTCGTTTCCTTTTGGGTGTTACAAACATATGCACAAAGACATCTAGGGTATTATGTGGAGGGTTTAAAAATTACAGAATTGAAGAAAGTTAGATTTTCTTCAAATGTAAGGTAACACCTGTGAGGCCCTACTTTGTGGTTTATCTCTAATATTTAAAACTCTTACGCCCATTTTCACAATGACTGGTCAACTTAAAGTTAGAGCTAACCACCAGTTACAGTTTTTTGTTAACTGATGGTTACATCTAATCAGAGAAGATGAAAAGGGGATACGACATCTTATTCAATTCACAATATTACAAAAATCGCATTCAATGAATATGGAGGAAATTTAAGCGCTACAACCTACAAGTAGTCATTTTTTATTTTGTTCTCCGTTTAACCAATATAAATGAAATGAACATCTACTACGTTAGCATTTGTGTGAGATAACATATATAAGTACTTACGAAAAAACAGAGATTACCATCCCCAATATGATTCCATATATAAGTCATATATATCTAAACAAATTTGAATAAAATTAACAATTCATCATTCGATTTTAATCGAATTCGATTAAATGAAAATTATTTTTTTTGACAGAGAGCTTAAGCTCTCTCTTTTTCGAATAAACGATTCATGGAACAATTTAAAAATTCGAAATATTTGATACCCTTGTATATACATATGTACTTTCGATGCTTCAATTATATAACATGTGATAAATCTAATTCGCATTCCAAATGCGCCACTCAGTTGTCATGCGAAACTGATAACATTTTATATAATTGAAGCAGCTGTTCAAATTGTTCAAATCATTTCTAAAATATTGAAAATAAAATTTTAGTATTTAGTTTCAAATCTTGTCTGGTCTGGGACAAAATGACATTAATTTATTCGTCAGCACTTGTAATGGTCATTGTGGGTATGGCACAGGCCGTAGTCTTCACGGAAGGATTTTTCCGGGACGACAAACACCCGGGCATGTGTGTGATCGAGAGCAACGTCGTAAGACCTGGCGAGAGTATTAAACATCCGACTATGGATTGTGCTGAATTTACATGTGACAATTCCAATTGCATGGCGACAATTAAAACGTAAGTTGATATCAGCCATACTAAGTCATACCATTGCTAAATCTTTTAATTTGGACTTTTTAAAACGATTTATTCGGAGATCGTTCAAATGATGGGATTAGTTGAGACCAAAACTTAACACAAGAAAAGCACAAGTGCTCATGTGTATTTAAGAATTTTATGTCTTATTTTCTTTGTAGCTGTGATCCTATATCAGCTTTAACCCCACCCGAAGAACTTTTTTATAAGGACAGGGACATAGAATCGAAGCCCGAATGCTATTGGGAGGATTTCCAGGACACCACAGCTCATTTTCCCAAATGCTGCATCCGCAATTTTAGTTGTGTTCTTTAGAAAAATAAATGTAAATTTGGAAATTAAGATATGAATAAACGGCGACTAAGAAATTTAAATGTCAAACGTATGTTTTTTTACATATTTTTATTTTTATATATTTTAGTTTATCTTATTCTCTACAAGATATAAGAATCACAGAATTGGGTAATGGGTCCAGAAATATTAACTGTTTTCAAAACGATTTCAAGACAAAATTAAAAGTTTTAAATTGATATTTTGGGAATATTAGCAGTAATGATGGGTTGACATGTTATTTAAAAAAATAAAATATTATTAAAAAATTGTCAAACGAATTTTCGGCAATTGTCGAAAATGATCCTAATTCTGACAGGAATGTTTGGAGTCATTTCCGAAAGATTTCAGTGAATATGACATCAGAACTGTCCAAGAACGAGTATGGGTCAACATTTTGTGAAATTACCCTATAATGAAAAATTTCCCCATATTTTATTGTTTCAAGAAAACCCGAAAAAACCCGGTCCGACCGGTTTCTTTATGAAAAGAAACCCGTTCAACCAGGTTTTTTGAAATCTCGGTTTTCGAAAAACCCGACAATGCAAAAAATCCGTGTTTTTGATCACTCTACTCACAAGCGTTTTGACATAGGGACGAAATATTTTGCATGCTGTACTGGAAATTATTTTTTAACTGCATGGACCCCGACCCAGCCTAATATTCATGACATCATACTTATGTCAGAGCATAACCAACATAGGGTTTAGGTCAAATTAAAGCGAACACTCGACATAAATATGTGCGATATAAGTCTAATGGCTGTATGTCGGTTTTGGTCGAAAAGTGACAAAATCGGCGCAGAGGGAATCAAGATTTCCTCGCAAGGACTGAAATACCAATTTCATTCCACTTTCGAGTGGAATTTAACTCTGTGACAAATTTGAATGATGACTGTGATGAAATTGCGATGTGTTAAAAAAGTTGTCATGTCATTATATAGGGTGGACCATGTAACATTTCAAATTTGAACTACGGATTACTTTAATAACATTCATTTTTATTTATATTTTCAGCTTTATATTTGACATTTGCAAAATGGAACGCTATATGCTCCAACAAATATAAAAAACTTACTTCCAATGACAAAAACTGTAAGAAATTTACTTGAAATATTTTCGTGTTTTCAGATGAAGCTCATTTTCTTTTCGGTGACATATGAGGTTCAGAAAACCCACACGTGACTATTGAGAAGCCAATGCATCCACAACGAGTCACTGTTTGGTGTGGATTTTGGGCCGGCGGCATCATTGGACCATGCTCTGAAAAATTGGGTTGATCGGATGAGGTAGTGTCGAGCCAGTCGTGGTAGTCATATGAATGATATTGTGTTCCATTATTAAATGACAAAGTTCAACAGCAATAAAACCTGAAATTTGAAACAAGTAAGGAAAGGTTAAAGTCGGGCGGGGCCGACCTACTACACCACTCTCCCAGGTGTTTTATGGGGGCGATAAATTATACAGTAAATGGATATTTAGTCAAATTTAATGAGTAATGCAAAATTGATTGGCTGTAATATGTTGAATATGAAGTGTTATGTAAACAAATCAGAAAATGCTCCACATTTGCTGTAAGTGTTCTTTACTGAAATTTAACGTGATGTAAAAAATACGTCTAAAATCGGGATCCATGGTGGGACAATTGTATTTGGAAACATTGACCCATATGGTCGGGTAGTTATTCCGAGAGTAAATATAATATGATCTGGAAATTTTAACCAAGATCCGATGACAAATGCAGATTTTACAGCGATAATAGGATAAATTGGACGGACATTTGTACGGGGGCCTATAACAACACTTGGGGTTTGTACCATAACATGGGCCATTATAGTTTCCTAGTGGAAATGAGTCATGATCTGCAAAATTTTATAATGATCCGATGTAAGATATAGGTTCTGGAGCGGTAATAGTGTAAAATTGTATGGGCATTTATACGGGCATTGTGCCAAAATATGGACACACATATTTGACTTTCATAGTAAGTATTCCTAGTTGAAATAGAACATGACTGCAAAACTTGAAAAACTTCCTATGTAAAATGTTGGTCCTAGAGGGGTAATACTAAAAATGGGGACCATTTGTAAGGGCGCTACATTAAAATGGGGGCCCATACAGATCCCTTTCAAAGTAGGCATTCATAGTTGAAATATAACATGATCTGCAAAATTGTATCGAGATCCAACGCACGATGTGGGTTCTAGAGCTGTAATGTAAAATTTGGACCATTTTTTTGACTTTCATAGTAGGTATTCCTAGTTGAAATAGAACATGAGTGCAAAATTTGAAAAACTCCCGATGTAAAATGTTGGGTAATACTAAAAATGGGGGCCATTTGTAAGGGCGCTACATTAAAAAGTGGACCCTTATAGATCACTTTTAAAGTAGGTATTTTTTATTGAAATATAATGTGATCCGTAAAATTTTATCAAGATCCAATGTAAGATGTGGGTTCTAGAGCGATAATAGAGTGAACTGGGGATCCATTTGTATGGGGGCTATACCTACCAAAACATTGACCCACATTTGTGTGAAATTTGATCAAGATCCAATGTAAAATGTGCATTTTAGAGCAGTAATAGTGCATGTCTGAGGTACATATGTTTGGGGGCTATATCAAAACATGTGGTCCACTTTCCCGTTAACTGTTTCTAGTTCAAATATATAACTCTATATAATAATATAGAGCAGTAATAGTGTAAATTATAGGGAAATTTGTATGGAGGCTATATCTAAATCTGAAATTTTCGATTTCCTACAAATTCAATGCCAATCATCCTTGAACCAAAAAATAACTTCTGCCAAATTTCACGACAATCGGACAACAATTGCGACCTGTAGAGTGCGAACAAGCTTAGATGGACAGCAGACGGACGGACGGCCAGACGGACAGACAGACATCGTTAAATCGATTCAGCTGGTGATTCTAAGTCGATCCGTATACTTAAAGGTGGGTCTAGCTAAATTATTTCTTGGTGTTACAAACATTTGGCGGAAAACTAACTTATAATACCATAGTCCACGAATTAAAAAAAGAAAAAAGAATAGGGCAAGTAACAAAATTGTTGTAATCACTAAATCTGTGGCAAGGGCTTAAGTCCATTTATGGGACTGTGCTTTTCATTAACGACAATTTTCTAGAAAACTATTTACCGTTACTTAGTTTTTTTGCAATAAAAACAACATTAGTTAAATGTTTAATAAAATAGTTTTCAGCTCTAATGACTTTTGTCGAAGATGAAGCTTTTTCTGAATAAAAAAACATATATAAAGTACTTGTGTTGTTATACATGCAAAGAATATTAAAACTTTTTTTCAAAATTTTCACTTAGTAAGCACTAGGGTTTGTATTTCCCCCTACTTTTTATTTCCCGGGACACGGGAATTATTTTTTCAATTTC
The DNA here is from genome assembly GCA_947397865.1 of Polietes domitor. Classification (NCBI taxonomy): domain Eukaryota; kingdom Metazoa; phylum Arthropoda; class Insecta; order Diptera; family Muscidae; genus Polietes; species Polietes domitor. The sequence continues at coordinate 101,102,137 of OX377620.1, forward strand.
CCGGGATCCCGGGAGCACGGGAAAATTTCAACATATTGTTTATCATGAGTTGAACTTATTTTTTCCAATGAGACATGCACATTCTATTAAAGTAAAATAAATATGTATTTCACAACGAACCTGCTACAGAATTTATATAATAAAGTGCAATGTGAGATCAATTCAAATGTCTTTTCAAGTTTCAAAATTTATTAAATGTATGTACATATGCAAGCGTATATTTGAAAATAGAGCAGACAATGCATTTATGGCCTCATCCGATATTTCTTACGTTATTGGGAAATGTGGACGCAACGGAGAACGATGTTGGCTTAATAGTCAGTAGAGATTTAAATAAAATTTTTAAGTTGTCTGTTCGTCCTGTCGCTTCGAAAACTTTTAACTCTTTTTGTAGACAGTCATCTTGACTTTTTAATACAATTGTTACTTGTGTATTTCATAGCATATATTTTGGGCGTTCGGATACACGCCCAAAATCTACTTTTTCCGGATTTTACATTTTTTTATATGGAGTTCAACATGCAAAATCCGAAAAAGTGGATTTTTGGTGTATATCCGAACGCAGCTTAAAAATAGTTTGTTATCCAACTGCAATGTTTGACATACCTAATTAAAAGCGATATGAGTTGAATTATTCTGCAACATTTTTAATTTTATTGTGAAAATTATAGAAAGAATATGCAAAGAAATATGTAAAAGTTTCAACTGAATTCCCGCGGGATTCCCGTACGAATTTCCCGGGATACGGGAAATGAAAAATATGCGAATTCCCGGGAATTTTCCCGCGGGAAATCCCGGAATGCAAACCCTAGTAAGCACTTACAACAACCAGAAAAATATGGTGCGTATGAGTGTTATTGGCATTCAGTTGAATGTTAATCATACGTCACATTTTCATATTTCATTAATTTTTTGGACAAATCAGCATTAATAGACGTGATAATAATGCACTACTATGTCTTAACATAAACGTTAGGTCTGCCATTCTTTATTTTTAAATTTAATTTGATCCGTTCTGCAGATAATCCCACGACAATGTAAAAAAGTATTTTTTCAATTTAAAAATAAGTAAGGAAAGGCTAAAGTCGGGCGGGGCCGACTTTATGATACACTCCACTTTCTATCCGAATACAATTCAATTCGGTGAAATAGTGAAAACGGGAAGGTTTTTTGTATCCTGTAAATGTATGTGTTTGACAAAAAATGTTAAATCGGAAAGGACATTTGTATGAGGATATATTGAAACCTGGAAGGAAATAGGTGAAATATAAAATGTAGAGTTTGGCGAAAATCGGTTAAACTATTGGGAGCAACATTTGTATTTGGGCTATATTTAAATCTGAACCGATCTCTCCCACTTTCACCATAAGAGCTTTTAGTTGGATTATAAGATGTTGTGCCAATTTTAAAGAAAATTGGGTGGTTTCTAGAGCGGAAAAAGTCAAATCGGGAGCGACATTTGTATGGAGGCTATATCTAAATCTTATCCGATCTAGCCCGCTTTAGCCACAGGTGTTTCCAGTTAGATTATAAGATGTTGTGCCAAATTTAAAGAAAATCGAGTACAATATGTGGCTTGTAAAGCGGCAAAAGTCAAATTGGGAGCGTCATTTGTATGGGGGCTATATCTAAACCTGAACCGATCTTACCCAATTTCTCCATATGTGTTTCTAGTTGGATTATAAGATGTTATGCCAAATTTAAAGAAAATCGAGTACAGTATGTGGTTTCTAGAGCGGAAAATGTCAAATCGGGAGCGACATTTGTATGGGGGCTATATCTAAATCTGAACCGATTTGCCTCAAATTAAATAGCGTTCGTCCTTGGAGTGTATAAATATTAACGATAAATATTTTTTGTGTTCATAAAATCATGACAATTTGTTATGTGGGGGTGGACCATTTAAAACTTTAAATATAAAAAAGTTCTGATTATTATAGTTTTTACAAATGGCATGGTGACATTTATTACTTGGATGCAGACTACCACGATCATGATTTCGACCATGTCAAAAGTCTTTTCAAGTGGCTTCGCAGCGACTTTTCAACATCAAACCCGGCCTCTATAATGATCTTGAGCCAGGAGAATAAATATCCCAGTTCAAATCAAATATTTTCCATTACTTTTAAAAATTACTTTTTTAACCAAACATCCTCTTCATTTACTCGTCAGAAAAGGAAGAAAGCTGAAAAAAGTTGTTTTAAAGACAAATGCGAAATTTAGAAACTCGAAATCGCGAACAAAAACGATTTGAAAATCATACGATTGTCTTCGGCAAAATCTTTGTTGTATAGTGTTATAAATACTGATGTGATTACACGTTAATTTGAATAAGCTCTGACCTTTGGTCCAGGACTTTACACCATTTCCAATTGAAGTTGAGAAATTCCATTTGAAATTTAGATTTTCCACTTCAATTTGAGAAAATTCCGATTGAAATTGAGATTTTCCATTTGAATTTGAGAAAATTCCTATTGAAATTTAGATTTTCCATTTGATATTGAGGATATTCCAATGGAAATAAAAAATATACACATGTTTCTAAGAATAACATTTGAAACTTTTTATTGCAGGCGACAATTAAACAATCTTTTTGCTGGATGAAAATAGAAAATAGAAATTTTCTCAAATTCAATAAGAATATTCTCAATTTCAAATGAAAATTTCAATTGGAATTTTCTCAATTTGAAATGGAAATTCTAAATTTCAAATGAAATTTTCTCAATATGAAATGGAAATTCTCAATTTCAAGTGGAATTTCAATTGGAAATTGTGTAGTATGATAAATTATAAAAATCCACATTGTCATAGTGGAAAAATGAAGAGCAATTCCCTATCATAACAATGCACTACTAACTCATATTAGTGTTCATCCGAGATTGGCTTGGCATCTTTCCGAATATTCATCCCTATCGTGAATAAGACGAGAATACTTTCACATGTAGAAGAGTAATATATTAAACCGGTCGGTTTGTATGGGAGAAATGTTGTGGTTGTACGCTGGGTTTCTGTTTTTCTGGCGAAAAAAAAATCGTGAGTGATTTCGTATACAACTGTGTCAAATGTAATATAATCAGTCGATTACCAATTATAGTTAAAAATTAAAATGTGAACATTAATTTAATGTTATGACAGTCAATTCAACATTATCACTGCAATATCCAATCATTTTTATTTTTTGTTATAATTTTCTTTTCATAAAAGTGAAATAAGGGTTCAGTTTAGACGCGCAAACCACAACTTTTTTGCTACTCAGTATAAGAAATATAACACACTCGGTAGTTTCTTTACTTTTTTATGTTCGATCAAATGGAAGTAAAAATCTAGAAAAAAACTTTAACAATAACGACTGTAATATGGAGGGAAAAATTTATTCTTCGGAAAATTTTGGTCACGATAGGGGTGATTATTGCACAGTGTTTGAGGGTAAATTGGATGTGTTTCTTAGCAAAATCACACTAAGTGTTGTACTCTGTTAATGAAAAATCTATTGATAAATTTTGTAATATAATTTAACTTCGGTTCTGTTTCTGTACAAAATTCATTTATAATTTCTGTACTGTTGCTTAGTTAGGCTTCAAATATGTGAGTGTATGCTAGAGCGATCAATAATTTAATCAAAAGCCAAACGCTATCACAAATGTTTCCCCCAAATCAAGCACTGTGAGTTGCATCATGCAGCATCAGATGTTTGACAATGAAGCCAACGTTTGGTTGAATGAAAATTGTAATCGACTTTCGTGTGTGCGCGCATTTGATTAACCTCATTAATTGCTCCATTTTGCAGTAGTTTTGTTGTTTTATTGATTTGGTAAATGCATTCTTCTATATTTTGTTTTGTTTTGCTGTCTACTTTGTTTAATCTTTATCTCAAGCGTTACAAAAATAGTATTTCTTTCCAAAAAATTTCTTTGTTTTTTTTTGCAAAATATTTTTCGTTTTTTTTTTCTCTAGACGCTTATTTAGTATTATGGTTTTTTATATATGTATGCTGTATATGTATTGTATCATTTTAGAGTACCTACAAATTACGTTATTTTCCAACTACCACAGAATTTCAATTTGATTTTTCGTACTGTGTATTATTTAGAAAAAGTCTAAAAGATTTACATATTCGGAAAGTTATAGAAATAGAAAGGATGAAGCAATGTGTATTTATATAAGGTGATAGCCGCACAGTTCAGGTTACAATTGGCTGGAAAAAAAATCAATCAGTTGGGTTCCTAACTTTACCTGGTATAGATACACCTTGGGATGAAGGATATCATTTTCAAATAATATATTAAAATGTTTTTAATATTATAAATACAAAGTATAATAAAAGTACATGCCGATTTATTAATGTTTTCAAAATTTGAATACTGCTGTACGTGCGTGATTGAAGATTTTTTCATACACCCATCATTCACAATTTTTTTAAGTTAACTGCTTCTGCTACGGTAATAAATAAGTATTTGTGAATTTCAATATGCGAAACAAACGTGTTTCGGGTTTTGTCGATGAATTTCTATAAATCAAATTAATTTTTTCGTTTGTTGTACATTGTCTTGAACATTTATTGTTTTTCTATTCATTTTTGTTTTTTCATATAGAGTCACAAAATCGGAAACCGACTTCGATATTTATTGATAATAAAAGCCTTGTAATGTTTTTGTTTTTTAAACAATCGGACAAGACTTACCGGAACATCCTATGACAGCATGCCGGAATTATTTTTTATCATTTCCCCACTCATCTCCATGGATCTATGGTATGTTTTATATAAGGGCTGCTTTTATTTAACACTAGATAACTAAGCTGCAATAACAAAAATCTAAATAAAATTTTAAAATTTCAATCAAAATAAAAAAATATTGTTTAAAATTGTCACCAACAGCGATATGAAAACAAATTCTGAAAAAAAAAAATAATTTTATGTTAAAATTATCCTGGATAATTATCAAGTGCACGTCAAATTTATGGTTATCGAAGCTAAGCCCAAAAAAGTCAACACAAAATAATTCTTTTGAAAAATTGTTTTGATACAAATATTTATATTGTAGTTGGCGACAATGTAAAAAAATATGTTGAGCAAAAAAATAAATTTTGTTATCGCAGCTTGTTATTCCGACTTAAAGAAAAACAGACCTATTACACTGGCCGACAGTCCATATTACACTTGAACCATTTACATTTCAAACTATAGGGGAAATACAGTTAATTGGAGTTTTTAGTTTTTCATTTTCTCATCCCGTTGCCTCTTAAAAGGACTACAAAGTTCCAAATGATACAATTTTTCAAATATTATTTTTCATGCTTATTCGGTATAAATGTCAAATCAAAGAAGATAATATGTGCTGAAAATACTTCTGTCTGTATTAGCTTAGTATTAATAACCATTTAAAGTTTTGTCTCTTAAAAAGCAAGATATGAATAGATAGATGTTAATGCTGAAAAAATACAGATAGAAGCATTATATTTGAAATATTTTTAATAGATATTCTTCTATTTAATTTGACACTAATAACGTTTTTTGAAAAAATGTATCCTTTGTAGTCCGATGAGGAAATGAAAAACTAGAAATACCAAGTAACTCAATTTTGCTTAGAGTTTCATACGTATATCATCCGGTTCAAGTGTAATGACTTTTTTCAAAAAGTAAATTCCCAACATCATTTGCCAACACGACGTATGAGTGCTTAGCTTTGCATATTAATCATACGTTATGGATGTAAAGTGGTTGTGTTCGGGGACGACATACACTAGGGGTGACTGGTAGGGTGGAATAAATGGTAGAAGTTGTAATCTCAAATTTAACACAAATGGCTCCAAACTTGATGGTTGGGAAACACGGATAGTAAAGCTGCCACCAGATCCTATGAATTGGTGATCCTAATATTTTTATAGTTCTAACTTCTTTCACTTTAGAAGTTTTTTAAAAGGTAAAGATAGGAGCTGTAAGGACGATGAGAAGATTTCTAACAGATTCTCGGTCTCTGTCCGACTATGGCCGTTGGTAAAATAGAGCATTTCGTGAGTCGTACAGGGTGGGACATTTAAAACTTTAAATTAGAATCGGCTATACAAAAAGTACTGATTTTTTTATTTCAAATTTCTGGTTTTATTGGAAAGTTTGAACTCTGGCATTTAATAATGCAACACAATATCATTCATATGACTACCACGACTGGTTCGGCAGTACCTCATCAGATCAGTACAGCCGAACAGTGACTCGTTGTGGATGCATTGACTTCTCAATAGTCACGTGTGAGTTCGCTGAACCCCATTTGCGGCAATTTTGCTTATTGACATAGCCACCGAGATGAAAATGAGCTACCTGAAGGCCTATCTCTTCTCGAAAAATTCCCACGTGAATTTCTTACAGTTTATGTTAAAGATTCGCTGCTATGGAAGTATGTTTTTAATAGTTCCCAATTTTGTTCGAACGTATAGCGCCATTTTACAAATGTCAAACATAAACCTGAAAATAAAAATAAAAATGAATGTTATTCTACCTTTCAAAATCGAAGTAATCGGTAGTTCCGATGGAAAGCCAAGACCAGGCTTTTAGGCCCCTTTTCTGGTCTATGTGAGTCAGACTCACCCACTTTTTGACTGCTATCACAATCTAACCTAATCATACGTTAAACAAAAAACAATATATCATAATTTGTATATATATGGAATAGGGTCTGATTTTTTGCTCTTTACGCGCTTTTCTACAGACACAATGAATTATAGACCCCTGAGATTTTTAGATTACTCATAATAATTGAGTGATCTTGAATCGTTCAAATTAGAAAATAATTTCAAAAAACAGAACCTTAATAAAACATGCCTAATGTAAGTTGAAAGAAAAAATTACAAAAGTTTTAGATTCGTTTTTCATTGTGCTCCAGTTCATCTTTGGAAAATCCAGTGTGTTCATGATTGTATATGAAGTCATGAATCAAGGCAAAGTCGTGAACCCACTGATTTGACTTATTTGAATGGTTTACCAGCCAACAATATCCCTGTATTTTACTGCTAACTATCATATTATATAGATACGCCCTGTTATGTAGGTAGTTTTCACTTTGAAGTTTATTTGGTAAGAAGAGAACATCCGTTAAAAAAATAAGGAGTAATATTTTTTAAATTTCCAAAAGAAAAATGTCTCAACGTATATTTGTGATGTAATTATTAAAAGGTTTGTATTTGTCATTTCTTTTCTTAATGAAACAACCAACCATTCAAATACCTCACAAATAAAAAATCTGTATTCGTTAAGCATTGAATTCGAATGGAGTGCAACGATTTTCGACGAAAATAACGAAAAATTCTATATTCGTACATATTAGTTATTTGTATAAAAAGTGGTTCTACAAAGGACGGTATACTCAAATGTATGTACATATGTATTGCATACGTGTCAAAGATCAGTTGAACAGAAAAGGAAATTAAAAATGTTTTTTATCGGAGGAAAAAGTACTCTTTAAGAGATCATCAAACAGCCAATTCGAAATCAAAAACGAGGGAAAACAAAAAAAAAACGGATGTTGTATTTTTTTCTGAAGATTTACAGATTTGTTTTTATTTGTATTAAATTAAAATGTTTCCTTTTATTTCATTTAACTATGAATTGTTTTAAATATATATGTATAATTAAATTTATTTTATTTTGTTTATATTAAGTTTTATATATATAATATTATCATTATTTTAATTTAAATTTAGCGTTATAATTAACATTTATACTCTTTTATTTTTTCCTTTTTTTTATTCAATTAGAGAACATAAAAAATGTATTGTTTCATTAATTTTAAATAATAATTATAGTAATAATAAAAAAAAAAAACAAAATAAAAATTAACATAAGTTTACGTTTGTTTGTGTTGTTGTTGTTTTCATCTACAAATCACTGATCTAAAAACTACACGACGACGACTTTGCTTCATCTAACCGACTTGTTTTTTTGCTTTTTTCTTTCTTTTTTTAATATAAATGTTCCATACATAAATTACTATCCACAAATTACATAAAATTGTTCAAAATATTGTATTGTTGTAACTTATAAATTGGTTTTCATCAACTGTTATCGAGTAAAAAAGATACTATATAACCTGAAGGAAGAGAGTCCTTCGAAATGGGCCCAAACTATAGATTGTTTTCTTGTTTTTGTTTTAATATATATATTCATTTGTTTACATTACCATAATATTTAATAAATAACAAAAATTGGTTGTGGACTATTTTCTTAGTAGCGTTTTTATGAAACTATTTCACATTTTAAACTGTTTTTCTTTAGGTTTTTGTTAAAAAAGAGGTTGTGGTATTGAAAAGTTTTATTCCTTAAGAAATTGTTATTGATTTGTAATATTTCGGTTTATGTCATCATTACATATTGTTGTTTAGTTGTTGGAGAATTGGTGGTGTTGGTAGTGTTGGCTTTATTTAATTATTATTATTATTATTTGTTGTTGCTGTTGTATAACATTCTAGTAAAGATTTCAGACATTTCCCATTTACTCAGAATCATCTTCTCTGTCATCGAATCCTGCCAGATCGACAGCCTTCAACATACCCCTTGAGATCGCATATTCGATTAATGCCAAATGACAGAATACATATTGATCGGGCATTTGTATTGAATATGCACGTTGAGCACGGATCTTTTCCACAGTTCCTCTTATATCAGCCGTACCAACATCTTCGAGACGAGATATGCAAATGTCCAAGGTTATGAATGTACCTATAAGTTATAAAAGAAAAGTGAAGAAAATTATTAATAAATTGGAATGGCAATCAATGCAATACTAAGAATAAATGTAAATTTTCCACTGCTGATGCGGTTACTAATTTGAATACTTTTGTTATATAGTGGCGGTCATACAATTAGAAACGATGCTCTAAAATTATAAATTTGCTCATAACTTTCTATTAAAGCGTCTGACTTTTGGATAAGTCCCTTTAAATATTCTCTAGAGGCCATTAAGTTGTTACGTATGTAAATGTCAGCAAACACTGTTGTTACACGTGATTCTAAGGTCGGACATATATTTAGAAACACACTATCGAAATTATATTTCTTTCAGTACAATAAATAGTTTAATAAATTTCAGTGCAAATATGAGATGAAAAAAAAAACATTCTGGAAAATGTAATGGAACCATTTTCGTTCCTAAATATGACAGTTTCTTATATTTTTGACAGGATAACGATCCGAAGCATACTTCACGCCTTGTGAAGCAATAGTTTATGGATACGAGTAACGATGTTTTAGCCTGGCCAGCCAAAGTGCGGACTTAAATCCCATCAAAAACTTGTGGGCAGATGTAGAAAAAGGTTTAAGAAGGAAAACGCCAAGAAACAAAGACGAACACTTTTGGATTTTAAGGAAGTTTGGGAGTCGATACCACCTTAACGATGTCTAACTTAGGTACAAAGTTTTCCAAAGAGCTTATGCGATGCAATAAAATATAAAGGATATCCGTCGCAGTATTGAGTCTTCTTTCATTTTGCCTTATTATGTTTTCTACTTAAACTTTGAATAAAATAGTTTTTTAAGATCGTTTCTAATTGCGCGATCATTGTGTTTTGAGACTTACAATATTGGGTATAAAAGTTTGTTCTATGTAAGTACCCCTGATATAAAATGCAAGTCATAGTAATTCGTTTCTAATTGTATGGCCACCACTGTATATATAGTCTAAAACTTGATTAAATAGAACTGTTCGGAACAAAATTCTTGATTTTTGTGAAGGGTCATTTCACAGATTCAGTTCGGAATTGATTTGAATGTTTTAGATTTTAGATTTACAGATTCCGTTCCGTTTGTAAACTTTTGTTTGCATATTAATACAAAATTTGCTGTTAAAATACTCTTATTTTGACTTTAATAGTTAATTAGTAGCGTTTTCTATACATTTTATTTTGTTTCAAAGTTATTTTTGGAAGTTAATCGGAAATTGAAAGTGATTTCATTCCGCAATAAAAATTCGTTTTACATTTTCATTTCATTCCACTTTCGAACGGAATTTCACTTTTTTATTTTTTTATAAAAAAATCAACTGCGGTTTAAACCCTTTGTAGTGGAATAACGACTCCACACAACTATTTGAGCGATTTCAGCAAAAAAGAGTTCACGACTTTAATAGATTCAACTATATATCCAAATTTCTGCATTTTTATTTATTTCATATAATAACACAAGAAAATACTCTACATACCTGTTCTTCCTATACCCGCACTGCAATGTACAACAATAGGGGGTCCTCTTGGATGTCCAGCCCATGTATCACCTAATGCTTGTACCATTTGAGCTTGTTTCTCGCGCACTTTTTGTAAAAATGTGATCATGGCCATAGCTGAACTGGGTACACCATAATCGGGCCAGCTGGTAAATTGCCAATGTGATACATTTCTTACTTCATCAGTCTGCAATAATAGGAATAATTTATAAAGAAATTATTATTAATTAATGGATTTATTGATTTTGTTGTAGGTGGTGAATTTACCTTTGTATTTCTCAATTCTAATGAGGCTACTGTATAATCTTCATTAGTTTCTATACTAAGTGTTCGCACATGGAAATTTCCAAATTCTAAGGAACTATTTTCGGCTGGTTCCCAATATTGACCGCATTTAACGCGTCCCCGTTCCATAACACGTGTTGTCATAACTATAACTAAACAATGTTGCTCCCAGATCATACGCCAGAAATCTTGGGATGTCTTTGGTAATGGGCCTGGAAATAAAGACAAGAAAATGAAAATAATTAATACGAATGTAAATGAAGATAAGCTATATAATAGAATAACGAATTATGCCCGTAATTTAAACAAATAGATAACTACTGGTGTAACAACCTAATGGATATCTTTATCTATTCGGCAAAAGCGCCTAGTGAATGCCAGTGTACCAACTAGTTCAAATTATCAGTACGTATCTATGTAATGATAAATTCCATACTCCTTGAAAACACGGACATTAATTGTTCTGTGATATAGTGGAAATTAATAAAAATAACTCCCTTGTAATGGATGAAACACTGTTATGATCTCATATCCTCACCCCTGACGACAACTTTAAACAACCACCAACGGAAAGCTTGTGAATTAATTTATGATTTGTTACTCAGTTGGTTAAATTGAACCTGTGGTTAAACCTTATGTTCCATAGAATACAAAAAAGATTTAAGTCAAGATGCCTTTAAAAAAGAACACCAAGTACTTCTTTGGCCTCAACAATAATTTAAGATGGGTTTTTAAAGCTGGGATTTGTATAAGCAATGTGGACACTTCAACACTCAATCATCTCTATATGTACTATGGTAAAATGCCCACCATAAACGCGGATGGGACATTGAATTATTAAACTTTTATGGGATGGATTTGGATTTCCCCGCTTTAGAAATTCTGCGAAATTATTGTTTTAGGGATTTTTGCTATGAATCTATTTTATATTTTTGACGATAAGACCTACAAATTTACTTGTAGGTTACTTGAACTTATCAGCGAAATTATCAATGGTATTAAAAGCTTTAACAAGAAAAACAATATTTCTACTGGAAATAAATGTATCACCGTTTGCATGTAAACTGTGAAAAACATGTTTTAATTTATTTATTTTTGTGTTTTTTTTTTTGTCTTGAGCACATAGGCTATTATTATATTGAGTGGACGATATGAGCGCACTAAAATGGCTTTATAAAATTCAACGTTTGCAATTTTCCTTGGAAGAGAAATATGTTAGCTCCATCTACCTCACTGTAACAAAAAGAAACACGATTTCCTAAAACTCGTATTATAGTGAAAATATTACCAGGACTCATCACTCATGCTTGATGGAAGGCGAATGGCATATACTGCCCAAAAATTTATTTTTTTGAAAGGGAATAGGATGGACATCGCGATGTCCCAATTTTCATCGTAACACTTTACGTGAAAGCTTGATTTAGCACCACCAGAGCAACAGAAACTCCAAATAATGGAATTAATTTTTTTAAAACGTTTGCTGGTTCTGCTGCACAATTTGTAAGATTGTTTTGCTGCGATTGGAGAAGAGATTCTGTGGTAATTGCATTTTTTGATCCGAATTTCCCCTGTGACAGCAATTGGAAAACGGCGAATACAATTCGTGTATTTGTTGAAAAGAATTAGATTGACATAGAAATAAGTGAATCAAGAATTCATGAAGAACGATTGGAATAGCCTGAAGACTACTATAGCGTAAATTACATTTCGTCAAAGACGCTGTCGAGAAAAGAGTTAAATTAATAGACCTTAGAGCGATGGAAGCAAATTTTATAAAATTATTTGTTGTGTGGGAGCCCCTTTTAGGAGTAGAAATAGGGGCAAAATTTTGAAAAATTAATGGAGACCAGTCATAATACATATAAATGTATGAGGGCCACTTTAATGTTTGAGTTCGACCTATTAATCGGCCACTAATCAGTCTTTGACAAAAAAAGGCCGATTAGCCGAAGCCGGATAATTCGGATTATGAATAAATAAATAAATAATAATAAATTTAAAATATTTTTTGAGAAATTGTGTCCTTTGGAACTTTGTATTCCTGTGAAGGATGAAGATGAGGAAATGGAGAAAGTTTCAGACGTATATCATCCGGTTCAAGAGTAACGATATTTTTAAAAAGTTGTCGTTCGGTGTAATTTTTCAAACCGTCGAAAAGCTATACTCTATTCCTTTAATCAAACAGCTGTTCGGAACCATGTATTGTATACCTATTGAGAGGGAATTACTGTTGAGGCCATGTTAAAATTTTCTAACCGATAAACCATAGTTTTTTGGAGTTTGTAGGCCATACAAATTATCAATTTTTTCCTTGATTTCATTCAAGTTTTCATGAAAAGTAATGATTTTTCATAGCTGCGTGAAATCCATAGTTACTAATTTATATTTAAAAAAATATAAATTGTTCGTTTATTTACATTCGATTGTCCATTAATCTCTTTGAGGTCGAATACTTATTGAACTGTCGTCATAGTCGAAAGATAAAACTATCCGAAAGATTAAATCGACTCGTGGTATATATTTTCATAAGCTTATCGATTTTAGCATATACTAAATGTTTTGAAAAACATTCGGCTTCGGCCGAAGTTTAGGATTTTGCCGAAGTTCGGCTTCGGCCCAAAAAACCACCTTCGGTTGAACTCTAGCAGGTATGTTCTGTAAAAATGTTGGGGCTGAAAAAATATTGGGGGCTGGTCATACTTTTTCTGACTATACCGTTATTAAATTCCAAAAATTTCAATTTATAAAATATTTCGAATAGGAAAATAAACTTTTTAGAATGTATACACCAAATTTTGTGCCGTTTCCCCATAATTTCAGGTTTGGTCAGAACAAGGGTTGACTATTTATTCCTTTTACCTAATTATTTTACCTTCTAAAAATACGAATTTTCAAAAATCTTTTCTCAGTACGCATCGCCGTGATATTGGGGATATATCCAGCAAATTTCAGAATACAGGCTTCAGCCGTTTGGTCTGGGCGCTGATAAATGAAGATGTCTGAAAACAAATTATGCCAACATTTCATATACATACATATATTTGTCTGTATAACTATAATCTCCCAATTTACTGTTAAAAATACTAACTAGACAAAAAAGCCATGGACAAGCTTTGAAAATTTGATGACTCGTTAAACCAGAAAGAAGAATATCTTTTTGTATGTTTTCTTCGAAAACCGCAACATAAGTTTTTTTGCTTGGTTTGTATGAAAAGAAAGAAAGGAATAATAATTATGCCTCCATGTCCTTCAGTCAGACACACTCTACGCTTTTAATAGGATTAACAACAACGACAACGGCAATGGAATATACGATATTTACCTTTATATGGCTATAAGACCACAACCACAACTACATAAAGAGTGATTTTTTTGAGGTTAGGATTTTCATGCATTAGTATTTGACAGATCACGTGGGATTTCAGACATGGTGTCAAAGAGAAAGATGCTCAGTATGCTTTGACATTTCATCATGAATCGTCTTACAAACGAACAACGCTTGCAAATTATTGAATTTTATTATCAAAATGCGTGCTCTGTTAAGAAAGTTCATTGCGCGCTTCCATTTTATGGTCAGTTTAATCGACCCACTGAAGCGGCTATTCGGGCTATTGTGACTAAATTTCGCACCAAATTTACATTGTTGGACATTAAACCAACAACACGCTTACGTAGAGTGCGAACTGAAGAAAATATCGCAGCTGTATCGGCCAGTGTTAATGATGACCACCAATTTTCGATTCGTCGCCGTTCGCACCAATTGGGTCTCTGTTACTCAAAAACGTGGAAATGCCAAAATTGGACTAAGCGGATGGACCACCTAAGACGCAGCCGCGGTCAACATTTAAATGAAATTATCTTCAAAAAGTAAATGTCATGGACCAATCTAACGTTTCAAATAAAGAACCGATGAGATTTTGCAAATTTTATGCGTTTTTTTTTAAAAAAAAGTTATCAAGCTCTTAAAAAATCACCCTTTACTTCTAATATTGATACGAAGACTACGACAACTGTCATAAAAATCCATTTATCATGTGACACTTAATGACAACTAACAACCACACCACAATCAACAACACAGGTCAAGGTTACTGTGATACAAATAACACGCAATAAGATGGTCGGCGGTGGTCAACGCAATAATAATGATAGGAAGGACAACGACGACAGCAGCAACAACAACAAAATAATAATAACAAATGACAATCAACCATACTATATGTATGTATATGTAAACGACAGCAAGAGTGGCGACAATCTAAGGATTTCAAAATTAATCAGGAAAAACCTTAACAAAGAGACAACTACAACTGAAATTATAACAAAAACAAACCACGGACATTGGGATTGGCTGGGTTTTGTGCTTGGCACAATGCTGAATTTATACGACTTCATTTTCGGTTAGTTTTGTGTATATATACGAATGATAACCAATACATGCGGACAGCGAGGGTAGTGCGATAAGTCTGTTGGTATGTAGAAATAATGTAAACATGTGTGTCAAAGATTTTCTTTCGAAGGTTGAGTTTTTTTTTGATAAAATTGTGTCATACAAAATAAACAGTTATACCGCTCGGAACAGGAAACAATTAAATACTGGCCAAATATTTTGAAATATTCAACCACTTGTTTCGTTATAAAGTAAAAACTTTAGGGTTTATTTCATAATGAAATAATCACCCATGGATAGAATAAAATATTCCTACAATTAAGAAAAAGTCTACTATTAACATCAGAGATAGTTTTCTGTCTATAAACAGACACTTTTCTGTTATTTATTTTTTTTGCTGTGTGTTATTAATTATAATATAAAAACAAGATACAAAATAAATATCTTAATAAATTAAGTATTAATTCGATAAAATTTCAAGAGTTGTATGATTACGCCATACGACAATTTTTCAAAAAATTATTTTATATACTTGTTTGCACCCTATGATAACGGCATTAGTGTCAAATTAAAGAGTACAATATCTGTTAAAATACTTCAAATATCATATTTCTGTCTGTATTAGTTCACCTTTAACATCTATTTAAAGTGTACCCCTTAGTTTTTCTAATTTATTAATATCTTGATTTTTAAGAGACAACAATTTAAATGGTTGTAAATACTAAACTTATACAGATATAAGCTTGAAATTTGAAGTATTTTTAGCACATATTCTCTTCTTTGATTTGGCATTTACATCGGTGTCATAGGGGCGAATAAGTATTAAAATAATTTTTTCTTTGGGATTTGGATAATTGTATCTTTTGGATCTTTGTAGTCCCTTTAAGGGGCAACAAGATTTACTAATCAATTAACTCCATTTCACCTATAGTTTCAGATGTATATCATCTGGTTCAGGTAATATGGACTGTCGGACAGTGTTATTGATCGATTTGAATGTGAGAAAATATATTGCGGATAGTTTTTCCTTGTCTCCCCCATTCACTCCTAATATTTCTGAAATTATTTTTCGTATTACCCAACTTCCATTGCAACCATCGTAGCATAGAAAGAGCAGAGCGGCCAGTCACAACCACACATTGCACAGGGTACTTTCGAGCTGGCGGGGATTGGATTTTGGTATTGGTTTGGTGGAGAAAAACAAGAGAAGACGAAAATCGATATGAAACCACATTATTTGAGGCAAAAAGCACACAGAGGGGCAGAGAGAACAAACGATACAAGGACGTTCATTAACATAGTACATTTACATACATACATACACACACAATGATAAATAGTAGTCACTGCGCGTATATTAGGTGCATGCACCACACGTACTAAAAGTTGAAGAAAGAATGAAAGACGTGCCGCCAGCCACATCACAACGGCGACACAGTCATACTCCAGCACACCCCAACTACAATGTTTGTATAAGTGGTTTGTTTTTGAAACTATAAAGAAAGTCTTTATAGCCTATCTTTCACTTAATGTTTAATGATAAATGAAGATAATATTGCGCGAATATAAAACACAAAAACCACAAGGCGATCAAGACTGTCCAGCAGTTACCCTACACACACAATAGGCACAGTAAGAAGATGTCGTTGTAAGCAATTTCCATAAGGAAGTGTGAGTGAAATAATGGTGTCTTTGTATCGCAGAGCCTAAATCATGTAAACATCAACTTTCGGGAATAACTCTTTGAAAAGAATGGAATCCGCAGATATTACAAACATATTGATTTGCAAGGAAAACTAAATTACTATCACATCTCCAGACTAATCGATATGTATTATACATATATATATATATATAACATAGACATGTGTGCTAGCTTCCGAACGAAATGGGCTGGGTAGTTAAAAATTGGCGCTTGTATTTCACTATTTGACCAAATAACTACACTATGCAACAAAAACAAGACAAATTTTGTGTACAAGAAAAATATTATTTTTAATGTGCATTGAGGCATGCTGATTCATAAAATAAACACAAAAATGTTTTTATGGGTAATTACTTTCTAAGTTGTGTACTAAAATTAAAATTTTTGTCGTAGGTACCTTTAATATTTGTACTCTCTTTTAATTAATTACTTTCTAAGTTGTGTACTAAAATTAAAATTTTTGTCGTAGGTACCTTTAATATTTGTACTCTCATTTGGATATATTGATCAGAACGCACCTGCTTATATGTTCAATGAAAGATAATTATGATGTCTACAAATGTTGCGAATTACACTTTCACATAGAAACAGTGTAACAGCCTCCAAAAATTTGGGAAAAGGTAATTTTTTTTAAACAATCTATTTTTGCTGGCACAAAAAATATCATAAAAATAGAAATGAAGTCGGAAAGAAGTAGTTTGTTTTATTTTTTAATAGCTAACATTCTAACGCAAAACATGTTTATAAGTAAAAACTCTATGGATAAATGTAGAAGTTATGATACTCATTATAGACGCAAAAGAATTAAAAAAAAGATTTTTTAATTTTTGTTTAAAAAAGAATATATTGTTCTAGTTTGTTATAGTTGACATCTTAACGAATGAAACAAGGCATTTTTGAAGAGAATTTATGTGTGAATGTGGAAGTTATGACCCTTATGTGGATGTAAGGGAAATTTAAATTACGAAGTTTTTGAGTTTTTTTGGGACATTGCGAAAAGTCCCATTGCAAATTATATAAAAGAATATATTGTTTTAGTTTGTAATAACTTGCATCTTAATGAATAAAACAAGAGAATCTATGTATAAATGTAAAAGTTATGACCCATATGTGGAAGTAAGGGAAATTTGTGAATACGATTTTCTTTAAATAGGCCTTGTTAATAAAAGGTCTTCGTTAAGATGCCAATATGCTAAGAAAATATTCTATTATGTAATTTGTAAAGGGATTCCTCGCGTTATTTAAACAAAAATTAAAAAAAAATATGATTTTTTAAAAGAATCTTTTGCGTCTACAAAGATATCATAACTTCTACAGTTATCCATAGATTTTAAACATATAAACATTGTTTCTGCGTTAGAATATTAGGTATTAAATAAAAAATATTTTTTCTATTTTGTATTATTTTTTTCGTGCCAGCAAAAATTTACTTTTTTTTGAAAAAAAAAATCTCTAATGTTTGAGGATTTTATGGGAATGTACGACAATTTTTAAAAAAGTCGTTACAGTTGAACCTGATGATATGCATATGAAACTATAGGCAAAATGGAGTTACTTGAACGTCACAGGACTACAAAGATCCAAAAGATACAATTTTTTTTTTAAATTATTTTATATACTTGTTCGCACCCTATGATAATGATTTTAGTTCTTCAAATATCAAGCTACTATTAGTTCGGTACTAACATTTATTTCAGTTTTAGTTTTAGTTTTTTATTCATATCTTGATTTTTAAGATACAACAGATAGAATAAAATTTAAGTATTTTTTAGCACATATTCCCTTCTTTGATTTGGCATTTATACCGGTGTCATAGGGTACGAATAAGCATTACAAATATTTTTTTGAAAAATTGTATCCTTTGGAAGTTGGTAGTCTTTTTAATTAACTCTATTTCACCTACAATTTCCGAAACAAATATTTAAGGTACTTCGCTGAAAATTGGAATTTTACTACAAAAAATACCGTAAAAAAATCTAATCTAATATCGTCTTGTTTGGAAAGTTAGAATGCATCAGAAAATGTTATACATGACTCTTCGACATTTTTTAGGTTATGTGAAATCCCTTTAGCTATCCGAAAATAAAATATATAGCCGAAGTATTTTAAGGGTATTCACAAAACAATTTAAGCCTTCATTTTAGCGGAAGTGGATGCGGTAGGATTATGGATGTAGTTTTTGTATACCTCGAGAAGCTCTCCCTATCTCTAGATTATATTCGTGGCAGCCCAAACAAAAACAACTTCTCTAAAGGGATGATAACTAAAAGTACAATTTCAAATCTAGATCTGTCATTAATTTATACCTATAAAACGAAGGTTAGTTTTGGTTGTCCTATATGAAATCGAAAACTGCTGTTCAATTTCGCTGAAATTTTCACAATATGTTCTTTAACAGCAGAAGAAGGTTTATAATTAAATTGAGTTAAATCCATCAATATTTAGTTACTAAATTTTATGGTTATTTAAGCGCATTAACATTGTCCAACTGTGTGCGTGAGAATAGCACACGTACATAAACATTTGAGAAAATTAACTATGCGTGTGTGCTTATTTGGATACAGAGAGAGATCATGGAGCATTTTGTAGAGAGAGAATTTGTGCATCGCACTTTGTCTATTTGATTTTTTTGTCTAGAAAATCTACCAGAACATCTCCTCCTTACTTTTTAGGTGATTAACCAGCACTGGAAAATATCGATGGCATTACTTCGTAGTATGGAATTAAAAAATGTCATACTCTGGAATAAAGCCATCGTTATCAAATATTATTAAATAAATGAAAGAACGCATAAAGTAATGTATAGTTTGGTTGGGAACATTCATGTCAAGGTCTATAGAAATTCGGGATATTAATTGATTAAGTTGCATTTTATTATATTATTAGTATCAGTCTACTATCAAAAATGTAATTCTTTAACGTAATCCATATATACATTTATAGATTTTTTAGCATTACGTTCTTTTACATTACACCTAAAGATATATATGTATGTATTAAAGTATAGTCAGTCGTATGGAAGAGTCAATAGATAGAGAACAGCGAACGTTGAATGGAAAGGTAAAAGTAAATAATATTATTTACGTCCGCCATCTTCATTGCTCGCCAAATTGCTTTCCCTCTATCTCTTCTTATACTACCAGCGAGTAGTATGATGATGACCATGTGCCGTAGTTTGAGGGTAAATGATGATAATAAAAATTGTGACAGCAAATAATGTCCACAACAACAACAACAACACCAACAGCCAACGAACCACTGTGAGCAATAACAACGCCAGCGATGAACTGTAGTAATAAAAAATGTCCTTGTGTACGGAAACATGTTGATTTTGTTCTGTTGTCGTTGGTTATTTGTGTATAAGCGACGTATTAGGGTCAGTTCCAACGGCGAAAGAATGTGTGTTTATTTTGTTTTACCACAAACTTATTTATTATCCCCTACCCCAGCAGTTGGCACACAAGCAAACGAAGAAGACCATGGACGAGAGGTTGGCATCAACAAAGAAAGTGGGTGAGATTAATTTTAAGTTATTGCTTTAAATATTTCAACAAGGATTTGTTTTGTATATATGAGGTAACAAATAATGTTGAAATTTTTTTTCCAGATAACCTATAGCTGATATATCCCAAACTGTAGCTTTTATTCGCAGAAACGTATGGGCCAATTAAAAAATTAAAAAAAATAGATTTGAATTCTATAAAGTACAGGTATTGAGCGGGGACAATAACCCAGTTCAAATCAAATTAATGGATTACAGATCGAAATAAAACAAAAGAAAAATCAAGGAAATAATTGTATTAATTAAACTGAATTAAAAGCCGGTTTTTAGAAAACGATTCATCTGAGACGAACGAGTCGTCTAAAAAGAAGGCGCTATAAATTCAGTTTTCTAGGTTTATTCTAGGCATATAATAGAAAATACAAAATAATGAAAGTCTGGAATTAATTTTACCCGCAGATTTGCATATGAAGCTATCAGCAAGATGATTGTCGTGTTTGTTGACAACTAGCCAAAAACACAACTCAGAGTATAAAACTCAAAAGAAATGGGTTAAAATAAATGATTCATATAAAATTACAAAGTTGAATGATAAGGAGGATGGAATTAGAGATAGATAGTGCTAAGTATATTAAAAATATTTGGACAAACTTGGATTTTCATGTTCCGATTGACTACTTATTGAACTGCAATATTATAAACAATCGCCATTGTGTTGGCAATCATAAATTTTATGATACATACTTGCGATTGTGGTTTGGAACCATAAAATCGGTGTGTCAGAGTTCGTAGTCTACAACACATTTGGTGATTGTCGATAGCCTTATTTTACGTTCGGATAGAGACGCTACAATAATACAATGATGGCAAATAAATTCTACGAAAAGATTATTCTATTTCTGCATTTAATGTCTAGAACAATTATGTCACAATTATGACCTCTATGGCATTGTCCATAAGTTTTCTGCTCGTATTATTATCACAATTAAAGAACACTGCTACTACATTGGCGTGGATGTAGAGAAATGTTGATTGGAAGTATATTTTTTGGACTGTTTAGCAGGTTTGGGATATATACCGAAAACCATGAGAGAACTTATGATATCTCATGGCATTTATGGCCTTTCTAATATTTGATGTATCACTCTGAGGTCGATGAAAGAAGGAAAAATCGAAAAACCGGCGATTTAAAAATACGTCGTATTCCGAAGCTTAAAGGAATTTTGAAAATTGTCGGAATCAGAAGAGAAATACAGTTCTAGTTCAAAAATGTTTACATTGTTATATTGAAATACAATTATTACACCGTAAGACAGTCCATATTACACTTGAACCGGATGATATACGTCTAAAACTGAAGGCGAAATGGAGTTAATTGGCGTTTTTAGTTTTACATTTCCTCATCCTGTTGCTCAAAGTTAAAAAGACTACAAAGTTCCGAAGGATACAAATTAAAAAATATATATGTTAAATACTTAATCGGAACATATGATATCGGAAGAAGTGTCAAATTAAAGAGGAGAATATCTGCTAAAAATAATGCAAATTGTATGCTACTACCTCTAATAATTTAGCATTACAATAATTTCAAATTTTCGCTCTTAAAAAGTAAAATATGAAAAAACTTAATAAACTAAGAAGACAATTGAAATGGTTGTTAATGCTAAAATAACACAAATAAAAGCATGAAACTTGAAGTATTTTTAATAGGTATTCTCCTCTTTAATTTGAAAGTTATACCGGTATTATAAGGTGCGAATAAGTATTTAAGAAATGTTTTGAAAAATATATCCTTTTGTAGTGCTGTGAAGGGGCAACATGATGAAACTAAAAACCCCAATTAAGTAATTTTTTTTTAGTTTTTTCGTTTGTATTTTTTTTTTTGGTCTGTAATCACTATTTGATTTGAACTGGGATATTGTCCTGACTCAAGACCATTTTGCATCTATATTTAATAGAATTCAAGTTTATTTACAAATGGCATGGTGACATTTATTACTTGGCTGCAGACTACCACGATCATGATTTCGACCATGCCAAAAGTCTTTTCAATTGGCTATATAATGAGATGATTCTCACAAACGAACGAGAAGCACAACTCACTTGCCGAATTTGCGTTTAAAAAATCGCACCAAGTAATAAAGTACACATGCCATCTTACAAGCATCTCATTGAGTTGCATATGTAAGTATATAAGTATGCCGTGCCAACGCTCATTTGTTTGAGCCAGGACAATATCCCAGTTCAAATCAAATAATTGTTTCCTATAGTTTCAGACGTATATTATCCGGTTCGAGTGTAACGATATTTTTTAAAAATTGTCGCACGGTGTTATCGAACAAATTTCGAATCACATGACACTGTGTTCTGTTTGATAATTAAACGAAAGACAGCAAGCACACTTACCTTGAGTTGAAATGTATGCATTTTTCTGTTTGTAACCATCTACAAAATTGGCATTTATATAATCCGATAACTCATCACCATCGACTCGGGATAGGACAACTCGACTGTGATCGTAACACAAAACATCTGTATAGCGATTTTTGGTCAAGTTATTGCGCATTCTGAAAATATACAACAACAAAAATAGAAAAACAAAATTATAAATACCAACTTGGGTTGTGGTGTTTAGATTTGTGTCGAGAAATTACCTGGCATGTAAAAACGAGCCATCCGGGGCTCGACTGCGGATCTCTGCATATTCTTTAACCAGACCCTGGCGCCCCAGTGCCTTTACCATTTGAACAATTTGTTCAATTGTTTTCGGATCACCCTCTTGGCCAGCCAGACTGTCGTCATCACTAAAACCCGACGAGGCACTACTTGGTGGGTTCTCTGTCCAGAAATCGCTGAGACCCGTTGTTGTGTTTGTTGTGGTCGTTGTCGTCGTCGTTTGACCAACACCGCCGCCTCCGCCACCACCAGAACTAGCAGTAGCACTACCACTTATAGCACTGATACCCGTGACGACACCGTTGACCACCACTGGCGTGGCCGAATGTGTTAAATCACCGTTGGCGGTGTTGACGACGACGCCGCCGCCGTTCGTCAGGCCCACCACCACCAATTTGCTGTTGCTGAGCTGGTGTGTGGGCGACGTACTATTCAAATTATTTAAATTATTGGCAATTGGCACTATTGACGACGTAGTATTGTTATGATGACCGTTTGTCAGTGATGATGCGGTTGTGATATTTTCGTTGGGCTCCGCCAGAAACCGTTGACAATCGCCGTTTGTCACCACTCCGGCGGTATTTGTGATGTGTTGATTGCTCAAGCTGTTTTGATTTGCTGCTGCTGTTGCTGTCGCCGCTGCTGTCGTTGACAAACCACCAATGTTGGCGAGCAATTCGTCTTCACGATTCGTCATCGATTTGCGGCAATGCAGCAACCATGTGTTATGTTCAATTTCCAGTGTACCGCCGAGATGGATAGGCAATGCTTTGCGAGGCACGTGCAAACTCAGCGTCGGCACTGACACAGTGAAAACGCGTTCGCGCAACTTCTCCCGCACGAATAAGCGCAAAATTTTGAATGGAGCCTTAAACCACAATGGCGCTGTGACAATAAGAACTTTTTTCAGTCGTGCTGGATAGCCACCCTGCAAAGAAAACAAAAACAAAAGCAAAATAAAATAATGTTATTGTACTAAATTCGACGAAATTAATATTTGTATAAGTGCAAATAGTAAATGCTGATATTTTCCATAGAATTTAGTGTGTTGTCATAATTTGTTTACAATAGCCTTCCAAGAATGTTGATTGATTATATTTTTCTCTCGACCGATGATGAAATATTCACATCAAAACGAAATTACCGCGCGCAACCGCACCGCAAAATTGTTCGTTGTTTTCCCTTTTCTCCTATTCTCAACTTTGTTTTAGAAGTGTTGACTCAAATGGTAAATAATATCGTGGTCACGACTACATGTATTTAAATTTAATGTTTTTGAATTTATAATTCATTGTTTACCAGTATTGATTCAGTCGCATTTCGAACACGTGCTATGTATGACATGTACCCAGTTTTGTATTACCCGTATTTTATTTATAAACTATCGCTGATATGGAAATTTCACAATGATTTCCATGGAATCGTCACGCAACAACCACCAGTCACTCACTTGAGTGGGAGTTTCTCCATAAAGTTGTGTTTTATTTGAGCTATTTTCGAAAGTAACACGAACGTTTGGCCGATGACGAAGGAAATATAAATTTGCATATTTTAAACCAGAGAATCGCACAGATCAGATTTAATTTTAAAAAATACAATATGAATATAGTGCATTGACCCTAACATTTGGACAACTTCTGTAATAAATAATCACAATAATGATCTAACAACTGGGCAACTTTGGCAATAAATAATCTCGATAATGATCTAACGACATTGGAAGACATAAGAATAACATCAGTATAATATTAAATATATGTGTTGGGTACGTGGCTAATCTCCAAGGGATGGCCTCCACGGACAATCAAATGTAAATATTTATTTTCAATTCAAATACAATCTCTAAGGGGTCTACATATAAATGACATAGTTGTTGCTTGAAAACGAACACTTTTAGATTTTTTTGAAGATGAAGTTGAATGGAAAACTAATGCGAGCATTTTGGATTACTTGAGATGTCATACTGCATGGATGACTTAATGAAATTGGAGAAGCTGTCGGAGACTATATTGAGAAATGAAAGGACTTTTTTTTTTGGAAAAAATCTTTTCATGTTGGAATCGTACATTTGTTGAACTACCCTCGTAAATTATTTACAATTTTTTAGTTTGTTCAACAAATTATATATATGTTAAATATGTAAAAAAGAAAAGTTGTTTTCAGCAACAAGGCTCATTTTTGACTCAATAAACGGAATTGCCGATTTGGGTCCGAAGAGCAGCCAGAGGTTGTTCAAGAGCTGCCAGTGCACCCTGAAAACATTCACTTTTTTGTGCGGTGCATACTGCTCCGTTTCATGGCCAAAAATGAGATTTTTTCATATTGTTCAAATATACATTTTTAGACGGGATTGAATATTCTTATACTTTCTGAATAGCTGAGAAGTGGTGCGAATTTTGTTTTTTTTTTCTAAATCCTAATTTTGTGTATTAATTTTTATATGTTTACTAGTATTTTGTCCTATCATGACCTAGTATATCCAGGAACCATCCTCTGTGCAGAAGTTAGATACAGTAAAATTTTCAGACGAATCGGTCCACCGGTTTGGCGTACTATACGCAACATACAGGGTGGCTGATGAATGACACTACATTAATAAACTAAAATAACTTTTTGTTTAATTCATGTAAATTAATTTTTCTTTGTTCATTTGACAACCGATACATTTTTATTAAACCTTTTTAACGTGTTTAAAAATAAAAGAATTTAAATGACATGACGATAGCCAGTGACGTATGTGCAAAATTCATTATTCATTACATCCTGCAGAGTTGCAGTAAGAATTGTCTCAATTGTTGTTCGAATGCATTGCTTTAAATCATCCATTTTTTTGATTTGGTTTGTAAACTTCCAGATGAAATAACCCCACAAGAAAAAGATAGGTGCAGTGAGGTCACGAGACTTTGGGGGCCAACGAAATGTCGAGTGTCTAGAAATCACCTTCTTGGGGAACTTTCGCAGCAATTCTCTCTCATAGCAGGTCCTGGCTATGTGACAAAGTCGCATCATCCTGTTGAAACCACACAGTGTTGAAAGGGATTCACTTTCGATGCAGTTCTGCAAAGAATAAGTCCTTTAACAACAGCATTAAGTAGCATGGTAGCAGTATTCATCAGCCACCCTGTACATTGATTTATATACCAAAAAATGAAATCAGACCACACTAACAGCTTTTAACTTTATTTTTTCCTTGTTTCGACAACTTTTTTATTATGAAACTTGAAGTTAACTTCTTTTACTTTTATTAAAAGTTGAAGTGTTATAACGAAAATTACTAAATTTTTTTACTACGAGTGGAAATTTTTGTCCCGTCCGTATTTCTGCTCTACCCGTACCCACAACGAGTCACTATTTGATGTGGATTTTGGACTGGCGACATCATTGGCCAAGTACTGAAAAATTGGGTTGATCGGATGAGGTATTGCCAAGTCAGTCATGGTAAGATGAATTAATGATATTGTGTTCCATTATTAAATGGCAAAGTTCGACCTTTCCAATAAAACCAGAAATTTGAAAAAATAATCAGTATTTCGTTATAGCCGATTCTAATTTAAAAATCATAAAGCAGCCCTTGTTGATATTACCATTGATTCAGTAAAAACCCAAAAACGCTTTACAAGACAATCCTAAACGCTATTTAAAAACCGACAATATTTTTGAATTCATTGCGTCAAAATCCATTTACAAAAGAAGTTGCATTGTACTCTGACAAAGTCTTCTAATTTTGTTCAATGGGAACGGAGCATTGGACGGCATCATTGGAACGTAATTCTTCAAAGGCAACCATGACCGCACGGTCATGTTTTTTTTACCAAATTGGACTTGGTTTACATTTGGTTTCAACAGGACGGTTCCATGCCAAATGGAAGAATTGGACTTGGTTGACATGCGGTTTCAACTGGATGGTGTACCATGTCATACTACACGCGATGCCACGAACCAACTGAGAGGGAGTTATATGAGCATTTTCTATACTTTCTACATTTTCTATATGTTTAAAAATCAAACGCCTAAAAAATCACCTTTTATATAGAAATACAGATATGAGAACAAAACATTTACATTTAAATCCAACTTAAAGATAAATAGTCATCCAAAAATGGGCATCAAGTTTGTATTAGAAATGAACTTTTTATTCGCTAACTAAAGCAAGTTCATCCAGACTCGCTTATTTGTTCGATTTTGACACTACTTTTTCGACTATTTCGCACCAAAAAATCGGCAACAAATCGTGTCGGTGGTTCTCGACTTTATTTTCACTATTTTTTTCTAATATGGTCTTAATCTTCACATCTACAGAAATATATCTGCACTGTTATGCAAGAAAAGAAAAAACTGTCATATTGGACATTATCGAAATGTTGCTGTTTACTAGACTGCCTCCGTCATGTGGAACTTTGGCAATTTCGTTATCCAACATTTTTCTGCTGACCGTTTATATGTACTTGTTTGGTTTCTTTTCCTTCATCTGGATTTCATTTAAAAAGGTCATCAGAATAATTGAGTCTTTCGCGGCATGGCGGCATAAGTAATCCCCAACAAACGTCGGCTTGTCTCCGCGCATATGTGTGGATATATTGGTGGATCGCGAGTTCAATTGCGTGACACAGAAGCAGCAATTGGCAATTTCGTTGCCTACACCACACCACACACATTAACATAATCCGCATATCTTGAAAGGTATCGAATTTCCAGTTTAAATGATGCTCGCAGTATCCTCATTTTCATTATTATGATTTAAAGGCATAAACAGCGGAGGCCGGTGTGGAAGTGGTGTGTGATTAAGGTTGCCATATTTTAGGTCAATGCGTATTTTAATTGTAAGCCACAGACACACACACACACGCTCATATAATAGCACATTATTGTTCAATTGATGTAGGCACTGCTATTATGGGGTCTTTTTCTCACTCGCTCTCCCTCTCTTGGTCTAAGACTACGTATTTTCTTTAAAATGCAATTTCGTTCTAATGCAAATAGAAGAACACTTTTCCTTTCATTTCATTTCATTTCATTTCATATTTTGCCGATTTGCATTTCGTAGAAGCAAAACCAAACGGAGACGCCACAAATCATTCGTTGCGTTTGAGGTATTCGAGAATTATGTATGTTATATTTGAAGGTATGTATGCAGTATATACATCGAGTTGTGTGCATGTGTGCTAATAATCATGATGCACATACATACATACATACGTATTCATAAGAACATGCAGTTGTACGGGTACTTGGCAACTAAAGAGTGATTTTTTTGAGGTTAGGATTTTCATGCATTAGTATTTGACAGATCACGTGGGATTTCAGACATGGTGTCAAAGAGAAAGATGCTCAGTATGCTTTGACATTTCATCATGAATCGTCTTACAAACGAACAACGCTTGCAAATTATTGAATTTTATTATCAAAATGCGTGCTCTGTTAAGAAAGTTCATTGCGCGCTTCCATTTTATGGTCAGTTTAATCGACCCACTGAAGCGGCTATTCGGGCTATTGTGACTAAATTTCGCACCAAATTTACATTGTTGGACATTAAACCACCAACACGCTTCCGTAGAGTGCGAACTGAAGAAAATATCGCAGCTGTATCGGCCAGTGTTAATGATGACCACCAATTTTCGATTCGTCGCCGTTCGCACCAATTGGGTCTCTGTTACTCAAAAACGTGGAAATGCCAAAATTGGACTAAGCGGATGGACCACCTAAGACGCAGCCGCGGTCAACATTTAAATGAAATTATCTTCAAAAAGTAAATGTCATGGACCAATCTAACGTTTCAAATAAAGAACCGATGAGATTTTGCAAATTTTATGCGTTTTTTTTTTAAAAAAAGTTATCAAGCTCTTAAAAAATCACCCTTTACAAACTCGGTTGAATTGAAACTGAATTCATTTAAAGTTTTTTTTTGTATGTATTCCCGCCCGTCATTGCTGATAAAAATTAATGCATTTGTGATTAAAATTATTTACTTATATTTTGCAAAGGTATGATATATATGTGAATTTGTGCCTGGTAATAAATGGTATTATCGAAAATCGTTTAAGCTACGTCATCTGAAATTCAAAAGGGCGGAACATAAAAAATTGAGTTTTTGACTCTCGACAAAATTTTAGCCGTTTTTTGCCAAAAAATGGCGATGTTAATCAACAAAACTAAAAACTTTCAGTCGCAATTATAAGTAAAGTTAGAAACGATTGACTTCAGTCATGTCATTCCATAGATCTTTACTAACACTGTGTGGCATTTTTTAAGTCATGGAAATATAACCATATACGGAGAACACTACGTGATAAAAGACAAAAAAAGACATATGTCTCCCAGTTTTGCCCAAAGTCATGCACTTTTGTATGGCCCCCCAAAGATTTGGGTCTTCGGTGTCATTTTTGCAAAAAAATGATAATTTTCAGGCTCATATCTTGCAAACTGTTCGGAATTTTTATTTACTTTCCGAGGCAAAGTTGTAGTTTTTGTCATAAAGAACAAAAATTGTGAACATATAAAATCAAAAAAACTTCATCTTCAAGGTCAAAATCGCAAATGTCGTCGAACAAATCTTATAGGATGTAGTGTGCGCGTTGGTAGCGTATACGTGCTGTTGATTAATGATAATATCACTCATACGCACTGTAGTCCGACAGACTATTAACAGAAACAGTCCTGCAAGAAAGTTGTTTATTGAGATTTCAGGTACATTTTTGTAGTTGATTGTTTCCTTGAATTTTGAACGGTTTGCCACCTATAGACCCGAACAGGGGAAAAAAAGGTAAAAAAAAATCGAATTTTTAAAGTTTTTTTGCGATTTTGACCTTGAAGATGAAGTTTTTTGATTTTATAAGCTCACAATTTTTGTTCTTTATGACAGGAGCCTCAGAGAGTAAATCAAAATTCCAACATCGAGGCCCAAATATTTGGGGACCCATTACAAAAGTACATGATTTTGGACAAAACTGGGAGACACGGGTCTTTTAAGTCTTTTATCACGTAGTGGTGTTCGTATATGGTTATATTTTTTTTCAAGCCGATAGCTTTAATTGCTAGAGCTTTTTATAGTTTATTATAATTTTAAATTGTAATAAATAAATAAATAATATTTTTTCGTGTTGCACTGTGGAAACCAATCACAAAAATTGAATTGGCCCTCAACAAATTTTGGCCAAAAATTGCGATATAAATTAACAGAATTCAAAACTTCTTACAGCATTTTTTTGGCAAAGCAAATACTTGCAGTCGCCCTCTCCAATTATAAGTAA
This sequence comes from Polietes domitor, assembly GCA_947397865.1. Lineage (NCBI taxonomy): Eukaryota > Metazoa > Arthropoda > Insecta > Diptera > Muscidae > Polietes > Polietes domitor. The sequence goes on from OX377620.1 coordinate 101,132,150, forward strand.
ACGTAGAAGCGATTGACTTCAGCCATATCATTCCATAGGTCTTTACTAGGACTTATAATCCAAATAATAAAATCTAATTAACAGTCTTTTAAGCATCATAATATGAATTTAATTTAAAACTAAATTGAGTGTTAATGAACTGTTTTCTTGTTGCTTCAATTTAAATTTAAAACAAACCCCCTTTGTTATGAAGAAAGGTCTGACAAAGAAATAAAAGAATCCCATCCATACAGCCTTCTTTTCGCAAAGGCCCACAAAAGTTTATCATCAACAAGTTAATGACACCACATCCTGGCCGAGTTGTTCTAGTTCATCTGTGATTAAAGTGATGTATACAAGCAAACACATCACACGTACACTAACTAACAGCCTTCGATATATCTGGATGGGGAAATCTTCTCGTTTTGGCCTCCAGCTAAGCCATAGCAATTTGCGTCCTTACTTTGTGACTATGAAAAGTGTATTTGAATGTTCTTTGATGTGTTTCAACATTTTGTTTAGTTTGGGGGGGATGAAAAACCATTCACAGGCTAATGAATAGCTCGCATGACATTTGACCATACCTTTTGTGTGGACTGACATTCTATCCAACTCTATCCTCTCTGCTTCCCCCTTCTCCTCATCCTCGTTGAATGGAAAAATTCTGTGTTGCAGATTGGTAAAAAGAAAAGAATAATCTCACAACAAACTGAAATTGCCACTCGACTTTAGTCAGATTTAGCTTCATTAAACATGCAAGTCTTCCTCTTTTATTCAATCATTTTTCCCATCATCGTGGCCGTCTGACTACTCACTGACTGATTGAGTCTTGACCCACTAACCTGTATAATGGTGGGGTGAACGTTTTCCCATAATTGAGAAAAGACTAGGATAGAAGAAGTTGAAAAGTGATTGGAAAACGGAAATAACAGCGGAGTTTATTACAAGTGTGAACTTATTGATTTATCCTTTGAAATGTGCTGAAGGATTGAAAAAAGAATACTTCATTATTCGTTGTGCGAACAGTTTGTCTACCTTTGGGAAATTGGGATAATATTCTCAGACAGAAATAGACATCGTAAATAAGAAAAAATTATGGCAACATGAGGCTCGTAGGATAAATAAGCGAAACATGGAGAAGAGGGGATATGTTTAATGCAGTCACTAAACTAAATTTCGAAATTCACATTTGGCCTAATCACAAATTGATGATAAATGACCCATCAAGTTGAGATTCGGTGTGTAGAAATTTTTCCTCATAATTGAGAGAAGACTCTAGGAAGGAAGAAGTCGAAAAGTGATTGGAAAACGGAAATAACAGCGGAGTTTATTACAAGTGTGAACTATATTGATTTATCCTTTGATATATGCTCAAGGATTGAAAAAGAATACTTAGTTATTCGTTGTGCAAGAAGTTTGTCTAACTTTGGGAAATTGAGATAAAATTCCTACTATTTCACTTTTAATTTCACATTTAGATAAGCGTAATAACGATTTGATGATAAATGAACCATCAAGTTCAGATTCGGTGCAGAGAAATCTTTCGAAATCGGTTATCATTTATTTCGTGACATAGCCTAATATACATAAGATTTCCATGGAAATAGTATAGAACTGTCCATTGAAAATGTAGATGGAATTTTAAGTACCATAAACTAATTAATTCGCAGAATTTCGCAAAGTTAAAATTGTTAATAAATCAAAGAGAAATTTGACAATGACAACATAATTTCGGGAAATTAAAAAATATATATATTTATACTCATAAAAAATGACGAAAATATTGGACTGACTCTGAGGAATGTCATTCAAAAGTTCAAAGTTTCTTTAGAATTTGAAATTTACTTTTATTTGATAGGTATACATTTATTTGAAGTTGTTGGTTTTTACGACTTCCGCAGAAATATTGTTAGACTTTCCACTTCAAATGTACAACGCACAACAAAAACCCACACCACTTGGTATGTCAAAATGCAATTTAAAGTATCATATAAACTAATTGCTTCACAGAATTGCTTCATTTCGTTAAGAAATGAAATAGATCTATAATCACTGTCGTTATGGCAACGAACATAAGAAGCTTACCAAAAAAACATCAAAATTTATGATGCTTAATTTGATAACGACGACATAATATTTTCGAGAAATTAAAATTTTTTAAAAATATATAAATTCCCATTCCCATAAAAAATGTTGCTGCTTACATTGTTTGTTGTTCCACCCTGGCTTCCTGCCACCCGTGCGTATGAGTAATATGAATTAGTTTATGATTTCGGTATAACGTGGCGTATCAGTGACGTGATCCTATTTAATATTTATTATACATACGTTTTTTACGATTTCTCCTTAGTGAATGGAAATTTTGATGTAGGAAATTCACACGAAATATACAAATGAAAATGAAAAGAAAACTCTGGCACACACATCAAACAAAACTATATGGTGACGAACTACACAGCGGACGGGGGAGGAGAGAAACTAGAAAACCATATATTCCAAATATAAATAGGAAAATCCCAAAAGTGGTACCACCGCAATACTACTTACATCTGAGTACATTTAGCAACAAAATTTCCAAACGGAAAACCGCACACATTTTTCCATTTAAATCAAGAATTGTGAGTATTGAAGTTGACAAAGCAATTCTGCAAAATTTATGAAAATTCTAATTGAATTGGTACCACTGCAACCCTACCTAGATCTGAGTACATTTAGCAACAAAATTTCCAAACGGAAAGCCGCGATTTTTTCCGAATTAAATCAAGAATTGTGAGTATCGAAGTTGATTTTAATATACTCAGGCAGGATGATTGTAATAACTGGGGTTTAACCAACATTCATTTCAAGGTTGAACCAAATTGAACAAAATTGTCGCTTTTTCAAAATTTTCAATTACTGTGGGAGAGACCTTTGCTCGGTTCAGTTAAAACAATATTCATTTGAAGGTTGAACCTTGTGGCCGGTCATGTCAAAATGGAAAGCAAATTTTTGCCTTTTCAAAATCAATTCAATTTCTAAATTGGCGTTTTTAAATAAGAACAGATTTTAAATAATCTTTTGGAATTTTCTAACATATGAAATGGAGAAAATTTCCACTAAAAATATTTCGTGGTGAGCTTTGTTCGAGTTTAAGTTTAACCAACATTCACTTGAAGGTTGACCCTTGTGGTCGGTTATATCAAAATCGAAAGAAAATGTTAGCCTTTTCAAAATTATCATTTTCTAAATTGGCGTTTTTAAATATTTTTTTTAATTTTGAAATTGTATTGAAATTTTTCAACATAGGAAATTGAGAAAATATGAACTGAAAATTTTTGTTAATAGCTTCTGGGAGCTTTGCTCGATTAGATTTAACCAACATTCAAGGTTGACCATTGCAGTCATGCCAAATTGAAACAACATTGTCGCTTTTCCAAAATTTTCAGTATCAGACACAGGTTGAGTTTAATCAACATTCACTTAAAGGTTGACTCTTGTGGTCGGTCGTGTCAAAATCGAAAGAAAATGTTCGCCTTTTCAAAGTTATCAATTTCTCAATAGACGTTTTTAATTATGAGCAAATTTGAAATATTCTTTTGGAATTTTCTAACATATGTAAGTAAATTGAGAAAATTTCAACTGAAAATATTTGTTAATAGCCTCATCTATGCTCAGCTTCCGCATGGTCATGTCCAAATTAAAACAAAATTGTCAATCTCTAAAATGTCGTTTTTTTAATTAAATTATGGGAATAAGCTGTACAATGATTTGTTCGTCTGAAAACCTACCGCTCTACCCTGATGTACACTTCCGCCAACGTATGGATGATTGAGAGCTAACAAAATATAACACTGTCCGGTAGTCTATATTACACTTGAACCAAATGGTATACTTCTGAAAGTATAGGTGAAATAGAGATCATTGGCGTTTTTAGTTTTTCATTTTCTCTTCCTGTTGCCCCTTAAAGGACTACAAATTTCAAACGGATAACATTTTTCAAGAATTATGTTTAATACATATTGACACCGGTATAAATGCCAAATCAAAGAAAATTAGTTTTTTATTAACAACCATTTAAAATTTTGTCTCTTAAAAAGCAAGATATGAATAAAGTAGAAAAACTACGGGGTAAATTTGAAACATAATATTTGAAGTATTTTTAATACAAATTCTCATCTTCAGTTTGACACTAATACCATTATGAACCCTACGAACAAGTATATATATTTTTTTTTAATTTTATCCTTTGAGATTTTGTAGTCCTGTGTAGGGACAAATGACAAACTAAAAACGCCAAGTAACTACATTTTGCCTATCGTTTCATACGTATAGCATCCGGTTCAAGTGTAACGACTTTGTCGTATGGTCGTATTGTCGTATGGTGTAATCTAAATCAATTTCCATAACTAATGAAACCTAATACATATCAATCTAAAGCTGAGGCTGCTGGCGCTATTTGTGTCATCACAAGCGGACATATATATTCCGTTTTTATGTAATACTAAAACCATGTAATAAATACAATATTATGGTGGTATAAAAAATTCCAGTATAATAATTAAAAAAACGAATCTGGTCTTTTATTAAAAAAATTTCGCTTTTCAATTGTTCTGTGTCAGGCCGGTCGAGTTGGGGGAGGGGGCGTAATGATGACTGGGCGTCGATATATAATTTCGTTGTGTTTGTGTCATTTTACGGCGATTTGCCGAAATGTATTTTATTACATCCATCCTCAGTGTCCACCAATGCGTTGTACAACAGAGAGGGGAAGCACTGACAATGATACAACGAAGAGAAAATTCCGCACACCCCACCCCATACAAAACAAATGAAATGAATATAAGAGCAACAACAACGGCAATATTTTGGTGATTTAGTAGAGCACAACATTCCCCCAGTCGGGGCCCACCCCTCCCTCCCTCCCTTAGGTTATCGCCACGCGCAACATTGTGGGTATGATGGTGATGCTGCTGCTGTTGGTACTGCTACTATTGCTGTGGTTGTCGTTCTCGTCGTTGTGTGTGCTGTCGTTTTTGATGATGATCCCCTTTATAGCAATTTGTTGTGTAAACACAGCAACTGCATCAGCATTCACAACAGCAACAATAATATACAACACAGAAACCCAACCTAAATGATTTGTTATGCCTTATGCCTGCCCTTCTCCGGCTCTAGCCTCATCACGGCACACAACCATGTTGTGTGCCCTCTTTCATTCCTTGTTGTCGAGCACAACGTGACAACGTTGATGGTCGTTTTAACTCGACTCAAACCAAATGATAAATGAGAGGTTTTTTCGTTGTACACTTTTCCCTTTCGTTTTTTTTTTGCATAATGCATTCATTGATTGTTTGTTGGTGTTTGTTCATTTGTAGAAAAATACAAACAGGCATACACAGACACGCTGTGTGCGCGAAGCACTCTAGAGTGCATTCGTCTGGTTGCAGTTAACTAACGCTAGCGAAAGCATTCGTGCCTTCATCGTCGTGTGTGAGTGCTAGTGTGTGTGTGCGTGCCGCTTTGATTTAATGCATATTTCCTATCATCATCCTTTAGTTATCCTTTGTTTGTTGGCATTTATGCTGACGTTTTTAATAAGCTTCGATGTGATGATGAATGCTTTCGATTTTAATTCTTTGTGATATGTCTTCTATTGTTTGTATTGGTGGATATGTATGTAAGTAGGACACCACTACTAGTTGCAATACTAAAAAATAAAGCATTAGTTTTACAGCCAAAAAGGCTGTACAAGAATTCAGAAATGATGTATATATTCATGACAAAATAATCGAATATAGACCGTTTCGTTGGATTTACAATGTTTTCATTTTTACAGGACATTTACATTTTATTTTTTTGGGCTTCTCTGCTGTTTATGTTTTCACATTCACAACGCAACAACAAATTGATTGATTTGATTTTTGTCAAACATCTTTAAACATCATTAAACAAACACGACCACCTTAGTCCACACAAACATGCTCGATATAGCGCTTATGAGTCACACCGCAAATGAAAATTATTTATTAATTGTTTGCAAATTGTATATTTGTTCGTTTCTAACAGGTACCGTTTCCTTCTAATAATTAAAAAAATAATCTAGAAAAAATCTGAAGAACGCTAATGTCATGTCATGTTCAAGATAATAATGCTATGTAAATTTTTTTTGTGGAAGTGTCATATATAACATTTGTTGATGTATTGTGGCTTTCTAAACTAGAATCCGAAATTAAAAAAATTGTATGGTATTTTTTAATCTATATATATACTAGCTGAACCCCGCCCGCTTCGCCAGGCAAAAACAAAAATGGTAAAATTAAAATCAGGTTTCATATTGATCTTATCATATTGATATTATCGTGGTCAGTAATATATACGTTCCAATTTTCAGCCTTCTAGCTAAAAGACTCTTTTGCCACGCCCCAACTACCCACCAAACGAAAATTCAAACTCCAGCATCATATTTATCTTTCTTGTGGTCAGTAATAAAGGGTGTTTTTTTAAGAGCTTGATAACTTTTTAAAAAAAAAAAACGCATAAAATTTGCAAAATCTCATCGGTTCTTTATTTGAAACGTTAGATTGGTCCATGACATTTACTTTTTGAAGATAATTTCATTTAAATGTTGACCGCGGCTGCGTCTTAGGTGGTCCATCCGCTTAGTCCAATTTTGGCATTTCCACGTTTTTGAGTAACAGAGACCCAATTGGTGCGAACGGCGACGAATCGAAAATTGGTGGTCATGATTAACACTGGCCGATACAGCTGCGATATTTTCTTCAGTTCGCACTCTACGTAAGCGTGAATTTAGTCACAATAGCCCGAATAGCCGCTTCAGTGGGTCGATTAAACTGACCATAAAATGGAAGCGCGCAATGAACTTTCTTAACAGAGCACGCATTTTGATAATAAAATTCAATAATTTGCAAGCGTTGTTCGTTTGTAAGACGATTCATGATGAAATGTCAAAGCATACTGAGCATCTTTCTCTTTGACACCATGTCTGAAATCCCACGTGATCTGTCAAATACTAATGCATGAAAATCCTAACCTCAAAAAAATCACTCTTTATATACGTTCCAATTTGCAGCCTTCTGGCTCAAAAAAACACTACTGCCACACACATAAAATGAAAATCGAAATTTCGGCATCATATTTATCATTCTCGTGGTCAGTAATATTTATGAACCAATTTTACATCCTATGTCCTTCCTTGGGCCAACACGAATTCATCAAGCCCAAAATCGTGAAAATCAGACGATCCGTTATAAAGTTTTGCGTGTTCACACGGACGGCATTCTCTTTTATAAATATAGATATATATACAAATCAATATGTACAGTTGCGGTCAAAATAATAGCAGCGCACCATAGCTTAGCATACATTTTCATATATTTATTTGTGTGATATTTTTTATTGCTACTACTGCATTAAAAGCTGTGTAATGAGGTAACAAACACAAAATAATTGTTTATTTGGTGATATGATTTTAATTGTTTTAGAAATTTCACATTTTTTGGACTACTCGACATTTTGGACCGGTCATTGTGGAGAACAAAATCGAGTTCATATAAAAAGTTTGAAATCTGAGGGTAAATCATATAGTGCAGTTCGACTTTTTTTCAAGTGTTCCTTTAAAATTATCAGAAAATCGATATTATAAGAAGAAAAATCAAAAACACGCCAAAAAATCCGTTTATATCACCTGCAACCATTCGCCGAATAGTAATGTCTAGTACAAAAAAACCCACTTACGCCCGCCACCGAAATAAAAAACAATGTCTGTCCATCTTTGAGAGTTTAAAATGTTCGTAGAATACTAAGAAAACATAATCTGTAAGCCAGAAGTCCGAGAAAAGTCCCACTTAAAAATAAAAGACATGTCACAAAAAAATTGCAATTCGCAAAAACACACCTGCAGTAGTAAACCAAAAAGTGGGTGCACGTTTTATGGTCAATTGAATCAAAAATTGTTTTATATGGTGGGACAATCCCTCGACAGTTTGTAAGACATCCACAGAACACGGAATACATCTCCAGGTCAAATAGGGAGGATCAAGCATAATGGTTTGGCCTTGTTTTTCATATTATGGAGTTAGGTCAATACATTGGCCTAGAACTACTATGGACTCTGTCCAGTACATCAAAACACTGTCTAACATTATGTTTACGTATGCAGAATATGGAATGCCACTTAAATGAGTCTTCTAGCAGGCCAATTATCCCGAAAACACCAGCAGACTTGCAAAAAGGTGGTTTGAAGTCAATAATATCGATGTTATGGAATGGTTCGGGCAGACACCACATCTCAATATAATCAAAAATTTTAAGTGTGATGACTAAAATGAGATTTCACTAGTCAAAAATGAGAGTTCACATGGTCAAAAATACCGCATGAAAGGTGCAAAATACTAGTTGACTCCAAGAAACGAAGTTATGTAGCAATATTAAGCAATAAAGTCAGTAGAACTAAGTGTTAAATTCAAGAAAATGTTGCTATTTAAGTAATTATTCAAAAAAGATTTCAATTAAAGTGAATTGAAACAAAATATTTTTAGTTTTTATTAGCGCTGCTATTTTTTTGACTGGTCTCATTTTTGACATAAATGGTTCTAGAGGCTTAATCTCAAAATTACAAAAGCTTAATTTTTTATTTAAAGCCATATTAAGAATGGCACAATACCACCTTCCAATCGCCGTAAAAACTTTTAGGATTTTCGAAGTAAAACTAATATTTTTCTTTGTCGACATTTTTTATCTCGTCGCTGCTATTTTTTTGACCACAGCTGTATGTGTCTGTATGTTGCGTATAGGACGCCAAACCAGTGGACCGATTCGTCTTCTACTGTATGTAACTTCTGCACAGAGGATGGTTCCTGGCTATACTAGATCATGATAGGACAAAGGGGGTGGTACCCCCCACCTACTCGTTTTATCTTCCAAAGCATACGAAGTAAGGGAATAGGAAAAAAATGAGCCCGTGCAACGCCCGGCACAAAATACTAGTTTTTACTAAAATTCCAAATTTCGTCGAAGGTACCTTAAATATTTGTACTCTCATTTTGGAAAAATAAATCCGATTATATATTACTCATAAAGGTTACAAATATTGCGAATTACACTTTCAGACAGAAGCAGAGGTTTACGAACAGACTTAAAAAATTTAGGATTTTTTTTTCTTCGAATGGCAAAACACAATGTTTATATGCAAAAATCTATGGATAAATGTAGAAGTTATGATACTCTCCGTAGACGCAAAAGATTTTATAAAAAATCATTTTTTTAATTTAAAAATGACATTAGACATCATAATTACATTTAATAGATCACAAAAGCGGGTATGATCGGATAAATATATCCAATATGAGAGTAAAAATTTAAATTTAATGATAATTTTAGTAAAATTAAAAAAAATGTTTGTGTTGATTTTGCCCAATGCACACACAAATAATATTTTTCTTTTTTTATTGAATAGTGTAACATGAGAAAATACATAAACTTAGGTAATTTTCTTAGTTCGTTTTGAATGAATCTCCTGACCGTCAACGTAGCCCTACAAACATCAGCGAATCACTTATGAATAATTTTGTGGATTTAAGTGGCAGTCGTAATGATTGTTTCGCAGAATATAATAAGGGAATTCAGTTTTAATTGTTATAGTCTGGGGAATTATAAATGTGTGTAAACAAAGACGAGAGAGCAACGGCAATTACACGACAATATGAAAATATAGTGAGTTTAAACTAAATTCCCTTAATGTCGTAATTTTTCATTTCTTTCTTTTAATTCGCGACAAAGCGAAGTAGACCACCAATCGTTTATTATGCCGATCAAATTAAAAAGGATTTTTGAAACATTCAAAAATCTACCGTAAAATCTTCGAAATACTCTCAATCCAATTTTTTATACAGTGGGTTCATCAAGAAATGTTTAAATGTATATACATAATTGGAACTTTTGACCAGAAGTAATACAGTCGAACCTCGATAAGTGGGAGCTCATTAAGTAGCTGGCCGTTTATTCACACTTGTAGAGGTTTCCCCTTAACCCAGTTGCCTACTTTATCTAGGTAATTTGTCTGTTGTCCACTTAAAGAGATAGAACAATATGTAAAGGCAAACGATCTTTAACTTCTCGCAAGTTACTGTTTTTATTTTTCAATTTATCTTGTCCTTTAAGTGAAGCTTTATATATCAAGTCACAATTTCGAAGTATACCTTATATGGTTGATCTTGGAACGTCGAATTATATAGGGTAGATCAATACAGACAAACGAACAAAAAATTCCAAATTACAAATGACGAGTTTGGAATTTCAAATGGCGAGTTTTGAATTTCACATCGTGCCTTTTGAATTATAAATGACGAGTTTTAAATTTCAATCGATATTTTTTAAATTCAAGTGATGTCTTTTGAATTACATTTGAAAATGGTGTAGACTTCGATCAATTCATAATTTCAGTAATTTCTCGAAACGATTTCCCATTCGTTTAAAGCTCAATAAAAATTTCTTTCACAGCTCCACTTATGACTTACGCATCGGACTCATTAAGATCAAATTTAGTGCAGCCAATTTCACCCATGCTCTCTGATTTTGATGAAATTTTCCAATTATGTACTTTTACATAAGGCGTATAAAGCTGTATTTTCCGATTTAAAAAAAAATATGAAATGTTAGACTTGAAATTAGAAAAATATCAAAAAAGTTAACATTTTTAAAAATTGCCTGAACACAAAAATAATTTAATTTCGTTTCACACTACTATCTACAATTTCTTATTGTTTTAAAAAATCGGGAAATGCAGATATGTCTACATCTAAATGCAGCTTTATTCTCATATAGAAAAGTACATATTTTCAAATATGTAGTCGTCTATGTGGCGAATAAAGCTGCATTTCCCTATTTTCAAAAAATAATAAATTGTAGACACTAGGGTGGATCGAAGTTCATATTTGGAAAATTCAAAACGGTGGCTTAATGCACTACTCGCTCCCGCGAGAGCGGCCACGTAAACCAACATATTTGGAAAATTTCATCAAAATTGGAGACAAGAGACAAAAATTGTGTGATCGCTTCACACGAAATTACTCAATACTTTCCATGTCATTTTACGCAAGTAATACAAACTTTTCTGTGTCGCAAAAATTTAACATCTTTAATTTTTCGAAATAAATTATATATTTTTAAATCTCCTTAATATGTTTCTACGAATGCTTCAACGTGTTGCAAACGGAATTATAAAATAAATATACTTTCCATCCAATTGTGGGGGAGTATAAAAATTTTCAAACGGGACAACCTATAATATATATAAAATTTAAATTTAATATGTACATATGTAATTTAAAAATAACGCACGAATCTCCTCCTCCTACAAAAAAGTGTTATGCTTTCACTAATTGAACGGCCTTTATCCTTGGATACAAATTAATGTCTCATCGTCTTATTGTTTTTGAAACAAAAACAAAAAACATAAACAAAAACAATTATTTTTCTCTCTTCTATTTATAATACTCGTACATAATTAATGTTTGCAACAATGTATGTATATATGTATTAATGTACGTACAACACAATTCTGCGGTGGGTGCGATGCGTAGGTAGACGACGATACAAGTGTTTTTGGTCTATTTATGTTTTCATTGTTTTTGCATTCAAAACCCTTGAATTGAATTAAAGTGGCATGAAAGAAAAAAGCACAAAGAAAGGAGACGGTCGTGAGAGAAAGAGTACATGTGTGTTTGCGAGAGTGAAAGAGATATGTAAGGAAAACAATAAAACAACATTGTTTATTCATAAAAAAAAACTATATATGTATGTACATATGTATGTAACCATATTTGGCTACATTTTGCACGCAATTTCTCAGTGAAGTGGGTAGACGACAAGTGTGCTGGTATTGTATTGTAAACAACAACAATACCATATCTCAATCATTGTTTAGGAATAGGTTAACAAAAGGCAACAAACAACAAAACGAGTTAAAATTGTAACAAATTAGCTTGAACTGTGGGAGGCAAGAGAGGAGAACAAGTCATGACACATTTGACAGATACTTTTATGACACGACGTTAGTTCAGTCAGCCGGACAGGCGGACACGTGTTGGAGCTGCTGCTGCTTGTGACATGTGTGTAGTCATATTTGTGTAACCCTCCTCCTCCCTTCTCCCTTCCCTGCCTGAATAAAGAATCGATTTGAAAATTTCGATTTATCTTCGTCCAACACAACACCTGTCAAACTGTGCCCGAAATCGCTGTGCAAAAAATGCTTAAGGATTATGCACAAACACAACGAAATTAATGGCAATTGTATGTGTTACGACACAGAACAAAGCAAAAAAAAAAGGAAAAAAGTCCGAAAAAGATGAAATGCTAACCACGTACAGTGGTTTAGACCAACACAATCGAGGTGATGGAGGATTTTAGACCAGAAGCAATATTCCATGGTTGAGAGAAAGGAAAATAAATTACGTTAGATGTATTTAAGGTTACAAAAATAAAGGTGACCATATTGAAATTATCTTATTATTTGTTCTCTAGAGCGGAAAAAATCAAATCGGGAGCTAAATTTGTATGAGAGTTATATATAAATCTGAACCACTTTCACCACATCAACGTCTCTAGTTGATATATGAGGTTTTGTGCCAAATTTGAAGAAAATCGATTAAAATATTTGGTCTCTAGAGCGAAAAAGTCAAATCGGGAGCGAAATTTGTATGGGAGCTATATCTTAATCTCACTCTCATACACACTTTCACCTCAGACATATCTACACCATTTTCAATTGTAATCCAAAAGACATCATTTGATATTTAAAAATTCCATTTGAAATTCAAAAGTCGTCAATTGAAATTCAAAAGACTTCATTTGAAATTCAAAAATTATTCCATTTGAAATTCAACAATGTAATCATAGCAAAATGTATAATAGTAGGGGTAGCATTTATTCTGCAGTTTAGAAAACAGATTTTATGAATTTATAATAATTATAAATATGTAAAATGTCGGTAATTTCGTATATAGTTTATAGAATTTATAAAAGACTAGCAAATACATGCTACTTCATACGCGGAAAATACAATTGTAGTATTTTCTCATATGTTGATTGATTAAGTTATTGTACTGAGTAATAAACTGCTTCTGAGCTTACAATTACAAAAATTTTACACCTTTATTTATTTTATTTCCAGAAATAAATAAATGGTATCCCACCTAATATACATTTTGCTTAAATAGTTTTGTTTACATTTTTAAATTTCAAACGGAATCTTTCAATTTCAATTGGAATCTTTGAATTTCAAATGGAATCTTTGAATTTCAAATGACGAGTTTTGAATTTCAAATAATGCCTTTTGAATTTCAAATGGTGTCTTTTGAATTACAAATGAATTGAATTTCAATTGATATTTTTTGAATTTCAAATAGTGTCTTTAGAATGTCAAATGGAATTTTTGAAATTCTATAGATATTTTTCGAATTTCAAATAGTATTTTTGAACTTCTGTTAATATTTTTTGAATTTCAAATGGTGTCTTTTGAATTACAACTGAAAATGGTGTAGTTGATATATAAGGTTTTGTGCAAAATTTGAAAAAAATAGATGAACATATTTTATTTCTAGAGCAGAAAAAGTCAAATCGACACCGAAATTTTATCTAAATCTGGACCGATCTGACTCACTTTCACCATCGTTGTGTCGTAAGTTACTGTACGAAATTTGAAGCAAATCAAGTAAAATTTATGGAAAAAGCAAATCGGGAGCTACATTTGTATACATATACAGGGTGGCTGATGGATACTGCTACCATGCTACTTAATGCTGTTGTTAAAGGACTTATTCTTTGCAGAACTGCATCGAAAGTGAATCCCTTTCAACACTGTGTGGTTTCAACAGGATGATGCGACTTTGTCACATAGCCAGGTCCTGCTATGAGAGAGAATTGCTGCGAAAGTTCCCTAAGAAGGTGATTTCTAGACACTCGACATTTCGTTGGCCCCCAGAGTCTCGTGACCTCACTGCACCTATCCTTTCTTTGTGGGGTTATTTCATCTGGAAGTTTACAAACCAAATCAAAAAAATGGATGATTTAAAGCAATGCATTCGAACAACAATTGAGACAATTCTTACTGCAACTCTGCAGGATGTAATGAATAATGAATTTTGCACTATGGCTATCGTCATGTCATTTAAATTCTTTTATTTTTAAACCCGTTAAAAATGTTTAATAAAAATGTATCGGTTGTCAAATTAACAAAGAAAAAGTAATTTACATGAATTAAACAAAAAGTTATTTTAGTTTCTTAATGTAGTGTCATTCATCAGCCACCCTGTACATACAAACATATAGCTATATCTAAATCTAACCCGATTTGCTTCAAATTAAATAGCGTCCATCCTTGGACACAAAAAATACTTATGCCAATTTCTGTTAGAATCGAACAATAATTACGACCTGTACAAGCATAGATAGACAAACAGACATTGCTAAATCGCGTATAATAAACGATGGGTCTATCCGTTTTCTTTTGGGTATTACAAACAAATGTAGAGACTATAAATATCTGTCCGAGGTTGATATAGAATTTGTGACGCAAATTCGGATAAATATCGGAATAATTGGGTTAATTGTTTTCCATAAAATCTTAGCGTTTAACATGGAATGGCTCATATCCAAGACTGTTTTAATATAATTAGTATATAGGGTGGGCCACGTAACATTTTTTTGAAGCTTATTTTCATCTCGGTGGCTATGTCAATAAACAAAATGGGGGAGAAACTAACGTGGCTATTGAGAAGCCAATGCACCCACGTGTCACAGTTTGTTGTAGATTTTTGGCTGTGCTGAAAAATAGGATGAGGTAGTCATATGAATGATATTGTATTTGGAACTTTAAATGACTAAGTTCAACCTTTCCAATAAAACCAGAAATTTGAAAAAATAATCAGTACTTTTCTTCATAGCCGATTCTAATTAAAAAGTTTAAATGATCCACCCTATAGGTTTAATTATATTAAATAATAAATTATTTATAATTCCATTTCCATAGATAATGCTGCAATAGCGCTTTGTACCACTGTCCGTGTGTACAATGGACAATGAACATGACATAAAACAACCCCTAGGAGAAATATTAAAATCGCACATAAAACCAGCTGCTGCAAATCACCTTGTGTGTGGTGATTTGTTTTACATATACAATACACTCACACAAATGTAGATTGAGTTGCAGTATGTACAACATTAGGGTGCAGTGATAAACCGCAAACAATGCAGATTGAAGATATGTTTACAAGAAATGAGAATAAGGTTACTTTTGTAATATCTGCCAAAGAAGTTAAAAATTTAAGAGGTTACTTTTGTATTATCAGCAGCTGAAGTTTCCATTTCTTTTGTTTTTTTGGGTAAAAATTCTGTGTTCTGTCCAGTACACCCTAATGTACACACAAATCCATCCATAGTGTGCAGACATTGTGTTCACATTGAGTATCACCCTCAAACACACTCTTCTCTTGACGTGTAACTATAGTAGCAGCCATAATACACTTGGATGGATGGATGGATGGATATACACTCCACTTCACACCCGGTTGTACGGCCGACCGACCGACCGACAACAATTTCGACAAGAAACAATAACAAAGACAACAACAACAAACAAACAATATTTTTATGGCCTCTAACTACCGTCATTATGACAGTCATGAAATCACTGTTGTGGTGGCCATGCAACAACACCAAACATGTTGGGTTGGCATGTCAATTGAGGGTGGGGGTGTATATTTGAGACACAACAGCGGAGAAAAGTCGACAGACTTTCTGTATTGAGTACGACCCTCTTTCGACACATGCTAAACGCATTGTTGTGCATGTCCATCCGTCCGTTCGTTGCATTATGTAAATTCCTTGCATTCTTTTGCGCGAGAAGAAAATCTAAGAAATTCCCTACAATCTAATTTGTGCAAAATGAATCCATAAATGCCTTCAAATTTGCTACGTATCGGAAACCTCTGGCAATTTTAAATTAATGATATTCTGTGTTGCACGTTTACCCTCTCGGAAACACTGTGCCGAACGCTTTAGGGTAAAATGTACAAATTGAATATTTACATAAAGGCTGCCACCTGGACAAAGGTTGTAATGTATATGGAGTCAGATTGTTCGATAGACGGTACAATATGGAATATATATATATATTCTGTTTCTATTATCACTTATGTGTATAAAAGTATATAAAAGAAAGTAATATACCTAAAGTCAGCTGAAATTCAAAACGACGTAACAACAAAATCGCAAATTGTGTATTGATTAAGATACCTATGAGAAAATGTTAGACTTCTTCGCCTAAAAATCAGCCAATTTTTAACGAAAATCTACAAATTTTATCTTTCATAAAGTAGTGATATATTGACTTCTACAATTATATTTATATTTTTAAATATTTTTTTATATTTTCATATATGTGAACTACCAAATCTCAGAAAATGATAAAACTCTACGTCCAAAAATATTGACAATACGTACTTCACAAATGAACGTTTTTTACTTTTCCAGTAAATTTATGAAAATACGGTTGTCGCCGCCATTTAAACCAATTACAGAGGCTTTTGGATTTTAAACGTGCTTCAATTGAACCAATTACATATATAAAATATTAACGCTTATTTGAAGCTGTAAAGGTAAGTATTAGGAAATTCCTGCGAATCTGTTGCCATGATTTATATGTCATATGTGTAACTACGAACGATTGTTATTATTATGTTTTTTCCCTATAAATGGAATTACCGGGAATCCTGGGAAATGGTAATAAAGTCCCTGTTTTCCCCGGGAATTCCGGGAAAAAGAAAATATATTTGTAACTCATTTTGAGCTTGCAAATAAGTATTTTATATTTTGTATTTATTTGTAGGCGTGTGTGGAAGTACTAGATATATATGTTGTTCCTCTTTTAAAATGAAATTTTAGGCGGCGAACGATTTTTCAACTTGATCTTAATATCGATGCTAAGCATTGGGCATTGCAACTAGTTCCAGTTCTTTATTTTTAGTGCATTTTTGTTCCTGCATTCTTTTGTTCTGTACATCTAGTGGGCTGTCTAATCACGGCATTCGAAAGCGATCAAATGCGATTTCATTTATTGTAAAAGGAAATAAATATCAACAGAAATGTTTCAAATTTTATCCAATTTGTATACGCAATCTCAACATCCTTTTTGCAGGAAATCTATACTTTATTCACAAAAAATAAAAATTGATTTCGATCGTAATTTCTTGACGATTATAAATCTCGTGTTTAGACCCCAGCTCTTTTAGATCAGTTGTTTTTACTCTTGCCACATCAGTCTATGTGGCCAACTAAAAAAGAGTATCGTAGTAAAAAAGGCTGTTGGTGTTTTCTTCAATTTGAAAATATCATATACAATAATAATAATACTGTTAATCTAAAATTTACTTACATTTTAGATTAGAATATTTGAATTGTCGGTATTAATGAAAATTTTTTAGACCAAAACCACATCGGAACTAAGAGCGGCAACCAAAATGGCATCACAAATATAAGCCAATGACATATAATCTTAAATGGTATTTGAACTATGGAACTGTGGAACTATGAAAATGAATATGTGCCATTTGGAGCTCGAAACTGAAAGGAGTGATCACGAAACGGAACTAAAATGTCAACTGTATTATAAACACCTAATTTATACTGAGTTCAGATAACAGCGGTTATTTAGAAATAATGAATATTAGTGTGCTTTTAAACAAACATTGTACACAATTGTTTTTTAAATTATTATAATATAGCCAGTACAATATCCGATATTCAAATCAAATATTTTTAAAGACTGAAAAAAAAAACAAATGAAAAAATAAAAAACAAATGCTCTGATGACTTCTGGTTCTCGTTCGTTAGGGAGAATTATTTGCTTAGTGTCCGGGTATTTTGTTGAAAAAATCACTGCGAAGTCTTCTGAAGACGGTCGTTACGGGTCAGAAATAATGATAAAGATAGTCTGCAGCCAAAAATTAAATGCAAAATAGATTTTCATTCTATTAAATAATATAGATTCCAAATTTGTTGACCCAGGACAATAACCTAAATAAAACAAACGAAAAAATAAAAACAAACTTGCATTCTATAAAATAAAATATACATGCAAAAAGTATTGACCCATGACAATATACCAGTTCAAACCAATACATAAAAGTAACATAATATATTGCATTTTTTCTTTATATTAAAAACACGGGCCGGTCTGCGACATCCCTACACCAACGAGAAAAATTAGTTTCTTGAAGCTTCGATGTGAAATATTTGTGAAAAAATGCATTAAATATAACCCTAAAATCGTTAAAAACCTGTCCAGCTCACGAATGGATAGTGATAAAGTCGAAATAATTTGGGACAACGCTTTAAACAAACCAAAAATTAATTTTAGACGATAACATCAACAACTTTTTTGACAACAACTTTTCAAGAAAGGTCTTCAAATATTTCTATTAAATATTTTTAATTTCGACTGCAATCACGTGTAGAGTAAGTACCAGAAACGCCATTATGAAACTTATGGAGCGTCTTAATGACACTGTTAATAAAAAAAAAGTATTTTAAAAAATCGAAGGGGTACTTTTTTTAATTATTTAAGAATTACAGAGAATAAGGAAAAAATAAAAAAAATAATTTTCTAGATTTGATAATTTTATATTAAACTACAAGCAATTTGCTTCAAATTCGCCAAAAAATTATAATTTCTATATGAAACTTATGGAGCGTCCTAATGACACTGTTAATAAAAAAATATTTTAAAAAATCGAAGGGGTACTTTTTTTAATTATTTAAGAATTACAGAGAATAAAGAAAAAATAAAAAAAATATTTTTCGAGATTTGATTTTATATTAAACTGCAAGCAATTTGCTTCAAATTCGCCAAAATATATATTATATTTCTATATCCTACCAGAAAAAAGTTACGAATTTTTAAAAATGACCTCATGAAAATTTTTTCTGATTTTCGATCCGCCGGGTTATTTCTATTTATATTTATTTATTCATAAGTACAATCTTTCAAAAAAATCCTCCGATTTCTGTTCTGGTTCACATTGAATAAGTCTTTATCGTTTTTCTGGCACAATAAAAACACATTAAACCCAGAAATTAAAATATATTTTCTCATTTTCTAATATATGACACCTTAACGAAGAAAACAAGGCATATTTAAAGTAAAAAACTATGGATCAATGTGAAAGTTGTTACACTTCTTGTAGAAGAAAGAGAAATGCAAAAAATCATATTCTCAATTTTTATATTCTCAAATACTTCTACTTGAACGGTCATAACTACGTTTATTGATAGATTTTCTTTAAAAAATATATGTATGTATTTTAATTTTTGGTTTAAATGATTTTTCCTTTTGTTGGTGGGTTTTTTCGTACCAAAAAAAAAAAACAAAAAGCTCCAATACTTGGAGTTTCTACATGAAGGTGCTATTCAAAAATTTATGGCCCTTCTATTTAACGTATCACCTGGCATGATCGAACTTATACAGCCAAAATTATAGAATAAATATTAAAGATACCTTCGACGAAAATTTGAATTTTAGTAAAAAATTCAAAAATACGACGTTTTTTTATTGGACCTGGTCTTGTACATATGAAAGTAGAGATTGTATGTAAGGAAGCTGTGTACTAAGTTTTTCATTTGGTAATATTTTCTTCTTTTTACAGAACTTTTAATTTCGAAGGATTAAGATTTTTTAACAAGTTTCGCCCTTAGTTTATGTAGATTATTCTTGCTCACACTTAATAAATTTTTAGGTCTTCGACACAATTTTTTATTTTATTTTTCTGTTGCATAGTGTTATTTGCAACATTTGTTGTTGTTATTCTACTAAAATTTCACAAATTCTATTTTCTTATACTCAACATCCAAATATTAGCATACAATCTGGTCATAAACAAAAAATACTTCCATTTTAGGGGGGTCAGTTTTTGTGGGCTTTCAATGAAAATTCGTCATTTTATGTGCGTAACAAGAAAAATTAACCTTGGCTTATTTTATGATCCTCATTACCCACCCCCATCTAATGTACACAAATTCTTCATACATTTATAGGCGTATATTTTTGCATAAAAATATACAACAAACAGGACAAAGAAACAAACAAAATTTGTTAATAACCTACAACAAACAATTTCGTCATTCTGTTGCCATTATTGCAGATTACAAATTGTTAAAGAAACAGAGCAACAAAGACGAAACAGATGAAAGAAACACTAAAAACCGAATAATGTTCAAATGCTGTATAAATATATACAGCATATATATATACAGACATACATACATATGTGAAGGTAACGAGACGAGACGCATCAACAGTAGCTATGTCATAACTCCCAGGCCATAGTAGGCTGTAGTTGCCGCCACCACCACTGCCACCGGCTTTTATCTATGCGTAGTACCCTGTTCAAACGTATTATTCAACTTCTATCTGCTCTCTACTTATGGCCAGAATTACATTTTTGGTAATAGCAAGTTACTATTATTATCGTGCGTATATACATACGTACGTCTGGATGTGTGTGTTGTTGGTATGACAATACAACTATGTCCATTATTACGTATAGCAACAATCATCCATACTCGCATTGTATGTAGCCCAGAGACAGCACTCAAGTCAGTTAAGGGAAGGAATTGGCAAATCGAAAAAGAAAGCCAAAGACATGAAAAGAAGAGAAGGCGTAACAACAACAACAACAAACATCTGAAACGCACACTCATTCAACAAATAAATAATAAAGCTGATAACAGAGAGATAACAAAGAAAAAAATGTATATGAACTTTTTTTATATTTTATGAATAACAAAAAATGAATGTATGCCCGCTTGAGTCTGTGTGTGCGTGCGTTTGTATTTATGTAGGCACGATTATCTGAAATCATCAATAATGACATGTCATAAATGTAGTTTTTTTATTTTTGGGCGGGGGAAGGAGGGTTGGGTTTTGTGTTGCTTAAGTACACGCAACAAAGTGCCGAAGTGGAATGACGAGTTGTCGTATCTTTTGCATGTTTCGATCACTCGAATTGTTCTGAGACCGGGAGATCTATGGCCATATTTTATATCCAGCAGATAAACGCTTGTTAAATTTCGGGGGGATTTTTCATACAAACGTTTAAATTATTCGACAACGAATTTCCAATTAATCGAATCGAATGACCTCAAGAATTAGGCGGTTAATGGAACAACGTCAATAATTGAGCATAATTAATTAGAGGTAAATAGTCAAAAAATGAATTGCATATTAAATGCATTTCAATGAATGGAATCACCCGGGTTTGAAATCGAATCCACAAAAAACACCACAAAATACACTTGAAAATATCATCAAATTCTTCAGTTTCTGAACTACAAATTGTCCCTTAAAGAATTGTCCCTTAAAAGAACTACAAATTGCCAAAGGATACAATTTTAAAAAGTTATTTTAAATACTTATTTGCACCCTATGATTAAAGAGGAGAAATAAGTATGTTTTATAACACCGTGCGACAGAACTTTTTAGATCTGAACAAGACGATATACAAATGAAACTACCGATCGCATATGGGCATCTCCCAAAAAAGGTCTACCAAAAAAATGAAATCAGACCACACTAATAGCTTTTAACTTTATTTTTTCCTTATTTCGACAACTTTTTTATTATGAAACTTGAAGTTAACTTGTTCTCTTTTATTTTTATTAAAAGTTGAAATGTTATAACGAAAATTACTAATTTTTTTACTACTAGTGGAAATATTTGTTCAGTCCGTTTTTATTTCTGTTGTACCTAATTAAAAAAATTAAGAGATAATTCTCATATTTCATAAATCTACGAACAAAATATATCCTCCGACCTTCGTTTACATGAAAAAACAAAGTTCTCATGAGGAAAAACAAAGTTCTCAAAAAATCGCTGAACTTTGCATATTTCTGTAAGACCTTCAAAAGTATTTCTGTTTTTTGTCGCGTCCGTTTCCGTGTAAAATTGTTTATAATTTTGTACTAATTTGTACTAAATCCCTACGATATGATCGACTTTTTCAGTTTCTTTCTTGTTTTTGGAGAAGTTT
The DNA here is from genome assembly GCA_947397865.1 of Polietes domitor. Taxonomy (NCBI): domain Eukaryota; kingdom Metazoa; phylum Arthropoda; class Insecta; order Diptera; family Muscidae; genus Polietes; species Polietes domitor. Next base: position 101,154,211 of record OX377620.1, read on the forward strand.
AAGGCGTGCGAAAGTCGCGTCCGGGCCACTGGGAGATGCCCATATAGGAAAGCTGCGTATTCAGTTCATTTCATTTGGAGATCTTTTCTCCTTTTTACGGAAATTTTAATTTCCAAAGGATATAGAGGCTTTAATAATTTATTGTCATCCTTCTGGGAGTCGTACATAGGTCATATTGGTATCATATGAAAGAGAAGAATATCTGTTGAAAATATTTTAAATTCCATGCTTCTATAACAATCATTTTGAATTATCCGCTTAAAAAGTAAAATAATAATAAACTAAATGAACTAAAGGGTCCGCCATCTAACGTTTTTTTTTTTTTTTCAACTATTCAACCGTTTGTGAAGTGCCCTCAGCAGCCATTTAAAAAAAAAAGAAATTTGAGAATATATTCAGTAGTTTTTTTATTGCATTTTCAAAAAAAAAAAGTTATTTTGTGGACCCTATATTAGGACAGTTAATAAAAATTTAATTTTTTACTCAAAATACCATTTATTTTTGTTTTCGTAAACATTATCACCAACTACAATAAAAAATATCAAAAAAAAAATTTCAAAAAATATTTTGTGTTGGCTTTTTTGGACTTAGCCTCGATAACCATGGACTTAGCCTCGATAACATATACCAGGATAAGTCCATAGTTTTTAACACAAAATTATTTTTTAAAAATTTGTTTTCACAACAAATTGATATTGCTTGTTGGTTCCTATTTTGAAAAGAATTTTTTTATTTTGAGTGATATTTTCATGTTTTATTTAAGTCTTTTGTTATCGCAGCTTAGTTATCCAGCCTTTAAGAAACACCCTATTAATGCTAAACTAATACAGATAGATGCATCCAATTCATAGTATTTTTAACAGATATTCTTCTCATTCATTTGATGGCCATATGGATCTTTGTACGTCTCTCAAAAGTACACAAGTAAATATAAATAAAAGCATCTAAGTTTTTTGGAATTTACATCAAGACACTCTTCAAAAACGCTTTGTAGTGAGGTGTTCGGGCATTTCTAAATTTGCAAAACAGCATTTTAATACAAGCACTCTATACAGAAACGCCACTGATTAGTTATCCCCACACAGAATATGAAATACGTTTACGGCTAAAGTGTGTCTAATTGAGTGTGGTTCTCCTCAATAAAAAATCCTTTGGAAGAAGAAACAACTTGATCGAAATAGCATCCAATCCAACAAAAATGATTTAGCTTGCCAAGTGCGTCCTTTTAGTTTAAAATGGCTGCAACATCGCATAGACATCAACTCTCATTGGACTAATGTTTAGCGAACAAAGTTTTCAACATGCTGACTTCTCGCTTTTTCTCTAAAGTAGTCATGATGCCTTTTGTTAGTATTCTTCTACTAGTTGTCATGACTAACAACAAATACTGTAACTTTTCTTCAAAAAAAAAAAAAACAAAAAAAAACAAACAACCAAAGAAAAGAAACAACCAATGAAACCATAAAATTTCATTATGAACGAACGTGTGTCCATAAAAATCACATGTTGTGCTAAATATATGAAATAATCGGACATGAAAACAAATTTGTTCCAAATCACATATAAAAATCGACGAATAAGAATATACTGTACTGCATATACATACATCTGTACATATTTATTTATATATACATTTGTATATACACAAGTATGTACATATATTTTTTGTATTTTTGCCAAAATGCCAAAAACATTTTCGATTTCATATCATTTTCTTTGTTTATTTTAAAAATAAACTAAACTGATTTGAAACATTCATGTGAAGCAAAAAAAAACACAAAACATTTGCGAAATACAGACACCGCAGCACCACAATGTCTTCGGGAAAACTTTTGAAATCTGTCAAGAAAGAAAAAGTTTATTTGTGTGACGACAACGATGAAGACGACGATTTATGCATTTTTGGGCGATTCTTTATTAATGATTTTTTACACACATAAATATCCTCAACAAATTCCAATCGGTTATGTGTGTAATAAATTCGCTAAAGGATTATCGTGATTTATTACAGAAAATATTTTGTCAAAAATCAATTTTAAATCATAATTTCTTGATCAAAGATTTTACAGAATAGGAACGTAGGAACCCTGGGAATCTGAAGAAAGTTTTAAATAACTGTTGTGTAATTTAGAATTTTAATCAAATTTCATTAAAGGATTATGATGATTTACTATAATATATTGTGTAAATTAATTTGAAATCGCAATTTCTTGGCCAAAGATTTTAAAGAAGAATTTAAATCAATTTTAAAGATTTGATGAAAAAACCAAAACAAAATTTAAATTTTGAACACCAAATTTATAAGGATAATTTTGTAAAAAAATATTTGTGCGCACCTAAAATGAAAGTTTGACTTGTTTTATTAATACCCCCAACTCGTCTGATCGTTCGTTCCCATAAAAGTGACTGTGTCACTGGGATTCATATAACATTGACTTCAGACTTACAGCTTAGTCTGGACAGTTACTCAATGCACCGACTTACTAGAGTAGATGTTATGATTAAAAATCTTAGGGACAGAAGGACAGCTCGGTTGCCTACATTTCTTCCTTAATTGCAAGGACTTCCGCCTGATAGACGCTGCTGCTGTCAGGAAGTCCTAATGAACACGCTGGCAGTTTTCTATAACACCGCAGGTCATTAAAAAAAGTCGTTACACTTATATTAGTATAGGTAAAATGGAGTTAATTGGAGTTTTAGAGTTTAGTTTCGCAGGACTACAAAGTCTCAAAGGATAACATTTTTATTTTAAATACTTATACTATTTATTGGCAGCCTGTTATAACTGAATTAGAGTCTAATTAAAGGGGATTAAAAATTCTTTAAATATCATGTTTTTATTTGTATTAGTCCAGCATTAACAACTATTTCAAGTTTACCTCTTAGTTTATTTAATTTACTCATATTTTAGTTTTTAAGAGGGAAACTTTGATATGGTTGTTAATGCTAAACTAATACAGATAGAAACTTGCAATTTGAAGTATTTTTAGCACATATTCTTTTCTTTTATTTGGCATTTATACCGGTATCATAGGATGCGATTAATTGTTTAAAATAATTTTTGAAATTTTTTACCCTTTGGAACTTTGTAATCCTTTTAAGGGCAACAGGATGAGGAAATGAAAAGCTAAAAATGCTAATTAACTACATGTCACCTATAGTTTCAGACATATATCATCTGGTTCAAATTTAATATGGACAGTGTAACACTGTGGAAAATAAAAAAAACATGGTTCTTACAACGGATTCTGTTAGAGATGCGGTAAAATATGAAGAGCACAAATGGCGAATATATTGTGATTTGAAAGTTGTTACCTTCCTCTCCAGTATGCAAGCTGGATACGTTAAATATGAATGCTTTTTATGCAAATGGTATAACATATGGAAAAGAAACCAATATTCCAAAAAAAACAATTGGAGCCAAGATATGAAGTGCTGTTAGAAGAGTACAATATATAATATACAATATAACATCAACCGACTATATAAAGGGTGATTTTTTAGCTATTATCTTTTTGGCAACACTGGTTTAAACAGCTGACGCACGTTTCGTGTTTTGTTTCACTGTCAAACATCTTCAGTTTGGCCTATAATTTAACCATGAATCGTCTTACAAACGAACAACGCTTGCAAATAATTGAATTTTATTATCAAAATGCATGCACTGTTAAGAAAGTTCATCGCGCGCTTCTTTACCGAAAAATTGTGTTCAGCGACGAAGCTCATTTTTGGCTCAATGGTCTATAATTGAACCATGAATCGTCTTACAAACGAACAACGCTTGCAAATAATTGAATTTTATTATCAAAATGCATGCACTGTTAAGAAAGTTCATCGCGCGCTTCTTTACCGAAAAAAATGTGTTCAGCGACGAAGCTCATTTTTGTCTCAATGGGTACGTAAATAGGCAGAATTGTCGATTTTGGACTGAATATCAGCCAGAAGCATTGCAAGAGCTACCAATGCATCCAGAAAAAGTCACTGTTTGGTGCGGTTTATGGACTGGTGGCATCATTGGACCGTACTTCTTCAAAGATGATGCGAATCGTAACGTAACTGTGAATGGTGAGCGCTATCGTGAGATGATATCCAACTTTTTTTGTCCTTGCATGACATGTGGTTTCAACAAGACGGTGCCATATGCCACACAGCACGCGCAACAATGGACTTATTGAGAGGCGAGTTCGGTGAACATTTTATTTCACGTTCGGGACCGGTCTATTGGCCGTCTAGATCGTGTGATTTAACGCCTTTAGACTTTTTTGTGGGGCTATGTTAAAGCTCATGCCTATACAGACAAGCCCGCTTCAATTGACGCATTGGAAGACAACATTGAAGCATTTATTCGTGAGATACCGGCCGAAATGTTGGAAAGAGTATGCCAAAATTGGACTAAGCGGATGGACCATTTGAGGCGCAGTCAAGGTCAACATTTGCATGAAATAATCTTACTATCGATTCAAATAAAGATTTCATGAATTTTTCTGAATTTTATGTGTTTTTTTTGAAAAACTTTCCTATAGCTTTTAAACAATCACCCTTTAGAATATATCGTCACCTGAAATGCAAAATGACGAAGCCCACATTTTCCTAAGTTTTCAGAAGAATCAAGAAACTTTTAATTCCGAAGTTCCGTATTATATTAATAAATTCCTATTACTGGACGAATATGACTATAATTTTCTGAGATTATTTAGTTCTGTCATATTATATATTTATTCTCATCGTTCCATTGTGGAACATAAGGCCATAGTTTTGTCATACGCAAATATAAAAAAATCAATTTAATTGTAAGAGTCAAACTATCGCTACTTTATGAAAGAAAATATTTGTAGATTTTCGTTATAAAATCTTTATTTCATGGTGCAGAACTCTAAAATTTTGTCATATTGTGGATTTTAGTCAAATGTAACGTACTCATTACAAAACTCGATTTACGATTTTTATTGTTACGTCTTTTGGCATTTCAGATGACGATATATGAACTGTTTTTTTTTAATTTTTTGTTGTAACTATTACAGTGAAATTTGACGTAGAATATTTTTTAGTTTTGTGGGACAGTTTAGCACCAATTCGGAAAAAGGACGAAATTACCCAAAGAAAGAATTTTAAGTTTTGATTTTTTTCTGGTATTTACGTTGAGTTTTGGTGTTTTCAGAGACTTATTGTATAATTTTATGGCAAATATTTTTGTACAACATTTTGACCTGTTAAACTCTGTTTTAGAGGGACAAACAAGACTCTTATATGGAGGAGCTAGATGGTTAAAATGGTTCACAAAAATGTTCCTCGTAGTTAAGTAATATTGCTGAATACATCCTATACCGAAAATTTAAGGATCACATGGTTTCTTATGCTAATTCATCATAAGAATGTGCAAAAGGGGGAAATATTGACTAAAGGAATCAAAAGAAGGAGGACTTAGAGGGTTAAAATGTTCCACATAAATTTTACTCATAGTGTTTTAGGTAATATAGCTGAACACGTGCTATATTTAAAACGTTGGGCTCACAAGGATTCCACTGCCTATTCATCATAAGAATGTGAAAAGTGGGGAAATATTGATCCCCCCCTCTAAAATGACCACCATACTTTCAAAGCGTCAAAACACACGTCTTGGTGTAAGTACTGGACCATTTTAATGTTGTTTTACAATTTAAATTTCTTTTGAAATTACCAGCGTATTGGCACATCGAATATGTATGTGATCTGAAGATATCTGGATGGGAATCCAAGGATCTTTTACATTTTTTTAATTTTTTTAGTACATTCGAATGCCACGTATTTTCTTTTTACGAGGGATTTTTTTGTAATGGAAAGGAGCCGCAAACGTATTTCATATCCTGTGTTGGGATAAGTCATCCGTTATGTTATTAGTCGTATATATATTTACATTTTTACAAATTTTCATATGTGGTATATATACTTCCGAAAACCTTACCACAATGAATTTTTGAAGACCCCTTCTCTCTCCATTAACTTATTAGACAAAACACACACAACGACAATGGTGGTGAAAATTCTTGGAATTGAATTGGTGCGGGGTATATAACGTTCGCCCAGCGACTGTGCAACTCATCGAGTCCGGGTCGGGCTAAAAACATCATATGTCGAAGAGGATGAATTTTTGTTTCAAATTTTTAGGCGGGCTGTCCCAATTCAATTGTTTGTTTGATTCGATGTGTTCGATTTGATTGATTTTTACGTGTTTTGGATGTTATACATTCGAAGTCCAGATATTTCGAAAAAAATATTATATTTATATTTTTTTTGGTAGAAAAGGGCGATTTCAGAGGAGGACACTGAATTTGTATGGCATAACTAGTATTTGGTTACAAATGATGAATATCAAAACAAAATTAAAGACGCTTCGGCCAAAAATGTATAGTCCCCAAAGGGTTAAGGGGAGTAAGCCATTCGTTAGCCGCATGAATGAAATCGTGTCCAATAAATAATGGAAAGGTTTTCTCTTTCGAATAAACCAATAAAATAAATTTTGAATTTTTAAGATTGGATATGTATGTGATTCAAACATTCCAGCTGGGTCAATTATTTTTCATGGTGTGTTGTCAGATGACAGATTTTGTTGATTTTATGCGGCACGCATCCGCATATCACAAAGATAAACGAGGGGGTACATCATTGAGCTGAAGTTGCAAAAAAAAGAAACAAAGCTAAAAGCCATAAAACACGTTTATGACCCCCAAAAAGAAGATGTTAGCATTTAATGTAGAATACATGTGTGCTAGTCTGTACATATGTATGCATGTAATAAGGACATGGTCATGATGCTCCATACTAAGTATTGACCTAAAAGATGTCATCACCAGCGTTACAAAGTTATACGGCGGCCGACTTTGGTGAACTTTGTAGGTCACTCTATGACACAATGCAAAAATATAATAGGTACAAATCAACAAACACACACACACACTTAATAAATAAAGTTTCGTGAAAGATTGCATTTAATTACAAAAAAGCAATTACCTGAACGATGAAATATTCAAATCAGAGCTGTGTCTCAGAAAACAAAAACACAAAACGTGAAACAATTTTATTAATAACACAAAACTGTTGCTGTCCACGAGAGATACACAAAACAATTATCGACGGACGACGCGTCTAGTATATAATTTTCTATATTGTATGTATGTATGTACTTAGTTTTTGTTTGTTTGTTTGCACACTTTAGATATATATATAAGGATTTTTGTTGTTGTTTTGTTTGTGACAAGAAAAAAAAACACTCGTTTCGCACTCAAGCGAATTAGAAGAGGATGTTGGTTGGTGATACACAAAAATGTAAATTTACATATTTTGATTTTGTTTTAGATTTTCATTATATTTCTTTTCATCTGCGTTTTAACCTTAAATTAGGACGAGAATTGGGGAGGTAAGGAAGGATGAGCGAGTGTTGGACACAATTGATTTTGAAATTGATTGGATTTTTCCCCTTTTTCAAATTGTTGTTGTTTGGTTGTTTTGTATTTTTTTTTTAATTTCTATTTACTTATTATGTTTTTTCTTCTTCTGGTATGGTACATATTTACACTGCTGTACATAGGAGGTATGATGTGGACATACGAACGAACGAACGGACGAACGGAAAAATAAGGTACAGAAGATTTTTGTCGTAACTTCTTGTCGTCGCCGTCTTCCTCTTCTTCTTTTTTCTTCTTGTTCAAAGGTTGCGTAGTTATATCCAGAGTCGTGGTGTTATAGTCGTCGAATTGAATAATAATATACCACTGGTTGTTGTCTACACAGACGCCGTCGACGCTGCCGCCGCCGCCAACGCTCACACCGAGTGACGTTTTGTATATAACGGGGATAGAACGGAAAAAACGTAGTTTGAGTTACACAAAAATATGGCTGCTTTCTGCGGCGAAAGCTTAAGATTTAGAGACTTTCTTTAATATTTCAACGTTTTAGAATTACCGTTGTTTTTCCTCTGATTTTTAATATTTTTGCATCACTTTTTTTCACGATTTTTCTATGTATTTTTCCTTTTATTAATTCCAGTCGTTCAAATTTGTTGTTTTATCCAAATCAAAATATTTTATAATTTTTGCACATACGGGGGAGAAGAAGTTTTTTCTTTTCTTTCTTTTTAATTAAAATTTTGCGGTGTTCTCTACGTTTAAAAACGTTAAAATACACTAAAACATTTATATTCACGTTGTTTTTCTCGGTCGTTGTTTTATAAATCACCACGAAATTTCGAATACCACACGTCTGTTCGAATATTTTGCATTATGTTTTCTATTTTTTCAGTTATTCTCAAACGACTCTATTACCTCAAATCAAGAAAACAACAATAACAACAACAGCGGTGGCAGTAGCAGCAGCAGAAACAGCAACCAAACAGTTGGTGTCCATCAACGCGACACACATACTCTGTGCTATTTTATAGATACAAGATACTTACAGCTCTTTCTAACTCTCTCTATTGCTCTCTATCTCTCACTCCCCCTTTCAAGTTGTCACTGGCATTCGCTCTTCCTCTCTCTCACACTCTCACTCTCTCTCCCACCATCCGTCTGTCTGTTTCGTCACAACTCTCACTTTTTTGCGCATATAATAATTTCGCTATTATTGCTCTCTGTGTGAAGTCGAGTGTTCGTTCTCAAATGCAAACAAAACAGCAACAACACCGACTCAATAACAACAGCAACAACAAAAACCATCACACATTCAACCCGCAAATCCGTCGTTCCGTGTGTACAAAGAAAGGTGTTTGTTTGGCTGTGTTCGGTTTTCCTTCGTATTGTGTTGTTTGCAGTTGTGTGTGCGAGGGTATAAAAGTAACCAAAGGTAAAACGACGAGTGATTGTTCTCGCTGATTTGTGTGGATTTACACTGTTGGGGGGTAGTTTTTCTCTGGCTCTCTTGTGCTAATTGGCCTTGCTCTCTTTGAAGTACAACGACGGCGGCGTCGCTGCCAGATCGAGTTGTCATATGAGAAACGGGGTGATTTTAACAACTTTTTTGAAAATAGTAAAATAGAAATTATTATTAAGGCTGTTTTTCTTCAAGACGGGACTAACGTAGAAAAACCTAAATAAAATGATAAATTTTCACTCAGAATATTTTTACAATTGTCGCCAAAAACCATATCAATTTGGATATGAAAAAAAATATGTCAACATTTTTGGATTTAGATCGATCGAGCTGTCACATGAGGAACATTTTTTGAAAATAGTAACTGCCAGACCCACAATGTCGAAAGAAAATCTATGCGAACGAAAGCCAGTCACTCAATTTCGCATCAAATAGCGACCCACTATCTTCTGATTTTTCGTTCGCATAGCCTTACGTGTTGTGAGTGAATGAAAATGTTGCCAGATCAAAAAATCCTCAAATAATCGCAAATATACCAAGAAAAAACGTTAAATATCTAAATTCTAACACAACTTGACACAACTTTTTCTCAGCTGAAATAACTGAAAACAAAATTAAAAAAAATATATGTAAACAATCAATATTTGGAGTTGTTTTTGTGTGTTGTCGAAAAATATAAATTTTTCCAACTCGCACATTTTTTGGAGGAATGTTAATTTCGAGATCCCGGTGGGTAGCTACTGGTCATCTCTAACATTCATGAGATGACCAAAAACCAATAAGTATATTCTTATTTTATAGGGCGATTTTTTAAGAGCTTGATAACTTTTTTTTAAAAAAATTATTCATTTAATTCATTTAAATGTTGACCGCGGCTGCGTCTTAGGTGGTCCATCCGCTTAGTCCAATTGTGGCATTTCCACGTTTTTGAGTAACAGAGACCCAATTGGTGCGAACGGCGACGAATCGAAAATTGGTGGTCATCATTAACACTGGCCGATACAGCTGCGATATTTTCTTCAGTTCGCACTCTACGTAAGCGTGTTGGTGGTTTAATGTCCAACAATGTAAATTTGGTGCGAAATTTAGTCACAATAGCCCGAATAGCCGCTTCAGTGGGTCGATTAAACTGACCATAAAATGGAAGCGCGCAATGAACTTTCTTAACAGAGCACGCATTTTGATAATAAAATTCAATAATTTGCAAGCGTTGTTCGTTTGTAAGACGATTCATGATGAAATGTCAAAGCATACTGAGCATCTTTCTCTTTGACACCATGTCTGAAATCCCACGTGATCTGTCAAATACTAATGCATGAAAATCCTAACCTCAAAAAAATCACTCTTTACATGGAAAGACTTATTTTACATGAAAATACCCCTTTATGAATACAAGGAAATTGGTTGAAAGACCCAGTGCACGGAGCAACGGAATGTATAAATGCGTGATGTGTTCTCCGGTACTCAGAGGAAGAGGGGGATGAAGTAGAGAGGATAGCAACAAAAATAAACATTACATTTATTTTGTGTTTTTTATTTATTTATGAAAACGACAGACAAAACAAAAGTGAGTGCTGTTGTCCTTTTCATTCGCACAGATGACAGAAAAAATAGTTAGTGGCCCCCGATTTTGTACTGAAATGCTTACGTTTTCGTTCGCATAGATTTTCGTTCGCTTTGTCGTTCTAGTGCCTGTTAGTGGGTCCCAAATTAGCTGTTTGTCGCATGAAAGGCATGCGAACGTTAACGTTCGACATCGTGAGCCAGGCAGTAAAATATAAATTACACTAGTCAACAAATTGAAAAAAATTTCATGTACTCGGGATGCGATAATTTTTTCTGTGTAGATAACCTTGACATGAGCTCGAAAAACGCAATAAAAATTTTTTTTTTCGTTTGGTTTTTTTTTTATTATTTTTTTTTTAAATTTTAAAATTTTTTTTTTGGTTAATTTGTTTCGTCCGGCATAACTCGGGAACCACTAGCCCGATTTAATTGAATTAAATTTTAAAAAAATTAAAATTACAATTCCCTTAATCTGTTCATATATTGTTTTCCTATACAAGCAACAGTTTCCAAGTTAAAAATGAATATATAAAGGAAAAAACTTATTTTTTGCCTAAAAATTTAAAAATTTTTTTTTTTAAAAATCCATAAAAAATCCAAAATGAAAAAAAATGTCAAATCTTATTACTTTTACGTAAAGTCACATAACCTATGAGCAAAATGAGACAAAGATCATGAAAATCGATGCACGCGTTTCGCTTTTATTCGCAATTGAGTAAAGGTATGAATTTCAAAAATTTAAAATTTTTTTTTTGGTTAATTTGTTTCGTCCGGCATAACTCGGGAACCACTAGCCCGATTTAATTGAATTAAATTTTAAAAAATTTTAAATTACAATTCCCTTAATCTGTTCATATATTGTTTTCCTATACAAGCAACAGTTTCCAAGTTAAAAATGAATATATAAAGGAAAAAACTTATTTTTTGCCTAAAGATTTAAATTTTTTTTTTTTTTAAATCCATAAAAAATCCAAAATGAAAAAAAATGTCAAATCTTATTACTTTTACGTAAAGTCACATAACCTATGAGCAAAATGAGACAAAGATCATGAAAATCGATGCACGCGTCTCGCTTTTATTCGCAATTGAGTAAAGGTATGAATTTCAAAAATTTGCTCGACATATGCACAACTTTGTCTATGGTAAGGTTTTTTCTTTTTTATTACAAAAAAAATAAAATTTTTGGGTGACAAAAATATATGACTTTAAATTAAAAAACAATTCAATATATGTACAAGAAATTATCCTAAGGATATCAACATTAATTAATTATAAAAAAGTTTAAAAAAAAAATATCTAAACACAAAAATAAAAACCTTCAAATTAAAAATAATTATGTGCTTTTGTCTTTCTTTTATATTGTTGTGGGTCTGTTTCTCTTATCAGGAACCAGATATAGTCCCCCATCATAGCTTCGTTCCAAAATCCTTCGTTCCAAATCCCTCATAGTTAAGGCACTTTAGTAGATTGTCCATGACTTCGTATGTTTCCTTGGTGTCTACGGCATGAGCAATTGGAATCGAAGGTTTCTTGTTGCCGTTGTGCAGTAAAATTGCTTTAAGGCTCTGCTTGTTGCTGTCGATGAAAAGACGCCACTCTCCACCGCTCATCTATGTTTGAGACCTTTAAATTGAAGCTCTCTTCAAATGAATCTCTCAATTTAGGTGAAAAACAACGCTTGTTTTTTTCAGAAACGTATTCTCCGCACATGTAACAAAAATTACTTGGATTGGTATTGCATTCAAATCCTCGCGAACGTTTGCTCATTTTAACTATCGCGTTCGTCGACACTTGTTGAATGAGTAAAATCGATCAATGAAGACCTATTTATACTGTGTATTGTTTAGTATTTTACTGACAGGTACTTATAAATGGGTGTATATTTTTTTACGGTGGCTACATACCTGTTTCACCATGTGTGAGTCTTAAATTTTCCGAATAATGACCACCCTTAAATGTGGGTTGCATTTCTGTAAAAAAATCATACAGGTAGCCAACGGAAAACCCAAATAATTAAAAAAGTCCCCTTTCCTTTTTTCCTTTTAATTGTTCACGCACATTTATTAGCGTTTATTACTTTGCTTACGCAATCATAAAAATTAAATAACCCTTTGTTTATTCCGTTTTGTTAATTCTGAGAATCAAAAAAAAAGAAAAAACCTTACCATAGACAAAGTTGTGCATATGTCGAGCAAATTTTTGAAATTCATACCTTTACTCAATTGCGAATAAAAGCGAAACGCGTGCATCGATTTTCATGATCTTTGTCTCATTTTGCTCATAGGTTATGTGACTTTACGTAAAAGTAATAAGATTTGACATTTTTTTTCATTTTGGATTTTTTATGGATTTTTTAAAAAAAAAATTTTTAAATTTTTAGGCAAAAAATAAGTTTTTTCCTTTATATATTCATTTTTAACTTGGAAACTGTTGCTTGTATAGGAAAACAATATATGAACAGATTAAGGGAATTGTAATTTTAAATTTTTTAAAATTTAATTCAATTAAATCGGGCTAGTGGTTCCCGAGTTATGCCGGACGAAACAAATTAACCAAAAAAAAATTTTTTAAATTTTTGAAATTCATACTTTTACTCAATTGCGAATAAAAGCGAAACGCTTGCATCGATTTTCATGATCTTTGTCTCATTTTGCTCATAGGTTATGTGACTTTACGTAAAAGTAATAAGATTTGACATTTTTTTTTATTTTGGATTTTTTATGGATTTTTTAAAAAAAAAAATTTTAAATTTTTAGGCAAAAAATAAGTTTTTTCCTTTATATATTCATTTTTAACTTGGAAACTGTTGCTTGTATAGGAAAACAATATATGAACAGATTAAGGGAATTGTAATTTTAAATTTTTTAAAATTTAATTCAATTAAATCGGGCTAGTGGTTCCCGAGTTATGCCGGACGAAACAAATTAACCAAAAAAAAATTTTTAAAATTTAAAAAAAAAATAATAAAAAAAAAACCAAACGAAAAAAAAATTTTTTATTGCGTTTTTCGAGCTCATGTCAAGGTTATCTACACAGAAAAAATTATCGCATCCCGAGTACATTTTGACTGTTGACTAGTGTTATTATTAGGGCTGTTTTTTTAAGAAAAAACCTAAATAAAATAATAAATGTTTAATCAGAATATTGTTTAACATTGTTGTCAACAACCATATCGATTTTAGAGTGCAAACTAATTTTGAAAACATAATTTTATGTTGACATTTTTAGACTTGAAATAATTCAGGCTTTTGTTTTTACTGTAAAGAATAATATTTTTTTTTGGAAAATTTGTTTTTTTTTAATATTTATATTTATTCGACTTTTTGATTTGAACTTTTAAATAATAATTAATTCTAAAAGTTCGAGATCAATAAAAATCCAATATTTTGTTTTTACTCTAAAAAATTTTTTTTTTTTGAAAATTCATTTTTTAAATATTTATTTATTCGACTTTTTTGATTTTAACTTTTAAATGATAATAAATTCTAAAGCACGATGTCAGTTTTCCCCTTTTTTCTTCTTATTTGAAACAAGTTCTTTACGTACAATTCTTGAAACTGCGTAATAATTTAATTTAATAAACGAAGAAAAAAAACTGACCTCGATCTTCAACAATTGTTATTTAAAGGTGAACATTTGTTTTAATACAATGTGAAAGAACAATTTAGTTCGAGTAAACAATTATCCTGTTATCCTGACTTAAAGAAAAGCAAACCTATTGTTTCATTTTTACCATAATTAACATACTATCTGTCACTTTGAAGCGCCAAATATATAGTTGCCACTAACATCACTGACAGCTGCATATAATTCCCATCGTTGCGAGAGTTCACAAAACTTTACATGCGCATTGAATAAATAACAAGAGGCAAACATATCTGGTGGCAACTCTTCAGAAATGCAGTTGTTTTACTGTTGCTGTTGTTGCCTATTGAACAAAAATGTAATGCCTTAAAAGGGGGTTGTAAATACGGTTTGGAGGAACAGCTTAATTTTTGTTTGAAAAGCACAAAAGTTGAATACGTTTAATGAAAACTGGTAAAAGATATATATATGTGTGTTTGTTTGTTGGGAGCTTTTAAGTTGAACCCATGGCAAGGGTAAAAGCCAGTTGTTGTTGAGAGTGCTTAAAGCCTGTCATACGTTTAGGAGGAGATATACTGATTTACTACGGTTGTCGAGTTCAAGATACGACAGCTGTCGAAGTCATGACAAGTACAGTAGTTGTTATACGACCGGTGCCGTCAAAGACAATCACCCTAATCGCGAATAAAAGGGGAATTTATGCACGTGGACATAAGATGAAAGTATGGTCATAACCGGGAATATGTTTTACTCCTTTGAGTTGTAATATATATAAATAATACATAAATAATGCGATCAAATCGAACTAAAAATCACGATTGGAAATTTAAGGGCACAATTTATTTCCAGGGGAATTTTATTAGCGATAGGGGTGACCGTCGCATCGCTCTGTGTGATCTATGCGGCCAGAGTCATCGTTTGCATTTCTCCGATAAGATATCATGTTTTACATCATCATAACATTATTATGCCTCACACACAACATCTTCTATTCAATGTCAGCATCTACCCGTCCTTATTGCGAAACCCTGTAGTAACTTTGTAAGGATGTGAGGCCGCAATACATATGCACTGCAAGAAGTTTCATTTCGTTGTTTAAACGAAAATTTCATTAATACAATGAACGATTTTTTATGTCAGCGTGCCATATGGTAAGTGATTCTTCTCGTTTGCATAAATCTTGCAGTCCTCCTGGAGAAAAATTAATATAAAAAGTAATGAATTTCTTCTTCGGTGTTAATGACAACCTGGCGGAACCTGGTGACGCCAGTAAAATTTGTATAATCAGGCATTATTAGTGTTTTTTGGGCATATTTTCGGCAAATGAACACCGATTGGCATAACATTTAGTTTGTGTCTTACTAACTTTTCAAAAGTTAATGAGAAAAACATGAGTAATTTGTGTTTTAGAACTAAAAAAATCTGACTTTTTGTATCCTATTTTCCAAATGTCCAACTGCAGGCAGGCAAAATTTACTCCACAAAAACGGGGAACCCTTTAACATTTCTAAATATGTAGTTTATTTTTAATATTTTAAAAAGGTGAAAATTTGTAATAGGAAAAAATTATTTTTTTCTTCGCATTATGAACAAATGCATAAAACAATGTTAAAAAACGTAAAAACAAAAAAATAAAAAATGTACTTTTCTTTAAAATTGAAAAATATGAAAAGACAACTTTGGCATAATTCCTTGTATTTGTATATCCCAAAAAATCCTTGGGTCCTTGTCTAATTTAAGTTTTTTAAAGAACTCAAAAATGTCTACTCAAACAAAAGTTCTTGAATTTTGGCCGATGCATTTTAATTCCGAACCACTGTGCTCTGTTCGATTCGAACAACTTTAAAAAACTATCTATGAAAAAGTTGGAATTTTAAGTACATTTTTAAATGAATATTAAGCCTTATCTTTCAACAAATAAAAAAAATATGTAGATCCCCTCCCCATCGATGCTAGGGGTATATTTCAGAAACTAATATTTTTAGACAATTTTTAAATTAATTTTTAAGAATAACAAAAAATAAAATTAAAAGTATAATTATGAGGAATTATTGCTAATATATGTAACTAAACGCACGCATGCATGCGTGACTTCACGTCTGTGTAAACTTGACTTTCCTGCGAAAACGGAAAATCGAAATTTGTTGACCCACATCAGTGGGTCCTAATTTCCATTAAAAAATATTTTTTTCTATTTGCATTTGCAATTCTTATGTTTGTTTACTGCGACAAAGTGGGCAAAGGGACGGACCATTTCTGAATGTGTGTCCCAATTCCTGTACTGTCTGAATTCGGTGCAATATAACCGACAAATTTTTAAAAAATCACTCGGAAAAATTTCAAACCAACGATTTCGTTGAGATTTTGCAAAAAAATTCATTAGAATTTTCCACAGAAATCTATCTGACAAATCTGCAAATTTATTTCAGAACCGGAGACATGATAAGTGTGTCTGAAAGATTTCTGGGCAAGAATATGACATCCGAGGCCCCAAGATCTGAATATATTTTTAGAAAGAGGACCTCAAAATAAAAAAATAGGTAGCAGGCGAACAATTGTTTAAAAAATCACGCGATTTTTTTAAATATTTTTTTTCTTTTTATATTTTTTTAAGTGCAAGTAATAATTATCTTTCTTATAGAATTACTTAGTAATTAAATATTTTGTTTTAAATAAAAATCCACATCATTTTCATAAGATTTCCATAATCGATAACTATGGAAGTTATCGATTACTAAGGCAGTAATCGGTAGCTAAAAAATTTATCGATTGCTTTTATTATAATTTTCGATTTTGTGTTCTTTTGATTGATTTGAAGATTTAAACTTTAACGTCCTATAAATCGATACCTAAGCGAGATATCGATAACATGCCGACCATTTTTTTCTAATTTGAGGTGCTCTATCCAAATAATCTTGGGACTGCGGATATCAGACTCTCCCTGATTTCGGAAGAAAATTTCTTCCGGTATCGATTGATAGTGACCTACTTTAATAGTTAATTTAATTAATTTGCATTGTTCGTAATTTTTTTTCAAAGTTTGTTCAGTTATCAGACCAAATTTGGCGCAACAAATCGAAAAAGTTCTATAAAACAGTCGAAAAAATCTTAAACCAAAGTCATGTTTCAGAATTTTCCCCCGAGTTTTGTAAATAAACCCCACAGAAATCTATTCGACAAATCTGCACAATCTTTTGAATTCCTCTCAAGCGCATGCATGAATTTTTGGAAGTTGCTGCCTGATCGACATCGGGGGGTTCAGAATCGGAAACTGAACAATTTCGAAAAAAATCATTTGGGGCGTATCTTTAAGGAAGATCGATACAGACCTACTTCAATAGATCAATTTCAATTTGCTTTATTGACATTTCAAGTATTTTTTATTTTAATACACCCATGATCTTCTGATCAATACTTGTCACTTGCATTTAGCAAATACGTATGTTATCTTGGATTTTGTTCACTTACTTCCTTGATATTTTCCAATTGTTGTTGTATAATGCCGCTGCGGATGATGATGGCCAAAGTATTTGCAAATTACGTTTTCACACAAATCCGATTAAATGAAAACACTTTCTTATCTTGTTCTCTTTTTTCTTTTACTTTCTCTCTTGCGGTCGTCGTCGTCGATATTTTTCTGATTTGCTTTTATTTATGTAGGTACAATTTTTGAATTGAGCACGAAATTTGAAATCTTCCTTCTAAAATTCACATGAATTTCTTATTTGGCATTGTTGACGATGATTAGAATAATGAGCAACACGTCTGCTATGTAAGCATGTGCATATGTATGTATGAACGTTTTTACGTAGAGGAAATTTTTGCCAGCAAAAATTTCAATTTTATAACACTACACAATCATATGAAGCAGCAGCTCAATTTTGTTTTTGGTTTGAAATCACTTGAAAATTGGTTTAAGGTCATCGAACATACACACACGAGCGAGCGAGCCGAAACAAAGGCAAACTGACAGCACAGAAAAAACTCAAACTCAAAATAAACTAAAACGGAAATTTCAAAATAAGTAATTACTTTTTTTTTGTATTTTCGTCAATGTCAAGTGGAAAGTAATGACGATGACTGTGTGTACTCTACAACAAAACTTTCTTGAACGTACGTTACGTTTACGACAACAACAAAAATAACGATGCCGCGCGCACAGTAGTAATACGACGTAAAACGTAGAACAAACGGTTGGAAGAAAAAAACGTGTGTGTCGACCGCACGAGCTTGTGTATCTCAGCTAATACTGCGGCGGCGGTGTGAGTGTTTGTGTGTGTGTGCCTCTATGAAATGGGAACATTCATATGCGGCCGGGCATTTGGCTTTGGTGTTTATTAAATATTTATTCAAATTTAATTAAAAAGATCCGATTCTTCCAATCGATGATACCGATAATTTAACGCAAACTCAACAAAATGTAAGCGAATGAACGAAGGAACGTACGAACGAACGACAGTAGCAGCAGTAGTTCAACGTGCGACTAGAACTAGAAAACTAAACTAAATTAGCTTAAAGATAATGGGAGAGAGCCAACCAAGCAACCAACCACCAGCCAGCCAAACAGACGACCGGCCGACCGAATCAACGAACCGAACGTCAACAACAATAGCCCCCCATAACAACAGCAGCAACAACAACAACCACAACACAACAAGAGCGGCAGCGCAACAATGTCTCGGGAAATCGTCAAGTTTATCGAAACTTAACAATGACAAATCCCCACACAAATATTCACATTCATACTCACTCATATTTTTTTTACCTAGAAAATGTAAAGAAAAAAAAGAAGACAAAAAATATAAAATAAAAACAAAACCTTTACATATAAAATGTGAATGAGAAGAAGGCATGGGGAATAAACGTAAATTCTTCCATTTATTAAACACACACACACATGCAGGCATGCATACGTCCATCCATACATACTCTCCTTCTTGAGCCAATGTTACGTTAGTTACGTTTAAATGGGGGATCTTGACATAATCAGCAAACTTACAGACATGTACGTACTTACATATGTACATACATCCAAAGCACACGTACGTCTCGTACATCGTACGTATGAGTGTTGAGCAAATGTGCTAGTGAGCGCTCTAAGTGGGTGTAATTAAATGCAGAAGCAGAGACGGTGAGAGCCAGAGAGCAGGTTGACTTCAAGAAACACAGACACACACACAGAGTGCGCTCAAGTGAGGAAATCAAACAGGCGGCGGTATTGGGAGAAAGAGCGTAAAAATCACACACTGTGTAAAAGTTGACGTTGTGTTTATATTCACCATATAATTTTAATAATAAATAATTAAAGTGAATACAAAAAATGCACATACATATGTGTGTATGTATATATATTAGAATTCTCGGAAATTATTATTTTATATTTACACAGTGGGTTATGCAAGTCATGGTGGGATCTCCTACTCTGGTGGCCTCTATACAGTGCAGTGACGTTCGCATAATGATAGGGCTTGAGAGATCGGTTCATATTTCATATAAATAAACTAAGCGAAATTTAAATTTTGAGTTCGATACACTCAGAGTAATGTGCAGATACTAAATTTGAGTAAAATCCCTATTCCAAATTGATAAGTCCACGTAGAAGAAAATACTTATTGAGTAATTTCATGTGTAGCGATCACACGAAGTTTATCTCTTCCCTCCGATTTTGATGAAATTTTCGGAAAATGTATTTTTCTATATGATGCACGATTTCCTAAAAATAAGTAAACACTAGGGTGCATCGAAAATGAAGTATTTTTGTCAAAATATTTAATAATTTAAAAAAAATTGTAACTTTTTGTGGTACGAGATAAAAATATATATATTTTTTTTAATATCAGGAAAATTTCTTCTATTTTTACAGAAAATTATCAAATATTAAAAAAATACATTTTTTAATATTTTTCTTATTTATTTTATAAACAAAAATATCGAAGGCATATTGTAAAATGATGATGGCGTTCACAGTACTTACTCTAAAACAATTAAAAACGTGATAGCTAGCTGACGGAATTAAAAAATAATATTTCGGAATTATCACTATTCAGTCATGTCCAATAATTATTTATATTAAATATTCTATTAGTTACACATATTTAAATATTTCGTCAGCAGTCATGTTTATAAATGTTTTTGAGTAAGTACCATCATGAACGGTCTTCTAAATCGAATAACTATTAATAAAAATTCTTTTACAAAAATAAGAAAATATTTTAAAAAATACATTTTTAAGATTTGACAATTTTCTGCAAAACTAACTCTAAACTCGGCATATTTTTCTTGAAATTACAAAATTTTTCTGCAAAACTAACTCTAAACTCGGCATATTTTTCTTGAAATTAGAAAAATTTTCTGCAAAACTAACTCTAAACTCGGCATATTTTTCTTGAAATTAGAAAAAAATTATATGTGTTCCACACAAAGTACCACAAAAAGTTACAATTTTTTTAAAATTATCTTATGTCAAAAACATCTTCTTTTCAATCCACCCTAGTGTCTACAATTGTTAATATTATCATATATTATAATAATATCAAGAAATGCAGCTTTACATATTTCATCAAAATTTCATTAAAATCGTAGAGAAGAGACAAAATTTGTGTGATCATTTCAATAATGTCTGCCATCTGTACTTCAGTTCTGAAACATCCCTGAAACTTTAAATTTCAATGTTGTAGCTTTCATCAGTCATGACAAATGTATGCGATTCTCTCTCTGTTTCTCTTTTTAAACAGTATTAATATCATTTTTTTCGTTCCAATAGGCTCAAAATCGAAAAATTAAAAGAAAATAATTTCGATATTTTTTTAGTAATCGATAACTGCCTTAGTAATCGATAACTTCCGTAGTTATAGATTGTGGAAATTCGATAAAAATTACGTGTATTTTTATTTAAAGGATTTCTATATTTTATTTTTTCCGTTTCTTCATTTTGACCTCATTTAGGATTTATTCGATTTTTCCAAACTTTTCGATTATTCTCGTTCCAATGGGCTCAAAATCGAAAATTAGAAGAATAAATTTCGATAATTTTTTCAGATATAAATAACTGTCTTAGTAATCGATAACTTACATAGTTATTGATTGTGGAACTTCGAAAAAATTGTGTATTTTTATTTAAAGAAATTCAATATTTTATTTTACCGTTTCTTCATTTTGACCTCATTTCAAAAAAAAGAAAATTTTCGATTTTTTTCGTTCAATGGGCTCAACATTGAAAATTAGAAGAAAACAATTTCGATATTTTTAGTTATCGATAACTGTCTTAGTAATCGATAACTTCCATGGTTATCGATTGTGGGAATTCGGTAGAAATTATTTATTTTTTCTTTTTTTTTCATTTTGACCTTCACAAAAAAATTGAATTTTCCAAATTTTAACGTCCGATAACTCGATAACTAAGTGAGGTAATCATAACATCCCGACCATTTTTTTTTCTTTATATCAGGCCCTCTTTCAGAAATATGGTGTGATCTTAGGACAAATAATGAAAACTTTACAAAAAAATGTAAACATATCAAATCGTTTAAATTGTTGAAGTTACCTTTAATCACAACAGTTTTTGAAGATTAAAAAAAAAGTCTGACAGAGACTGTCAAAATTTGTATTTGAAAATTAAAAGAAAAATCTGACAGAGACTGTCAAAATTTGCATTTAGGTCGGATTTTTAAATTGGACACACACATTGCGACAGAACAGGTCTGATCGCGCCTTTACCAAGTTTTTGCTGAGTAGATAAGTATTTTCTAAAACTCAGCATATTTTTAAACCTAAGATAACAATATTTCTAAAAACTAGTTTTTACATCCCTATTTCTCTTCATGTCCTTTCAGGAAACCCAAAACTTTCTGTGATTTTAGCGAAAATTTATCTGGTCATACTATTGAGCATTTTTCTTGTGCTATTCCAATTTCATATCTGCAGCTTTTTAATTTTCATCCGAATCCTATAATTAAAATTCTTTCGGATTCGCCAAAGAGTTCAGGGAATTGTGCCACTGCGGAAAAGACACACACGCACACACATTGGAGGGGTGATTACGAACGCCTCTGTGTTGCCACTGTTAGAAACACAATGGAATGTGAAATGTTTTCCATTGAATTTTGACGAGTTTGCGCAGTTTTCTTCTTCGTATTCTATGAAAAAGTTCTAAAACATAAATGAAACATGGCAACCCCCCAGCCTGAGATTTCTTCGAATGTTTACATTTGTTGGTATGTATGTATGTTTGTTAATAACATAAACAAAATCTGGAAAAGAAAACAAAAAATGCACACTCTCATACATACACAGCGCGCATTTGCCACTAGAGAGTCATAACTCAAAAGCTCTGCTCTATTCTCTAGAGCAGGAATATCCCCCACACACACATTCTCAGAGCATCCGAAAGTGAAAACTTTTTTCTATAAAGCAAAGTTATGAGTTATGACTCTTTAGACCCCAAATGAGCGATATGTCTGTATATCGTTGCATGTGTACATTTGTAGAGACGTGTTTTTTGTATTCTCTGGATTTTGTTGTTGTCGAAAGGATGTTGATGGGCGATGGTTGACGTTTGCTGTTGTTGCTTCTGCTGCTGTTCGTGTTGTTTTGTTTGTTTTCTGCAATTAGATGTTGTTAAAATGAAATTTTCCAATTTGTGGAATAAAACGCTAAAACGAATTGAAACGCAATTTCAAATTCTGCTGAAATGGAAATGGAATAAATAAATAAAAATCCCCCCAGTTAGATTTAGCAGGGTCTGCCGGTCGGTTGTGTTGTTACAATAATTCAAGCGATGACGCATCAAACCACCATGGCCATCGTTAGCGGCAACCTCCGACCACCATCACCACACCATATCACCGCCACCACCTACCTGTTGAACTGTGGGTCGTTAATGAAAGACAACACAGCCGTCAGAAAACAACAACAACAACAGCTACAACTACACGACATTAGCCCAGCACATTCTCGTACAACAAGTGGGTGTTTACACAGTGTCGAAGTTAATGACACAAACAAACAAGAAAACACCTGATACCCCACGAATGAAACATCCATACAAACATACATATATGTACATAGATCTTTGACATGACTGCGAAGAGCTACAACAGGTGGAAAGCGGGGGGGGGGGGGGGGGGGGAGGACAGTTGGGAAGTAGCTAGGCTTGAATCTCGAAAATTATTTATATCATGAAGAAGGAGAAAGAACTGATTTTGAAGGTCTTGCTAACACACCATTTCCAAATGAAATTTGCACTTGAAATTGTGCAAAATATGTTAAAAATTTAAAGTGAGAGATGTTTCAAAATGAAAAATCCGAGAAAATTTAATTTGCAATTGATAATATACCATTTGGAATTGAGGAAATTACATTTATTCAAAAATTAAAAACACATATTTAAAATTGTTGAAAATTAAATTTGAAGATGAGAAAATTTAAATTTGAAAAATGGCTAAAAATTGTTTAAAAAATGTGTGCTGGACAAAAGCACACAGATTTTTTAAATAAACTAGATATCGATCGAAAGCCCCAGGTTTATTCTTTTAAAATCCGATGAGAAAGTTATGTTAACTATGTTAACTAACTACGTTATAGGCTTATGAGTGTGCAAAGGTATGGGTTTTTATTATATTTTAAGGGAATGTTTGCTTTGCGACTGGTATTAATTGAATATATTTACATTAGGATTGGTCGCGAAAATAAATTGATGACCACCCAAAAATGAAGATTGTCTAACGATGATTTGCAAAATATTTAATCATATTTCAGTCATCCGTGAGCTAAAAGCTCCTGGACCACCTAAAAAATCATGTTTCCCTTGTAATTTTGTAATGTTCCAATTTTTTCCTGAATTAATAGACTTCAAGGGTCTATTAATTCAGGAAAAAATTTAAATATAAATTATTATTCCTTTCTTAGTGTAAGTTATTGGTCGAATTATTGGACTTTTATAATCATTTTTGATGATTTTTCAAAGTGATAGCTAAAAATGCATATTTCTTGGAAGTATATTGTAAATGGTGATACGAAAAAAATTGAATGGGTCAATACCTTTTGAATGATGCCTTCTTAGTAAGGACATAGATACAGTTAAACACGTTTTATGCTGTAAAATAAAAAGGGCTGAATGTTTTTGGGCTAAATATTTTTTAATATATTTATTGATGCATATTGTATCAAAAAAGAATCTACTTATACGAAATGTCCGCCTTTGGCCTTTACACACGCCTTAAGTCGCACTAGCCAATCGTCAATAGCTGCACGAACCCCGTCTATTGGAAAATTGGCCACAGCTCGAACCAAAGCAGTCTTAAGAGATCGATGTTGGTCGATGTTTTGACTCCTTGTTCGCAGAAATGCAGGTCATTGACCCCATCGTAAGAGACACCCCACCAAACCATGACTAAAGCTGGGTGATGACCTTTTCAACCTTTGGGATCAGTTCAGATGCTTCCTTAGATGACCGCGCATACACTCTATATCAATTTTTCCTGAACGATAAAAATGTTTTCATCGGTGAACAATTTTTTTCTGTGCAAGTTATCAGCGTACCAAAAGACATTTGCACTTTTCAATCCTATTTTTTAAAGCTGCAGTCAATAAATGACCGGTACGTCGTTTGAAAGCCCCAAGTCCAAAGTCATTTTTAATGATTCGACTCATGGACTTTTGCGTGATATTCATCTCAATGGCCCATGATTCGGAGTGGATTTCTGTGAATTTTTGATTTAACGGCTTTGATGACATGCGGTGTTCGAACAGAGCGTGGGCGGCCCGACCGATGGCGGTCTTTTATATCTCCAGTCTCCTCAAATAGTTTTATGCATCGGTAGACGAACATGCGGCTAATCCCGAGTGACCGGAGCGTTTTGAAAATATCGCTTTTTTCATTTCACACTTGAAAAGCGCTATTACAGCGATACGGTTCTCATTATCTGACCACTCCATGATGAAAGTTGAAACAATTTTAAAATCCCGTTACAGATTAACGCTATTGAGGTTAGCTTTCAAAACCCTTATGACATTAACGGGGTATGTTCAGTTCTACTATTGAAATGGGTGTGTTCAATGTTGTAACAGTATTTATGTCCCTACTAAGTAAATTGTGAACATCGGACGAAAACTAACGTCACTGACTCCGTTTTTGTGGAAATAGTTTAATGCAAAAGATGGGTTTTCAGAGACAAAATTTGCAAAGTCTTTTTAAAAAAATGAGCGGTGCGGCATCAATTTCTTTCCGATATTCATCACTGAGGAATCATTCGAAAAAAACTATTTATTTTTTACAAAATATTACCACCTAATACGAAAAAGTTGTCACAAAAAACACGTCCAATATTCGACTAATTGGTTATTCTAAAACGAGAATCGCAATTTATATTTAAAGTTCTTTCGAGGGTATATTAATTCAGAAAAAAAATTACAAAAAAGCAACACAAAAAATTACAAGGGAAACCATGATTTTGAGAGGTGTTCTCAGGAACGTTTAGCTCACAGACGAAATGGCCAAACTAGATCATCTTTAAATAATCCCATTTTCATTTCTGGCTGTAACTTGAAATTATTATTTTTGTTTGTAATGTACATCAAATAGAAAATATTTGAAAACAAATATTAGACCGATTAAGTTGATTGTGTAGCCACAAGTCGCATAATAGGCGAATGAGTAATATTATCTCCAATTAATATAACTAATACGCTACAAATATGGCAAATTGCCAGGTTAGGATTTTCGAAAAATTATTTTGTTTATAATGGCGGGGGAAATTTTTGGTAATGTCCATCCATGTTCTTAATGGATTAAATCATAAATTCTGAATAAATATCGAAAATATACGCTGGGATTAATATTAAATACGTATTTGAAGCATTTATAGCACATTTTAAGATGTTATTTTGAAAAAATCACAATTCATAAAAAATTGATTTCAATTTAGAAAGAATTAGAAAGTATATAAAATCATATACGTCAGAATCGTTCAGATATATAGAATTAGCGTCAGTATATTGCTGGACTATCCGCAAAATCTTTTATTTCGAACTACGTTATTGATAAATATAATTGCCAGCATGAAACTGACTCACATTGAATAACATTTTTATTCCATAACTCTTATTAATTAGCTATGTTTTATTGCGGTGGACAATTGTTCGATTAATCGGTTGATGGAATAATTATTGATCCTATTATTCGATTAGTTGGAAATACTTTGTTTTCGAATAAAGGAATAATCGAAAAAGGTAAAAGTTCGAATAATTTAAATTCCATTTGTAAGAAAAACAGATTTATATAATAGGGTTTTGCGAAAAATTTTCAAAATTCAGATCCTCTGGAGTGGTCTAACCACTTAATAGACAGTCAAAGATAATACAGAAATTTAATTCATTTTTTTTTTCAAATTTTAACGATTTCCTTTGGCATCATTAGTTTTCGGACGTTTTCACTTTTTTTTGGGAGACTAGAAAAATAATATTTTTGAAAAATAAATGTCAAAAAATAGAACTATTTAGAAACAGTTTAGTATTTGTCGCAGTACATTGATTCTTGAAATATATGTAAGTATCGTCACCTGAAATTCAACATTTTTATTAGTTTTCAGGAGAAGCAAAAACGATTAATAATGAACTATTGTATTAATAAATTCCATATTTTTGGACGTTATGCATTTTTATGAGGATCATCTTAACCATCTAGCTCATCTCTGTAAGGGTCAATAAGACCCTATTTTGGAGAAAATCAAAAAGAATCCTTTCAGAAAGAAGGAAAGAAGAAAGATTGCAATATTCTACGAAACAAATTGCAGGAAAAATTCAAATACACCAAAGCTGTAAATAAAGCTCTTCACGCTTAAAAGACAAAATTGCAGGCCAACTTATACAACAAATTTAATAGGGTTAAAATTCGTCCACGTATGTTGGAAGACCGATTTTTTCCACAAAAAATGTGGGTATTTCGGTAAAGCACGGTAAACAAAAAATAAAAATTGGAAAATTTTCATGTAATAATAATTTTATCGATCTATCTATCCAACGGATGCATGTGCATTAAGATTCAATGTCGCGAAAAAGCAGCAATTGTTGCAAAATGCAAAAATTCAACCGCAACTGCATTTATGTCAATTTTCTCTATTATTTAATATTTCTATTACATTCTCTAGTAATAACAGCGAAATGGGCTGTAAAGTCAAAAATTGTGAAAAGTGTCTTTAGAAAAACCAACGTAGCTTTCTATCATATAGAGAATACTAAAGTATATTTTGGCATGTGATCTATGACTAAATAAGGAATATTTGTGACAGAATTGTTTCAGAAACCCAGATAGAGAAAGGTGAAATAAATGCAATTCCCATTGAGAATTTTGGATTTTTGCAACAATTGCAAAAATGATCTACTCAACATGACCTTTCAGAATTATAGGGACGCTATTCTGTTTCAATTATAAAGTCTTATTTTGTTAGACAGCGTAGTTAATAGTGTCAGTAGAACGCTCCGCAAGTTTTGTATAGTCGGAATTAAAAATGTATTGTAGAAATAATTAAAAAACATCGCTTGAGCTAGCTTCACAAAAATGGATGTGGCTGTTCCTGACCGAAATCAATCTTTGTTGTTTTTAAATTTATTTTCCCAAAATATTTCGGCTTTATCACTGTCCATTCCGGAGCTAGCTACGATTTTAGAGCTATATTTATTGCAGTTATCGGCAATAACTTTCACATTTTTGGTCCGATTTGTATTTTAATTAATTGTTTTAAAAATTACAACCATTATTGGCAACTATCTCACATCTTTCTCCTGCTGCAACTGTTGATGAAAGTAGGTAAGGCCCATCCCACCATCCCCCACCTGACCAGACTGAAACGCTGAAACCGGTATTATGCGATTCGAAATGCAAGAATTAATTTCCAATAAATTTCATTGAACACACATTGAATTTAATTGAACAACATTTCATTTCAACACAACCTACTTTGTTAATATGTCGGCGATTGTGTTTATCTGCATGGCGCCTTAGTTAATTTTATTACTCCCCCTACCCCACATCTCCTCATCCTTTGCTTGAATTTCTTAACTACCAAAAGGAGGAAGTGGTATATGTTTGTTGTTTTATGGCAAGCAAGTTATTTAGATAGGATTCTCCGGTCGTAATCACAAAGTCGGTGTGTTTTTAGCACTCCTAGTACATGACAACCTGGCCTTCCTATCAATATATCCCTGGGCAGAAAATGCGTAGGTACGCCCGATTTTTTTCTAAATATAGTACTCTCCGAACCATTTGTAGATTTATATTTAACCTATTACTGTTGTTCTTTCATCCCCTAACCCCCCTCCTCCACCACAGCTAACGAGCACGTGGGAATTTTGATTTTTTTGCGAATGGGATTATAAAAATAACTTCTAAATTCATGAATGAATGAACGATGGCAGCGTGTGAATGAATTCGAAGAAAAGCGTCTAATTTAGCCCACACATCCCACTAGAACGGATGATATTTCGCACACGAACAATCACTCAATAACCAGTCGTTATGGGCGACGCGACTTTAGAAAGTCGAGCCGAGGTCGAGTTCCATTTATTTTCGTTTAGTTTTTGGATCCGCTGCCGTGCCGTCATGATAAGATATGAATGAATTCAGCCACAGAGAGAGTGTGTGCGGAGGAAGAAGAATGCGTTGGTTCTATTGGAAAATGAATACGATTGTTGTTGTTGTTGGACAAGCTACGAGGAGATGTACGATAAGTCTGGGAAATATGTATAATACATAGAAGGTATCAAAAATGATACAAATTTCCCACTAAATTGAATTACATATAGACCTGGCTGAAATGCTTTGAAACTAATATTTCAAAGAAAAAGTTTAATTATATTTTGGCTTTCCTTTCAGAAAGTGGTTCAACAGAAGGCCGACCGATGTCTTAGCATTTACAAATATTTATAAATTAGTGTCTTATTTATTTATTTTAAAATGGAAATTCTGCTCATAGCTACACACAACGATTTAATTACTGAAATGGCAAAACCTTCTAAGCATTCCTTGTTCTCTGTTAATGTATTTTGGACATTTTTTAAAGCATACTTCAGGAATGTAAGGTTCTATGGCATGCGAGCTCAAATTGAATGTAAAAAGATATTCCTAAAAGTGTGCCTTAAAAAATACTGCAGATTTGCTCTAATGATTGATTATACCTAATGTTATTATATAGATATTTGAAATGATTGAATGATTAACAAAAAACGGTAAACTATTATCTACTGATTTTCTGCAAATGTTGAGCTGATATATTAAGCTTAAGTTATTAATTAAGTTATAAGATGTGGTTACTATCGAATAAAAAATACAAGGTATTTTTTGAGATTTTGTAATCATTAAAAAATAAAATTTTTCATATGCGCTTTGGGCGTGGTACTGGCAATTTTCATTTAATTTTGGAATCACGGTAATGATTTGTATAAAAGTATATATTAAAATAAGAAATATGCCACGAGGTTTCCTTTTATATGGGATGTAGACGTGGTTTTGGGCGGATTTAAATAAAAGCTTTTATTTTTTTTTCTAATATAAGGGATGTGCGTGATAGTCCTAGCTCCATTCCTTATAATTTTTAGGTGCGGCTTGTATGAAAATATTCCACTGATATATTGTGATCCCAGGAGGCGGGGTTGTGTAAGCAGAATGTTGTGTCGTTTGAGTTGTTTGCCGTTGGAACATAAATCGGTTATGGCGGATAAAAAAATAGCATTAAAATCCTAAAAGACTGGCCAGCTGACGAATGGCTGAAATATTTGCGGATAACAAATCGAACAAACCAAAGATGAATTTTATTGGGGAGCATCCAAAAATTTCTGAAACCATCGTAAAGTATGTCGTTTTAAATATTTCTATTAAATATTTTTAATGTCGACTGTAATCACGTTTATAATTGTTGTAGAATACGTACAAGGAGCTGCATCATAAAACTTTTAGAGCGTCTTATTGACAATATTAGCTATTAATAAAATGTATTTTACAAAAATCAAAAATGTATTTTTGTTAATAAAAAATAAATAAAAATTTTAAAATATATATTTTTTAGGATTTGGGAATTTTCTATAAAACAAGAAGCAATTTGCTAGAAATTAATAGACTATATACATATATATATTTGTATCTCATACCACAAAAAAAAATTAAAACGTTTTAAAGTTACCTAATGACATAAATAATTTATTTTTTATTTTTTTTTTTTCTTAAATTAAAATTTTCGTCGTAGGTACCTTTAATATTTGTACTTTCATTTGGAATATATTTATCTGATTGCACCCGCTTATATCTTCTATTTAAGGTAATTATGATGTCTACAAATTTTGCGAATTGCACTTTCTCATAGAAACAGTTTTTAAAAATTTGGGGAAAAATTATGATTTTCATCAAAAAAATATATAAGTTCTAGATTTATTCATAAATTTTTACAAATTTTTTTTAGAAAATAAAACAAAATATTTTTCCGATTTCTTTTCTATTTTTTATGTACCAGCTAAAATTTTTTTCGAAAAAAAACACTATTTTTCCCAAAATTTTTAAAATCTGTTCCTAAACCACTGTTTCTGTTCGCAACATTTAACATATAAGCCATATAGAAAATTAAATATTTGCAAATATCCAAAAAAAATCGGAGAGAAGACACAAAATCTGTACGATTGCCTCACATGATATTACTCAAAATAGGAATTTCCTCCTATTTTAGTAAGTCTGATATTATTTTCATAAAAAATAGTATTTTTTATTTGTTTTCCAGTGTCAAATTGAATATTGATATGATTGATTCAACTTATTGGAAACGAGAAAACTTCGTGTCATATGCAATTAAATTTATTTAGTAAACTGGATATAATTTCCTATACTTCGATTTCATACACCTTTTGTTTCTAAAAAGATCAAATTAACGACATTTGAATTTAACTCTACCTTTTCTGAACGACCCCCCTTTCATAGTGGTGCGTAAAAGCAAACAAGGTGTTGGTTGGTTTACAAAAAACTCTAATCAATTCAAATTCATTTAGAAATATTCAATGAATGGTCACAGCTGTGTGTGTGTATACCTTCGAATGTTCCATTTGTAGTCCCGCCTACTTAAGAAATTGTTCTCTATGCCAAAAGTTCAATGAAATTTGTCAATGTCAATGCGAACAATAATTTTATTGGATTAACATAAATTTAAACCAGGCTAATAAACTGCCTACAATAATAAGAGCATGCGTTGGGTAAAAGTAGAAAAAGAAAACGGTCATGGGAAAATATATGAAATACTTGTTAGGGAAAAATATCTAAATATTGTCACCTAAATTCTAAAAGGGGACAACAGACAATTTTTTTGAAATAGCGTTTCTTAAATATTCCGCTAGAAAATTAGGAATATATTGAAATATATAAAAAATGTGATTTCGATATTCTTCTCACAAAAAATAATTGTAAAATGATAAAAACTTAAACAAAACTTTGAAAAAT
The DNA here is from genome assembly GCA_947397865.1 of Polietes domitor. Lineage (NCBI taxonomy): Eukaryota > Metazoa > Arthropoda > Insecta > Diptera > Muscidae > Polietes > Polietes domitor. Next base: position 101,185,673 of record OX377620.1, read on the forward strand.
CGTATTTTTCACTTTTAAATTGGACATACCCAGTAAAAACTTGGTAATGACACCTCATTATTCCTTATAATGGATTGAAAAAGTAGTTGTTTTTTGTGGTGAGTCGGAGAATAGCAGTGCTATTTTTCTTCAAGCCGAGATAACAAGCTGCGATACTGAATAGTTATCCAGTATAAATCGACAAATTATTGACGTACTATTTGTATTTGTTTACAAAGGCACTTCTAACTAGGAGGTGTTTTCATCACTTATTAAGCCCATTACTGATAATACATTATTTGGCTAGTTATCAATAATGACTTACTTAGTATCCTCTTCGTAAGCATATCTGAAACCATTTATTTTACAACTCGATTATAAGTACTTATTTGTCAACTTTTTGTAAGCGTGTGTGGAAGTACTTATTTATCAACTTTTTGTAAGCGTGCGTGGAAGTACTTATTTTTTACAATCCCTTTATAAAAATAATTAGAAACGGATCCGAAAAATAAGTAGTGAAGGCTTTTAGTTTTGCCTTATACCCAACATTACTTAGTAATGAGAGTTTTTGCTGGGTAACTCGCAAAAAACAATTTCAAAACTACGTATAAAATAAAAAAACGTAATAAAATATTTTTATGAGAAGAATACATAAACCAAAGCAATCCAAGCTATCGTAGCGCTTGACATGGAATGACTCATATTTAATTATCAATTAAATGAAATGTTGGGAAACGCTTCACTAACTGAGGAAAATTGAATTTCCAACAGTTTTCTGGACAACCAAAATCTTGTAAAATGCATCACTGCTTTCAATATGTTCAGTTCACGCTGCTGACGAATAAAGTTTCCCCGATTTTTTCTTGTGTCTTTCTTTTTTTCTGAGTGCTTTAATTAAATCTGTCCCAAATTTTCCATATGACAGCATAATATGACATTTACAGTTTTGAACAAAGTTTTGTAAGTTTTTTTTTCAGTTCAGTTCAGCTCGGCTCGGCTCGTTGACGTTGCAAACATAATTTCCAAAAGACACACAAAATCAACGAATCGTGACAAATTGCATACATATGAATATGAGATCATATATGTATATATGTGTATGTATGCACATGACACAAAAATATACATTTTCAATTTTTCTTACAAAACTCTCCTAAAAGTGGATGGAAAATTTAATAGGGATAGTAAATTTTATTCAAAAGTGCTCAAAAACCAACATTAAATTTAAATTCCCATGGACAATTGTTATCTTTGGCAACCCTATGAGTTGTTAGATGCCAGCTGATATTTACAAAGTTTTTTTATAACTTCAGCGTAAGAAGAACTAGAAACAATTTTTAGAAATTTTTTTTCATGGCTTGAATTTTCCCTCTGGGTTGGCCTTCACTGTCTTAGTACATCAGCGATAACTTCAACAAAAAACAACAAGACCAGCTCAACCGTAATAAGTTCTAGACACACACACACCCTGTGTTAAATAAATATTCATATTTTTTCTATATAGATATACATGCATATATACCTGCTTAATTATTTTCTCTTTTGAGTAAATGTGAAATGTTTTAAATATTTTTTTTGGTTCGTTCATTGTTGCCGGTTGTCTGTCTGTCTGAGGGGAAATTATGCACGTTCCGACGTTTATGGTTCAATGCGGAAACAGCATAACGGGCCGACGACAATTGCCCCAATGGAAGCGCGGCAAAAAAACCGATGGACATGCCAGACATCGTGTAGTTGGCGGTGGTTTGTATTCTGAACGCACTGAATGTTTTTTAATATTAAATTATTATTGTTATTAAATGGAGAGTCGGCGGCGGCGGCTTTTTTGTGTGTGTTTTTTTTTCAACATCTGAAAAAAGCGGAAAAATGCGATAAAGTGCATTTAAATCACGTATCATTGTTTTAGCTGTAAATCGTTGATTTCGAACGTACTTTGGGGGGCTTGAACGTACTATTACGTCCGCGTGTGTGACCAGGTATTGTCGCTAGATCATCATGCACCGATAAGTGCCATAATAAATACAAAATAAAAAAAACATTTAAACATAAAAACGACAATGTGCCATTAAATGATGAAGCAAATGCCGAAAATGGTTTAATTGTCTGTTTTATTGAAATGTTTAAATTAACAAACAAATAAAAAACACATAAAATGTGTGCTTGAAATGCGTATAAAATGTAAATGTGTAGCAAGTCATTAATACATACTTTAGCTAGAGGTACACTCAAAGAAAATCAATTTAGCAGAAACAGGAAACGGTAACATTACCACCGGTAACATAGCTTCTTATTTTAATTAAATAATTAACACTAGTGTACAACTATTTTGTGGAAGGGAAATTTTTCTGGCGAATTTCAATGTCCTTACTCGAAAATATATATAAATTTTTCTATCTATTTTTTATTTTAATTTCCTATAATATTTGAACTATAAGAATACGTCCGATCACGCCCAGTTGAATTAAAGGCTATTATGATGGCTACATATTTTGCAAAGTAGGAATTCCACGTAAAATAAAATTTTCGAATGTCTTCCGATTTTGATGAACGTATTTGGCATTGCAAGAAATAATGTAATTTTACTACTCAGCGACTGCTAAAACACGCACTCTAAAATCAGTATTTTCATATTTATTACATTAATTATTTTTGCTACTAAAATGTTTTTCTATAAAAAATAATAGTTACAAAGCATTACTATTGAGCATTCATTTCTAGTATTTTTCAAATATTTTTATATGAACGATTTCGAAAATGAGCAAACTCATATAACTAATTCAAAAAATTTAACATAGTACTCAAGTATGCAGATGCAGATGAACACAAGTCCAATTTTTGGACATAGTCTTGAAAACCAGGTGAAGTTTAATTTTTTAGATAATTTCTTCTTTAAGTGGGGTTATTTTCGAATTTCAGTAGACTATTCGAGTCATTAGTGTCGTGACATTGGAATCACGTCTTTTAATGATTTCTCAGATTTCTTCTCTATGATTTCTTGAAGCCTTTTTGGATCAGCGTTTAGTGTTTTTGACTACAGGAAGTAGTGGGGCTCGACCAGTAGAAACAAAATAAGTTTGGATTTAAAAACTCAAAACCGAGTGTAAAAATTAATGCGTGGAAAATACAATAATAATTACACGACAAAAATTTTAATAATAAACGTTGTGAGAAATATCTATAATTTAACCACAATGCCTGGTGAGCTTGCGTCTCTAACTAAAACGAAATATCATTGATTTTACCTTTTCACCCCAAAAAATGTAATAGGTTATGGTTGTATATCATTCAACTCCAATAATCTGTACTCGTACATGATAGCAAATTACAATAACCGTCGAAACAAAAAATCATATCATATATATTAAAAATTTGTTTTTCCTTTCTTTAAGAGAAGTATTTTGGTTCAGTTGCAGACTGGGCAAACGATTGTTTCGATTGTATTCAAACTTTTTTAGCGATCGAAAAACAATGCTCGGAATATTTGTAGCCTACATAGTTGCCTTCAAATTGGACCATTACTAGGGTATTTCGAGTATTTCGAGATATAATCAAAATTTGATGATGAAAATTATATTATTATATTATATTATATTATTTTTTTTTAATATTACATCGTGCGACCTGAAACTAGAGATAATATGAAGAAAAGTTGTGTACTCAGTTTTTCATTTGGTGATCTATTCTCCTTTTTACAGGACTTTTAATTTCCAAAGGATATAATTGTCTTAATAATTTATTTTCATATTTTCGAGAGCCAGGCGATATGGGAATGAAAGAGAAAAACTAAAAATTGCAAATTACATAAATCCAAAGGATATATCTTTAAATAATTTATGTTCATACTTAAACGAGTCATACATATGCGATATGGGTATGAAGTGAAAGAGAAGAATATTTTTTAAAAATACTCAACTGCAATTCTTCTATCTGCATTAGTTTAGCATTAACAACCATTTCAAGTTTTCTCCCTTAAATAGTAAAATATGAATAAGCTGAATAAATAAGGGAGAAAGGTTGAAATTTCTGTTAATACTAAACTAATACAGATAGAATAATTGTATTTAGAGTATTTTTAAAAATATTCTTCGCTTTCATTTGATATCCATATCGTCTTTGTATGACTCGTTAAGTATGAAAATAAATTATTTAAACATCTATATCCTTTGGGAATTAAAAATCCTGTGAAAAGTAGAAAGGATCACCAAATGAAAAATTGTGTACACAGTTTTTCTACATACGATCACAAGGTTCACATATATATTGTCTTGCTCAGGTCCAATAAAATAAATGTAAAATTGTCGGACGGAATTAAAAATTTAATTCAATTTTTGTAAATAATTTTGCATTGTATTAAATATAGTTGCAAAATGGTCTTGAGCCAGGGCAAAATCCCAGTTCAAATCAAATTTAGATTACAGACCAAAAAAACAAACGAAAACCTAAAACAATTGAGCGTTGGCACCGCAGAAGTATTGCTGGGTAACTATACCTGCATATACACATACTAACATATGTAACTCAATGAGATGCTTATAAGATGGCATGTGTACTTGGTGCGATTTTTTAAACGCAAATTCGGCAAGTGAGTTGTGCTTCTCGTTCGTTTGTGAGAATCATCTCCTTATAGAGGCCGGGTTTGATGTTGAAAAGTCGCTGCGAAGCCACTTGAAAAGACTTTTGACATGGTCGAAAACATGATCGTGGCAGTCTGCAGCCAAGTAATAAATGTCACCATGCCATTTGTAAATAAATTTGTATACTATTAAATATACTTGCAAAATGGTCTTGAGCCAGGACAATATCCCAGTCCAAATCAAATTTAATTCAATTTTATAAAATAGGAGGCCGTAGTTGAGCAGAAATATTTTTTACTTTCGTCTAAAAATAACTAGTGATAACATTTATATAAAGTAATTACCAATAGCAACTGTGCATTTCTTTTTAGTAAATTAATTAATTATAATTCATTTTTGTTTGTATCTTCAAGTGAATATTACTGAGGATGCTCATCGATAACGATCGAAATATTGGAGAAATTATAAATAAATAAATTTAATAAAACTAATACATCAGATTTTTGATTTGTTCATGACCTCCAGCTAAACTGTCCAGAAAAATAATTAAAATAATTATCAATCGAATCGAGTCTGTCAATTCAAACGGACAGAGAAAGTCTTGGGTGATTTTTAAACTAAACTTCCAATTAATTTTCATAAAATATACACACAAAAGTTAATTATACCATAAAGTCTTTAGCTAATCAAAATGTTGGTGGACTTTTATGACATCCTCGACCACCGGCACACAAATAAAAGTGTGACTAATTTGCAAAACAAAAGGCCATAAAAAGAAATACATGCATAATAAACAGTGGCCAGCGGAGTTTTGTTTTCTTTTGCCTTTTATTGAATTGCCAAATAAACGATGAATTAATTAATCATATTGGTTGGGGTGAATGTTTCATTAATCATTTAATCGAGCAAAAACAAAAGGAAAACAAATTTCTATTTTCGAGTGTAAGCTGTGAAAAGTGTCAGCCAGCAGCGGCAACTAATAATCGAATTAGCCGTTGGCAGGCGTTGACCATAATTGCAACCCAGAGAGGGTAGTTTCGATCGTTACGTTTTGAATTTAATCAGTCAATAGCTAATGTTGTAGTGGTTTCTAATTAAAAATGGTATGCAGCGTTTATTTATTTATTTATTATCCATTTTTAAGAGTTCTGTGGAAAAAAAGCAACCAAACAAACAGAGCGACCGACCGAACGACCGATTAGTTGTGTTATTTAACACAGCAACACTTGTTGCATACCAACCAATCAACCATCCGACCAAACGGGCCGGCCAGGCAACCCAACACGTGCCTGACATTGCCTATAAACAAGCTAAATAGTCAGACGGACGTTGGAACCGTCTGCCAACCAGCCAGCCTGTCTGTTGGCCAGTTCGTGTTGCGTTTTACTTTTCGTTTTTACTCGCATTGTGTTATTATTTTTATAACTATTTCTCCGTTCTATTTAATCAAAGTGTTGTATTGTTTATTGCAGCACATTCATTCTCGTCACCTCCACTGGCTGTTGGTTGGGTATTATTAACGGTGCAGGAAATGAGACTATCATCGAACTAACGTCATAAAAATCCAAAAGGAAATAAAGGCGTGCAGCAGAGTCTGATGTTACTCGTTTATAAATTGGCCATACAATATCCCACTTCAAATCAAATATTGATTACAGACCAAAAAAATACAAACGAAAAAACTAAAACAAATGAGCGTTGGCACGGAAGAAGTATTGCTGGGTAACTATACCTGCATATACACATACTTACATATGCAATTCAATGAGATGCTTGTAAGATGGCATGTGTACTTTATTACTTGGTGCGATTTTTTAAACGCATATTCGACAAGTGAGTTGTGCTTCTCGTTCGTTTGTGAGAATCATTTACTTAAAGAGGTCTGGTTTGATGTTGAGAAGTCGCTGCGAAGCCACTTGACAAAACCTTTGACAGGGTGGAAATCATGATAGTAGTAGTCTGCAGCCAAGTAATAAATGTCAACATGCAATTTGTAAATAAACTTGCATTCTATTAAATATATATGCAAAATGGTCTTGAACCAGGACAATATCCCAGTTCAAAATATTTTTTCTAAATTTTACTTTTCGTCGGGAATAGTTTTACTATTCTAGCTATATTTATGTACGAAACATTCTATAACAGCAGGGTCTCAATTTCAATATATGTATATGCGTTCATAATAATTTTTTAAATCAATGCGATAGATTAAGAAAAAAATAATATCTGCCTTAACAGCAGGAACCTACGATAAGTGTCCATAAAATGACACCTTAAAAATAGATATAGGGTGGCCCATTTAACATTTTAAATTTGAACTACCGGTTACCTTGACTTTGAAAGGTAGAAAGAAAGGTATGTTTGACATTTGCAAAATGGGACGCTATGCGCTCGAACAAAACTGGGAAATATTAAAACTTACTTCCAAAAGCAGGCTTGTCAGATCCCCAACCACGGGGATTTTATGATGACTAAAAGGACAAAAAGTATGAAATGGGGGCAGGGGGTTTTTGTGGGGGTGTAACAAAATATTTCGCGGATTTTGTGGGGATATTCGGGGGATGAAAAATATTTAATATTTGATTTTAACTGGGAATGCAAATGTATCTTCAAATTTATTACTTTATTGTCAGCCGCTCCCTACCTTTACCATGAATTTGTTCGGTGACGACTTTTTCGCTGGTCAGAAAAGAAGTTAAAATAAATATATGAAAAAAAATGAAGAAGAAAAATGCGGCTCTAAGCTCCTTTAAACATTCGGTTTTCAACAAGATATCATCCGACACATCACGATATAAATATTTTTATTTTTTGTGTTCTTATTTTGTTTTCTAGGTATTGCTCCTGTTTTCAATGATTCGCAAACCAGACCAAATGTTAGTATCAAATTAAAAAAAAAATATGTACGCATCAATTGCAACAGCAGACCACTGTTCCATTGTCTCCAACGGAATTACTACAATTTAAAATAAGGAGCTTGTTCACGACATACCATGATTAAAATATTCCCACATTGTTGACGAATCAACAAATCATTCATTGTTTTGGTCGAATTCTTTAAAATAAAGCAATTTTCTTATAATTGGGGATTTTTTCATGATTGTTTTGGGGACAAAGATGATCAAAATATTCTATGATTGTTGACGAATTAACAAATTATTCATAATTTGTTTTTGTTTTGGCCGAATTCTTTAAAATAAAACAACTTTTTTATATTTTGGGTATAATTGGGTATTTTTCATGGCAATTTTGGGGACAAGGAAACAATTCACCTGTAAGCCTGTGGTGTCTTTAACGCAACTGTAAGAAATGTATGTGGAAAATGTTCGTCTTTTCAGATGAAGCTCATTTTCAGCTTGATGGCTATGTCAATAAGCAAAATTGCCGCATACGGGGTTCAGGCAACCCACAAGTGACTATTGAGAGCCAGTCTTTGTCATCATATTAATGATATTGTGTTCCATTATTAAATTACAAAATTCAACTTTTCCAATAAAACCAGAAATTTGAAAAAAATCAGTAATTTTTTATAGCTGATTCTAATTTAAAATTTTAAATGGCCCTTCATATATTATTTCCATTTCATAGAATCGGGTTTAGAATAAAGATTGATATTAAAAACGGGAGGTTTTCGCACTTTTCATATACATAAAGGGTGTTTTTTATTGGGGTATAGAACTTTAAGTTGGCATCACTTTTTTAACTGGCGGCCATTTTGTCAGCTGTCAAGTGATTAATATTTAGTTTGGTTTGCCATTTCATCATGAACAGGTTGACAAAAGAACAACGCTTGCAAATCGTGCAAATTTATTTCGAAAGTAATGGTTCAGTTCGCGAAGTTCACCGCAAGCTCCGTCCATTTTATGGTCGACATAATCGTCCATCAGAGCAATTAATTCGGTTAACCGCATAATTTCGCGGAATGGACCTGTCAATTGGCCACCAAGATCGTGTGATTTGACACCATTGGATTATTTTCTTTGGGGATATGTGAAGTCGCTCGTCTACGCCAACAAACCAGAAACGTTAGGGGACTTGGAAGCCAACATTCGTGGCGTTATTGCCAACATACGGCCCCATATGCTGGATATATTCGAGCCAGCCGCGGCGGCCACATGCCCGAAATCATATTTAAACATTAATGGCATAAAATTATCCTTCCAATAAAGCCAAATTGATGGACATTAAAACGATTTTCTTGTGTTTTATTTCAATTCGAAGTTCTATACCTCAATAAAAACACCCTTTATATCCACTTTAAGTCGTTGAGGAATTTGTAATTGTTTTTCTTTAACAACCATTTTTTCATTTTTAGCAAACCAAAATTTCAGAAATTCCCTAACAATCCTGGCTAATTGCAACGTGAATATATAAAGTATAAATATATAATTTATTTATTTTATTATTTATTTACCTATTAATGTAATGATCTATTCATCTATCCATCTATCCATCTGCTCATTTATTCATCTATTAATCTATAAATATATTAATATACTCATCTATTCAACTATTCATATATATATATCTGTTTATTTATTGGTCCATTGATCTATTGGTTTATTGATCTATGTATTTGTTCAACTATTGAGTTATTTATACACTTATCTATTCATCAACTCATTTATTCATCAATTCATATTAATACATTCATCTACTCATCTATTCAGTTACTTATATATACGTTTATTCACATATTTATATATTTATCCATACATCCATTCATTCATCTATTCATCTATTCATCTATTCATCTATTCATCTATTCATCTATTCATCTATTCATCTATTCATCTGTTCATCTATTCATCTATTCATCTATTCATCTATTCATCTATTCATCTATTCATCTATTCATCTATTCATCTATTCATCTATTCATCTATTCATCTATTCATCTATTCATCTATTCATCTATTCATCTATTCATCTATTCATCTATTCATCTATTCATCTATTCATCTATTCATCTATTCATCTATTCATCTATTCATCAATTCATCTATTCATCTATTCATCTATTCATCTATTCATCTATTCATCTATTCATCTATTCATCTATTCATCTATTCATCTATTCATCTATTCATCTATTCATCTATTCATCTATTCATCTATTCATCTATTCATCTATTCATCTATTCATCTATTCATCTATTCATCTATTCATCTGTTCATCTATTCATCTATTCGTCTATTCATTTATTCATTTATTATTTATTTATTCATCTATACACCTATTCATCTATTTATTAGTGTTAGTGTATCTGTATATTCATTAATTCAGTTTGTCTCATTGTTTATTCCTAATATACATATAATAGAGCGATAGTACTTTATGGAGCTGAACAGGACTATAAACACGTATATAGGTGAACTCTGTTCTGTTCTGTTTTTCGTTTATCTTTTTTGCTGGACTTTTAGTTTCGAAATGTTTTAATAATTTATTTTCGTTCTTTTCCCAGCCATATATAGCCGATATGGGTATCAAATAAAAGAGAATAATATATGTTACAAATACATTGAATTCCATGCTTCTAGTTTAGCATTAACAACTTCTAAGTTTAGCATTAACAACCATTTAGAGTTTTCCACTTAAAAATAGAAATAAATAAATTTTAGCTTTTAAAGTGGAAAAATTTGATGTAGTTGTTAATGCTAAACTAATAAGATAGTTGTCATTTGATACCCATACCGCCTTTGTATGGCTCGAAAAGTACGAAAATAGATTATTAAAATTTCTATATCCTTTGCAAATTAAAAGTCCTGTAAAGAAGGAGCTGAGTATACAATTTTTCTACATACGATCTCTTGTATCTCCTGTTCAGCTTCAATAAAAAAGTAAAATTGTCGAACGGTGTAATCAATTTAATATTGTGGTGGACTTACCTTAAGTAATGTTAAAATCTTTTGGGACAAATCATAATCAAAATTTGAATATTTCGAACCGCTCATATCGTAGATAAACACTAGACCAGCCTTTTGTGTTTCTGAATCCTGCAAAGCGCAATCCAATTGATACACAATGCCCTGCAGTGTCGTGGTGTGTGTGACGCACAGGGGGCTGTGTCTGTTGGCGGTGAATAGGGCAATGGCAGCACCACTGGAATCACGGGCAGACTAAAGGCCAAAACAACAGAAATAAAAGAACAACATTAAAAACAGGACATTAAAAATATAACAACAACATCATTGAGCAGGGAGGGAGGTACAAGTGCATACCAATATTGTGAATTTGCCCGTTTGCAACTCTGAACGTAATGGTTCAACATCTGGATCAATGTTGTAGAGGCCCTCCTTGAGACGTATCTGCTCGTGCTGTTCGTACAGTGACACAGCACGTGGGACATCAAATTTGCGTGCATACAGGAACTTGACAGCAGTTGTCTGTGATATATTACGTCTAGGTGTGCACGTTGAACCAATATTATTGCAGAGATCAATAAATTGTTTCACAGCCTGAAAAAAAGAAGACGAGACGAACAAATCAAAACAATGAAGTCAAAATAGAGGGAGAGAAACAATTAAAAAACAACAGAGTTATTTAAACAAAAAAAAACACTGAAAGAAAAACACATCCTTTGTTGTGTGCAAATCTGGTAGGTGGCCTGGCAGACATTCACGGCAATACAATAGCTGTCAGAAAAACGTCAGATTTTATCTGAAAATTGATTGTGGGAGTATTTTGTGAAAAAATGAATAGCTGCAATTAATACTTTTCGAATGACGCCTAAATGATGATCATGGGAGTGAAATTTTATTTCTAGCTGGTTATCTGGTGATGTGTCATTTTTATCTTCCAGGTGATATTTCTGAATCTCTCATTCATGAACCCCAAATCAGTCGTGGTTTTGCTGAATCTCAAATCAGTCGTGTTTTTTTGAATCTCTTATTCATAAATCCAAAATCACACGTGGGATTTCTGAATCCCTTATTCATGAATCCCAAATCACTCGTGGGTTTTCTGAACCCCTCAAATCCGACAATCAATAACTTGTTAGTATTATAAATTCCCAAAAACCGACCATCAACAACTTGTTAGTATAATCAACCCCCAAGACCGACAATCAAATACCTGTTGGGTATTCAGAACCTCCTTCCAGAACTCCCAACAACCGAAATCAATCAGATGTGGGGTTCCTGAATCCCGATTCATGAAACCCTATTCATGAACCCCAAATTAGTCCTGGTTCCAAAATCCGCAATCCATCACTAGTGGGTCTTCTGAACTCCCAAAAAACCGAAATCAATCACTGGTGGGGTTTCTGAACCCCCCATTCATGAACCCCAAATCAGTCCTGGTTCCAAAATATGCAATCAATCACTAGTGCGTCTTCTGAACTCCCAAAAATCGTCAATAAATCAATAGTGGGCTTTTTGAACCCCACAAAACTCGACAGTAAATCACACATTCATTCATTAATCCCAAATTAGTCGTGCTTTCTGAAATCCTCATACATGAATCCCAAATTAATCGTGGTTTTTCTGAAACCCCAAGAAACATTTTTATCTTCCAGGCGATATTTCCGCGATATGATTTAGATTTGTTCCAGTGGAATATCTGGCAATATCGCCGATTTATCATCTAGAAGTATTGCATTCGTGTTTCCTTGGAGAATCGTCCTGGCCGCAGAAACATCTCCAATTGGGGTTACTTCCGCAATTCGAATATGATTGTTGCCACAATATTACTTTCATTCCAGGCAATACGATTTCGAATCGCTTTCGTAATACCCCAAAAAAACGACAATCAGCCAAAAACCATTTTCTGAACCCCCAAAAACCATTTTTATCTTCCAGGCGATATTTCCGTGATATCATTTAGATTTGTTCCAGTGGAATAACTGGCAATATCGCCGATTTATCATCCAGAAGTATTGCATTCGTGTTGCCTTGGAGAATCGTCCTGGCCGCAGAAACATCTTCACTTGGAGTTACTTCCGCAATTGAAATATGATTGTTGCCACAATACGATTTCGAATCGCTTTCGTAATACGAATATTGAAGTATTACTTATTTGAATTGGAATATAATAACAACTTTGGAGAATGTTCAAAGAAAATATTGAGTTTTCAAAAAGGAAGAATCTCTGTCAAAAAATACTGTTGCCTGCTGATCGGCCAATCACTGTTCTCGTCTGACCAGTGAGTTATTGTCGATACACTAAATGTGATGGTGGTGGTAGAGAGTATAAAAAACCGGAAGTCAATCACATATTTTTTTGTTGTGATATCCCACAGCCCTCTCATGTACTGAGGAGCCTTGCACTTGAAAAATAACTTGTCGTTCGACAAAAAAAATGTCGTTGTCCGGTGGTTCTGGCAACAACGATGTGCAATTAAAAAACATATCAATCAAGTGGACTACCTGTAGTGAGTCGGTCCTAACCGGTCTTGTACCTTACGGTGGGTGAGCATAGCACTTCCGGCCTTGATGAATAATTAATATCTTCACCTCCCTCCGCCCTCATGAAATGAATGAATAATAATTGAATAATATTGATGAATTTTGCAGGCGCACTATACAACTTTGTTGTAATTGCCGGTGTGGCATGCACTCGTACGTGGACGCGATTTCATGTACTCTAGATATGAGAGTGATGTACTTATATAGGAGCACTTACTACCAGCAGGAGGTGCCTGTGCATACATTTCCTGTTTCTGTTTGTCGCTTCCTTTACATAGGCCCTTCATGAGCAAGTGGTAAGTGCACCACCTTGCGAGTAGCTTTCAATTATTGATGGTACGTAGTAGGAAACCCACTAACATGACACAAACACGTTCATCCTGCGAATGAATGGCATACATTCAGAGTATGGCTGGACGGAAGGATTCAAATGGAAAGACAGTCATCAGATGCGATTACTACACACTTATGCCGAGATATCCACGGAGCAGAGTATGGAGTGGAGTGGAGTGGAGTGGTGTGAAGATTTTACTGTCAATTTATTTTGTAATTGTAGGGAACGATGCGGCGCGCACAACACTCTTGCCCCATCACAGGCGCAGCTACATACATATATGTATGTAAAGTTTTAATTGAATAAATGTCTGTTTTCATATTTCATTAAGCAAAATATTGACTCATTAGACCGACAACATCCGACATCAGATGTTGTTGCTGTTTGTTGTTCACTCGATTTCAGTCGAGTAATACGACATGCAATACACACAGATACAAACATACATATATAGATAGACACGTAGTTGGTTTAGTGACATTAATGCAATTATCTTAATTGATTCATGTGTAAACATGACATTTCACAGTCAATCAAGTGATTAATTAAGACACTCCAGATAAGACATTATTAAAATACAAACTTTTTAATTTATCTTTTGATATAAAGGACGTTTTGCAATGCAACGGCTTGGCGTTAACAAAGAAATAAGACAATGTTGAAATCTTTTTATATATTTTTTGAATCATGTTAAAATAAATAATAAATAAAATAACATGATAGAAATCAAAAGTTAAATAAAAATTGAAAGCTATCGAAGCTTTGTTTTTCTGATTCTGACATATAAGCCTGGAACTTTCCTCAGCGGAAAATAAAAGTACCTTTTATGCGAAGCCATAAAGACGATAATTAGACAATCGCCGCTGGTTTTTCTGAACCCCTCAAGTGACAATTTTGAAGATGTCACAATGATAAAAATGAACCAATAAGTCGTGGTTTTTCAGAATCTCTCATTCATGAGCCCCAAAACAGTCGTGGTTTCGGAATCTCTCATTCATGAGCCTAAAACAGTCGTGGTTTTTCGGAATCCCTCATTTATGAGTCACAAATTAGTCGTAGTGGGTCTTCTGAACCCCCAAAAACCGTCAATATATCAATCGTGGGTTTTCTGAACCCCCAAAAACCGTCAATATATCAATCGTGGGTTTTCTGAACCCCCAAAAACCGTCAAAATATGAATCGTGGGTTTTCTGAACCCCCAAAAACCGTCAATATATCAATCGTGGGTTTTCTGAACCCCCAAAAACCGTCAATATATCAATCGTGGGTTTTCTGAACCCCCAAAAACCGTCAATATATCAATCGTGGGTTTTCTGAACCCCCAAAAACCGTCAATATATAAATCGTGGGTTTTCTGAACCCCCAAAAACCGTCAATATATCAATCGTGGGTTTTCTGAACCCCCAAAAACCGTCAATATATCAATCGTGGGTTTTCTGAACCCCTAAAAATCAAAACTAAATCACTCAGTCGTGAACGCCAAATTAGTCGTGGTTTTTCTGAAATCCCTATTCATGAATCCCAAATTAGTCGTGGTTTTTCTGAAATCCCTATTCATGAATCCCAAATTAGTCGTGGTTTTTCTGAAATCCCTATTCATGAATCCCAAATTAGTCGTGGTTGTTCTGAAATCCCTATTCATGAATCCCAAATTAGTCGTGGTTTTTCTGAAATCCCTATTCATGAATCCCAAATTAGTCGTGGTTGTTCTGAAATCCCTATTCATGAATCCCAAATTAATCGTGGTTTTTCTGAAATCCCTATTCATGAATCCCAAATTAATCGTGGTTTTTCTGAAATCCCTATTCATGAATCCCAAATTAGTCGTGGTTTTTCTGGAATCCCTATTCATGAATCCCAAATTAGTCGTGGTTTTTCTGAAATCCCTATTCATGAATCCCAAATTAGTCGTGGTTTTTCTGAAATCCCTATTCATGAATCCCAAATTAGTCGTGGTTTTTCTGAAATCCCTATTCATGAATCCCAAATTAGTCGTGGTTTTTCTGAAATCCCTATTCATGAATCCCAAATTAGTCGTGGTTTTTCTGAAATCCCTATTCATGAATCCCAAATTAGTCGTGGTTTTTCTGAAATCCCTATTCATGAATCCCAAATTAGTCGTGGTTTTTCTGAAATCCCTATTCATGAATCCCAAATTAGTCGTGGTTTTTCTGAAATCCCTATTCATGAATCCCAAATTAGTCGTGGTTTTTCTGAAATCCCTATTCATGAATCCCAAATTAGTCGTGGTTTTTCTGAAATCCCTATTCATGAATCCCAAATTAGTCGTGGTTTTTCTGAAATCCCTATTCATGAATCCCAAATTAGTCGTGGTTTTTCTGAAATCCCTATTCATGAATCCCAAATTAGTCGTGGTTTTTCTGAAATCCCTATTCATGAATCCCAAATTAGTCGTGGTTTTTCTGAAATCCCTATTCATGAATCCCAAATTAGTCGTGGTTTTTCTGAAATCCCTATTCATGAATCCCAAATTAGTCGTGGTTTTTCTGAAATCCCTATTCATGAATCCCAAATTAGTCGTGGTTTTTCTGAAATCCCTATTCATGAATCCCAAATTAGTCGTGGTTTTTCTGAATCCACAAAAATTGGCAATCAATCACTCGCTGGTGTTTTGAACTCCCAAAAACTCACCCGTGGGTTTTTTGAACCCCCCAAAAAACCGGCAATTAATCAACCGTGGGTTTTTTGAACCCCTCAAAAAACGATAGTCAATCACTGGTGGGTCGTCTGAACCACCAAAAACCGAAAATCAATCATTATTGGTCTTCTGAACTCCCAAAAACCGACAAAATGGGTGGTTTTTCTTCTGAACCCGAAAAACCCGACAATAAATCATACGAGGGTCTTTTGAAACCCCAAAAACCGATAATCAATCACTCGTGGCTTTTCTGAACATCCAAAAACCACAATCAATCACTCGTGAGTCTTATGAACTCCCATAAACCGAGAATAAATCATTCGTGGGTCTTCTGAGTTCCCAAAAACCGACAAAATGTCACTAGTGGGCTTCTGAACCCCAAAAAACCGACAATAAATCATACGAGGGTCTTCTGAAACCCCAAAAACCGATAATCACTCGTGGCTTTTTCCTCCCAAAACCGATAATCAATCCCTCGAGGGATTTTCTGAACTCCCAAAAACAACAATCAATCACTTGTGAGTCTTATGAACTCCCAAAAACCGAAAATAAATCACGCGTGGGTCTTCTGAGTTCCCAAAAATCGACAATCAGTCACTCGTGGGTCTTCTTAACATCCCCAAAAATTGACAATCAACCACTTGTGGACTTTCTGAACACCCACAAAACGGAAATCAATCACTCTTGGTTCTTCTTAACCCCCAAAAAGCTACAATCACTCACGAGTCGGTCTTCTGAAGCCCCCATAAACGAAAATCAATCACTCGTGGGTTTTTCTGATCTCCCAAAGTCCGAAGATCATTCTCTCGTGTGTCTTCTGAACTCCCAAATACCGAAGATAAGTCTCTCGTGGGTCTTCTGAACTCCCAAAGACCGAAAAGCAATCACTCGTAGGTCTTCTGAACCCCCAAAAACTGGCAATAAATCATTCGTGGTTTTCTGAACCACAAAAGCTGACAATCAACCACTTGTGGGTTTTTGGAACCCCCAAAAACCTAAAATCAATCACTCGTGGGTCTTCTGGACCTCCAAAAACCTAAAATCAATCACTCGTGGGTCTTCTGGACCTCCAAAAACCTAAAATCAATCACTCGTGGGTCTTCTGGACCTCCAAAAACCTAAAATCAATCACTCGTGGGTCTTCTGGACCTCCAAAAACCTAAAATCAATCACTCGTGGGTCTTCTGGACCTCCAAAAACCTAAAATCAATCACTCTTGGGTTTTCTGAACCCCTCAAGTGACAATTTTGATGGGTTTTCTTAACCGCAAATGCGAAATTTTATCGCTTAACGAGATGAAAATGAATCAATCACTAGTGATTGTGGAATATTTTCAATTTGCCCACAGTTAACTCGCAAAGTTAGCCTTCATAGAACCGTCTAACAGTGATTTGATAACTGTGCTGCTCAAAATGCTGGTTTATGTCTTTGCTAGATATATTGGGATTGATTGTCACACACATCGAAAATCGTTAGATTGCAAATACGCCAAAACGAAACAAAAAAATCCAAAAGTTACATAAAGACCACCCGGACTATTTATTGCCCATATTATGACAAACTTAAAAAACATTTCATTCTAAAAAAATCATTATCGCGTAATGGGTATTTCCCCATTGGCTTGCCTTTTCATAGTTTTATTAGAGTCGACGGTTTCATGTCTAAATCTCATTTAAGAGATAACGGCCAACAACTAACGCACCACCGCTTGCTTCATGGCAATGGATTTGACAGAAAACGAGCGGCATTTGGTAAATTGCATTCTCAGAATTTCCACAATTATTTCGCAATAAATAATTACAATTCTCCGAAACAATAATTATGGAATTTTTTGCTAACCTACATTTTTATTGTAGAAAATAACAAAAACATCACACATGGTAAAATAATAAAGAAATTACGAGAATATTGGTTTCGAATGTAATAACATGATTTGAAATAATTTTATTATCGTTCGATATCTGTGGTAAATCTCAAATATGCCTATAAATCTGGCATCTTCTTCTGCGAATTAATGAATGCTCGACCGCGGCCCCTTGTTCATTGCATTCGTATATTAAAACAAAAATCTGCATTTCTCATTACCCATTAAGAAAACAAAGGTTGAAATGGAGTAGAGTGCATAACAATACAAAGGAACATTGGAATATGAAAACACATTCAGCAGGATGTGCCCTGCACTCGACAATCAACATACACGTGCCACTGCTTCAAAGTCTAGTTATGCTCTCCAGCAAATGAGGGCAGAAATGAAAGCTAAAGGCACAGGGTGCTTCAAATACAGGTACATCTTTTAGTAACAATTTGAGACATATTTTTTTATGTATTATGCCCTCCCAGCTATCAAAGTAATATTTTTTAAAGATCATTTCACAGATGTTGAGATAACTCTGGCATTATTCATAAACTATTGCAAAAATACAAAATTGAACCATCTTCAAGTATTATTATTATTTTTAATCAGACGAATAGTTGGGAACTATTTATATAGCTGTGGCAAAAAAAAAACATTTTTATAGTCAAACTGTTCTTCGATTTCAGGCGAGTTATACGACATGTAATATACACAGATACAGCCATACATGCGATGTATTCATACGTATATTAGGCTGGGTCGCTGTCCATACAAATGAAAAAACAATTTCCAGTCACCCGACGAAAATAAAGTTTGGATTGTTTAATGAGGATTTGCAAAATATTTCGTTCCTAGATCAAGCCGTCTGTGAGCAAAACACTCCTGAAAATACCCCTAAAAATCATGTTTTTCCCGTGTATTTTTTTAACGTTGCATTTTTGTCCAACTTATGTTCTAAATTAATAGACCCTCGGAAGCACTTTAAATATAAATTTTGATTCTTGTCTTAGAGTAACTTATTGGTCGAATAATTGGACCTTTATAGTAATTTTTGTCGTGTTTTCATAGTAACAACTGAAAATTTTTTCGTATATGGTGTTATTATTTTATAAAAAATAAATAGCGAATGTTGCCTAAATGATGAACATCGGATA
The DNA here is from genome assembly GCA_947397865.1 of Polietes domitor. NCBI lineage: Eukaryota > Metazoa > Arthropoda > Insecta > Diptera > Muscidae > Polietes > Polietes domitor. The sequence goes on from OX377620.1 coordinate 101,204,634, forward strand.
AAAATGACGCCGCCGCGCTCATTTTTGTAAAAAGAGATTGCACATTTTGGCTCTGAAAATTCATCTCCTGCATTAAATTATTTTACAAACATGGAGCGAGTGAAGTCATTTTTGGTCCGATAAGGTAAGGTCCGAAAGGTACTGATTCCTTATATTTATTTTGCATAACACCTCTTACAAAGTGTCTTCAAGAAATATGAATTTTTAGCTGTCACATTGAAAAACCACAAAAAATCAATATAAACGTCCAATGAGTTATTCTAAGACAAAAATAAAAATTTGTATTTGATGTGCTGCCAAGGGTATTTTAATTCAGAAAAAAGTTTTGGACAAAAATGCTACATACAAAAAAATACACGTTAAAAACATCATTTTTTTCAGGAGCATTTAGATGGATGATGATGATGATCAGATGGATTGAACCATCTCACACTGGTCCCAAATCCATTTTTTATGGCATAAAGTCGAAAAATAAACATACATTCTTGTAATTTTGCACATTTGCTAGACATATCATATGCAAAAAATAAAAATAAAATGGGGACCGATCGGACCTCGCCCACTACCACCTCCCACATAAACTCAATATATAACCAACATAATTATCACCCAGTATTGGTACAGGGTAACCAAAAGCAAAATTTTTGAAAGCTTAAAAGAATGAAGAGTTGTTTATTTTGACGAAATGTGTTTTTCTAAACATTATTACAAAAGCAAAATATAGCATACAAATAGTATAGTTTAAACTGCAATTTAAATAATTATTTCAAGAAATAAAGTAAAATGTATACATGTGTACAAAAAGGTGAATGATGTTGTCTGCCAATTTAAAGGTACTTTCAATACCTTTTAAAAAATATTGATGAATCTCGTACACAAAACTAATTCAGAGATATAATCATATATATGTATATGGCTAACCAAAAACTGTGCTAAAATAGAATGACAATTTTTGGATGCTGGCGAGATATTAATTCCATCATAAACTACAACCTCAGACGAAGACTTTCACATTTACACTTTGAGTCAAGTTGAGTCATACATATAACCTTTGGTCCACGACATTTATAGATTATGTTCTCTACAAATCACAAAATTACAATACCTATGAATACTTACAAGGCCACAATAATCATAAAATGTTAAATATAATTTTTCAACTACTAACTCTTGCCGTCAATTTTCATAATATAGTCACTTTATTGTTTTCGTTTTAAGTCTTGATTTTAATTAATTTGTAAAACTGCTTTATATCAAAATTAATCCATCTTTTTTTGAACCGCAAAGTTTAGGTACCATTCAGGCTTGTGGTGTTGCCACCTAATTTTCTCCAGTATATTTTCTTGATTGCTTGGAGTGTTGCCATAATGAAAATATATACACATTTACCACTTTCCAATTGTAATTCTGCCAAAAAAAATGGATTTGGGACCATAGTGCATCTGTGAGCTAATATTTTGCATATCATCATTAAACAATCCAATCTTCATTTCTGGGGGATGACCTCTGCAATTTATTTTCGTGACCCATCCTAACGTATATATGCATGTAGTTGGTTTAGTGCTATTAATGCAATTATTTTAATTGATTCGTGTGTAAACATGACATTTCACAGTCAATCAAGTGATTAATGAAGACAATCGAGATTATTAAAAAAAACTCTTTTAATTTAATTTTTGATATAAAGGATGTATTGACAAAATTCAACATAACATGAACCACCTCATAGTGAGTGAGTGAATTATTAAAATTATTTGGAAATAAATATTGTATTTCAAGCTGTTTATTTCTATTTGTGTGAAATTTTACATACATATTTCATTTAAAAATAATAATTTTATTTGCATCACCCTCTAATATCACACGAATGAAAAGAAAAAATCCTTATCGCTGAAATGCGGCACACGCGATTTGTATTGTAATGAAAATGCTAAGTATAACGAAGAAATGATTCATGGGAAAATGTATGGACGGATATACCATTATTATTTTATAATAATATTAATTTACTGATTAAACTGCTAAAGACAGGAATATTTACACCGCAAGAATGTTCAAGTTGTTGAAGTCGTTCAACTTTAGGATTTATAGTGCCCGAAACGAAGCACATATTTTTTTTTATAACTTTCAATATTGTGATATCTATATAACCTATAAATTATACATATCATCACCAGAAATGCAAAAGGGCCGAAGAACATAAAAAAGGACAAACTTGAGTTTTTGATTGACAGAAGTGCATTACACCGAAATACACTCAGCAAATTTTAGACTTCTTTTGCCAAAAGTAGTGACTTTATGAGCGAAATTCAAATAGACCGAAAAACAAATATGTTTGTGAAACCTATCTATTTTTTACTGTTTTCTCAATTTTTTGGGGCAATGATGTAACACGATCTACCTTCTAATGTAGTTGCATTTTTGTGTGTTGGAAAGTATCCAGAAAAATCGGTTTTGTAAGCACAATGGTTTTAATATTATTCAGTCATTTGCTTCTCCTGTAAAATTATCAATAGTGATGATAGACCCTTTTGCATTTCTGTTGACGATATAGATTTATGAACGGCATACAATTCTTAGATGATCTAGCCATGTTCGCCGTTTATCCATCCCATAGTGTTTGTAAATCGAGTTATTTTCGAAATAATTAAAATAAATAAATTCATGTAATTCTACACAGTCATAGACAAGATCACATCGAGTTTACCTGGAGATTTACAGCAATTTAGCATCAACTTGGTCACCTCGAATGAAGATTTTTTTTTCAAAAATAACTATTTTGGTCAGCGGATTCTAGTAAAGTGGACCAAAAATATTTTTTAAGTTTACCCCTGATCTAAGCAACTCTCACCAGGCACTCCCGCAAGTTTACACATTTTTTTGGCATATAGAGTGCGTTTAACTCTAGAATCGTCTTTGCCTTTTCTCGAAAGTCATCAAACGAAACATGTTGCTAATCGCCGTCTAGCAACATGTTGAAGGGGAGTTGCACTCTTTTACTCATTCTTATGGCACATATGGAATGTCTAACTCTTCAATGAACGAGACGTTTGTGCCGTTTACAAGAAAGTCATTCAATGCAACACGTTGTCAATCGCTGGTAGCTCTCAGCAACATCTTGATAGCCGTCTAGGAACATGTTGCTGGGGAATTGAAGGGGGAGGTGTGCCCTTTTAATCATTCTTATGGCTTATAGGTTATGTCTAACTCTTCAATGAATGGGTCGTTTGTGCCGTTTACAAGAAAGTCATCCAATGCAACATGTTGTAAATCGCAGGTATCTGTCTAGCAACATATCGCTGGGGGATTCAAGGGGGAGTTGTCCCCTTTTAATCAATCTTATGGCATATAGGTTATGCCTAACTCTTAATGAATGGGTCGTTTGTGCCCTTTACAAGAAAGTCATCCAATGCAACATGTTGTCATTCGCTAGTAGCAATCCAGCAACATGTTTCTAGACAGCTATCAACGATTATAATCCTTGATGAGTTAGGAGATTATTTTGAAAAGTTAGTTAAACATATTATTTTAACATCTCTGCAGTACAGTGTAATCAATATCTACAAGAATTTTTTTTATTATCTCCTCTAGAGTAAGAGTTCTGCGAAAAAAATCCAAATCTAGAAATCTAAATTTCTTTTTCTACAATTGAGTAATTTCATATGAAGGGATCACACAAATAATTTGATTTCTTCTCTTCGATTTTGATGAAATTTTCCCTGCATTTCAGGATATTTTTTAGAAAAATAGGAAATTGTAGACACTAGGGTGGATCGAAAATAAATTATTTTTGTCATATGAAGGAATCACACAAAATTGTTCTCTTCTCTTCGATTTTGATGACATTTTCCCAATATGTACTTTTCTATATTTCTTATCTATATTCTATAAGCCGCATTTTACGACATTTTTTTTAGAAAAATGTAGACACTAGGTTGGATCGAAAATCAATTATTTTTGTAGTAAGATAATTTTAAAAAATTTGTAATTTTTTGTGGTATGTGGTACACATATAATATTTTTCTAATTTCAATCAATTTTCTTCTAGTTTTACAAAAAAATGTCAAATCTTAAAAAAATATTTTTTTTTTAATTTTATTTATATATTTTATAAACAAAAAATATACGTTAGATTTTTACAAGTTAATTTTTTTAATAGTTGCTTTTCTCGATTTTCAAAAATAAGAAACTGTGGACACTAGGGTTGATCGAAAATAAAGTATTTTTGTCATTAGGTAATTTAAAAAAATAACTTCTTTGTGGTATGATTTACATACTTTTTTTCTAATTTCAAGCAATTTTCTACTGGCTTTACAAAATTTTGTCAAAATTAAAAAAATATATATTTTTAAATTTTTTATTTATTTTATAAACAATTTTGATTTTTGTAAAAAAATATTTATAGCTAATAGTGTCAGTAAGACACGCCACAAGATTCATGACGGTGTTCCTGGTACTTTAAAATAATTATAAACGAAATTGCTGTCGAAAATAAAAATATTTAATATAATATAAATAATTAATGCACACGGATGAACGAACAGTGATAATGGCGAAATATTTTGGGGCAACGCATTAAACTAACGAAAGATTAATTTTAGTCGGGAACATACACAACTTTTTGCAAGCCAGCTTAAAATAAATTATTTTAAGTATTTATATTAAATATTATTTATTATTTTCGGAAGTAATCAAGTTTCTAATTGTTTTAGAGTAAGTACCAGGAACACCATCATTTAATTTATGGAGCGACTTACGTAGACTATATAGTAATTAATAAAAATTTATTTAGCAAAAAATCAAAGGCATATTTTTTGATTTATACAAAAAAAATTAAGAAAAAATAAGCCTTTCTGTAAAACTAAAAGATATTTGGTTGAAATTATAAAAAATATACATATATTTGTATCTCATACCACAAAAACTTACAAACTTTTTAAAATTACCTTATGAAAAAATTTCTTTATTTTTGATCACCCTATTGTTTTAGAGTAACTACCAGGAAAATCATCATGAAACTGATGGACACAATTAGTTATTAATAAAATTTATTTTACAAAAATCGAAGGCATATATTTTTGTTTATAAAATAAATAAAAAATAAGCAAAAAATGTATTTATATAATATTTCACAATTTCTGTAAAACTACAAGATATTTACTTGAAATTAGGAAAAAATAGTATATATATGTATATCATACCACAAAAAAGTCACATTATTTTTAAATTTCCTTATGAAAAAAATAATTTATTTTCGATCCACCCTATTGTCTAACATTTCTTTATTTATTTTTTTGTTTGAAAATCGGGATATGCGACTTTTGTCGCCATATAAAAAGTATATAATTGGAAAATTTCATCAAAATCGGACAGAAAAATCAAAATGTGTGTGTTTATCACTACAGATAAAATTACTTAATTCTACCATATTATTAGGGTGTATCGATTGTTATCACTTGTGGAGGCATGTGTGTATGTATTTGTGAGTATGATTGGAAAGTGGTATTTGATATCTAGTCGAATTCTGGATGAAATGGAATCAATTTTGAAGTAAAAATGTTAACCCAGTCAACAGTTGTAGCCGTTTGAAGTTCGAAAAAGGCATGAAAAAACATCCCTGCCTTTTTAGGGTTAAACTAAAACAAAATGCACTGAGCTGTCAACAGCCAATCATGACTAGCAGAAACGTTCTACCCGCAGTAGTTTGGTGTCTACTCCATAAAGTCATAAATCATCTTCAAATGAGTGAGAATCATTAAAATCAAAATAATAATCTCAGTATGAATTATAGGATTTCGCATATATTTAAAAGTAATTAGCACCAAATATAAATAAAAATGACAGCAGTGTTTATGAGACACGTTTTGTTGTTCTTTTCATTTCTTTTGGTGTGTTTTGTCGTTCTGTCTACTCGCTCGGTGGCAATCACGCCAGAGTAGTATTCAATTAAGGAAACAAGTTGAAACAAAACGATACATCTCCACACCCCTTCTCCCACCATCGCGAAACTAATAAAATTCAAAAGTTTAGAGGAAGAAATATGTGGTGGCAATGTGATTGTCATGGACGGACGATCGGACAAAATGAATTCAGTCTTCAAATTGAATCTCAATAAGCAGCAATGCTATTAGCCGCCTGCCTCTGTGGTGTCTGAGATCACTTTCAGGTTTCAAGTTTAAGCCAGCTATGCAAAAATTATGGCCAAAAAGTAACTGGGTCTTGTGGAGACTCTGGGTTCATCATCTGTGAATGTGTGCCATGTGGAATGTGAGTCATCCGCCCTGTATAATTGAATGTTTAAATTGGAAGAAATCTGAAAAAGCCATGCCAATAACCCACCCAAGCGTAAGCTGTAAAATATTTATTTATGGCATTTGTTCCCCATCTTCTTCTCTTGTTCCCACAATAGGGTGTGAAATTTTTGGCAAGAGTATAAATTCAAATAAGCCGTAAAGTCTTGATCGATAAGTTAAACGACTGTATAGAGTCATTTTGAAATTCCAACAAACGATAAAGTACAAAATGTTAATGAGAAAACGTGGCATTTTTAAAAATATTGCATTTTTTTTAAAGAAAACAATTAACTCAATTCAAATCAAAAGGGGATTTTTAATAAATTTATTTGTCTCTAATTCAGAACCATTTTACATAAATGTCTAAATGTTCTTTTTTTGAGAGATTATTATATTATTATATTTGGTATTCTTCGCTGCTAACAATTTCTAACTTTTGTGGATATGTATTGATTTTGAACAATTTTCAATTTCGATGAAATATTTCAGTAGATACTCTTCGGACGCTATATTCAATGAACCACATGTGGGCATCTCCCAGTGGCCCGGACGCTACATTCGCACGCCTTAAACTACTCCAAAAACAAGAAAGAAACTGAAAAAGTCAATCAGCCTTTTTAGTGTTCTAAAGCGTTTATACATTTTAAAAATATATCGTCAGGATTTAATACAAATTAGTACAAAATTATAAACATTACATTGAAACGGACGCTACAAAGTACAGTACAGAAGTACTTTTGAAGGTCTTATGCAAATATACAAAATTCGGCGATTTTTTGAGAACTTTGTTTTTCCCTATTTACATGTAAATGAAGGTCGGAGGATATATTTTGTTCGTAGATTTATGAAATATGAGAATTATCTCCTAAATTTTTTAATTAGGTACAGCAAGAAATACGGGCGCGACAATATTTCCACTAGTAATAAAAAAATAGTAATTTTCGTTATAACACTTCAACTTTTAATAAAAATAAAAGAGAACAAGTTCACTTCAAGTTTCATAATACAAAAATTATCGAAATAAGGAAAAACTTAAGTTAAAAGCTATTAGTGTGGCCTGATGTCATTTTTTTGGTAGGCCTTTTTTGGGAGATACCCATATGGTCGTCATTTACCATCTACAAACACGAAGAACTCTAACATGGACCTCTTTGGAGGCTATAGTGGACTATATAGTGGAGATTTTTATTAAATTATATTTAATTATTTGATAATACCTAAAATAAACATCACATTCAAAAATTTGTGAAACTTTTTAACAATAACTCAGAACCGAATAACACAAATCAATCGGTACGATATTCTCTTATTTTTCTTGAAACTGTAAACAATATCTTAATTCATATTAAAGAGAAACCTAAAACCTAGCATTATTAATATTGGTCTGATTTCCCCTTAATTTAAATAACTAGTGACCTTAATCCAGAACACTAGCACTAGATATCATACATAATCACGGGTTTTAAATCCACGTTGTTATATAGGTTGTAATGGGATGATTCAATGAAGAAAAGTTCCCTGAATTCCCGGGAACTCGGGAGTAAAAAAATTGGGAAATCGCCTCCCTACCTCCAAGTCAACAGTGTTATCATTATTATTCAGTACATCTACAACAATTATATGGATATTATTTTTTGGTCTTGTAATTGTGTTCGCATCGGAATATATTTGCGAAATAAAGGACGGTCCTAGAATTATCAAACATAGCAGCATAAGGAAATTCCTTTTTTTCAACATCTCATCTATCGGACAATGTAAACTGAAATTCATTTTATTTCTCAACATCATCCTCGCTGGCCTCCGATCTAACACCGAATATTTAACTATAGTAAACGAGGGAGCAGACTACTATAGAGTAAAATCTAGTTAATAAGAGTTTTGCACACTTAAAGAATTGTCTTCATAATATTTATGTTTTATATAATCGCAGTGAATAACTTCATTCTTTATTTTCTTTCTACATTCGGCAAATATATGAGGAAAATATATTTTTTCCTTTTTGCTCAAAGAATTTTCAAAGTCAAAGTAATACAGGGTGGTTTTTGGTTAAACAATTTTGTTTGTCTAAAATCTCTCGATATTCTATTAACCACACAAATAAATGTTGTGGTCAGACTGAGGAAAAGAAATATTTAACGTTGTTGGTCCAATATTTGGCCAGCGTGACCGTACCTTTGAAGTATCGACTATTTATGGTTGCTAAACTATTTGTCAATACTGTCAATTTCATACAAAAATGATATTGATGGAGTATCTATCTGCCTTTGTCTTAAAAGAATGTTGTGAATCGTTAATCTTACCACTTAAGATAATATTCACGAAATCTTTATGTTGTGGCTATTTTATACAAAAGTGGAAAAAACTGTAGTTTTTCCTATATTTAAATCTGGTCAACAAATAATGTAATTAATTATAGACCCATTTCAAAACTGTCAAATATTGTCAAACTTTTTGAACGCATAATTTGTGATAAATTGTTTTTTAGATTTTAGAGCTATATAAGTCCTGCTCAACATGGGTTTTTCCATGGAAGGTCTACAACTAGCAATTTAACAGTTTTTACAAAATATTGCATTTCGAATTTTGAGAGATATATATTCTGATTTCTCCAAAACTTTCGACAGAGTTCCTCATAATATATTATTATAGAAATTAATGAAAATTGGCTTTCGTTCGGAAATTATTGATTGGTTTCGAACATATTTAATATTTAGACACTGTTCTGTATTTTGAGATGGTTTCTATTCATATACTTATATTCCAACTTCTGGTATCCCACAAGGAATTGTATTGGGTCCGTTGTTATTCAATATTTTTGTTAATGATATTAATTGTTGCATTTTGAATTCTAGGCATCTTATGTATGCTGATGATTTAAAGATTTTGAGGGCTATTCGATCTTTTAGTGACATACAATTATTGCAGGATGATATTGATAGATTTTCCATTTAGTCTACTTATAACGGTCTTCCAGTCAACTATTCTAAATGTCTACATATGACTTTCCACAGATGTCGTAATCCAATAATTTCGCAATACAATATTTCAAGTCATAATTTGGATATTGTGTTGGATTTAGGTGTTTTGTTTGACTACAAGTTAACTTTCCTCAGTCATCTAAATTATATTATCCCTAAGGCTTATTCAGTTATGTATTTCATACGTAAAAATACTGTTGAATTCTCAGATCCTTATACGAAAAAGGTTTTATATTGTTTTATTTGGAGCCCAAATGCTTCAGTACATATTTATCGTGTTGAGAAAGTTCAGAAAACGTTTATGAAGTTTGCTTTAAACTTTTCTGCACCAATTCCATCGTACGAAAGTAGATGTTTACTTCTTTCTTTAAAATCTTTGGCCTCTAGAAGAGATATAGCTTCACTGTTGTTTTTACATGGTATTATAAATGCCACTGTGGATTGTCCAGAGTTACTTTCTCTCATTCAGTTTAGTGCGCCGTCACGATCTTTGAGACATTACTACCCTTTTCATATCGATAGACATTTTTCTAATTATCTACCTTAATTAGATCGATGAAACTTTACAATACTATTTGTGAATTTTTAGATTTTACTATTTCTAGTTTTATTTTTAAAAAATTGTTAAATAATATAATTAATTAATTTTATTATTGTTATTAGTATAATATTATTTGGCAAACCAGCTCATAATTCAACTAAAAACATCTATGGCGGAAATGGGCCACATCGGTTCAGATTTATAAATAGCTCCCATACAAATGTCTCCTCCGATTTGACTTTTTGCGCTCTAGAAACCACATATTTTATCAGATTTTCTTAAAATTTGGCAAAACAACTTATTTTTCAACAAGAAACAGCTCCGTTAAAAAATGGGCCACATCGGTTCAGATTTATATATAGCTCCCATACAAATGTCTCCTCCGATTTGACTCTTTCCGCTCTAGAAACCACATATTTTAAAACATTTTCTTCTAAGTCGGCACATCAGTTAATATTTGAAATAGAAACATCCATCGCGAAAGTGGGTAACATCGGTTCAGATTTTTATATAGCTCCCATATAAATGACTCCCCCGATTTAATTCTTTCCCCTCTAGAGACCACATATTTAACAGATTTCCAACAAATTTGGGAAAGCGTCTTATATATCAACTAGAAAACCTATGCTAAAAATGGGTTAGATCGGTTCAGATTTACATAAAGATCCCATTCTAAGTTTGCGTTCAAATTTTCTTACAAATATAGATAGAATTATAAAATGTGTAGTACATTCTTCTCTTATAGCTGTATCGTATATCACTCGGTTCAAATGTAACGACGTTTTTATAGCCTACACCACAGGGTATAATGACTTGGTGTACGGTATCATATAGTCGGCCACGCCCGACTTTTACCTTCCTTACTTGTTTTGGTTTCAAATACGTAAAATTTTCATTAAACAATTAAAAATGGTATTAAGTTGGGCTGGGCCGAACTTTATATACCCTCCCTCATGGATTAAATTCCACAGAAACTGTCGAAGAATACTGTAGAAGTGCTGTAACATTATACACCGAATTCCACGATTGTAGCTATATCTCTGTCCCCATTGTATCCCTTAAAAAAACTAATTTGGAAAACCCTCTTTATTTTTCGTGTATACACGGAATTTCATGATTCTAGCTGTGGCCATTTGGTTGGTACAATTTTACCCCGTTAAAAGTACGAATTTCGAAAAATCCCTTTGTTTTACGTGTCTACGCAATCATAGGAGCCGTTTAGTTGGTACCATGTTTATCCTCTATTCCCATTTTACCGCTTAGCAGTACGAATTGGGAAAAATGCAATTAGAAGAATGTCCACAGCGGTTTTGGTGTTTCTAGCTGCTGTCGTTTGATAGGTACCATTTGTATCCTTTTTATCCGATTTCATCCAAAAAAATCACTAAGGCGAATGCGCATACCAAATGTCAAGCAAATATAAGCAGACATATTCAAAAAACATGCTTAAATACTCGAAATATTAGGGGGAAATTTTTATTTGGACCTCCTAGCTCCTAGCGTGCTTTCAACATACGGTTAGTCGGACGGACGGACGGACATGACTAGATCGTCTTAGAATTTAATGACGATCAAGAATATATAGTCTCAGGTCGATATTTCAAGGTGTTACAATATAATTTGAATTTAAAATGTGGGTACTAGACCAGAAATAGAGTAAATAGGAATAATATTTGTACGGATGCTATATCTAAATCTGATACGATTTTCTTCATATGGTTTGCAAAAAAACTCCTTTAAAATCGTACGGAGTTCAGGTAACAATTGCGACTAGTACATTAATCACAAGTTTTCGATGGACAGACGGACGACAGACAAAGGTGATGCTAGTTCGATTATTTCTTGTTGTTACAAACAGTTGGCTTGAAACAAACTTAGTGTAATCTATACTACAGAGATTCTATAATCTATACTCTGTAGATTCTGAGATATCAACACAAATTTACAAATACTAAGTCTATTTATTATATTATACACCACATAATATAATAAATAGAAATAATATTAGTAAATTTTTGTTGATATCTCAGAATCTACAATAGACTCCAAAATTTTCGGAAAATTTACAGAAAAAATTAGATATTTCTAATTTAAATTTTTAAATTTGGCCCATTTTCACGAGTGCGTCAAGTAAAGAGTGATTTTTTTGAGGTTAGGATTTTCATGCATTAGTATTTGACAGATCACGTGGGATTTCAGACATGGTGTCAAAGAGAAAGATGCTCAGTATGCTTTGACATTTCATCATGAATAGACTTACTAACGAGCAACGCTTGCAAATCATTGAATTTTATTATCAAAATGCGTGCTCTGTTAAGAAAGTTCAGAAAGAAAGAAATTGTGTTCAGCGACGAAGCTCATTTTTGGCTCAATGGGTACGTAAATAGGCAGAATTGTCGATTTTGGAGTGAATATCAGCCAGAAGCATTGCAAGAGCTACCAATGCATCCAGAAAAAGTCACAGTTTGGTGCGGTTTATGGGCTGGTGGCATCATTGGACCGTACTTCTTCAAAGATGATGCGAATCGTAACGTAACTGTGAATGGTGAGCGCTACCGTGAGATGATATCCAACTTTTTTTTGCCCAAAATGGAAGAACTGAACTTGGTTGACATGTGATTTCAACAAGATGGCGCTACATGCCACACAGCTCGCGATTCTATGGCCATTTTGAGGGAAAACTTCGGAGAACAATTCATCTCAAGAAATGGACTGGTAAGTTGGCCACCAAGATCATGCGATTTGACGCCTTTAGACTATTTTTTGTGGGGCTACGTCAAGTCTACCACCTAAGACGCAGCCGCGGTCAACATTTAAATGAAATTATCTTCAAAAAGTAAATGTCATGGACCAATCTAACGTTTCAAATAAAGAACCGATGAGATTTTGCAAATTTTATGCGTTTTTTTTTTTAAAAAAAAGTTATCAAGCTCTTAAAAGATCACCCTTTAGTACCATAAGGCACACCCAGAAATGTTCATCAAAATCGTTGCTTTAACATGGAATTGCCATAGTTATACTCCAGTAAATAACCAAAGAAATTCGAGACTTTTCCCGTTTTCAACAAAAATCCATTTTGGGTGTTTAACCCTGGGTTAGCTGACTTTGCCAGTTAAATTGTCACATGTATCCGGGGATTTTGTCATTCTAACTTCAAGCGAAATTCCAAATTTCTATATATTTTGAATTTCATCATCATCGCCGTCTTTTGTGAAAGTCCATCGTCACGTTTAACATTTAACTGGGAGGGAATTTCCCTCGCCGCGAACGAACCTGTTTATATTGTTCTCGACTCGAGTTGCACAACATCACTTGAACCATTTTGGATGACTTTTGCTTGTGCTCCGCTCCCACTTGTTTTCACTTCACTTCACTTTTATCTCATAAAACTTTTTTTGGGTTTATTTTTATTTTTGATTTTGATTTGGATTTCCTTTAATGCCGTCCGGCGGTTAATGAACTTTTTCCGTTTGTTCGTCGTATCAATTTCTGATTTGTTTTGAACCTCTTTTTCGGGTGCTTTCTAATAATTTCACTTCACTTCACTGCGGATCACTTTTGTGTGTCGCTATCAATTTGACGATGATTTATAAACAACAACAACAGCAGTAGTAGTCGTAGTAGTAATACTGGAAACTCGGCGCTGGTGTTCCATGCGTACAGCGGCTAGCAGGCAAAGAAAACGAACAAATTTGAACAAGTATACCCGACCCGGTTCGCGTTTGATTCATAACTGAAAACTTTCATATCACACTTAATGATGGAAAGGGACGAAACCCAACGACTGCCAGCAAGTCAGCCAGCCAGCCAGCTAGCTAGCCACAAAGCCAGCCACATGCATGAATGTGTGAACGAGAAACGTTAATGTTTTGGCGTTAACGTCGACAGCGACGATGACGGCGACTGCAATGACAAAGACGATGGCTGCGCCTCGCCGGTGGTGATCTACCACCAGTCAGCCAGCCAGTATAAGGGGTTCCAAACAGAAACCAAAAATTCAATGGAAAATAATCAAGACTAAACAAATGTTGTCGTACTTTTATTTCGTTGTTAGCGGAAAAATAAATAACGCAGAATAAATGCGCTGCTTTGCGGTGGTAATTGATGAGTGGTGAGTTGTGGCAATACACCGACTCTAGAACACGTTACACTGCCCAGTGGAAAATTTCTTTCGAATTCTGTCAGAAATTGAATTCCCTACAGAAAATTTTGAATATTGTAATAGAATGCTGTAAGATTTGTCTGGAAAAATACGGAAGGTTCTGAGGATTTTTCGGACACATGTCAGGAAATATTTTGAGAAAAATGCTAAATGAATCAGTTCGTAGATTAAAAATGACGTAGTTGTTTTGAGTAAGCAAATGGGTGTTAACTACGGCCGGATAGGACGGATATAGCCTTCACGAAGGAATAAATTATAACGCTGAAATAGCCGAAGTACAACCATTTATGTATTGCATGTGTTCCATCGTCATTTTGTGGAAACTTGGTCATTAGTTTATGATATGCATGGGGATGTGCTAAGGTTTTTGTCCTTTTGATTAGAAAAACAAGTAAGAAGGCGTTAAGTTCGGCCGGGCCGAATCTTATATACCCACCACCACGGAGTGCATTCCATAGTATTTCCAGCAGATTAAAAGAAGGCGACTTTACATTGAAGCACAGTACCATATTACGAAAATTGTGATATTTTTATGCACATTAGTATATTTGTTTACTATTTCAAACTATAATGTATACTTATGCGCACTGTATCGACTACTATATATAAATAAAATGCTGAAATTGTGAAAGTGAACATGCCTAAATATTAGGCGATTGTCAGTCGCCATTAGAAAGAAGCATTTCCAGATACAGACAAAGTGATAAGAAAAGTATAAATTTAAAAGATATCCCCATTCGCCCCAATCTCCGCCCAAAAGTACAAATTTCGAAAAAAAACCTTTTTCGAGTCTTCATAGTCAGAATGTATACACATTTCATGATTTCAACTTCAGCGGTTTGGTAGGTTCAATTTGTATCCCTCTTTTTAATTATATCCCTTAAATGTACGAATTTCGAAAAATCCCTCTATTTTACGTGTCTATGCAATTAGAGGGATGTACACACCGAATTTCATGATTCTAGCTGCTGTCATTTGGTAGGTACTATTTTTATCCCCTTTTTCCATTTGAAGTACGAATTTTGGAAAGTTCTTTTATTTTACCTGTCTACGCATTCAGAGGAATGTATATATCGAATTTCATTATTCTAGGTGCAGCCGTTAGGTTGGTACTATTTTTATCCTTCTATCCCCATTTAACCCCTTAAAAGTACGAATTTAGAAAAAATACTTTTATATTATGTATCTACTCTATTAGAGGAATGTACACGCCAAATTTCGTGTTTCTATCTGTTTTCGTTTGATAGGTACCATTTTTATCCCTTTTTGTCCCATTTCGCCCCCTACAAATAAAAATCACTCTATGGTGCCCTTTTATGCTATAGAGGGAATGCGCATTGCAAATATCAACTAAACATGCTGAAATAATCTAAACATTAGGGGTATTTTCAGTCCTTTTGAGGGAAAAATTTTTCCCTCTGGACCGATTTCGTCCACTTTCAATCCCAACCGATCTACAACCATAAGACACATTTAGGAAAAATTTGAACCTCCTAGCTCATCGTGCTTTCAACAGACAGACAGACGGACATGGCTATATCGTCTTAGAATTTTACCACGACCCAGAATATATATACTTTATGGGGTCTCCGATGAATATTTCAAGGTGTTACAAACGGAATGACAAAGTGAATATACCCCCATCCTGGAGGTGGAGGATATAATAAATAATAATATGGGAAATATGTAAACTGAAATTTAAATAAGTTAAAGGACCACGTCCATTATATGGCGGTGCACCAATTATATAGTTGAATATTGTTCGGCTACATTAATTAAGAAGTGTACTCAAGCTGTGTCCTTTAAAAACCGAGAGACAGCCTGGAACGCGGCGCATTGTAGTCTTCTACGAATACATCCAGTTTAGCCCCGGCCAGATATCACATATTCTGTCTATGGTACACTGAAATAATTATCTTCATACTATTTATGATTTTGCCTTAACCTCAGTGAAGTCACCAAAGAAACATTTCATAAAATGTATGAAACATGTTTCATAAAGCACAAATCTATGAAAAGTGTCATAGAATTTGTGAAACATTTCTTAGAAACTATGAAACGCAGTTCTTCATTCGAGGAACTTTTGTCATACATTATTTCATATGATTTATGAAAATGTTCATAGATTTTATGAAGAAACATCATTAATTTCATAATTGCGAAAGTCTTTGAAATGAGTATGTCTTTGTCCAAAATCAGGTTAAATACTTATGTCAAAGTTAAAAGAGGACAAATGAGAATTGTTAAAATTCTACCGAATAAAGCCGACACACTAAAAATGTAGTTGTATGTTATGAAACATTTCATAAAAACTATGAAATCCTTTATTATATTTATGAAGACATTTCATAACACAAATATTTTATTGGTTATAGCATATTTCATAATATTTAAGAATTGGTTCATTAATACTATGAAATCTTTCTTTGATCTTATGAAACCTAGTTTCACGAATTTAATTGTTTTATGAAATTTGAATGTTTATGAAAAAATTATATGAAATATTTCATTTTATTTATGAATTTTCTTTCAGTGTAGTTTTCAACGAGTTCACTGATCTATCTTCTCGAAGAAGATGATCTTAACTCTCCGCAGATGACGGGGGACACATTTACCGAATAACGGCGGTGCATAATGACATGTTGCCCGCTACAACACAGTCTCACTTTTTCTTAGGGACACTACCATCCCTTGTCGATGACTACTCTGGTCCTGCCAAGCTCCCCTTAAAATATTAGTCCAGTAGTGAGATGTCGTCATAGTATTTCTTGAAAATCCAGACGTCAACGATTGTCACAATATCACAATCCATATCATTTTTTCTCATTCCGAACTACAATAATTGAAGGTGTCATTTTTTTTGTAAACAATAAGGACAAACACAAAATTTCCTTCGTAAGAAGAAAAATTTGATCTAAAACACATTCAAAAGCACATACAAAATCATAAAAAGTTGTACGATTGAGGAGCACGTCAAATCGATAAAACATTATTGTCAAAATTAGTACGAATGTTGTGTTACTTGCTCTAATTTTATGGCAGACGTGGTGTCCATCATGACTGGCTACGTTAATATATAAAATTCTCGTATATGGGACGACTGCTTCGAATTTAATTTTGTTGACATCGCTTTAAAGGTAATAAACCAACTAAGAACAATTCGCTAAGATAGAAATCGGTGTTTTTGGGCTCCAGAGAGAGGGCGATATGTAAACTAATTTGATTCTATAAATTACGGAATTGAATATTTTTCTACTTTCTTAATAGCTGAGGAGTGCTTCGTAACGAGCTTCAGATTTTAAAAATTTATTTTCTACATTTTTGCGGTGAGTCAGATAATAACAGTTGAAAACAGTTTGAACTTGTGCAAATTTGGAAATGGAATGCATATTTTCCATACTGTGAATTATTTTAATTTGGTTATTATTATTTTATTTTAATTGCAAAATAACACATTCAATGAAAGCGATCAATATAAATAGATTCCAATTAGACTTTATTTTTAATGTAATTATAATTTCAATAATAACTTGTTTCTGATTTGATTGATTTCAAATTATTGGCGTACTATTGGTATTTGATTAGAAAGGCACTTCTAAGTAGGGAGTGATTTCATCACTTATTAAGGCCATTATTGATAATACATTATTTGGTTAGTTATCAATAATTACTTATATTGTATCTTCCTCGTAAGCACATCTGAAACCACTTACTTTACAACTCGTTTATAAGCACTTATTTATTAACTTTTTGTAAGCGTACGTGGAAGTACTTTTTTCTCAACTTTTTGTAATTGTGCGTGGAAGTACTTATTTTTTACAATCCCTTTATAAAAATAATTAGAAACGGATCCGAAAAATAAGTAGTGAAGGCTTATACCCAACATTACTTGATAATGAGAGTTTTTGCTGGGTTAGTTAAATTAGTGCTACTTTAAGTATTTCCTACTAAAAATATTTTTTTAGGATAAATTTTCTCAAAGCTGCATACATAAAAACCAATAGTATTTTTGAATTCATAATCCATTTAGAAATGAATTCTGATATCTCCTTCCAAGGAAGTTACAGTGTGGTTCGATTTTTTGCCGGTGGAATTGTCACCGTCACTGACGATCACTAGAAATAATTATAACATTATCGAATGTATTACATTCAAAACTCATATAAAAAATTTCGTTTGGCCCAAAATGGACGGCGAACACCACAATGGAGATTCTGCATGAACGATTTGAAGGTATGGTTATCTTTCGCGGAGGTGAAGTTATATGATCACCAAGATCGTGCGATTTGACCATATTGAACTTTTTCTTGTTGGGGTTTTTGAAGTTGAAGATATATGCCAATAAGTTGCAGTAAGTCAATGCTTCCTACAAAGTCCACACGGCATGGCATGGGCCATCGCTCATTGAAAACTGGACTTCTTCTGGATCCTTGCTGCTATGCAAAAGCACAGCGGGCATTTGAACAATGTCATATTGGGATTGTAAGCATGCACTAGGAGAATTTTCATAAAAATTCATTTCTTTTGTGACTAACGTTATTTTGTTTGCAGTAAACATTGTTTCAAACGTACAAAGTCTTTTAGGAGAATGAAAATATATCCTGATTTCTTCAAATTTACTATATACATGATGTCATATTTTGACTTGAAACATCTATGGTGAAAGTGGGTAACAACATCTTATATAGGTACTTCCCGAATTTCACATTCCTAAACCGAATTTGGTCAGATTTTGTATTTGTAACAAAATTGGACCACGTCCGTTTGCATGTTTTGATATAGGTCCCATCAAATGACACTTCTTCATCTTTCATATTTCATCATATTTTACATCTCAGCACTTGATTTGTAGAGTTTTTACCATTGATGAATGAACCACGCTTTTAAATGAGTCCATAAAATCGAAAAATGTGTCGGCATTAAACTCTCACTGCTATTTAAAAACTAGTATGCCCGACTTTATTCTTTTCTTATTGGTTAGGTATGCATATAAATACGCTTGGTATGTTATTCCACTAACACGCCTGTTTTCTGATTCTAATTGGGACCTATATATACCCGTCACCAGTAATCGGCGGCCTGAAACCACGGCCATAACTGTTGGTTTTGTTAAATTTAAAAAAATCTGTAATGAATTGAATTTGACTATTAATACATTCGAGGGAAAAGGAGTTTATTTCCACTAAACGGCCTCCATACGTTTTTTCTGGATGTAAATATATTTTTTAAATTATAAGACTAGGCATTGGATTTCATTGAGGGTGGAGCTTTAAATTAAATACAAATTAACGTACATATCTGGAGGAACAACTGTCATATCAAACAAATTCTTTGATATTTTCATATTTGGTTTGCTTTATGACAGCAAACTAACAACATATCCATTGTTGGGATTGGTGAGAAAATACCAAACCGGCAAAACATATTGTACAATACTTGTACCGGTGAAAAAATGTTGACTGTAGAGTGTATTTGTTTAGGGATGTGCGGGAGTGAGTATCTTTTCGAAACAGTCGGCTTTTTTCGCCATAACGTTTGCCTACTAACTAGGGGGTGTGGACACGCACATCGATGTATTGTTCGATGTCCGCGCGCTATTGTCTTTTGTTCAACATAAATGGAATTCTTGGAAGATAAGCTTCGCAACGCGATAGCAGCAATTTTAACAACAAAGCCAAACCGACCGACCGACTCAAAAGTAATGGCTTCGTTCCACCCTGACTGCGGACAGTAGACAGTATGACTGTTCGACTCGAACGACTGATAAGTTTCTCGGCTCTGCGATAAACGGATGGGTGCTCTGCTCTGATCATCCGTTTTCTCGTCTGTCTGAGGAAATGCGTGAGTAACTGGTAACCGCTGGTTAAAGGTTTATTATCACTTTGTTTTAAACTCATTATTGGAACATGTCATTGCCAGGGGGCGATGTGCAGAAAGAGAGAAATTATACGACACAGTGGGACTACAACAATAAAATTCTCTCCAAGATTGCTGCGAAGGCCAAACTATTTATAATAAAATTATGGCAACATGAAAAATCATGCAATGAAAAATTGTCCAAAAATAAAAATAAAAAATGAAACAAAAAAAATCCAATTAGGCCCAAAAAAAAAGGCAAAGTCACCCATAAAATTGGGCCATTTCCATACGAAAGATCGCCCAAACATTTTAAAAATTTTTAATATGAAAACCCGCCCAAAAATTTTAGCAATTGTTAATAGCCCAAAACAAAAAATTGGGCCAAGATGAAAAATTGCCCAAAACGTAAAATTAAAGTACGTCCGAAAATACATGGAAAATCTCCCAACCCAAAAAAAAATTTCGTCTATTTTCATATGAAAAATCGCCCAAAGTATATGTTATATGTACAAATATCTCGTATATACAATATGTTTTCACAAATCCGGCTACGCAGAGGGCAATATAAAAAATAGCCAAAACAAAAATTGGACCAAAAAGATGAAAAATAGCTCAAGACGGAAAATGAAATTGCACCAAAAAATCAGTGAAAAATCACCCAAAACAAAAATGAAAAATTTCCCAACAGTGGGGTAATTTTCTATGAAAAATTGCCCAACAGTGGGGTCATTTTTCTACGAAAAATCGCCAAACATTTAAGTAAGTATACCCTCCACTAGGGTATTATGTCTTTGTGCATTTGTTTGTAACACGCAAAAGGAAGAAGGGTAATTTTTCTATGAAAAATCGCCAAACATTTAAGTAAGTATACCCTTCACTAGGGTATTATGTCTTTGTGCATTTGTTTGTAACACCCAAAGGGAAACGTTTTTTATACAGATCGGCTTAGAAACACTTTCTAAATCGATTTATCAATGTCCGTCTGTCCATTGACCATTGTTGTAATCAATGTAAAGGTTGTAATTATTGTCTGATCTTAACAAAAATTTACACAAGTAAGTTTTGTGGACGCTATTTAATTTGAAGTAAATCGGTTCAGATTTACAGATTGCTATGGGGGCTACAAATATCGCCTCCGATTTGACTTTTTCCGCTCTAAAAACCACATATTGTACCCGATTTTCTTTAAAATTGTCACAACATCTTATAATCCAACTAAAATCACTTGTGGTGAAAGCGGGTAAGATCGGTTCAGATTTAGATATAGCCCCCATACAAATGTCGCTCCTGATTTGAAATTTTCCGCTCTGGAAACCACATAGGGTACCCGATTTTCTTTAAATTTGGCAAAACATCTTATAATCCAACAAGAAGCACCTACGCAGAAAGTTGGTAAGATCGGTTCAGATTTAGATATAGCCCCCATACAAATGTCGCTCCTGATTTGACTTGTTCCGCTCTAGAAACCACACTTTTAACGGATTTTCTTTAAATTTGGCACAACGTCATATAACGCCAGCGCACACTGGTCCCAAATCCAGTTTTTATGGCATAAAGTCGAAAAATATACATACAGTGTTGTAATTTTGCACATCTGCTAGACATATCATACGCAAAAAATAAAAATTAAATTGGGCCGATCGGACCACGCCCACTACCACCTCCCATATAAACTCAATATATAACCAACAAAATTATCACTCTGTATTGGTACAGGGTGACCAAAAACAAAATTTTATGAAAGCTTAAAAGAATGAAGAGTTGTTTATATTGACGAAATGTGTTTTTCTAAACATTATTGCAAAAGCAAAATATAGCATACAAATAGTTTAAACTGCAATTTAAATAATTATTTCAAGAAATAACGTAAAATGTATACATTTGTACATGTGTACAAAAAGGTGAATGATGTTGTCTACCATTTTAAAGGTACTTTCAATAAAATATTGATGGTTCTCGTACACAAAACTAATTCAGAGATATAATCATATATATGTCTATGGCTAATCAAAAACTGTGCTAAAATAAAATGGCAATTTTTGGAGTTTGCCGAAAAATGCTGACGAGATATTAATTCCACCATAAACTACAACCACAGACAACCACACTTTCACATTTACACTTTGAGTCAAGTTGAGTCATAAATATAACTTTTGGTCCACGACATTTATAGATTATGTTCTCTACAAATCACAAAATTACAATACCTATGAATACTTACAAGACCACAATAATCATAAAATGTTAAATATAATTTTTCAACTACTAACTCTTGCCGTCAATTTTCATAATATAGTCACTTTATGGTTTTCTTTTTAAGTCTTGATTTTAATTAATTTGTAAAACTGCTTTATATCAAAATTAATCCAACTTTTTTTGAACCGCAAAGTTTAAGTGCCATTCAGGCTTGTGGCGTTGCCACCTAATTTTCTCCAGTATATTTTCTTGATTGCTTGGAGTGTTGCCATAAAGAAAATTTTTTTTTCCATTTTAATTTTTTTGAATTTCTGCCAAAAAAAAATGGATTTGGGACCATAGTGCAGCGGCTAAGATCGGTTTAGATTTAGATATAACCCCCGTACAAATGACGCTCCCGACATGATCTAGAAATCACATATTTTACTCCATTTTCCTCAAATTTATTAATTTATGGGCCACTTTTCATCAATTTTTTGGCCAATTTTTCGTGCACCCTACGCAATTTTACAAAATTGCTTTTTTTTGAAAAATTGGGTCTTTATTCATAATTTGTAGGCTATATTTCATATTAGTAATTCGGATAATTTTTCATATTTAAATTTATGAAATATCACCCAATGGACGATAATGAAAATTCGCTCAGATGACAAATACATACTTTCATTGCCTAAAAATGAATAAAGACCCAATTTTCCTCAAGTTCTCATTCTTAATTTGAGAATAATTCATTAGTTCAGTGAATTGAACTTTTCCCTTTAATTATGTAAAAAAGTAAACACTTCAAATTATCCAACCTATCCCACTGTTGCAAAGCATCGTCCATCTGATGACGAGCTGACTACTGCAGTGTTTGTGGGGTGGCGTGGTGTATGATGTTGCTGCCTCTCCTCATCCTCTGTGTCACAACGATTGAAGTGCACATAAAGAGTGATTTTTTTGAGGTTAGGATTTTCATGCATTAGTATTTGACAGATCACGTGGGATTTCAGACATGGTGTCAAAGAGAAAGATGCTCAGTATGCTTTGACATTTCATCATGAATCGTCTTACAAACGAACAACGCTTGCAAATTATTGAATTTTATTATCAAAATGCGTGCTCTGTTAAGAAAGTTCATTGCGCGCTTCCATTTTATGGTCAGTTTAATCGACCCACTGAAGCGGCTATTCGGGCTATTGTGACTAAATTTCGCACCAAATTTACATTGTTGGACATTAAACCACCAACACGCTTACGTAGAGTGCGAACTGAAGAAAATATCGCAGCTGTATCGGCCAGTGTTAATGATGACCACCAATTTTCGATTCGTCGCCGTTCGCACCAATTGGGTCTCTGTTACTCAAAAACGTGGAAATGCCAAAATTGGACTAAGCGGATGGACCACCTAAGACGCAGCCGCGGTCAACATTTAAATGAAATTATCTTCAAAAAGTAAATGTCATGGACCAATCTAACGTTTCAAATAAAGAACCGATGAGATTTTGCAAATTTTATGCGTTTTTTTTAAAAAAAAAGTTATCAAGCTCTTAAAAAATCACCCTTTACCTTAAATTTGAGTCACACTCGAACGCATTCACTTGAGACCAGACAAGAAACTTCAAACTATCACAGCCATACGCGACACAGCAGCGCGTACACTTCGTACGATAACGGTGAGTATTGGGCTTTAACAAACGAGGTATGTCACCGCCATCGAGATGACTGCATGTATGTATGATCACATCAGAATGTCTGTGGATGTGTGTGTGTGTGTTATTTTTCATAAATACCTATCTCATAGTTTTAAATTTACACAGTGGCGTCATTATTATTGATAACCGAACGAACTCTCACTTTTCGCACTCACTCACCCGCCACTCGCAACTCTCACTCACAAATCGGTTGATGTAGGTAAGTAACGTTCGTCGTATCACATGTGCGAGTTGTGGAAGAACAAGAGTAGGAGGGAGGGAGGCATGTACATATGTGGATTGGTAACTAATGACTATCCAATACTCGTCACATCATATCTCTTTGTATCATTAGAATTACCACGTATTTCAAGCGGATGTTTGCATCTACTTTTGTTGAGTTCAAACGAGTCTTCGTCGAAATGGAAACGGTGTAAAATGTGGTTAATGAGAATTGCAAGGCTAGTCATTGCTAATTACTACAGAGTTCTAAAATATTAAACAATTATGCTGTCGACAGCAAATGTAAATAATCAGTCATAATATACGAGGGGTGTGTCATTGATTATGCAAGCAAAGGGGTGCATTATGAAATCTTAAGTCAAAATTTGGTTAGGGCCGTGAATGCACCACACATGAACAAGCCCAGCCCTGAATCATATTCATAATAAATTTCCATTTTAGTTTTCTTTTGATTTTTATTTGCTAAAAATTAAAAATTAATAGTTTATTTTTATTTGAGTTTTATTATTAATATTTGATTTTTATTTGCTAAAAAACTAAATTTATTTTTTTATAAAAAAAAAATAAATTTCCCTTTTTTCTCCTCATGCATAATAATTAACAATTTTCGAAGAAAAATTAATAAAAAAAATTGATTACAAAAATTTGTTTCTTTTGAAAAATAATTTCAGTTTTTAATTAATAAACTATTAATCTATCTATATATATAAAAATCAATGTGTGTCTGTATGTCTGCATGTTCCGTATAGGACGCCAAACCGGTGGACCGATTCGCCTGAAAATTTTACTGTATCTATCTTTTGGACAGAGGATGGTTACTGGATAGTCTAGGTCACGATAGGACAAAGGGGGGTGGTACCTCCCACACAAAAATATTTTAAAACTATCACAACATGCATACCGATGGGTGGATTCGCTCGATAATTTTACTGCAGCTAACTTCTGGGCAAGGGATGGTTCCAGGATATACTAGGTCATTATACGAAAAAGAGGCGTGGCACCGCCCACACAAACTATATTTTAAAACTTTCATAAAACACGTTCCGAAGTGCGGATTCTCTTGACAATTTTATTGTGACTAACTTCTGAACAGTGGATAGTTTCTGAATGGTGACTATACAATGGTCATCATACAAATGGACGTGAGACTGCCCACACCAACTATATATTAAAATTATCACAAAACACGTAATGGATTGATTCACTTGAATATTTTATTGTAAACAACAGAGGATGACCCTTGACTACAATAGGTCATCTATATATATAAAAATCAATGTGTGTCTGTATGTCTGTATGTTGTGTATAGGACTCCAAACCGGTGGACCGATTCGCCTGAAAATTTTACTGTATCTATCTTTTGCACTGAGGATGGTTCCTGGATAGTCTGGGTCACGATAGGACAAAGGGGGGTGGTACCTCCCACACAAAAAATATTTTAAAACTATCACAACAGGCATACCGATGGGTGGATTCGCTCTATAATTTTACTGCAGCTAACTTCTGGGCAAGGATGGTTCCAGGATATACTGGGTCATTATACGAAAAAAAGGCGTGGCACCGCCCACACAAACTATATTTTAAAACTTTCATAAAACACGTTCCGAAGTGCGGATTCTCTTGAAAATTTTATTGTGACTAACTTATGAACTGAGGATAGTTTCTGAATGGTGACTATACAATGGTGATAATACAAATGGACGTGAGACTGCCCACACGAATAATATATTAAAATTATCACAAAACAAGTAACGAATAACGGATTCTCTTGAAAATTTTACTGTATCTAGCCTGTGGAAAGGGGACGTTTTCTGGCTATAATAGGGGAAGGCACGACAAATGGGCATCACAAACACTATATTTTAAAACTATACCAAAATACATTGATTCACTTCAATATTTTTTGTAACGAACAGAGGATGACCCTTGACTATAAAAAGGTCATGCTACAAAAAGGGACTATAAAGTAACACGATTTTTTTCTGCCGCTACGTTCAGGTAAGGGTTTGGTTCTTGAATATAAGAGGTCATGGTATGAACAACTGGCGCGTTTCCGCATACTCGAACCAAACAAGGTGTTCCAGTAGATGGGTATCAAATTGTTTACGCTTCATATGCATTGGGCCGTGTTTATACCGTACACCCAAACAACGCAGAATGTTATTATTTGGGAATGTTATAAGTTAACGTGAGAGGACCCACTTCAGTTTAAAATTTAAGAGCAGTTGAGAGAGGCGTGTCAGAAACTGGGGGACCACATTAATGTATGCTTCTGTCAGCTGTCATCATCTCCAGATACGAACTTTGTTTGCGACAATATAGAACTTGCTCGCCATCTAACCCAAAAGACATGTGGGAAAAATTCAAAGAGGGTATGAGTGAGGACATTTTGCAACATTATCGGACCGTTACGATTCTAAAGAGTGATTTTTTTGAGGTTAGGATTTTCATGCATTAGTATTTGACAGATCACGTGGGATTTCAGACATGGTGTCAAAGAGAAAGATGCTCAGTATGCTTTGACATTTCATCATGAATAGACTTACTAACGAGCATCGCTTGCAAATCATTGAATTTTATTATCAAAATGCGTGCTCTTTTAAGAAAGTTCAGAAAGAAAGAAATTGTGTTCAGCGACGAAGCTCATTTTTGGCTCAATGGGTACGTAAATAGGCAGAATTGTCGATTTTGGAGTGAATATCAGCCAGAAGCATTGCAAGAGCTACCAATGCATCCAGAAAAAGTCACAGTTTGGTGCGGTTTATGGGCTGGTGGCATCATTGGACCGTACTTCTTCAAAGATGATGCGAATCGTAACGTAACTGTGAATGGTGAGCGCTACCGTGAGATGATATCCAACTTTTTTTTGCCCAAAATGGAAGAACTGAACTTGGTTGACATGTGGTTTCAACAAGATGGCGCTACATGCCACACAGCTCGCGATTCTATGGCCATTTTGAGGGAAAACTTCGGAGAACAATTCATCTCAAGAAATGGACCGGTAAGTTGGCCACCAAGATCATGCGATTTGCCTTTAGACTATTTTTTGTGGGGCTACGTCAAGTCTAAAGTCTACAGAAATAAGCCAGCAACTATTCCAGCTTTGGAAGACAACATTTCCGAAGAAATTCGGGCTATTCCGGCCGAAATGCTCGAAAAAGTTGCCCAAAATTGGACTTTCCGAATGGACCACCTAAGACGCAGCCGCGGTCAACATTTAAATGAAATTATCTTCAAAAAGTAAATGTCATGGACCAATCTAACGTTTCAAATAAAGAACCGATGAGATTTTGCAAATTTTATGCGTTTTTTTAAAAAAAAAAGTTATCAAGCTCTTAAAAAATCACCCTATATATCATTTGCGATTAACATTTTCAACGATACGCTGATAAAAATATAAGACATATTCCTAGCCATCAGCAACAAAACTCTTAATCAACTTGGATTGATGATGCCTGAACGTTCTATCGTTGACATTATTGATTGGGATTTGCTAAGAGAACGGCAATTCAATGTTGAAGACTTGCGTTTGTTTGTCGCAACAAAAAAACTCTATTAATTGCAAATTGTGGCATTTGATAAAATTATAACTGCAGTAACAAATGACAGCGGCGGCCTTTTTTCTCGATGCACCAGGAGGCACAGTTGTAACCTTTCTCATCACTTTGGTATTAGCGCACAGCCGCACTCAAAATGGGATAGCTTTAGATATTGCTTCCCCCGGTATTGCTGCTACATTATTGGATGGAGGACGAACGGCACATTCAGCTGATTGTGTGGGATGACTGCACCATGGCACATAAGAAATCCCTACAAGCGCTTAATCGGACACTTCAAGATTTTAGATCAAATACACAACCATTATGTGGAACTCTTATTTTACTATCTGGAGACTTCCGACAGACCCTTCCATTATTTAAATTTTCATGAAGTTTTTACATTTTAAAAATGTAACTTATGAATTTAAATAAATAAGTATTAATTTAAACTAATTTACAGAAGTAAAAATATACAAAACAAAAATTGCGAGCATACAAAGTTATATACATAAGGAAGACGAAAACCCGTGCAACGCCGGGTACAAAAAGCTAGTTTATAATAAAAATATTTTTTTTGAAAAATAAATTGAATTTTTGTTTACAAAAAAAAACAAATTTGTTTCCTTTGAAAAATAATTTAAATATATAAATAAAATTAATTTATAATTTTAAATAAATTAATTTATAATAAATATATATTTTTTGAATTATAAATTGATTTTTGTTTAGAAATTAAATTTCCATTTCTTGATTTCATTTGATGATTAACATTTTTTATTAATTTAAAAAATGTTTCCTTTAAAAAATAATTTCAATTTTTTAAATAAATTTCATATTTTCTGAAAAAAATTGCTTCACTTCAATTTAAATTTTTAGTTTTTTATAAATAAATTTAAAAAAATTATTTGAAAAATAATTTTATTTTTTAAATAAATTTCATATTTTTAAAAATTAAAAAAAATTATACAAACAAGAAAAAACTTAAAAAATAACTTTTTAAGTAAAATTTCAATTTTTTGGTTTCATTTGTGCTCATAAATAAATTGTACATTTTTTAAATAACTAATAAATAAAAATAACTAATAAAATAATTTATTTTTTTCTAATTTTTTAAAATAATGTTATTTCTTTAAATAAATTTAACTTTTTAAATAACTAATAAATAAAAAACTAATAAATAAAAATAACTAACAAAATAATTTAATTTTTTTTCTAATTTTTTGAAATAATTTTATTTCTTTAAATAAATTTAACTTTTTAATGAAAATTATTTTTTTTTTAAATTAATTTCCATTTTTGATTTTATATGTTGTACAACTGAGCAATTCTTCTCCCGCATAAAAAATTACAAATAAGCGATTATTCCTGAAAGCCACCGAATGAATGTTTCACTAGACCCCTCGCTATATTCGGATATTGGCGTTCACTTTGATGTCTGCCGTCAATGTTGGGTACAATCTCGTGTTATTAACGACACACACACACAGAATACCCACCTGGCGAAACTCTGACTTTCATAACCCACCACCAAACAGCACGACCAACGTTGGCCTTTAATTTGTCTCTTGGCAAAATTGAAAAAAAAAAAATACAAAAATTATAAATGCGTCACCATTATTGTTGTGCATTTCCATTTTATAGCCACCGGCAATTCCGCGAATATATCAACAGACCACACACATCTCAATCTCACATATTCTGAATTTACGTGGAAACGTGTGCCACGACTGCCATTTTCATACACCCCCGCGCACACCTTCCGCCACCACAAACATTGAGATTGACACGGAGGCAGACACAAACAAACATGCGATCAATTCCGTTCTTTTTAAAGGAAATTTGTGATTTTTGGAAGAAGAAGAAAACGAAAGATGATGAAATTCGAAGATAACATTGTAATTTCATATTCTTCGGAAACAGATATTCTTTTGAGAGACACACACACCTACTCATATACATACATATGTACGTATAGAACTTCACAAGAGATTAGAAGAAGTTCGCCGGAAAAAGAACACGAATCTGTATGAAATTAAAAGTAAATGTGTGTATGTGTGTTGGTAATGGACGTATAGTCAGTCAAAAGCGAAGGTAATCAGAATGACAAAGTTGCCATTAATTCTGTAAAGCAACGTGGCAGACGTGCAATTGGTCACGGAGCCATGGGTGGCACAGAATGTGCAATTTTTTTGCAACGGAAATAAATTTTCGATCGAAAACACGGTTCGCGAAAGTCCAAAATATCTGCGAGGTGATACTTTTATTCTTGTAGATGTTTTCAAGCAAAACAAGTTTTCCCATGTTTCCATGTAAAACGGAAAAGAAATTTTTCTTGGGTTGTCTGATTTTATTGAAAGTTTGCAAATTTGTACTTCTGAATAAGAGAAAAATAAAACTATATTTCGAAATGAAATTGCAGACACTAGAGTGGAATGAATCTAATCAGGAATTTTGTCATATGGCCTTGTATTTCCTTTTATAGCATGAACACACACCATAAAGTGATCCATAATTTTAGAGGAGAATTGGGGCAAAAAGGGATAAACATCAATCAAACTACAAAAGTCCAATCAGCTGAAGCTGGAACGAAATTCGATGTAAAGGGTGTTTTTTATTGGGGTATAGAACTTTAAGTTGGCATCACTTTTTTAACTGGCGGCCATTTTGTCAGCTGTCAAGTGATTAATATTTAGTTTGGTTTGCCATTTCATCATGAACAGGTTGACAAAAGAACAACGCTTGCAAATCGTACAAATTTATTTCGAAAGTAATGCTTCAGTTCGCGAAGTTCACCATTTTATGGTCGACATAATCGTCCATCAGAGCAATTAATTTGGTTAACCATGGATCGTTTTCGCACTACGTTTACTCTATGTGATAATACGCATCCGCAGAGACGTCGAACAGTGCGCACCGAAGAAACAATTGCCACTGTAGAGCAAAGTGTTGAAGAGGACCCGAATGAATCGATTCGCCACCGTGTACAGCAATTGGAGCTTTGTCCATCAACTTTATGGAAGATGAAAATTGGACCTGTAGAATTGGCTATATTCGAGCCAGCCGCGGCGGCCACATGCCCGAAATCATATTTAAACATTAATGGCATAAAATTATCCTTCCAATAAAGCCAAATTGATGGTCATTAAAACGATTTTCTTGTTTTTTATTTCAATTCGAAGTTCTATACCTCAATAAAAAACACCCTTTACATGCTCCTCGGACTGAGTGAAAGGATAGAATTGAAAATGAGCGAAATCAATCAAAAGGGAAGAATTTCTTCCTTAACAATGAATGAAAATACCGCCAATAATCTTCATATTTAGGTTATGTAGGCATACCTTTTGAAAATTGCTGCCTTTTTGAATGCATCAGAAGTATTATTTGGATAGTCAAGGACTATCATGCTATATAAAAGCTTTTTGTGGTTAATTAATTAATTTTATTACAAAATTATGAAACATTAGCTTTTATTTCACGAATATCGAAATTAGCAAAAACATTTCATAATTTCTCGAATGTGTTCAATCATTTCTACGCAAAGTCGATAGTCTCTAATGTAATGTCGGTAATACTATGGAATGAGGGTTTATAAGCTTGAAGCCAACTTAATTAAAACAAATTACTTATTCCAATTATTTATATTTAATATTTCTAATTTTTACTGCAATCACGTTTATAATATATAATCTATTGTAAATATATTTAATATTGCTATTAAAAATTTTTTTTTAAAAAATCGGATATGCAGTTTTTGCTAATTAAAAAAATAAGAAACAAAATGAAAACATTATTTTTCTAAAAACTAGAAGAAATTCCTATAAAACTAGAAGCAATTTGCTGGAAATTAGACAAAATATGTATATGTACCACAAAAAAATAAAATTTCCTTATGACAAAATACTTTAGTTTCAATCCACCCTAGTGTCTACAATTTCATATTTTTTAATCGAGAAATGCATCTTTATTTGTCATATATAGAAATATATATTTGGAAGGAGAAAATATAAATAATAAGAAAATAAAATAAAAATATATTTTTGTAAGATTTGACAATTTTCTGTAAAACTAGAAACTCTTTGCTAGAAATTAAACAAAAAATATATATTTGTATCTCAAACAACAACAAAATAAATTTCCTTATGACAAAAATACTTTAGTTCCGATCCACTCTAGTGTCTATAATTTCATATTTTTTTTAAATCGGGAAATGCAGTTTTATTCGTCATATATAGAAATATATTGAAAAAATATATTTTTCGGAAGATTTGACAATTTTTTAATTAAAAAAATTAGAAAAAAATAAAAATATATTTTTTGTAAGATTTGACAATTTTGTGTTAAACTAGAAGCTCTTTGCTGAAAATGAGACAAAAAAAAATATTTTTATCTCGAATAACAAAAAAATTCTTTTTGACAAAAATACTTTAGTTTCGATCCACCCTAGTGTCTATAATTTCATATTTTTGAAAATCGGGAAATGCAGTTTATATAGAAATATATGTTTGGAAATTGAAAAAAGGAAAAAAATATATTTTTCGGAACATTTGACCATTTTTAAATTAAAAAATTAGAAAAAAATAAAAATATATTTTTTTATAAGATTTGATAATTTTCTGTAAAACTAGAAGCTTCTTGCTGAAAATGAGACAAAAATGTAATTGATTGGAAATTGAAAAAAAGGAAAAAAATATATTTTTCGGAAGATTTGACAATTTTTTAATTAAAAAAATTAGAAAAAAATAAAAATATTTTTGTAAGATTTGACAATTTTCTGTAAAACTAGAAGCTCTTTGCTGGAAATGAAACAAAAAAATATATTTGTATCTCAAACAACAAAAAATTTCCTTATGACAAAAATACTTTAGTTTCGATCCACCCTAGTGTCTATAATTTTTTAAAATCGGGAAATGCAGTTTTATTTGCCATATATAGAAATATATTGAAGAAATATATTTCTGGGAAGATTTGACAATTTTTTAATTAAAAATAAATAAAAATATATTTTTTGTAAGATTTGACAATTTTCTGTAAAACAAGAAGCTCTTTGCTGAAAATGAGACAAAAGAAATATATATTTATCTCTCAAATAACAAAAATAAATTTCCTTATGACAAAAATATTTTGGTTTCGATCCACCCTAGTTCTATAATTTTTTGAAAATCAGGAAATGCCGTTTTATTCGCCATATATAGAAATATATATTTGGAAATTAAAAAATAAGAAATAAAAATAAATTTTTTGTAAGATTTGACAATTTTTTAGTTAAAAAGAATAAAAATATATTTTTTGTAAGTTGGAAGTTTCCTGTAAAAATAGAAGCAATTTGCTGTAAATGTGACAAAAAATATATTTG
This sequence comes from Polietes domitor, assembly GCA_947397865.1. Lineage (NCBI taxonomy): Eukaryota > Metazoa > Arthropoda > Insecta > Diptera > Muscidae > Polietes > Polietes domitor. Next base: position 101,237,471 of record OX377620.1, read on the forward strand.
TATTTCATAAAAAATAAATAACACAAAACAAAATTTTCTTATGACAAAAATACTTTAGTTTCGATCTACAATTTTTCATATTTTTTGGTTTAGAAAAAATGGGAAATGTGGCTTCATTCGCCATATATGGAAGATTTGACAATTTTCTGTAAAAATTGAAGCAATTTCCTGGAAATTAGACAAAAAATATTTGTACCTCATACCACATAAAATAGAAAACAAAATAATTTTCTTATGAAAAAATACCTTAAATTTTTTATTTTTTGAATCGCCATATAAATAAGTATATATTTGATTTTTTTTGTCAAAATCGAAGAAGAGCCAAAATTTGTGTGATCGCTTCATATGGATTTACTCTATATCGATGCCTCCAAACAATAGTATGCTAAGTCGACTTTTCAAGTTCTTTATGTTTTTAGGTCCTGCTGTCTTAAAATTATCGAGAGTTCCAAATTAACTAGTGTCAAATTATCGAGAGTTTAAAATTATCGAATTTGACTGAATTTTTCCTCAAATTTACTTTAAATGAATTTTGATTTTTTGCAGATAGATAGAAATTGATTACAATAAAACACTGTGCGTGGGAGAATTTTGCAAATAAATATCAGGATTGAAAAATAAAATTCCACCTAATGATCATTAGTACATTGGGTAACAAATGTTATACCAACTTGAATATACACTCCATACTCCATGGAGGAGAGTAAGAAGTACTGACAAGAAACACAAGTAATCTATGCTAATTTCAATCATGGTCATCTACAAATCGTGACTTCTAAATGATTCCGTATCATCAGCATATGGAAGTTAAGTTATACTTGAACGACAGACAACAGATGGACGGATCATAACAAATCAATTCAATTCGTTCCACATTTTGGTACGAAAAATATTCGACAATTACTTGAAATTATTGAAAAGCTTAAGCTAAAAGTTAGTTGTCCGTCCACTTCATCACAGTTCATTAGTCAAGGCAATCACATACACACACACACAAAATCAAAATATTGAATTCTTATTTATTTTCTGTTTTTTTTTTTTTCTTTCGAGGAGTACTTATAACTTAACAATATCTCCCGCGCCCCCACCCCCACAACGCAATCAGCAAAACGCGTAATCAATATGCACGAAAACTCATTTAAGCATGAATGAATGGTAAATACCGATGAAACGATGATACGAGGCGAGTATTCATCATTTGTCCGCAAATCCAACAAAATAAATATTCGCACAAGAAAAATGAACACAAAACAAACATGCCACAACCAGTCGTCGACATGCTGGCATCATATCTGCGAGTATTTCATGGGTATTGTTTACAATTAAAACGAAACGCTAACATGAATATTAAGGTGGGGCAAAGGAGGGGGAGCTAGAAAGCAAAATGGTCATGAAAAATTTCAATAAAATTAATTAACGTCAGATTTATGGGCATTCCAATTACCATGTCCGCCGATAAGTCGACATAAATACCAAAAATCATCTTAACATTGTCGTATATGTGATTCGGAGGTCACATGTAGGTTGATCTTCAGTGTATGCTTTGTATATATATGGTTAAAGACAAGAGCCCGCCCGAATATTCGACTTTGACCTAAAATTCTTATTCGGTGCTGGTTTGATATTCAGGGGAGAGTATGATATTCCGAGGCGCCAAGATCTGACTATATTTTATTGGATAGAATATCTCAAAGAAGAAAAATTGCTGGATATGTTATCGATATCTCGGGTACTTTTGTACTTTTTATCATTTTACAAAAAAAAACAAATAATTTTAACTATAAATAGTTGTTTCGATTATTCATTGTTTAACGCCCGATAACTATGAGAGATATCAATAAAAACAATATTTATCAGTTTTTTAACTTAAACGTCCGATAACTAAGTTACTTTGATCAGAAAACATCGATTTTTCTATTTTCAATTTCGTTATCGAAAAATTTATTTTTTATCATTTTACAGAAAAAGCTATAACTATGCGATAACTATGCGAGATATCGAAAAAAACAATATTTATCTTTTTTCAAATTTTAACGTTCGATTACTAAGTGAGATATCGATTATATGTCCTCCAATTTGTCTTCTTACTTTGATCAGAAATAATCGAATTTCTATTTTCAATTTCGTTCTCGAAAATTTTATTTTTTTATCATTTTAGAAAAAACAATACATGTTTCTATTCTGTATATTTTAACTCTTCTGTATATTTTAACGCCCGATAACTCGATAATTATGCGAGATATCGATAAAAATAATATTAATCATTTTTTTAAACTTTAACAACAATCCGACAACTAAGCGATATATCGATGACATGTCCTCCATGTTTGTTTTCTTCTCTTGGTCAAATCTTAAAGCATGAATCGGATTTTTTAGTTATCGATAACTGTAAACGATAATTCAAAAGTTATCGAAAAATATTAGACGGTTTTTTCATTCATTTGAGTTAAAAATAATAAAAATGGAGAAAAATGGATTTTTCTATTTTCAATTTCGTTATCGAAAAAATTTATTTTTTCATATTGACTTCATTTTACAAAGAAAATAATATTTGTTTCGATTTTTTAAACTTTACGTGCGATCACTCGATAATTAAGCGAGATATCGATCTTGGTGCAATGGATAACATACTCTTCCCGACTTATGGTCTACGAGAAATTTCGTAGAAATCTGTAAAAGCCAAATTAGAAATACCAGATTTATTTCCAAAAAGATTTAAAATTCCCACATTGTGTGGCGGTCCCTTGAAATATATGAATTAATTTGTGCTATGGTTCCTTCTAAGAAGCGAATTGATTTCGATGAAACCTTTTGCATTTATCCAAGAAATTAATTTTTTTCTTTCACTCCACCATAATAAACAAAGTACACACATATTCCTCGTACTTCGAGAAAACTACACACACAAATAAATACAGCTGTCTACGCGCTTTTCTTAAGAATTTATACTTTTAAAGAACTGACCGAACGAGAGAGAAATAATTGTTCTTTTACAAAGAATTTTAATAAAATTCAAGAGCATACAAATGTTGCCGAAGCATGGACGCATGGATGGATTGATTCTTTTTTTGTTGATAATGTGGCTGGTGGTTTCAAGATAAATTCATACAAAAGATGTCATTGCTACGATTGCAGAACTTTTTAACAATAAAATTTCGAATAAGGAACAACAACGAATGAATTTCCTCGTAAAAAGTTATGAAATGAGACGCAGAATCAGACGAGTACAGAGAACGAGACAAGCAATATAGTGAAGTATCGGAGTCAGCGTGTTGGCAGGTTTACACTTTTTGCACAGTTCCTGTTTGTTTTTATTTTTCATTTGAATTTAACTCTTTTTTGCATTATGTATTTAAAAAATTTCAACGATTTGTTAATTTCTCCCTTCCATTTGATCAGTGGCAAGATTGGGAGAGTATGATATCCGAAGATCTTACTATATTTTTGGATAGAGAACTTCAAAATAAGAACACAGAAAAAAATAGAAATCAGTTTCAATCTCGATAAGTGTATATTTGGTAACTTTTTTCTTTAGTTTTTCTGTTATGACGAAAATTGTAAAACCAATTACTAAAATTGTAGCTGGAGTTATTGAAAAAAAAAAATAGTTAATAAAATGATATATTGAATTAAAGCAGTGATTGATTTTTCGAAAATATTCAATCAAAAAAGTTGCTGATTCGATTACAGCAGTCGTTGATTTTTTGATAGTATTCAATCAATGTTTAGAAAATAAATTTTAAAGTTCAAAAGAGCGCCACAAGCGATTATTTATTTTAAATAACCGTGCGGTAAAATTCTCTTTATATCCTCTAGAAATGGCAATATTTTAGAAGCAACGTCATTCTTGTAATTGTTTTTAATAATTTCCCACTCTTAAAACTGATTGGGCCTGCAAAATACTGAATTGAGATTTTTTTTTTTCAATTTTTTCACATTAGGTGGGAGGCACCTTTTTCGGAAACATTGTACAGTATCTAGTTATAATAATCCAGTTAAAATTTTACTTTACTTGTTCTGCCTGTTTTATGTTTTTTTATGTTGCCATTTTTTCGATATTTTTAATTTCGATAACTCAAAAGTTATCAAAAATGTTTATCCGATTTTTTCGCTTATTGCATTCAATCAAACGAGGAGCAATGAAAATAATAGGAAATGTATTTTGAAAATTTTCAATTTCTATAACAGTTATCGAACAATTTTATTTTACTTTTCCGTTTTTTATACATTTAAAAAAACATCAATATTTTTCTTCGATGTTTTCAAACTTTAACCTTCTTTCAAATTAGACGGGGACGAATTTTACCCACCAACATTGAGTGCATTAGGAAAATGATTATGCTTTGCATGCAAATTGTATACTATTACAAACTAATACGACCCTATAAGTAAGAAATTAGAAAAATGCTTTTATTTTTAACGTTTTCGCAGTTAGAGAAATGTATACAGCAAATTGCATTATTCCGGCTGCAGTCGTTTGTTGTTACCATTTTTATCCTCTTTCGTCCCCTTTTTCAATCTACACAGTCAACTGCATGCGTTTGGTTGGTATCATTTTTATGCTTTTTTCCAAAAAGTACAAATTTCGGAAAAAAGCAACAGAGAAGTGTATGTATACATCGAATTTTATGATTTCAACCTAAAAGGACGGATATGCAAAGATTTTTTATTTTTCGCATCTACGCAATTACAGCGAAATATACACAAAATTGCATTATTCCAGCTGCATCTGTTTAGTTGATACCATATTTATCCCCTTTCGCCCCGTTTTTCCTTCAAAAAAAAAGTAAATTACGAAAAATTATTTTATGTTGTGTGGCTACACGGTTACGTTCGAATGCCGACTATATCAATCACGTTTATCTTCTTACGAAGGAAATACCTTGTGTGGGAATAACTCATCAGTGGAACTTCTATGTATAGTACTTTTGTTACCATCAGCAATATATATTAATATTATTGTAAATTTACATATTAGGTTATGAAGATAGAATGATTGCGAAACGCCCCCATTGACCACAATAGCTGCAATAACAAATAAAGAGTGATTTTTTTGAGGTTAGGATTTTCATGCATTAGTATTTGACAGATCACGTGGGATTTCAGACATGGTGTCAAAGAGAAAGATGCTCAGTATGCTTTGACATTTCATCATGAATAGACTTACTAACGAGCAACGCTTGCAAATCATTGAATTTTATTATCAAAATGCGTGCTCTGTTAAGAAAGTTCATCGCACGCTTCCATTTTATGGTCAGTTTATCGACCCACTGAAGCGGCTATTCGGGCTATTGTGACTAAATTTCGCACCAAATTTACATTGTTGGACATTAAACAACCGCGTCTTACGTAGAGTACGAACTGAAGAAAATGTCGCAGCTGTATCGGCCAATGTTAATGATGACCATCAACAATTATCGATTCGTCGCCGTTCGCAGCAATTGGGCCTCTGTTACTCAAAAACGTGGAAATGCCAAAATTGGACTAAGCGGATGGACCACTTGAGGCGCAGCCGCGGTCAACATTTAAATGAAATTATCTTCAAAAAGTAAATGTCATGGACCAATCTAACGTTTCAAATAAAGAACCGATGAGATTTTGCAAATTTTATGCGTTTTTTTAAAAAAAAAAGTTATCAAGCTCTTAAAAAATCACCCTTTACTATGGAAGCTATATTACTTTTCACTTTTTACAGAACATGTAAAAATACTCATGTAAAATAAATATATATTTTTTAATGTTATTATTTTAATTTTATCATCTTAAATTTTTTTTATTTTCAATTATCTAGGAAAATTTGGACCATCCTGTCGATTAGATGCTACCTTACTTTCAACAGACGAACGGATGGACACTGCAAGTTCGTCTTAGAATTTTATAAAACCCAGAGTTTTCCAACAAGAGGTGTTATTTTGAATCACCCGGTATTTCGGTAGCTGTCATTTTTTAAGCTTTTATTCTTTGACATTTGACAAGTAGAAACTACGCCATTACTAATAAAAATGGAACGATATACGCTTCAACAACGCATTGAAAATATTAAAATTCACAAATGAAAATGATCCGGAATTCCATCGAAAAATCATATTGACTGATAAGGTCCATTTCCACATCGGTGGCTACGTCAACAAGCAAAATTGTCGCATCTGGGGCTCGGAAAACCCAACAGTTATTGTTGAGAAACCTCTCCATCCTCATCGTATGACTGTTTGGACCGGCGGGGTCATTAGACCTTACTTTTTCGAAAATGACGTTGGATCAACAGTTGCGGTGAATGGATTGCGCTATCGAGAGATGATTAATGATTTGTTATGGTCGGAGTTGGATGGTATTGATCTGGACAACGTTTACTTTCAACAAGACGGCGCTACGTGCCACACAAGCAACGAAACCATTGCTGTTTTACGGGAAAAGTTTCCGGACCGTGTTATCTCTCGAAGAGGTGATCACAAATTGGCTACCGAGATCTTGTGATTTAACACCTTGCGACTTCTACAGGGTGATTTTTTTAAAATCTATAGGAAAGTTTTTCAAAAAAAAAAACACATAAAATTCAGAAAAATTCATGAAATCTTTGAATCGATAGTACGGTCCATATAATTTAATGTTTGAAGATTATTTCATGCAAATGTTGACCTTGACTGCGCCTCAAATGGTCCATCCGCTTAGTCCAATTTTGGCATCTCCACGTTTTTGAGTAACAGAGGCCCAATTGCTGCAAACGGCGACGAATCGATAATTGATGGTCATCATTAACACTGGCCGATACAGCTGCGATATTTTCTTCAGTTCGCACTCTACGTAAGCGAACAATGTAAATTTGGTGCGAAATTTAGTCACAATAGCCCGAATAGCCGCTTCAGTGGGTCGATTAAACTGACCATAAAATGAAAGCGCGCGATGAACTTTCTTAACAGAGCACGCTTTTTGATAATAAAATTCAATAATTTGCAAGCGTTGTTCGTTTGTAAGACGATTCATGGTTAAATTATAGACCAAACTGAAGATGTTTGACAGTGAAACAAAACACGAAACGTGCGTCAGCTGTTTAAACCAGTGTTGCCAAAAAGATAATAGCTAAAAAATCACCCTTTACCTTTGGGGCCACGTGAAAGATAAGGTCTACGCCAACAGCCCAGCGTCGATTCAAGACCTCAAAGATAGAATTCGTGAGGCTATCGAGGACATAGGGCAGCCACTTTGTGACTTGGTTATGGAAAATTTCATGAGAAGGATGTGGTCCTGTAAGCGTGGTCGTGGTGGCCATTTGGCGAATCGAATTTTATGATTTCAACCTAAAAGGACGGATATGCAAAGATTTTTTATTTTTCGCATCTACGCAATTACAGCGAAATATACACAAAATTGCATTATTCCAGCTGCATCTGTTTAGTTGATACCATATTTATCCCCTTTCGCCCCGTTTTTCCTTCAAAAAAAAGTAAATTACGAAAAATTATTTTATGTTGTGTGGCTACACGGTTACGTTCGAATGCCGACTATATCAATCACGTTTATCTTCTTACGAAGGAAATACCTTGTGTGGGAATAACTCATCAGTGGAACTTCTATGTATAGTACTTTTGTTACCATCAGCAATATATATTAATATTATTGTAAATTTACATATTAGGTTATGAAGATAGAATGATTGCGAAACGCCCCCATTGACCACAATAGCTGCAATAACAAATAAAGAGTGATTTTTTTGAGGTTAGGATTTTCATGCATTAGTATTTGACAGATCACGTGGGATTTCAGACATGGTGTCAAAGAGAAAGATGCGTCAGCTGTTTAAACCAGTGTTGCCAAAAAGATAATAGCTAAAAAATCACCCTTTACCTTTGGGGCCACGTGAAAGATAAGGTCTACGCCAACAGCCCAGCGTCGATTCAAGACCTCAAAGATAGAATTCGTGAGGCTATCGAGGACATAGGGCAGCCACTTTGTGACTTGGTTATGGAAAATTTCATGAGAAGGATGTGGTCCTGTAAGCGTGGTCGTGGTGGCCATTTGGCTGATGTTGTTTTTCATTACTAACGGCATACCTTCCTCTTTATTCGATCGATCCGATCATTTATCTCAAAAAATTGAATTTTTCTTTGATTACCAAAATAACGCCTCTTGTTGGAAAACCCTGTACATTATACCGTCTGAGGTCGATATCTCAAACTGTTTTAAACAAACAAAATATTTGCGCAAAAATGTCTTACTCAAAATGCGATATAATACGATTTACATACTCTGGAGTTGCGTCATAAATACAAAATTTTGTGCAAAGCAGCGTTTTGCGCAAATATTTTGTATGTTTAAAATTACACACAGAATGGCAAACCATCCTATGGTTTAGAGTATACAAATACATCATACATCATGTATAGCTATGACAACGAATTCTGTTTTGATTCAAGAACTTTATTCAATTCGAGGCCTCAAAATCTTGACCAAGGAGTTTTACACAGCAATTCAATTACTCTGGTTGTTTCGTTTTTCATATTGAATCCAGTTGCTAAAATCCACTGAAAATAGATTTATTTTTTCTCTATCCCTTTTTTGCATTGTCGATGTCCTGCTGTTAACTCTTGCATCGCCTGACATCCCCGCCTATTCCCGTGCAAGGGATATCAAACACCAAACAATACAATAAAATCGATGACAATAAAGAACACCAAAGTTTGTCATATTTCCCAGGCATCCGTGGCACTGCAAAGGCGTGCACATGCAAAATGCTCCTTTGCACATGAACAGAGAAAAAAACAAACAGAGGATATTGTTATGAACTTCTTTTCGCAGATGTCATCGCCATTGTTTAGGAGGGAACCATCACCACTCGTGTTTACCGCACATCCGTTTCCCAGGGAGTAATGACAAAACAAGTTGTCGCAGAACAAGTACTACATGAAAAGGAGAAGTGGAGGAAGACGGAGACGGAGACGGAGACGGAGACGGAAAAAAGATGTAATGTAAAGTGCAGGAAATACTCGTATATTGCCATTTATGTTCAGTCATTCATTGATTCATTCTTTCATTTGTATGGCTCAATTTAAAAAAGGAAATTGAATTTTTCCTGTTAACAATTGCAGTAGGGAAAATTCATTGAAAAAGATGAAGGAACGACGTGTACGTTATGAAATTAACCCATTAAGGCCAACGGAAGAAGCAAATTAATAGAGACGCATACAGGCAGAGAGCTATTAATATTTGCTAAAACAGTCTCTGAAGGAACACAATTAGAGAAGTAAATTATTTGTCATTCGTTTAGCGAGAGCGCTTCTATATTATAGCGCTTTCAAACGATTCCAGCTTGAAATGACATAAGGTAGATTTTCAAATTTGTATAGGATCTCACATTTGTAAATCATCTTTAACTAGATTTCGCATGCAGTCTGAAGGGGCTATTAAAGATTTCGGGTATTTGAAAAATCGTTGGAAATCCTTCTGATGAAGGACGCCACTGATTAGAAATTATGAATAAAAAGAAATGGCAGCCAAGCCATTAATACAACCGAGCCATCTTTTTAAATGAATTGGTATTCATGGTCTTGAGTCAGGACAATATCCAAGTTCAAATCAAATTTATTCCAATTTATTAATATTCTAATTTTATATTTGTTAACTTCTTTTCAGAAAAATTTTACTCTTTATTCAACTCATGCCCCAATGGTTTAATCCTGTAATATGTCCGTCTGCCGCTGATAGTATCTGTCATGTAGTCGTGTACATGTTTCCCATCAATATTAAATTGTCCTTCATTACTAGTATTATTACTCGTTCATACGAATGCATATTACATATTTTGTTTTCTGGTTAATAGACCTGCCTTCTTCCTTTTGCTAAGAATGAAGAAAAAATAATCAGCGATGACACAAGTATTGCACTTCACACACACACTCAGCCAAGCTTTATGACTTTATCTATGTATGAATATACATAAGGGTGGGTAGCTGCTAATTTATTAAAATTTTCTAAGGACATGGATTTATTTTATGAGGATTCCTAAAATATTTTTATTCGATCTTGAGCTAATAAGATACATTTTGTACATTTTTTAATTATTTTCTAATTATATTTATTTATTTTGATACTGGAGCATACTAAAATTGAGTCTGAAAAATTGACTCAATTTAAGAACATTTGTAGTTTTTATGAATAAATAATGCTCCTTTTGAGTAAATTTTGCTTGATTTGAGTAAATATAAACTATATTTAAGTAAAATATAAACTTAAAATGAATTAAAATATAAGCTTAAAATGGCATAATGGATACCAAGCAGATATCAATTTAGTTCATTTCTAGTGGTATTAGGGTACTTCCACTCAGAAAAAAGTGAACCCTATAACGAGTTAAAATGAACTAAAATTTAGGAAAATTTAACTTCGTATTGCACTAAAGCAATATTTCCTAATATAAAATTCAAACCTTTACTAGAAAGTAGTAAATGCTTTGAACTTGATTCTAGTTCAAACCATGTAAATATTTACTCAAACTTAGAAAAATTGCAGTAAGTTTTTTTCCTTAAACCAATTACAGTCTAAGTAAAATTTTGCTGAAATTTTCCCAAGTCTAAGTAATTTTTTCATAACACCAAGTAAATTTTTACTAAATCTAAGTAAAATTTTCCTAAAACTAAGTGAATTTTTACTCAAATCAAGTAAATATTTACTTAAACTGAGGACAATTTTGCTAAATTTTTCCTCAAAACTAGTAATTTTTTACTTAAACTGAGGAAAGTTTTACTTGATACAAGGAAAAAATTAACTTAAAATAAGTTCAACTTTTCTAAAAATAAGTCAAACAAATGATTTTGGTTCAGAGTATGCACAACTTATACAAAGAATGGCAACTTGAAATATTTCTCAAAAATGCATTATAGCTCTGCCATAAATAGTTGCTATGACTTTGAAATAAGGAAACTTTACTCATACTTAGTTAATTTTCTTATTTTAAAGGGAACTTTTACTAATCTGGAGTAAAATTGTTGGACTAAATTGGAGTATGGATTTGACTCAAATTTAGGAATGCTATTTTTCTGAGTGTATTTTTATTTATTGAAGACCTCGAGGTACGACATATAAGTGCTTCCGTTTTTATAAATTTTTAGAAATATTTTAAATAATAATTCAATTCATTTCGAAAAAATCATTGCTATTGCCAGATATAAATTAAATTTCATATGATTACATGTTGTATAGCCTCTTGCAATACATCAAAATGTCAATCAAATTACGCAATCAAAATCAATGATGATCTAGATATGTCCGGGTGTCTGTTGAGAGCCTGAAGCTGTCCTAATCAAGTGAGTTATGATTGAGACACATGTAAAAATTGATTGTGATGTTTACGATTTTATTGAAAGTTTGAAGAGGTTTGATACTCTCAAACACAAAAAAAAAACAAAATGATGTATTTAAATTGCTGAAAATCAAGATTTCTTTCAAAATGATTCAAAATTGCTTCGAAATATTAACATTTGTGTTTAAAATTTAGGAAGATTTTATGGTCAGCAAGAAATGGAGTTACCGTGTGAAAATTTCATGAAATTGTGTGTTTTTGTCCGGCTTGAGGTCAGGTAATTTAAAAAAACAACGATGTTGTGTTTTTATTAATTTTTATTTAAAAATTCCCAATATGTCGGGGGTGCCACTATAAAAACAAATATTTTTAACATTAAATATACAAAAACACTTAACACTTGAATATAATGTATAAACGACAGTAACTTGTCCGCCCAACCAGTCTTTGCCAATTAAATTATTTTTGCTTACATTTATGCTTTTTAATAATGTGTCTGAATATGTGTGTCAGTTTTGTAATTAATTCTCTTGTCAGAGGGACCATCAATTATGTGTAAAGTTCCAAGAGTGTATCTATCTGCGTTTGTAGTTGTTCTCTTGTGCTAATATTTTTACATCGTCGAAATTCGGCTTGTGTCCCGTCAAAGTACAGTGGTCAGCCAGAGCGGTTTTTTGTTCTAGTGGTCTGTCTGTCTGTTGCTTTTTGGTCAGATTTATGCGAAGAAAGTCTTGTCTTTAATTTAGTCTTAGTGGTGCCAACATTTACCTTTTGGCATACGTTGAAATTGTCCCCGTTGTATGTAATTTGGTAAACTACGTCCGATTTATCTTCATTTTTTAATCTAGATTTTATCCTGTTAAAGAGGTTATTAACTGCAACATGCGTCGTAAGTGCTAATTGGTATTTGTCTTTGTCGTAAAAATGGGAGTGGCGAAATCTTTCAGGAAAACCGGCTACATAGGTCAAGGATTTGAGTATTTTGTCGGTTTTTTGGTATCTGTTGTGTTATGCACTTTTTTCGAATTTACATTCTTTAATAAATCTGTTATTGTTTTTTTTTTTTGTGGAAAGTCATTGTTTTTTAGGATATCCTTAATTTTTAGTATATTGTCTTGGTGGAATTTTGCGTCACTTATACGTAAGATCCTGTTGATAAATGTTTTGAATTGAAATTGATTAGTCTACCAGAAGCAGTAGTTTTTTGATACCAGTCAAGTTTAAGCCGAGAACCTTGTCGATGAATAATACAGTCCAGATATGGTAGTTTCATGAAATTAACTATAACGATGAAATTTTGTACATTTTCCCTAAGTGGCCCCACAGTTAATATCAGAAACTTATTAGCATTATGAAGTCGGGTGAATGAACTGAGAATATTTTGGAAGTGAAAGATTTTATAGAAATAGGTTTTTGCAGAACACTTGTGGAAAGTGGAAAATTGTTCAAGAATTTCAAAAGGGATGAGTAAAAAGAAATTATAAAAGTCTTCGACGTTCCAAGTTCAACCACGTCACATATACTTCAAAAGAGTGACTCGATATATGATGGTTAATTTGAAAAGTTGAAAAATCCTACTTCTCAATAAGGTAATATCGTTTGGTGACATGGATAAAAGTTTCCAAAAATAAAAATGTTCCAATAGGCGGAAAGCTATTAGAGGGAAGGAATTACAGATTGCTACATCTTTAGGCTTCTCTCAAAACGTCGGTAGCTATACCTCTTTAAGTGGGACAACAGACAAATTAAATGAATAAATGGGAAACTGGGTTAGTGGGAACCTCTATAAAAAATTTGACATTTTCATTATGCGCTACGTATTTTAAAATACCGATTACACTGTCCGACAGTAAATATTACACTTGAAAACTGAAACTATAGGAAAAATAGAGTTAATTAGCATTTTCAGTTTCTTCATTTCCTCATCCTGTTGCCGCTTCACAGAACTACGAAGTTCCAAGGATAAAATTTTTTAAAAAGTATTTTAAATTAAATTTGCATTCTATTAAATATAGATGCAAAATGGTCTTGAGCCAGGACAATATCCCAGTTCAAATCAAATATTGATTACAGGCCAAAAAAAAAACAAACGAAAAAACTAAAACAAATGAGCGTTGGCACGGCAGAAGTATTTCTGGGTAACTATACCTGCATATACACATACGTACATATGCAACTGAATGAGATGCTTGTAAGATGGCATGTATACTTTATTACTTGGTGCGATTTTTTAAACGCACCAAATAATAAATAATAATAAGTTTAGTATAAAAAATCATTTCAAAGTTTCCCTCATAAAAAGTAAAATATGACTAAACTAAATAAAACAAGTAAAAAGGCGTTAAGTTCGGCCGGGCCGAGTCTTATATATCCTCAGCAATCTTCAAAAATGTGCCCCAAATATTGGGTGTATGTCAGTTGCAGACAAAGTGACTGCAAAGTACAAATTTCAAAGATTCGTTATATTTCGGGTCCACATTGGAATGTACACATCTAATTTCATGATTCTAGGTACATTCGTAGGCTTGGTACTATACTTATTCTTTTTTCATTTTGACCCTAAAAATACGAATTTGGGAAAATACTCACATTTTGCATGTCTACGAAGGCAGACGAGTGTAAACACCGAATTTCATGATTCTTACTACAGCCGTTTGCTTGGTACCATTTTAAACCCGTTTTGAATATCAAATATATCATTCCTTTTTCGCATCTACACAGTCAGAGTTTGGTTGGTACCATTTTTATCCCTCTTTTCCAATTTTATCTATTAAAAGTACGAAAAATTTCAAAAAAATTCCCTCTATTTTATGTATCTACGTAATTATAGGGATGTACATACCGAATTTCATGTTTCTAGCTGTTGTCGTATCATTGGTACCATTTTTATCCCTGTTTGCGCCATTTCACCCCTTAATTTTTTTTTTGTATTTTTTGGTGTTTTCACGAATGTGCACAACAAATATCAAGTGTATGTGTATAAAAGCAAAATTTAAAAAAAAATTGCTTAAATAATCTAAATATTAGGGGGTATTTTCAGTCCTTGTTAGGGAAAAATGTTTCCATCTGGGCCGATTTCGCCCACTTTCAATACCAAGCGATCTGCAGCCATAAGACACATTTACGGAAAAATTGAACCTCCTACCTAGCTCATTTCGTTCGGCAGTTAGCGTGCTTTCAACAGACAGACGAACATAGCTAGATCGTCTTAGAATTTTACCACGACACAGAATATATATATATAGTTAATGGGGTCTCCGGCGAATATTTGAAGGTGTTACAAACGGAATGACAAAGTGAATATACCCCCATCCTGGAGGTGGAGGGTATAAAAGGGTGTTATACACAACAACTTAAAAAATGGAAAATTAATGACTACAATAATTCGCTCAGCCGAATCACTAGAATATAAGCAATTCTATTAATCCGGCTAGACAACTAAATCTCGAAACCCAAAAAGTACGATTTCAAAAGAAAAAATTAAATTTGATCTACGTACACAACTGCAAAAAATATTCCTCTATCGAAACTAAGGAAATGCGGTTATTTTTGCGATTTATTTTCCACAGTTTTAGGAATTGTGGGATTTTTATATGTGGTTTTGAAAACAATTCAAAAATTTGCAATCGTATTACTTTTGAAAAACACTTTTATGATACCTCATATAAAAATCCCACGATTCCTAAAACGGGGAAAATAAATAACAAAAATGTGAATTTTTAGATTAAAATTTTCACGCAGTTTAAACTTATTATATATATTCTAACGATGGTAGGTAAGAACTATCAAAGACGTTAATCTGTATACGTTAATCTCCGAAGCCGGTATTAAATAGTAGGCTCCTTCATAACTAGTTAGTGATTGAGAGTAGATCCCCCACCCGCATTGTTGGACCTTATATGATGTTTGTGGGAACTATTTTCTTTTTTTGGCGACCCACTCCAATGTACATACATACATGCTTGCATATGAGTGTTTGATGTTGTTGTGATGTGAGTTTGCATTAAAAGAACACGCTTATTTTATTAGCTTCCGGATAAACTGGCAAACTGCAAAAGTGCTTCAAACTAAAAACAAACGTTTGATAACTACCGGATAGATACTCAAGTCATACCAACTCATCCAACACCACCCATCCCTGTTGGATGGTCGTCATCGACGTCGTCGTCATGGTACGTTCTAAACATCACAATAATCGCATACATTATTCTCACTTGCATTATCAGAGTAAGAGTGTCCGTCTGTCCAACAGTCAGTCGATTCAACGTGACATCATAGGAACGACCAAGCAGACTGCGTAGCCCGCACCAACATCAGCTGTACAATGCCACTAACTAGTTGTAGTCGCAGTCGTCTACGTATCAGTAGTTAAATCACGTACTTGTTATGCGTTTCATGCTACTCGTATTTATGGATGGATGAATGTATCGCGCTTCTGCGATGCCCCCATCCATGCTGGCATACGGGTATCATCACTTGTAGACGTTGTCAGTGTGTTAATGGCTGGAAACTGCTGTTTTTGTTGTAGTGCGTTTATTAAAAGATTCTTTAACGTATCGACAGACAGACAGACGAAGTCGAATAATGGTTATTCATAAGTTTCAACTAAATATGTACGTACATCCTTTCCATTTCTATCCTTGGTTAAAAATGTATAACTTATGAGTTATACGAGGGTCGTTCATTATATATACGTGATAAATGTAGGTTACAATATGAAATGTCCACATTTAAAACAATTTTCAAAATCGGATACCCTTTAGAAGGAAAAGTTGAAAATTTCATTCAATTGTATTAAGAGGTTAATGACAATGCCCACTGTGGGACAAGTGTTTGACAAAGAAAATAAATAAAATTAATATGAAACTCAATTTCCCAACCTGAATTTGTAGTAGTATTATTACTTTCAACAATTTTCTTTCAGAATGATCTGCTCTGTGTCGACGACATTCATGAGGACAATCTACATAAGGGAACAACAGAACCCCATTGGATTGCATTTTCCGAATTAAGTGAGAACTTGTTTTTCAGAACTCTTGCTGTTAGCTCCATACTTACGAATCTGGGGGAAGAATAAATCGTTTTAACTTACCTAAAAAGAAGAAAGAAAACATCGTTTATTAGTTGTATGCAAATTAAAATACGTATTATTTAAAAAAAGTAAAACAATATTATTTTATATACACATTAAAAATATTTATTTATATTTAAATATACAAATCTATATGATGAGATTTTTTACGAAAAATTTATATTCGAAGATATGAATTTGTTCTTATTTGCATGTGGTTAGGGATTGGTTGCCATATGTACAATATTAGATGCAAGTTGGAGAATATTCTCCAGTCTCCAGAAAATAATAAATAAATAAAAGATAATATTTAAAAATGTTTGTAGACTTTTGTGGCATAGTGTACATGCATATCAGGGCGTATCGATTATGAAAAAATTATTTCTGTATGCCTTGGAACAAAAAGGGGAAAAATCTTAAAATGCAATATTTGTTTTAGGTGAAACATTGAAAAAAAAAAATCAGAAATGTTGGTGTTTTTTACATATCGTCCTTGCGCACATTGAGGACAATTTTAAGTTTTTTTCCTTTTTGGACAGAAATATTTACACATGCCTCCAACTTTTTTGTTCTTCCAAAGCGATCGATACGACCTAATACATATCGTTACTTAAATGTAGAGTTATAAAAAAAAATATTTTTTCAAGCGTTCGAAAATTAGAATTTTTTTGAAAACCGGTTTCAGTGTTTAATGCGAATGGTATGAACTTTCGTAAATTTAATATTTGTCGTCCTTAGTTTTATATATATAATATTTATATTCTTAATAACAATTGTATTCCCAATTTTATTTATTAACATATTTAATATCTTTGTAAATTTTACCGTCTTGCAGAGCTAAATTTTTCTTTTTGATCCATTTAATTACAGCCAACGGGTAACAAAGTTGCCACCTTATCAAGCCTCTTAATTGTAAGCTACGAAGCCCAATCGAACAGGCTTATAGGAACATCTACAGAGCAAATGTCAATAGTGTCCGCAGAAGTGGCTTCCCGAATCGATCACTTATCGCTCAAGAGCCATCGAGTTAAAATTATTATGACCAAATTCTTTACAAAAATTTAGAATGTACCAGTGTTCCAGACAAAGTAAAGTGGAACATAAATTATACTAAACGCCGTAGCAAAGCCATTATCTGACGTTTCAATTATATTCAATTAAATTTAAGATTTCCAGGCTTTGTATTCAAAACTTTGTAATGGGGAAGGGATAGGAGTAGTGCGTCATAAAATCGATTCTGCCCGTCTTGAGCCTTTCCGTACTAGTTTTATAGAATTTTCGTGAAGCACGCCCGCCATACATCATAATGTGAAATCAATCCTGTGTATTAACCCTTTCAGAAGGAGTATTATTTTGAAAACCGTGAAAGTTTTGCATATTCTAACGATTATGGCTTGCTGAAATCGTCTCTTTATCCTGGAACATATCTCAACCAGCATTTTTAATGGGACATATAATGCCAAGCAGTATTTTACGTGGAACAGAAGATCCCAATAAGTGCTTTTGATTTAGATTATCATCTGTTTCTGAAGAATATTCGATGAGATAGGAACTCATTTTTATTCTATTGATTGGAAAATAATAAATTATTTTTTTTCCGGCTCAAATGTGTATATTCAAACGAACGAATGAAAAAATCTATGGATAAATGTAGAAGTTATAACGCTTATTATAAAACTAATGGGATTTCAAAAAATGATGTGTCATTTTTAACTAAGTTTTTGCTTAAATTGATATAATCACACGATAAGACGATAATGAGATCCATAACATCTACATTTATCCATAGATTTTCTCCGACTTGGCTTGTTATCTTCGTTAACATGCCGCCATATTACAAATAAAATAAAATAGTATTTTATCTAATTTCCGCTGTTTAATTTTTTAAATAAATGTTTTAAGTCTACAAAGAGTGCCATAACTTCCACATTTATCCATAGATATTTTGCATGTAGACACTGATTTTTACAGCCGTATTTTAACTATTAAAAAATAAAACTATTTTTGTATTTCTATTTTTTATGCCAGCAAAAATATTGTTTTCGATTTTTTTACCGGGGAGATACACTCACTCTCAGAATTAAAATTCCAAGCATATTTTTGAAATTTTTAAGAACTCTTATATTTTTTAGGGCCGAACTATTTATGGCAGAAATGGATTTCAGATACCGGTATAGCAATTATTAGTTTACATAGAATAGGAATAGGGAGGCAAGGTACTAGATGGGGAGTGGACAAAACATTTTCAACTATATTATTTATTACAACTGATTTCGATTATACGTATGGAAGTTATGTCAGTTTTATTTTAACTTAGCTTATGACAAATTGTGTGGCAGGTAACAGAAGGGATGTGGGAATATCGCCCATAATTCATATGGGTATAAAGACTACAAAACATTGTTAAATATAAAATTTAATAGTATTACTATCATTCTTACAGAAGTTATAAAATCTTTTATTTTACGCTGGTTAGGGTGATTAGTCTGTGGGAGGTACCAAAAGGGGTGTGGCAATGCTGTCCACATTTTAGGTGAATGCAGCGTGTAAGAAAGCATTGCCAAGTGTAAATTATCAGAGCACTTCGATCATCCGTATATAAGTTATAACAGCAGTAATTTTACGCAGGTCAGGGTGATTTGTGTGGAAGATACTAAAAAGTTGTCACGCCTCTTTGTTGTCTGTCATATTTTGTGGACTCAAATAGATTATAAAAACATTATCAAATACCAAACTATAGCTGATTTCCGAATATCCTTTCGGAAGATATATTGGTGTGGTACCGGAAGTGGCGTGGCAAGTTCGCCCAACTTAAATTAAGTTTGGGGAAAATATGACCATGTGCAAAGTTTGAATTAATTCCTCAACTCCTTTCGACAACTATCGTGTACACCAGTCAGCCAAACAGACAGACGGACGGACGGAAATGGCTAAAACAGCTTAAAATGTTATGAAATGGATTTGGTCGAAACATACTTGGGGTCTTAACTCATTCAATGCCTTACACTTTTTATTGTCCCAAATGATATATACCATACTCCTACTCTGTAGTATAAAAGTGCAATCTGGTAACATAGTGTTGCCACAATGTAATAATTCGAATATATTGTGGCAGAGGTACATCGAATCAAAACAGGCCTAATATTGAGACTTTATGTATATTTTGATCCACCTTTCCTTCGTCCAACATAATAAATAAAAATTTTGGGGTACAAAGCGGCATTCATGTTTGTAACACCCAAAAGGAAGCGAGATAGACCCATTGTTAATTATACCGATCGACTTAGAATCAATTTTTGAATCGATTTAGCAATGCCCGTCTGTCTGTCTGTCCATCATTGTTGTAATCAAATTACAGGTCGCAATTATAGACGAATCTTAACAAAAATTGGCACAAGTAAGTTTTGTGGATCAAGGACGAACGCTAATTAATTTCAGGCATATCGGTTCAGATTTAGATATAGGCCCCATACAAAAGTCGCTCCCGATTTGACATTTTCCGCTCTAGAAACCACATATTTCACTCCGATTTGCTTCAAATTTGGCACAACATCTTATAATTCAACTAAAAACACCCATGGTGAATGTGGGAAAGATCGGTTCAGATTTAGATATAGCCCCCATACAAATGTCGGTCCCAATTTATAATCTAACTAGAAACAGCTATGCTGAATGTGGGTAAGATCGGTTCAGATTTAGATATAGCCCCAATAAAAATGTTGTTCCCAAGTGTTTAACCGATTTTGATCAAACTGTACATATTCAGCCTTATTACGGTTGTCGAAGACGTAGTCGAATGTCGATTTTTTTGGAAAACGGTACTACGGTTGTCGAAAATGCACAATCTGTTACAATTTTCGTAACACGGAAGACGAAAACGACTGTCAAAGTTGGCTAAAACAGTCGATCAATTTTTTCCATACGACTAGAGACGTCGCCGCATTCAATTGACAACAATTGTTAGCCGTTGGTTTCATCCTCTAACACGCCGTTAACTAATTTGAAATTTAACACATTTTTTTGACATTTTATATTCGACAATAAATAAATATAACAAAATTGTATAAAATAAATTATTTATCTATTTTCAACATTGGGTAAATTTGCGGTATTTTACCAAAAAACTTTTATCTGATGTCGACCGCTGATATAAAGTTTATGTCGCCGTCACTTGTTTTGTGTCAGTTGTCGCCGTAAAAATGAACAAGCAGGCGTCGTTTTCTGAATATATTCACATTTGTTTACAAAGATGAGCTGCAAAATGTAAGTATTTGTTTTTTGTGAGAAAATTCATTTAATTAATTATTTATTTATTCCAAGAATAAAATAACCACGCAACAACAGTTTTCAAAAATGGTGGAATTGTTGGAGGCAAATCCGAATCTTGCGCGTGCGTACCACAGCGGCCTACATAAAGTAAATACCAAGGAGGAATGGGCGAAAATTGCCATTGAATTAAATTCCATTGGGCCTCCCATGCGCCAAGGTACGGAATGGATGAAGGTGTGGGCAGACTTCAAATGTAATTTGAAAAAGAAGCTGCTGCACAACAAGAATGCCGTGCAACGGGAGGAGGGCCACACAAACAGTTTGTACTGACGCCAGTGGAGGAAGCAGCCTCAAGTTTGCTGCAGCTAGACTCCATAGTATATCCGGAGGGAGTCGAATTTGGAGTCTCAAATACTCCACTTAAGTCCAGCTATTGCCGTATGGACACCACAAATGAAAATGAGAGTAGTGAGTATATCTCGACACCGCGAATTCGGAAAAAAGTGGAAACAAAGGCTGACAAGACAGAGAAGACTGCGCTGCTGGAAAACCAGCTAAAAGTCCAAACGGCACTCATATCACATTCTGTGTATGCCTCGTCGTCTTCATCCGAGGAAAAAAATGTCTCAAACTTAACATATTTTTATTTTATTTTATCTTGAGAAAATTTCAATGTTGCCTTTGGCGGACAATTATGTAAAAAGTAAACATTGTTTTGACAGTATAGCACATCTTTTACTTTTCAATCTATTACAAAATCACAAGAGTCGAAAAAGTTACGTAATACCAAAAATAATCGAAATCGACAACGACTTCGACTGCTCTCGATTTTCGTCTTCGACAACCGTAATAAGGCTGATTATATTTCATCTATTTCGTTCCAGGTTTCAATATATCCCCATTCAAATTTAACATTTTTTGTCAAACACATACAGTTGCGGTCAAAATAATAGCAGCGCACCATAGCTTAAAATTAATTTTCTTATATTTGTTTGTGTGATAATTTTTTTATTGCTACTACTGTATTAAGTGCTGTGCTATGAGAGTATAAACACAAAATAATTGTCTATTTGATGATATGGTCTTAAATAGTTAAGAAAATTCACATTTTTTGGATTATTCTTCATTTTGGAGCGGTCAAAATAATAGTAGTTTTCAAAAAATCTCAAGAAAAAGGGATTTATCTCAATTTTCTATTTGATTTGATGTTATAAGTATGATATTATGAAATGTGCACTACTTCTGAAATATTATTGTTTTATTTTTCTTAATAAGTAGGGCGAGGAGAGAACATTAATGAAAAAATCGAGTTCATTTAAAAAATTTTAAATCTGGAGGAAAATCATATAGTGAAATTCGACTTTTATTCCAGTGATATATTAAAATGATCAGAAATTCGATATTATATGAAAAAGATTCTAAAACACGTGGGAGAAACCCGTTTATATCACTTGCAACCATTCGCAGAATAATAGTGTCTAGTACGAAAAAACCACTTACGCCCGCCACCGAAATAAAAAACAATGTGTGGCAATTTCTAAGTGTTTAAAATATTCGTATAATGCAAAGAAAACATAATCTGTATGTTAGAAGTCCGAGAGAAGTCACACTTAAAAATAAAAGACATGTCACAAAAAAACACCTGAAGTGGCCAACCGAAAAGTGGGTGCACGTTTTATGGTCAGTTGAATCAAAAATTGTTTTGTATAGTTGCACAGTGCCTCGACAGTTTATAAGACGTCCACAGAAGACGTTTCAGGTTCAGTAGCAAAACTGTCTAACATGGAGGATCACGTAAAGGTTTGGGCGTCTTTTTCATAATATGGGTTGGGTCAATACATTGGTCCAGAACTACCATGGACTCTGCCCAGTACATCAAAATACTGCATAATATTATGCTGGAGTATGCAGAATATCGAATGCCCCTTAAATGGGTCTTCCAGAAGGGCAATTATCCCGAATGCACCAACCGATTCGCAAAACGGTGGTTTGAAGTCAATAAAATCGATGGTTCGCGCAGACACGGAATCTCAATATAATTAAAATTTTTGATTATGATGTCTAAAATGAGGCCTCACTAGCAAAACCAAAAAAACAATAACGAGCTTTTGCACGATATTATAATGGCATGGGCAAAAATACAGGGTGAAAGGTGCAAAAGACTAGTCGACTGAAAGGGCGTTGTGTAGCAGCAATAAGCCATAAAGTCAGTACAACTAAGTATTAAATTCCAGGAAATATATTTATTTTTCAAAAAAAGTTTCAAATTTATGTGAATTAAAACAAAATATTTTTAATTTTTATTAGCGCTGCTATTTTTTTGACTGGCCTTATTTTTGACATAAATGGTTCTAAAGGGTTAATCTAAGAATTACAAAACATATTTTTTTTATTAAAGCCAGATAAATGACACAATACCACCTTTCAATCGCCGTAAAAACTTTTAGGATATTTGAAGTAAAACTAGTATTTTTCTTTGTCGACATTTTCTTTTATCTCGTCCCTGCTATTTTTTTAACCGCAGCTGTACATTTACAGGATACAAAAATCCTTGCTGTTTTCACTTTATTGCCGAATTGAATTGTATGCGGATAGAAAGTGGAGTGTATCATATAGTCGGCCCCGCCCGACTTTAGCCTTTCCTTACATGTTTTTATTTTGTATTCTGATGTATTGTTTCACTCTATCAATCCAAAAAAAAAGAATCTAGACAAAAAGTCGAAAGAAAGATCGACACGTTCTTATAGGGAACGTTCTATTTTTTGGACTATGTAATTTGTTAATCGTGGTTTTAGTAATCAAAGAAGACAGTTAAATGGAAGAACTTAAATTTGAACAACAAAATATTAAAAATGCCACATAAACTTGAACTAATAATAATAAATAAAATAGCACAACTGTTGTGGTTTAACCACGAAAAAGAGAAAATAGAACTCGACCACAAAAATACGGAATATTTTGCAAAAAAAAAACAAAACAAAAGAAGACTTAAATGCATGTATGAGTACAGCAAAAACAAGAAGAAGAGCAAGAGAGTGAAGGGTGGAGCGCGAGAGCAACTTAAAACGAAAGCACGTACAAACTAACCTTGACAATGCAAAGAAATACCTTGCGGTGACAATTATCCTTGGCATCGTCAATCATCTTTGGCAGACAGAGTTGGCAGGGCGGGAGGTCGCAGGGAGTGCGAAGTGGTATCACTATCACTAATTTCCAAGGAAATAAATGCCACTGTATTTACAAAAACAAAAAATACTCCAAAATGTATGAATGGAAAGAGAATGTTTTTCAAGGGAATCACTTTTGTTTTGCACACTTCTCAAATATTTGAGGTTTTCACATGATGATGATGGTGATATATTCCCGAAAACAACAACATTATGATGCTATTGTTGTTGTTGTTTGCAGACAACAAATGTAAATCAAACAAACACTGGGCATATTATTGTTGCCGCATTATTATTTTTTGACGGTTGTAAAATCGAAATTCTGGCGAATTTCTTTTGATGAGCGATTTACTTTCATTAAGCTTCACTTGTTTTCATTCATTTGTTTGCATTTATTTATTTATTCGAATTTAAATAATTTTCACATAAATTTTAGGGATTTTTATCTGCGCGAGAGAAAGAAACAAAAATGAAAGTTCTTTCTTTTTTGAAACACGAAACGATTTCTCTTGTTCAAAACTATGAGAATGATGGTGGCTGGCTGGCTTGTTTCATTTACTTGGCTCTATTTTATTTTCTTATTTTATTTTTTATTTCTTTTTTGTAACACAATATATTGAAGAAAATGTAAATTTCTTTGGGATCTTCTATTTTTTTCTGTTGTTTAAAAACACTTTATTTATTTATGCATGTAAAACACAAAAATCGTGTTTAATATCAGACAGACACTGGGGGCACACACAAAGATACGAACAAACAAAACAAACAACAAAACCGCATGACGACGTCGACTCGACTACAACGACGATGATGGCGATGCGATGCGATGCGACCGACGACAATGTACATACAATGGAAATGTGAAATGAAATGAGAAAACAGCAGCTTCCGCAACTGTGTAACCGTCTCCCCGGTACGATCGACGTACATACGTTTAATGCCACAACAAAACTATGGCTGAATTAAAATCAACAAAAAGCAGAGTCGCCGAGCCGAGTCAAAGTCAAATGCGCGCCGCCGTAGCACACTCGAATCACCACACAACACAACAAGAACAACGCCGAAACTCAAAACGAAGAAAGAAAGAAAAACATAATAAAGCCAACAACAGAAGACCACGAACAACAACAACAACATCGGGCAGCAGCAGCCAACAGCAACATTTGCACAAAACTCCACAACAACTTCGAGCTCCGCACTTAAAACAAAAACAAACGCACTTCGTCCGTCCGTCCGTCAGTTTCAACCGTCCAGCAATCGGAGAAATGTAAATGCGAAGACGGCGATGAGGCAGAATTGGGGAATAATGCTCGAGCATAGAGATCTAAAGCAGCAACGCATGATTGTATGTATGTATGGGGGTATTATGAGTACCTACATAGTAGGTATTTAATTTTCGCGCACAGTGTTTAGAAGCTGGAAAATATACTAGTTTGTGGTTTCCCAAAATTCACAAGCCAGCGCAACAGATGATCAGAATATCCTATCGGGTCTTGAAATCTCATCCCATTTTTACAAAAAACAAGTAAAAACGGCGTTAAGTTCGGCCGGGCCGAAATTTATATACCACCCACCTTGGATTGCATTTAGGGTATCCAATTGTTCGTACTTTTGGATTATTCGATTAATCGTTTATTCGAAAATACAAAAATTCTAATTAACCGAATAAAGTCGACAGCTCTTATTCGAATATTCGATTAATCGAATAAAATTTCCTGTAAATTATTTAGATATTATATATAACACATACTCAAGTTTCATCATTTTATTCGAAAAAGCTATTGGATTTAAGGCGATTATTTTCCTTTGTTTTAATAAAGTTCTATTTCGAAAAAAATCTTTCACTTAGTGTTGAAGTCGGAGCAATAGAAAGAAGAGCATGTGTTTTTGAGTTCTTTTTTGATATATCTAAATATAAAAAAACCATCATTTCATTCGATTCTATTTTTCGTTTTTTGCTGGAATTTTTATTGTTTCGTTCAGTTCAGACAAAGGCTAATTTCAGCGACAATATTTTCTCTTTCAGTGACAGGATATTCTGAAACGTTTTCAACTCCAAAAAGACATTTGGGTAGCAAAGCAAGAATTTATTTTTCACAAAATGTTAATTTAAAACTTTCAAAATCATTTGTGCAATAATTTTTACTTTCAGTTCAAATATTTCGAATATTCGATTATTTGGTGCGGATTAATCGAATTATTCGTTATTCGAAAATCAGCCATTTCTGATTATTCGAACAAATATTTGATTATTCGAAAAAAATTTAATCGGTTGGATACCCTAATTGCATTCCACGGAGTATGTCGATTTTCTTAGATGTGCAGTAACATTACCGGGAAATAATAATTTTTAATATAGACAAACCAAAACTAATAAAGATATTGAAAAAAATAATTTTATAAATAAATATAAAATATTTCTTATTTTAAACAACACTTATAAGGCAAGGCTACCAATACGTTTATACTATATATATATCGAAATAAAACTTCAAGTCTATTCAAACGTAATAAAAATCAGCAATCTTCAAACAAGTAAGGAGGGGCTAAAGTACGACGGGGTCGATTATATGATACACTCCACTTTCTATCCGAATACAATTCAATTCGGCAAAAAAAAATGAAAACTGGACTTTTTATGTTTCTAAATATGACCTGACCTAATTTCGAGAAGAATATTTGTATCGGGGCTATATCCAAACATGGAATAAAGTGACCCACTTGCACAATAGGTTCTTCCAGTTCTAGTATAACGTGTTATGCTCAATTTGAAGAAATTCGGTGAAAATACATGGTTTCTGGGGCGGAAAAAGTCAAGCCGGGAGCGAAATTTGTATGAGAGCTATATATAAATCTGAATCTATCTGACCAACTTTCATAATGAATGTTTCTAGTTATAATATAAGATATTTTGCAAATTTGAAGAAGATCTGTTAAAATATGTGGTTTGTAGACAGGAAAAAGTCAAATCGGGAGTGAAATTTGTGTGGGAGTTATATATAAATCTGAACCGATCTGACCCATTTCCAACATGGGTGTTTCTATTGGAACTTGGACTTGTTAAAATATATATAAATCTGAACCGATCTAACACATTTTTATCACAGCTGTTTCTAGTTGAAATATAAGATATTTTGCCAAATTTGAAGAAGATCTGTTGAAATACGTTGTATCTGGATTGAACAGAGTCAAATGGGGAGTGAATTTCGTATGAGAGCTATATCTAAATCTGAACCGATTTTCTTCAAAATACCATAAATATTAGTAGATAGTGATGCTACAGTTGGTTGTATTTCCATCCTATTTTAATTCCAAAAGTACAAATTCTGAAAATCAATTATCTCACGTACACAGTGCAAGATAACCTAACTTCATAATTCAACAAATTTCTGCCGTAAAACTAAAAAAAGGCGTAAAGTGGAAAAATCTTTTTATTTTCTGTGTTTGTACAGTTAGAGGAATTTCTAGACCAAATTATTGATTCTAGCTGCTGCCATTTGGTTGGTACCATTTTCATCCCATTTTCCCATTTTACCCCATTAAAAATACTTCTTTCGAAAAAATACTTCTTTCCGCAATTAGAAGGGTATACATAGAAAATTTCATCATTCGAGATGTAGCCGTTTAGTTAGTACCATTTTAATCCCTCTGTTCCATTGAATCTCTTGAAAGTACGAATTTGGAAAAACCTTTTTTTATTTTTAGTGCCTACGCAGTCAGAGGCATTTATACTCCGAAATTCATAACACTAGCTGTGGTCATTTGGTTGGTAAAATTTTGATCCTTTTTTCCATTTTACCCCTTTATTTTACGCGTCTACGATCAGAGGAATGTATACACCGAATTTCATTATTGTTAGTGCACCCGTTCGATTGGTACCATTTTTATCCCACTATTCCCAATTCACCCCTTAAAAGTACGATTTTGAAAAAATACTTTCGTATTCTGTATCTACTCAATTAGAGGAACGTACACACCGAATTTCGTGTTTCTAGTTGTTGACGTTTGATAGGTACCATTTTTATCCCTTTTTTCCTCCATTACGAATAAGAATCCCTTTATGTTTTTTTATAGGGGGTATTCTCATACCCAATATCAAGTAAAGACATATTGAAAAAACATACTTAAATACTGTTAATAATAGGGGATAGATATCACGGACTTTTTCAGTCCTAGTGAGGGAAAAAATTTTCCCTTTGGACCTATTTTGCCCAGTTGCAATCCCAACCGATATACGATTATAAGACGCATTTATGAAAACTTTGGACGTCCTAGCTCGTTTCGTGTAGATGCTAGCGTGCTTCCAACAGACGGACAGACGCACGGAAGGACATGGCTAGATCGTCTTAGCATTTTATGACGATCAATAATAGATATACTTTATAGAGTCTCAGGTCGATATTTCAATGTGTTACAAACGGAATGACAAAGTATACCCCATCCTGGAGGTGGCTGGTATAAAAAAGCATGATTCTATTTTTTGTTTGAATCCAAATTATATTCCATTTTTGTTCTCAATCGCTCAGATTTAAAAATAATGGCGATTAACAAAATACGTCTTCGTCAAAATTGTCGCATTTGTCACATTTCATTCGTTCGGGAACACTATGCAACGCACAATATATGCGAAAAAAAGCAACAACAGAGGAACTAAACAATTCAAGGTGGAGAAGAGAAGAGCAACAAAATAAGAAAGAAAACGAGGAAAAAGAAAATTGAGCGTAACCGCGAACCCAGAACTAAATGCATTAACTAACCAAAAAACCGTATAAAAAGCCCAAGTCAAAGCAAAAAGGCTAAGCACCACCACAAGAGAACTCGCTCGTGTCGACTCATGGCCAAAGGCTGGCAAAACAAAACGTTGGAAGCAAACAGTCAAACAATCCATACACATACACACAATCCAATCCT
The DNA here is from genome assembly GCA_947397865.1 of Polietes domitor. Classification (NCBI taxonomy): domain Eukaryota; kingdom Metazoa; phylum Arthropoda; class Insecta; order Diptera; family Muscidae; genus Polietes; species Polietes domitor. The sequence continues at coordinate 101,266,182 of OX377620.1, forward strand.
CCATCGTTCGATCGATCTATTAATAACCTTCTTACTTTGTACCTTCCTTCTTAACATTCAAATGAAAGCTACAACATGAGGGGGGAGCGAACCGTTTTGCACACAGGTCCAGAGCCCACATCTCCTTACGTGTGATGGAATTTGAAAACTATGCCAAAAGCATAATGATTTTGTACCAAAATCAATCAATATTTCTTTTTATTATATATAGTTTATATAGAGAGACATGTGGTTGCAAACTAGGTAAAAAGGTCGATATATGAAATTGTAGAATCGTGAATCTTTAATTCATATTTGATATGATATTAAGGAAGAACAATATGAATTTGTTATTTCCGGCTAGGTAAGCAGTTGAACTATTATACAGAAATTAAATTGTACGAGTGCTAGAACGAGGGCAGTTCAATTATTTGTCATTCTGAACGTGATTTTTTTCAATTATTCATTGCTCATTTCATTGGTCAATTAGAGCCCTTCTAGTTCGAAACACTTAGATCAGCGTTTCTCCAATTTCATTAAGGCCTCCCTATAAGACGGTTTCTCAATTCTTCCATGTATTGTGAGCTGTGTATGTTTTTATCGGTTGTCAACAAACGCGACACCTATAGCTTTTCCATATGCAAAATATTGAAGCAAAATCTAATCCACAATGTTTAGGATGTCAACTGTTTTATATTTTTTACTTTTTTTTATAAATACATTGTGTTGGCGGAAGAAGGAAAGATCTTCTGAATATCACAATTGGCTGGAAAGAATCTGCCGAAAGTTGCCTCTGTATATGAATTGCTGAGGAATGAACTCATTCATGAATGGGTGAGGGTTCCAGGAAAGTCACTTATATCTGGCGAATATCGTAACGTCCACGAATGCCGGAAGAACAAACACCGATAGAACAGTGCCACACATCCCACATTACGGCGGTGTTCAAGAGAGACAATACCGTCACCCATCATCATCATCTCTCTATCCTTTGAACACCGAAAAATAGCTTCAAAAATGATCTTCAGCTTGATGTAGTTAGTGTAGGTATTTAGAATATCAGAAGTACAGCACTTTTAATGTCCAGAACATCAATGGCCTTCAGTTCAGCCTTCATGAAGCTCATGTTCATCCAAAAAAAAATAGTCAGTACTTTTTTATAGCCGATTCTAATTTAAAATTTTAAATGGCCCACCCTATACAACGTTCATAGAAATCGGCGACAGCACTTGGTCAGTGAATTGCTTGTGAGACAACAGGGAACACTCCGTATTCCGTGCATTAAATTCGACTCTATTCATTCACATCCATTTGGAAAAAGCCAACAGATCCGCATTTTGTTTTCAATATCTTGAAGACTTGGTCTTCCGTCGAATGAGTAAGAACATCAAATTAGTAAATTTGATTCAAAGTCTGATCCAAATGGTCGTTAATGAAAATAAGTAAATGAGAGGGAGAGGAGAACTTGAACCTATTAAGGAACTTGGAGATATTCAAAGTCAGAACCTTACCCTCACCAAACTGGTAGATATATTGACTCCAACGTTCTGATAGAAACGACATGACGGCTGTCAAACGGAAACTAAATGACATATCGACCGGACAATTTTAACATAGCCGTAACACGGGAGCGTCAAGTACACAGAAAAAAACAAATAACATCAAATTTAATTGTCGAAATTCGTATATGAAATTATACGTATTTCATATTCTGTGTGGGAATCATCCTGCTAACGATAGTAGCTTCGATATCGGTTAATTGGCAACACTGTTGCGATAAAGTGAAACCAATTGACATATTGACTGAAAGAACTCAAGCATAATTAAAAAAATGATTTTTACATAAGAGTCTATTTTTTTACAATAACTCGAAAACGCTAAAATACCACAATAGAGCAAAAAAGCAACTTTCACCAGTCGCTAAGACTTAGCGATTAAAATGTCATTTTCTAATGGGAATGTTAATCTAGCAAACTGAAAAAGCCTTATTGATGCAATCATATGTTAATTAATTACTCATAAGATAAATATAGTTATTTGTAGCAATTGATAATATGCAAAACATTTAACTGGCAACATAATTGAATTATTGCAATATTTGAAAATGTTAAAAAAAAATAAAAATTTAATTAACAGCATAGTAGCATCATTTATTGTGATTCTTCAAAATATGTGATTTTTAATTAAAGTCATCATTAAATCAATTAATTAACTGTGACTATCAGGGTTGTCAGATTATATTGTACCTCTATCGCCAAATTAATTGTCAGAAATCGCCAAATTTAAACTTCAGTTTTTGTTAAAAAATCGACAAATTCCATTTTATATTTAGTTCTTGTAGAAAAAATATGGAATTCAGATATTATATTTGAATTTTATATTTTCAACATTCCATGATAAGGAATTAAAACATATTTTATTGGTATTTATTATTACTAATAAAAGTTCCCACTTTTTATAATGCTGAAGACACTTTCAACGCAGGGGTTACTGGTTAAAAAAACAACAACAGTAAAATTAAAAAACATATTTTTCTCCTTTATGACGAAGATCGAATATTGGGTTGATCTCTGTCTCCCATTTTCATGAACCAGTGTCCCCTAAATATTATTTCAGGCATTTTAAATGGAATGAAGAAGAAACAAATCTCAATAAAAGTATATATGCATTTTACATTTGTTAAAAAATAACGTTTTCGGTCGACTATATTTATTAAAGTTTTTTAATTATTATTTCTCCATTCTAAAATGTACATGGTTTGTTTATAACCTTCCCGTCGATTTTTTCTGATTTGTTAAGACCAAAAGACCAAAAAATGCAATTATCTTTAAAATAAGCATCCATTCTTTGAATTGTGCCTAGGCGTTTTGTTTTCACACGATACCATTTTTAAAGTTCCTACCTCGAACTTTTTATCTTGATTTTAATAATTCTCAATTGGTCATATCTTTTAAAAAAATGTTTGTCCACTATAAATAAATACTTTTCAGAGCGCAGTTATCATACTATGTTGCAAAGAAATAGGAAATGGTAATTTATAAAGTGTTCGGTTTGACATATCTATGACTTGCTTATAAATTGTAATATATTTCTCTACAAAGTAACGTAAGACAGATTTAAAATTTTCTAAAATTAGCCTAGACAATCGCCAAATATTTTATAAATCGTCAAAAAATCGCCTTTTCGCCAAATCGAAAATAAAGTCGACACGTTTGGCGAGAAATCGCCATATCTGACAACCCTGGTGACTATTAATCGAATTTATATGCATGGAAGTTCTATAAATTCTCAAATTCTTTGTTCACCATATGGGTGGCGTATGCGTTATTTATTTATTGGGACTAATATTACTCATTCGGTCATTTATGAGAATCTTAACCTACACATTAAGGACTCCAAAAAATAACCCAAATTATTTTTGACCATTTTAAGTGTGTCTCATAAAATGGTCAAAAAATATTTGCAGAACTATTCAGGTTACGATTAATATAATTTTCAAATTTAAGTATTCCATCGATATCAGAAGAATCTGGTGGAGTGCATCGACGCTTTGAATCTTTTGCTCTGTATATAATTAAAGTTGGGCTTCAAGTTGCCCTCCTTTAGCCCATCAAATAGCATAGGAAGACCATGCTATCCTTTCTAACTCTACAACCGTTGGTAGTTGCTTGCAACATGTTGCGTTTCATGACTTTGGGAAAAGGTGTTTTACGAGAATCTAAGGAGAACGTCGTTCACTATGTCATAAATATGTGTTAAAGGAGAAAATCTTTCAAAATCCTATACACGTATGTATGTATGTATATATTTTTAGACCACTCTACCAGAATGCATTGGTCAAACTTTGTTATTTTTTTGTGTTGTACAGGCAGAATAAAAAGTGGATAAACAACTCTCAAATCACAAGATTTATCCGAATATTAATATAAAAAAATATAGGGTCAATTTTAAATTTGAACTACCGATTACTTTGACTTTGAAAAACAGAATAACATACATTTTTATTTTCAGGTTTATATTTGACATTTGCAAAATGGAATGCTATACGCTCGAACAAAATTTTTAAATTAAATGGGCCACCCTATAGTTAAAATGAATAAAAAATTGAATTAAAAAATGAGTAAATTTTACTTGATTTGAGTACGTACAAAGTAAAGGCATAGTTCATTTTACTTGAATTTAGTACACTTTTGTAAGTGTGAGTGTAAGTATCGTGAAGTTTGTCTATTATGAGTAGAGTGATCGAAAACCCGGATTTTCTGCGATGTCGGGTTTTCGGGTTTTTCTTGAAACAGTAGAAAATGGGGAAATTATTCATTATAGGGCAATTCCACAAGATATGTATCTTTCTTTGGAATAGGTCAATACTGATGTCACAATCAGATTCACTGAAATCTTTCGAATAAGACTCCAAATATTCCTGTAGGATCATTTGGCAATTTTTTTAATTATATATCAACCTATCATTACTTTTCGTCCTGCATCTATTACTCCCAAAATATCTGTTTGGAATAGGTGTGAACACACCGTAAACACCAGATATCTTGTAGAGAATAAAACAAGATAAAATATATAAAAAATAAGAAAATAAATCTTAAGTTTGACATGAAGCTCAACGATTATGCGTATTTTTGATTCTTTAATATACAAGGACCTTTCATAAAAACACGGGTTTCCCGGTTTTCCAAAAACCGCGATTTTAAAAAACCCGACGGTCGGTCTCAGTTGAAAAACCCGGTTGACAGGGATTTCGGCCTCGGGTTTGATCACTCTAGTTATGAGTACCAATAAATATCCGGGCCCACAATAACGGAATTTTTATGTAACGAGGATTTTTCAAACAAAAAACTTTTTAACGATGACACTTCTTTTTATCTTAACGGCTTAATTATCTATTTTGCCGCATTTGGGGTTCCTGAAATTGATTGTTGTGAATGAAATGCATCCACAACGCGTCAACATTGCCATAATTGTACCTAAAGGGTACCACAAAAAAACCCCATTCTACCATGGTACAATTGTGCCGCCATGCTTGCCATCCCCGATTCGTCTTAACCAAGAAGATAATCTTAAAAAAACTACAACAACATTTTCTTATTGTGGCGTTTTTTTCTTTTGTTAATTTCGAGACAACAATAGCAGCAGCAGCAGGAAAAGAGAGTGGAGCATTTTGGTTTTATCTCCACAACACTGGAGAAAAGATCTTTTAAAGCAACTACAGCAACAACAACAAGATTTTTCTTTGTCTAAAGGGTTTCGCCAATAACACTCAAGCAACTGACGAACGAACGGATGGACGGGCAGACAGACAGCTTAGCTCAGCCCAGCTTGGCTCCATCATCATTTCATGCCTCGAATCAAGCACTCGTCGTCTAGTACGTACGTGAAGATGTAGAAGATGAAGAAGAAAAAAACTAGAAACTAGAAAAAGTGACTCCATCATAACTGAAGCTGGCTGCTTGACGGACTTACTGACTGACTAAACGTTCAGAGTCTGTGTCAGTCCAAAAGAAGACAGGCTAGGCAAAAGGCAAGGCAAGAAGAAAACACTGAAAGGTAATAATAAAAAACATTGTACCCTCGTGGATAAGCAGAGCGCGAAACAATGAAATTATACACTCGAGAAAAAAATCATTCAATAAGACTGAGTTGTGGGAAAAATTCACTTTTTAAGGATTCAAAAAGTGAAATATGATTTCCTTTGTTCTTTGACCACCACAAGACGGCCATAATTAATAAAGTCTAAAGCCTACATTGGACTGTATAATCGATTTATCTGTCAGTTTAAGGGATACGAGTCATGATTTGGCCTTCAATCGAAAGAAGATGTAATTGCGGCACTCCCAAAATATTGATGAAATTATCGACAATCTTGACTGGTAAACAATTTCGTAACCGTAAATATTGCACAAGTCTAAATTCTTTTTTTATATTTTTTCTATGATATATATTGTGTGGTCCATATTGTTGTGAGAATAAGTAAGATCCCGTTTGGTCATATGCCCTCAGTGCATACAAACAATTATTTTTTAAATCCCAGACACTATTTTGGGGCAGAGTTATTGTTTCACCACTCCCAACACACGCCAAAAAATCCCCACCAACATTTTTATTCGAGTGTTTAAGTGAGCGACGAAGATATGCCTTGAAAAGTGCTTGAATTTCGTCAGTGTAGAGAGAATGGAAGTAAAAGTTCGTTAAACTGACAACTGGTGTTTCATTGGAACTTCTACTTCATATAGTAAAGCAGCATGAAGTAGTAAAGCAACCTTATAAACATTATAGCTCAAACTATCACGCACACACACACGTATAACATTAAATCTCTCAGAATTAAAATAATAGGGAAGGAACGAAAGAAAGAAAGATGGAAAAGAACTACAAATTAAGGAAAAACAAGACAATCAATTTTTTGTTGTACCACCATCACGATCATCATCAACATCACCAGCAGCATCATTATTATGGCCACAAAGATGAAATTAAGCAAACAACACAATAAATCGAATGGTCTCTCCAAACAACGACAACAATAAAATCGAGGAAAACACTAAAAACCCCCCAAAAAAGACGACAACGAAGATGAAAAGGTAAATGAAACGTCAAATTTGGAGAAGCTTAACTCGGATATTTGAGAAGAAAAAAATTTTTGGAAAGAAATCTTTGATGTGATGGATTGAAAGTTTTGGCCGAAGAAAATCCCTGTTTTGGCAAGCATTCTTCTTTTTCTGTTCAAAAATGAAGAACAGGGCTTGGCCAAACGAGATTTGGCTTCAGCAAAACAAATTAAATGTCCAAAGTAATAGAGATTGGAATATTAGGCGTGTTTTTGTTACAAGTTGTTGATGATAATTTGCTTGATAAACATTAGTGGACAATTACCATTGATGGAATCGACGTTTTAGAGAAAATTTAAAAAATTGAAATTTGGAAGCAGTTTTGCAACGAACAAGTATCTGTATTTGAAATTTCCCAGACAACCCCAAAATATTGGGCAGCGTGTAAAAAACTGTTTTTCTTACCTTTGTACGCTTATAAGCCTGTAACTTAGTTGGTTATCAACCGATCTTTACTTTCTCATCGGAGATTCCCATCGACATATATCTTATTATTAAAAAATCTGTGTGCCTTTGCCCAGCAAACACATTTTTTAAACAATTTTTAACCACTTTTCAACTTTGGCAATATATTTGCATATTATTTTGTTTGTAAAATTATTAAAAAGAATAATTATAAAAATCCTTTAATAATGGAATGAGTTATTTCTATTAATACTAAATATTTGCCAAAATACAAGCTTTTGTCATTCCAGTTCACATCTCTCATTATTTTACGAATAAATCCGTAGCTCAGGATTTTTGGGGTGCCTGGGAAATTCCAAATGTAGATTCTAGTTCTAATCGACAATAACTAAAGAGTGATTTTTTAGCTATTATGTTTATGGCAAAAACTGGTTTAAACAGCTGACGCACGTTTCGTGTTTTGTTTCACTGTCAAACATCTTCAGTTTGGTCTATAATTTAACCATGAATCGTCTTACAAACGAACAACGCTTGCAAATTATAGAATTTTATTATCAAAATGCGTGCTCTGTTAAGAAAGTTCATCGCGCGCTTCCATTTTATTGTCAGTCTAATCGACCCACTGAAGCGGCTATTCGGGCTATTGTGACTAAATTTCGCACCAAATTTACATTGTTGGACATTAAACCACCAACAGGCTTACGTAGAGTGTGAACTGAAGAAAATATCGCAGCTGTATCGGCCAGTGTTAATGATGACCATCAACTATCGATTCGTCGCCGTTCGCAGCAATTGGGCCTCTGTTACTCAAAAACGTGGAAATGCCAAAATTGGACTAAGCGGATGGACCATTTGAGGCGCAGTCAAGGTCAACATTTGCAAAATTGAATTATATTATATGGACCGTACTATCGATTCAAATAAAGATTTCATACATTTTTCTGAATTTGTTGTGCTTTTTTTTTGAAAAACTTTCCTATAGCTTTTAAAAAATCACCCTTTACAAGAAAAGTAATATCACTTCCCAGAGTTTTGTACTTCATTCTTTTTTGTAGCACAGTGTAAACCGAACTTTATTTCCCTGTGGTGAATAGAAATGATTTTTATACCCTCCACCTCCAGGATGGGGTTATATTCACCTTGTCATTCCATGTGTAACACCTTAAAATATTCATCGGAGACTCCATAAAGTATATATATTCTGGGCCGTAGTAAAATTCTAAGACGATCTAGCCAGGTCCGTCTGTCCGTTGAAAACACGCTAGCCGCCGAACGAAATTAACTAGGAGGTTCAAATTTTCTTTAAATGTGTCTTATGGTTGCAGGTCGGTTGGGATTGAAAGTGGACGAAATCGGCCCAGAGGGAAAAATTTTTCTCTAACAAGGACTGAAATTACCCCTAACATTTAGACCATTTAAGCAATTATTTTGAAAATTTCTGTTTATATGTACTTAAAATTTGATGCGTAAATTACTCTTGTAGCGTGAAAACACCAAAAAGTAAATAAAAGTTTTAGGGGACGAAATGGAACCAAAAGGGATAAAAATGGTACCAATTATACGACAACAGCTAGAAACATGAAATTTGGAATGTACATCCCCTCTAATTGCGTAGATACGTAAAGTAGAGCGATTTTTCAAAATTCGTACTTTTAAGGGATACAATTGGAAAATAGGGATAAAAATGGTACCAACCAAACCGCTGAAGTTGAAATCATGAAATTCAGCGTATACATTCATCTGACTGTGAATACGCGAAACAAAAAAGAATTTTCCGAAATTTGTACTTTTAGACGGAAAGTGGGGCTTATGGGGATAAAAATCGTACCACCCAAACGGCTGCAGTTATAATAAGGAATACACTTCTCTGACTACGTAGACGCAAAAATAAAGAGATCTTTCGATATTAGTACCATCAGGATCTAAATTGGATTAAATTTGGAAACAATAAAACGGCTGTAGAACTTTTCCTATCAAAATGGTACAAACATTTAGGCTGTAGCTGAAATCAACAAATTGCAAATTGGGAAAATCTGCCTTGAGGGAAATTGTTTCTACCTAATAATATTTATGACATATTTTTGTAGATTGCTGCCTAATATTCACTTTATGATTACACTTGAAGTTTTATATTTATATATAATAGACGACTATTAATATTATAATAATGAAGCATCACAATTTCACTAATATGGTAGTGCACTTCTATGTAATGTCGACCGCGTCTAATCTGCTGATAATACTGTTGAAGGTACTCCGTGGTGGAGGGTTTAGAAGATTCGGCCCGGCCGAGCTTAAAGCCTTTTTAATTGTCAGTCATAAAGTCCACACAGAGAAAGGAGTCAAGTTAAAAATATGTTGATGAAGTCTCCAAAATGTAGATTTTAGGATTTCGGGACCGAAGATCTCGGCGACTTCGCACTTCACCTCTGCTGCCGATGCGAAAAGTCCGGTGACATCGCTCTGCTCGTCCTCTGTGACCGATGCACTTTATTAATCATCGGATAGGCCCGTGTCCGAGACCACGTCTGTGACAGATGGCAGTCTCACGTCTCCTTCGGTCAGCCAGTCAAAGGATCAGACGGTGTTACAGCCGCCTTAAATCCTGTTTATACACGTTTAGCAGAAGCTTATTAAAGCCATTTTGCAGGATTACTATTTCCAAACGGGACTCATCCGCCTGACAATTTTGCCAACCTTCCAGTTACAGGTAGGAAGGCCCAGGTTGCCTTGATAAGTTCCGGGTCAGTTTCGGCCTGTGAAGATTCACATAGAGAGCCCTGAGACGAGAGAGAATGAAGATTTTTGCTACTACATCCAGTTTATCCCCTGGTCAGATAACCTCCGAAAACACGAGTCGTAACCCCCGATAACACGACAAGGACTTGATGATCTTAAGATCGCCTTTTACATGCTGAGGCGAATAGCCAGTACTTAAATAGTGGCAATTTTGGATGTTTTTAAATACTACACCGTGCGACAATGTTGCATTTATTTTGCTGTACAATAAACATGTGAAACTAGAGATAGTAAATGTGTACTCAACTTTTCATTTGACGATCCTTTAACCTTTTTACAGGACTTTTAATATCCAAAGAAGAAGATCTTTTAAAAATAATTAAAATATAATCTTTCGGTCTGTATTAATTTAATTTTGTTTGTTATTAATGCAATTTCAAGATTTCCTTTTTTAATTATGTAAAGAGTGATTTTTTTGAGGTTAGGATTTTCATGCATTAGTATTTGACAGATCACGTGGGATTTCAGACATGGTGTCAAAGAGAAAGATGCTCAGTATGCTTTGACATTTCATCATGAATCGTCTTACAAACGAACAACGCTTGCAAATTATTGAATTTTATTATCAAAATGCGTGCTCTGTTAAGAAAGTTCATTGCGCGCTTCCATTTTATGGTCAGTTTAATCGACCCACTGAAGCGGCTATTCGGGCTATTGTGACTAAATTTCGCACCAAATTTACATTGTTGGACATTAAACCACCAACACGCTTACGTAGAGTGCGAACTGAAGAAAATATCGCAGCTGTATCGGCCAGTGTTAATGATGACCACCAATTTTCGATTCGTCGCCGTTCGCACCAATTGGGTCTCTGTTACTCAAAAACGTGCAAATGCCAAAATTGGACTAAGCGGATGGACCACCTAAGACGCAGCCGCGGTCAACATTTAAATGAAATTATCTTCAAAAAGTAAATGTCATGGACCAATCTAACGTTTCAAATAAAGAACCGATGAGATTTTGCAAATTTTATGCGTTTTTTTTAAAAAAAAGTTATCAAGCTCTTAAAAAATCACCCTTTAGTTTATTCATATTTTACTATTTAAGGAGGACAACTTGAAATGGCTGGTAATGCTAAACTAATGCAACAGATATTCAATTTCTATTATTTTTAACATACATTTTTCTCTTTCATTTCATACCCATACCGCCTGTGTATGGCTTTCGAGAGTATGCAAATAAATTATTAAGACAAATATATCATTTGAAAATTGAAAGACCTGTAAAAAAGAGAAAAGATCATCAAATGAAAAACTGAGTACACAGTTTTTCTGCATATTTTCTCTAGCATGTGTATATGGTCTAGTTCAGGTCCTGTCGCACGGTGTTACTACTACATTCCATTCACACCACTCCTTAAATTCAATTTTGAGAGACAGTTTAGCTCCAATTCGAAATAGTACGAAATTCACCCTAAAAGGGATTTTAAGTTTTGACTTATTTCTGTCATTTAAGCTGCGTTTTGAGTTTTAGTGTATTCAGAGACTTATAGTAGAATTTTATAGTTTTTACCTTTTCGCAAAAAATTACCAAAATACCCCTAGGGACTAGAGGGTAATAATATTCCACAAACCTGTTCCTCGTATTATTTTAACTAATATTGCTGAACACATCATATACCGAAAATATAAGGATCACAAGGTTTCATATGCCGATTCATCAAAAGAATGTACAAAAGGGGTAATATTGACCCCCCCTCTAAAATGACCACCATACATAAACTTCAACGCCGTTGTCAGAACCCAGTTGTTTGTGTTCCACAGTGTATAATAACACTGTGGAGTGCGTTTTTTATATATACCTCCTCCTCTTATGTTATTGTTCTTAGACATAACATTCACGTCCTAAGTCCCTCGTCTCTGCCGGAGAATATATTCCACTCTATGTTAGAGGTTCGAACCGAAATGAATCCCCTTCGGGTCCGTTTGTATTCTTGTCGCACAGTGTATTATTGATTATCTGCAATTTTTGAGATTCGTGTGGGATAGAAAGTGAAAACACATTAAGAAATAATGTGCGTACATGCATGCCGTGGCCCTCCATAATGATCATGATCGACATGATGATGATATTCATTAGGTTGATCATGATCGCCATCGTCATCATCCAGATAATAATGACGTTAGTAAAAGCATGAACTTCAGAGCAAAATTAAACCAAAAAAATATTTACTTTATTATCGCACACACAAGGTAATGTTTATTAATGTTGATTGTTTAAATGTTTTGTAATGTTGTTGTTGCTGTTGTTAATAAAAACAAACAGACATAAACGTGGAAAAAAATTACAAAAACAACAAAAGCAGCAACAGCAGTGTAAATAAATTTCACCAGCAACCAAAGTACGAATGATCGCAGCTATAGCTGCTGTTGTTGGTGTTGCTGTTGTTTTTTAATACCTACAACAACAACAATCAACTAACCAACAACTTCGGAAAATTTTCTCTGTTTAATTTCACAGAAAGCATCTGAGAAAACGTCTTGCCTGCATATGGCCGGTCGGTCGGTCACTGGGCTTTTAACGATTAAAAAAATAAATAAATTTTTCTCTTTTTTTAATTGTTTATGTGTTAATAAATTTAATCATAATTTTCTTCAGTTAAAGAGCAGCACCACCATGTGTTAACAACAAAAAAATAAAAACCACGTATTTAGTAACAAAAAAATCAGATTAAAAAAATTTTATTTAAAGCCAGTCTGGGGGTAATTGTTTATCTGAAGAAATTGCAACAATCCTTAAGATAAAAAGCCTAACTCACTTACTTCTTTGAGAAATTGAGTTATTAGTTGATTATGACCGAATTTGTCGTATTTTGTTAAAATAACCAAAAATTTCGATTTGCAAAAATTATGAGTTAGGTATTTTTTATATTATGGTACAATATATATGTTGTATCCTTTAGGGCCTCCAAGGAACGTATTTATAAATTTGGAAAAATGTAAATATATGACAACAAAATGTAAAATGATAACAACACGGTAACACAAGCAATCTATACAGAAGGTCCACTGATGAGTTATCCCCACACAGGATACGAAATGCGTATATGACCAAAGTTTGTATAGTTGAGGGTGGTTCTTCTTCAGGTTGTGGTGGTTTTTACGCCCTTCATCGAAACCAACATGTGTGACTCACTTTATCTTGTCGGCGTCTATGCTGACCAAGTCGTCCAAGCCTTATTGTTTTTACTTTGATGCTCGATTACGAGGCTCGATTAGTTGCTGCTATCTCATCTAGGATAAATTGATAATTTTTCATAAAAATATTCCTTGAAACGTTCTAAAATTGAATTATTGTGTCCACATTGAACAAATTCTGTGCATAAATATACTTAGTTCCAGCATTGATCTAATGAACTTCATAGATCCTACAAAATAGTCGGAATTTCGTTCAGCGACTTTGAAATTACACTATGCCAACATTCATAAAATATATATTGCAAACCCTCCGATCGTATCCCTCTCTCTCTCACCGTCCCTACAGGTATTAGCCGATAATCACCGATGAAATTTGTATAATTTGTGATGGAATTTAATGAAGTCATTTATCAACAAAGCAAACAAATTGTTGCAAAGAGTTCCACAAAAAAAAATAAAAAAGAAGACAAAAAACCAACAAGACCAAGACAAGAAAGCAAAACGAAAAATTGAAGTTGTGGCATCATTAGTCGCAGATTTAATAATTACACGTTCAGATAAACCCACAAAAAAGAAGAGCAAGAAGCAGAACAATATACCGAGAATTTGTGTACTTTCTTTTGGCAGATCTGGCAGATAAGCTAACAGTAACAGTTGCTAAGAAAACACTATTTAATTGGACTAGTAAATAAAACTCGACAGTAAGAAAGAGACCGTGAAATGAGGGCTACAGTGGTGACTTCTAAAATAGCATACTAGTGCTATTAAAAGATAAAAGAACGAAGAAAAGTAGTTCCTCTTGTTCTACTTTTGAGTCCGCTGGCTTAGAACAAATTATCAGATCAATATTAAGACCAAGACTAAAACTACTCCACACAAATAACCCTCCATGCAATATTAAAACTTTATAACTATCATACTTTCTACCTCGTCATGTAATTAATATTATATGGGCGTGGCTGTTAGAGGGTGTAGAATTTTAAGGAATTTTACGCGCACCATACATTGATTTGTGGAAAATTTTGCTTTTAGGTGGGAAGCGAGACAAAAAGAGATAAAATGGTACTAAAGTGTTGTAGGCAGGTATATGAAATTCTGTCTGTAAATTCCTTTGACTATGTAAACACACAATTATGGGAGAGCGAAAAAAGAATACAAATTGTATCAGCCATATTTTTACAACCTGAATCTCGAAAGTCGTGTACATCACAACGAGTAAATAGACGCGCAACATAAACGATTTTTTTTTAATTTGTAGACACTCGGGATAAAGCGAATTACCCCAAAAGAATATCCTTAAACTAGATCATTTTCGAAAAAGAAAAAAGAGGTTAATACTAATAGAAACACTAAAAATACCATTGTATATGTATAGAAACTGGTAGATATAAAAAGAAATTTTTGGTAATGCATTGATGAATCTCTTCTTTCAATGCACGAGTGGAAGTGGGCCTGTAGACATATATCGTTGACTTCAAATTACCCTATGGACAAAAATGCAACACTGATAAATTCATTTATGGGGCCAATACTGATCCCCGAAACAAGAGATCCCATACAGACATAAAATGTATCATACAGTAATTGTATTGAAAGCAAACACAGAAAAAAATGTTGCCTCCAAAATTTCAATCACTAATTTTATTGCAGAAATCTAAAAAGCTGATTACAAATATAATCGGAACAGTTACAACTTTCATTGAATTTATTCCGTATATTTCCATCACAACTTCCACAGAGAATATAAAAAAAAACTGATTAAAACAGTGATCGGAACAATGAAAATGATTATTGTTATACCCAACACCACAGGGTATAATGACTTTGTGCATTTGTTTGTAAAACCCAAAAGAATCACTTTTTGAGTCGATTTAGCAACGTTCGTCCGTCCGTCCGTCTGTCCATCTATTCTTGTAATCAAAGTACAGGTCGCAATTGTGGTTAGAACTAAATGAAGCTTTGCACATCGAAGTTTTATGGGAAAAGGACGATAATTTGAAGCAAATCTGTTCAGATTTAGATATAGCTCCCATACAAATTATACTCCCGATTTTACTCTTTCCGCTCTAGAAACCACATATTTTATCAGATTTTCCTCAAATTTGTCAAAACAACTTATATTTCAACTAGAAACAGCGATGGTAAAAATGGACTTGATCGGTTCAGATATATATATAGCTTCAATACAAATTTCGCCAACGAACTGATTATTTCCGCTCTAGAAATAACATATTTTAAAAGATTTGCTTCTAAGTCGGCACATCAGCTATTATTTGAAATAGAAACATACATGGCGAAAGAGGGTCACATCGGTTCAGATTTATATATATCTCGCATATAAATGACTCCCCCGATTTAATTCTTTCCGCTCTTGAGACCACATATAACAGATTTCCACCAAATTTGGCAAAGCGTCTTATATATCGTCTTAAGATCGGTTCAGATTTATATATAGCTGTATCGTATATCACCAGTTCGGTGGAATATTTTTGTCCACTTAGTTCGGTGGAATATTTTGTTTATTAGCGCTTCTCATTTGTCATATGTGAACGCTGGTACTAATATGAACCCTGACTTAAGTCAAAGACAAACATATGTTGCGAAAGTTCTGACGAGCGCCCATTGAAATCAACTTTTAGCTGTAACAAAAAAGGTATCACATGCCTTTTTGCTAATTTTGGGTTCTGCTGAAGACTTCAGACGAACTTCACACCATGTCGACGAATGGTTTATTTCACTAAATCCAATAACTTTTTTAATGAATATAACAATATAATTCATTAAACATTTCAGAAAAATCAACGACTGCTGTAATCGAATCAGCAACTTTTATGATTGAATATTTTCGAAAAAAAAAACAATCACTGTTTTAATTCAAAATATCATTTTTTTAACTATTTTTTTTTTCAATAACTCCAGCTACAATTTTAGTAATTGGTTTTACAATTTTCGTCATAACAGGAAAACTAAAGAAAAAAGTTATCAAATATACAATTTTCTTGATTGAAACTGATTTCTATTTTTTTCTGTGAATGTCACCGAATTCTTATCATTAGGCAGAAATGACTTGGTTATTATGTTGCAACATTACGCAACGCAATACTAAACAGTGACACACTGTGAATGTCTTTGACTGTTGACATGCTGGGTTCACCAAATGCGTCATGTTTGGTGCTTAACGAAGCCATCAGTGTGAAAATGGGCGTCATCGCTTAGGACGATTTTGTTCGAAAAACCTTATGAATTCACATTTTTTCAAATATCCCTCAAGTGGACTGGAAATGTATAAACACATTATCCTTTTTAGGTTTAATGTGACTATAAAAAACATTTTAGAATACCAAATTGCAACTGATTTTGACTAATCATATGAAAGTTATGTCCGTTTTATTTTAACTAAGGCTTATGCCAGTTTGTGTGTGAGGTACAAGAAGGGGTGTGGCAAAATCGTCCATATTACAAGTGTATGAAACATCCATAAAGAGTATTTCGATCATCCGTATACTTTTAGCTTTACTTTTAGGAAGGTTTGGGTGATTTGTGTGCACGCTTATTAAAGTGTTCTTAAAATCTTTATCAAATACCAAAATGTAGCTAATTTAGAATATCCGTGTGGAAGTTGTATTGTTTTTTTTTTAATAGTAATATGGCCTAATTGTTCGGGAGGTACCAGAAGGGGCGTGGTAATTTCGTCTATCTTTCTATCTTACCATGTGCTAAGTTTGAATAAATTCCTTAACTTCTATCGACAGTTATCTACCAGTCAGACAGACGGACGGACGGACATGACTCAAATAACTTAACTGTTGTGAAACGAATTGGATCCTAATATACTTAGGGTTTTAAGTCAGAAGCTTTGAGGTTAAAACCCGGGTTAAATACTTCAAATATTATACTGAATGTATGCGTGTAGAAAACTCTGGGAAGTGATATTATTTTTCTTGTCGGATATGAAAAGGAGAAACCTGGAGATTTCGATCAATATATAGCTTTGGAAACTTAAGAAATATGTGTGCTTTAGTCCAGAAAAAATATTAAAAAATTAACCATTTTTCAACTTGGGCAATGTTTTTGTACATTATTTGGTAAATATCAGTTTATTTTCACTACAGTCATTCCATCATTATTTAAAGAATTGAAGTTCAATAAAAATACCTGATATTCATCAAAACAAATAAAAATGGAAAATAAAGCCAACCATTTCAATAAGAAAACCCGAATTTTGGATCACCTTTACAAAAATAGAAAATCAAGCAATTTTTAAACGGTTTTATCTTTTTGCGAATTTTAAGTGCTTTTATTGGACTTCAGTTAACTGGAATGCAGAAAAATAATATTCATAAAAACTTAATAACTCAGTCTACTACACTGAAAGAATTATCTTCATAATATTTATGATTTTGTCTTAACCCAGTGAAAATGTTCATTAAAAAGTCGCCAAAGAAACATTTCGTAATTTGTAAATTTTCATAGATTTTATGAAGAAACTTCATTAATTTTATGGAAGAGTTTCATAAATAGTAATAATTTATACTGAAGTTTCCAATATAAACATAAAAGGTCTGACACGTTGACTAACCAACCATTGCGAGAGTCTTTGCAATGAATATGTCTTTGACCTAAATCAGGGTTCATACTTATGTCAGAGTTAACAGAATACAAATGAGAATAAAGTTGACACACTAAAAATTTAGTTGTGAATGTTATGAAACATTTCAAAAAAATTATGAAATTCTTCATTATATTTATGAAGACATAACACAAATATTTTATTGGTTATGACATATTTCATAATATTTAAGAAATGCTTCTTTAATACAATGAAATCTTTCATTGATCTCATGAAACTAAGTTTCACTAATTTAACAATATTGTTTTATGAAATTTGAAATGTTTATGAAAAAAAATGTATGAAACATTTCCTTTTATTTTTGAATATTTCATACATATTAAGAAAAAAATCACAAAATTTATGAAAAACCTTTTATGAAATCGCTTCATAAATATTTTGAAGGAAAATTCTTTCAGTGTTCAACAGATTTCTAAAAACAAAGCGGTGATAAGTAATGTGCAAAAACATTTCAAAAGTTCTAAAATGACTAACAATTTATTTTGGTTTAAGACCAAAGGTTGCGTTGAAATTGACACATTACAAGTCTCACTTTGCGAGACTTTTAGTGTGTCGATTTCAGTGCAACCTTTGGTCTTAAACCAAAATTAATTTTTATCAGCGCGTCTCATTTGTCATATGTGAACGCTGTTACTAATATGAATCCTGATTTAAGTCAAAGACACACATTCATTGCGAAAGTTCTGACGAGATGGGGTAGCGCCAATCGAAACTCCGCAGTCAACTTTTAGCTGCAACAATAAAGGTCTCTCTTTGCCTTTTTGCTAATTTTAGGTTCTGCTGAAGACTTCAGAACAAACTTTGGTCTTAAACCAAAATAAATGACAACAAAGACAACATAACAGACCAACTATACATACAAACAAGAATGGCTAAAAATTGTTTAAAAAATGTGCTTTCCGGACAAAAGCACACAGATTTCTTAAATCCGATAAGAAAGTGAAAATTGGATGACGCAAAAGTCATGATATATCATTCTTTTGGATATCCTTTAGTACTCCTCGATCTTGTACCTATAAAAATTAAAAGCATCGATTTATAAAATTCATATTATAGCGAATTGATTTCAGACGATTCGTTCGTCTCTGATGAATTTGTTTTCTGGTAACGGGTCTTAATGAAAATTTACTTGGTTTGAAGAAAAAGTTTCCTCAGTTTGAATAAGTTTAGTTCTCATATTTTCTTTACTTTTTTTCTAGGCTAACTTTTTTCTAAGTGTACAAGAAAGTGTGATTTGCCGCAGTCTTAGAATTAAGGGTGCTATGCGTTGCCAAATGATTAATCCGGCAATATCCCAATGAATAAGTTGTTGTATTACAAATCACGAAAAAAGTAAATACATGGTTTTTCATAAATCAGCCTAGATTGTAGCAACAGTTTGCTGCTGGCTTTCGATTCTTAGAAAATCGCAAAAGCAGCAAAAACAACAACAACATTGCCGGCAACAAAAGTTTCGCAAACAAACAAAAACTGAAATTTGGCTTGAGGCCAAAATGAACAACTCTTTTTTTAATTATTCTGTTGTAAATTAAAAAATACAGAAACATAATAGTATCACACACTAAAGCAAACCCCCCCCCCCCCCACCCATGTGCGGGTAGAAGAAGGGTATTTATGTATTTTATAAGAGCAGACAGTACAAATGAAACTAAACTAAACTAGGTTTACCAGCAAAAACAAAAACAAAAACGGTATTAGTTGTAGCATTAATATTAGTTGGAGTTGTTGTTGCTGTTGATATCTTGGGGGTTTTTGTGTTCATAAAATGTGAATGATTCTAACTAATATGCGGTGTATGAGTACGAGTATGTATATTTGTTAGTAAATACTCGTATAAGAGCTCTTCTCTGCAGCCGAAAACATGAAAAATCGGTCAAACTCATCAGCGTATGACGGAACGTACGAACGAACGAACAAATGAACATACACAAATTCGGTCATGGATGGCATGGCATTATGATTTCTTTCTATCTTTTACTTCTCTCTAACCGCTTTTATTTTCTTTCGATCTACTGTTGTTGTGGTTGTTGTTACTATTGTTGTCGGATGCTGTCACAGAAATTTCAATAAAAATGTATAACAATGAAAATAAATAAAATACAAAATCGGTGGATTGGGAGGGAGGGAGGTAGGGAGAGAGAACATGAAAACTATGATGGATTGCATGTCGCCCCGACATACAGGCGAAACTATGTAAACCAGACTTTGTTGCTAAACATGGAAATCTGGGTTAGTCTTGTTTGATATGTACATACATACATACATACAGACATAATTCGTATGTATGTAGGTTGATTGATATGCAACGTCTTAACAGTTTACCCTTCCCCTCATTAGCTTATGCTTAGAAAGATAGGAAGGCTTTTATGGGCAGGCTTGCCAGATGTGGGGGATCTGCTGCTGGTTCGATCATGTTTATACCCTACACCACAGGGTATAATGAAAGTCATTGCATTTGTTTGTAACACCCAAAAGGAAACCCTTCGTTTATTGTACCGATCGACTTAGCATCACTTTTTGATTCGATTTAGCAATGTCCATCTGTCCATCTATTCTTGTAATCAAAGTACAGGTCGCAATTGTTGTTAGAACTAAATGAAACTTTGCACAATGAAGTTTTATGGGATAAGGACGAACGCTATTTAATTTGAAGCAAATCAGTTCACATTTAGATATAGCTCCCATACAAATTTTACTCCCAATTTTACTCTTTCCGCTCTAGAAACCTCATATTTTATCAGCTCTGGTAAAAACGGGCCAGATCGGCTCAGATATATGTAGCTCTAATACAAAATTCGCCACTGAATTGATAATTCCCGCTCTAGAAATATCATATTTGAACAGATTTTCTTCAAATTTGGCAATCCTCATAATTTAACTAAAAACATCTATGGCGAAAATGGACCACATCGGTTCAAAATTATATATAGTTCTCATACAAATGTCTCCTCTGATTTGACTCTTTCCGCTCTAGAACCACATATTGTATCAGATTTTCTTCAAATTTGGCAAACAATTTATATTTCAACAATAAAAAAGACTTATATTTCAACTGGAATAATGGGCCAGATCGGTTCAGATATATGTATATATATAGCTTCAATACAAATTTCGCCAACGAACTTATTATTTCCGCTCTAGAAATAACATATTTTAACAGATTTTCTTCTAATTCGGCACATCAGATAATATATGAAATAGAAACATCCATGACCGGTTCAAATGTAACGAAGTTTTAATAACCTACACCACAGGGTATAATGACTAGGTGTATGGTATCATATAGTCGGCCATGCCCGACTTTAACCTTCATTAATTGTTTTTTCTTACGAATCTTTGGTAATGGAAAGGCGGAGAACCACAGTCAATTATACACACTTTGTCCTTTTAGGTATTTCGTAGACAGTAAGGGGATAACTCATCAGAGGAATTTCTGTATAGAGTTCTTGTGTTGCCATGTTGTTATCAGTTTTTCCAAATTTTCAAAAATAAAAAAATTAATTTCAACCAAGACTCCAAATTTAGAGAATGAATAGACGTTTAAATACAAAAAATCGAATTGTAGAAGCAATTAAAGTTTAAAATGATTCAAGAAAGACATTAAACGCCCCTAAATTAAGTCATCTTTACGATAAATAATAGAAATTTGCATCTATAGGAAGAAAGAAAAAAGTTAGAAGCGAAATAATGTTATTGCCTTTTTTGATGTATTGTCATTAGAAGTGTATAACATCAGTTTATTTAATTTTATAATTTATAATAAACTAATTTTAAATAATAGTTTATTTAAAATTTTATAAGCAATCCAGCATTGAAAACAGTTTTAAAATACCAAAAAATTAAAAACAAAAAAAATTTCTTGTCAGTAAGAAATCTCTTAAACTAATTGAGGTACACATACATGTAAGCACATTTTTATACACTCCACGAGAGTATTATGTCTTTGTGCATTTGTTTGTAACACCCAAAAGGAAACGAGATAGACCCATTGTTAATTATACCGATCGTCTTAGAATCACTTTCTGAGTCGATTTAGGCAATGTCCGTCTGTCCGTCCGTCCATCTATTCTTGTAATCACGATACAGGTCGCAATTGTAGACAGAACCAAATGAAACTTTGCACAACGATGTTTTTCGGGATAAGGACGAACGCTATTTAATTTGAAGAAAATCGGTTCAGATTTAGATATAGCCCCCATACGAATTTCACTCCCGATTTGACTCTTTTCACTCTAGATACCACATATTACAACAGATTTTCTTTAAAATTGGCAAAACATCTTATATTGTAACTAGAAACACCTGTGGTAAAAATGTGTTAGATCGGTTCAGATTTATATATAGCTCCCATACAAATTTCTCTCCCGATTTGACTTTTTCCGCTCTAGAAACCACATATTGTCTCAGATTGTCTTCAGATTTGGTAAAACATCTTATATTCCCACTAGAAACTCCCATGGTGAATATCGGACAGATCGGTTCAGATTTATATATAGCTCCCATACAAATGTCGCTCCCGATTTGACTTTTTCCGCTCTAGAAACCACATATTGTATCAGATTGTCTTCAGATTTGGCAAAACATCTTATATTTAAACTAAGAACATCTATGGTGAAAATAGGTTAAATCGGTTCAGATTTAGATATAGCCCCCATACAAATGTCGTTCCCGATTTGACATTTTTCTCTGTAGAAACCACATATTGTACTCGATTTTCTTTAAATGTGGCACAACATCTTATAATCTTACTAGAAACACCTATGCAGAAATTGGGTAAGATCGGTTCAGATTTAGATATAGCCCCCATATAAATGTCGCTCCCGATTTGACTTTTTCCGCTTTAAATGCCACATATTGTGCCCGATTTTCTTTAAATTTGGCACAACATCTTATAATCTAACTAGAAACACCTGTGGCTAAAGCGGGCTAGATCGGTTCAGATTTAGATATAGGCCCCATACAAATGTCGCACCCGATTTGAATTTTGCGCTGTAAAAACCATACCGATTTTCTTTAAATTTGGGACAACGTCTTATAATCCAACTAGAAACACTATGCAGAAATTGGGTAAGATCGGTTCAGATTTAGATATAGCCCCCATACAAATGTCGTTGCCGCTTTAAAAGCCACATATTGTGCTCGATTTTATTTAAATTTCGCACAACATCTTATAATCTGACTAAACAAAACTATGGTGAAAGTGGGTAAGATCGGTTCAGATTTAAATATATCCCAAATTCAAATGTTGCTCCCATAAGTTTAACTGATTTTGGCCAAACTATACATTTTATATTTCACCTATTTCGTTCCAGGTTTCAATATATCCTCATACAAATGTCATTTCCGATATAAAATTTTTTGTCAAACACATACATTTACAGGATACAAAAACCTTCCCGTTTTCACTTTATCACCGAATTGAATTATATTCGGATTGAAAGTGCAGTGTATCATAGAGTCGGCCCCGCCCGACTTTAGCCTTTCCTTACTGGTTGTAGGTATATATGAGCTCAAACCATGCATAATATATTATAATTGTCATCTCAAACTATGACATGCCCAAGGTGACCACACTTTCCACATCATCGGGAAAACGACTATATTCTAGCATGTGATATTTCGTCAAGATGTTTTCGTTCAAAAGATACAGAATTATTTCCAAAAACAATCGATTTGGAACCACTGTGAGACCTACGAGAGTAGATGTTTTTGCAGTTGGATCATAAAGACAAAAACAGCTTGGCTGTCTATAAAGATTGCCATGCATCCCGCCCAGCAGCAGCTGTAAAGATGTTAGCTTTTACTGGGATGACACCGAAACCACTCCTTTCCTTTCCGCTCCTTTCTTGTATTTGACCTCGAGTACCTGCTTAGATTCACTCCAAGACCACTGCTAGTGATCCCATGCATTTAGTAATTCCAACACAAACATTAGATAAGTTTAAAATTTGGACTTAAAGTTATACACTAACGAGTCTGAGCAAATATTTGACAATGATTTTATAATTGTTTTATGAATATGGAAGTATACAACTATTGCATTTAAAGTTATAGCCTGTATAACCTCTCGGAATTTCAAATTATCTGTTAAAATTCAAAATTATGTGTTATTTGGAAGAAACATTTGTATCTTTATTTTTTTACTCCATATCCAAATATCCACATGGTGGGGTGGATGGTGCTCAGGACAAACCATCATTACCCGCATTGATCTCTAAAACTATGATGAGAGTGGCTCATAATGGGTTTTAGCACGATTTAGTTTATTTATAAGCAACACCCACGTTTTTAATAATTAATTAAAAGCACGATGAGAATCCGTCAACGAGAATCATCCACGCCTTAAAATGAGTCGATACCGACGCCATCTGTCCGTCCGTTCATTCATCTCATTATTCAACGAAAGAGGTTAGGCCAGGTTGAGACGACGACGACAGTGTCGCCGGCCGTTTGTTCTGACAGGTACACATTTTCTGATTGATTGATTGTTTCTTAATTAATAGTTTTAGAGAGAGAGAGAAAAAAATCCACTTATAATTAAGCAAAAATTTGGATTTATTCATAAATCATTGGGTTTGATAATCGCCTGAGAGTTAAAGAAATTCTAAATAAATATTTCTTCTTAAATGATTGAATTTAAGTTTAAACAAAAGGTTAAGTTAAAAAAAAAACATATTCTGTGAAATGAATTGCAAATGAGTTTTGTCTACATTCTCATTATTCTTAAGAAGTGATTTTCGTCAAACTCTCAACATTGTTGTTTAAATATCGAACTGATCCCAGACAATCGTGCAGACAATGCAAACATACAATTGACAATAGGTAGACCGACAGACCGACGACATATGAATGAATGAAATGCCATGCAATGCAAATACAAAGCTAAGTGCTTAAATATTTCTTCTATAAATATGGATAAATAATATTTAATAATTACCCATTCAGACAATTGCATACATATATGTGAAGAAGTAGTAGAAATAGAAAAAAGTAGAAGAAAAAACAGCAACGGAAAAGGAGAATACATTGTATTCAACTTCCTCTGTGTGATTTTTGTTCAGAGTCTTTTTTCATTCAATTGCAATTAAAGTGTTCATTTATACACTCAAAGAAAAACGCTGGCAATATACACATTATGGCTTTTCTTTAAGACTGGATAACTAAGCTACGACAACAAAAATCTAACTAAAATGTTAAAATTTCACTCAAAATAAAAAATTCTTTTTTTAAATTGTCGCCAAAAGCAATATCAATGTGTGTGTGAAACAAATTTTGAAAAAATAATTTTGTGTTAAAATTTTTTGACTTAGTTGTAAGTCAAAATTATGGTTATCGAGACTAAGTCCAATAAAGTCAACACAAAATATTTTTTTTTTTTTGAAAATTTCTTTTGATACATATATTTATATTGTAGTTGGCGACAATGTGAAAAAAATAATTTTTTATTTTGAGCAAAAAATTAAATTTTTATTAACGTTTTTGTTATCGCAGCTTGTTATACCGGCTTAAAGAAAACCAGCCCTATTGTCTACTGTAGAGCGAAACTAATTCTTACATTTGTTAAATTCTACGACCCAGTATTTTATTGTTGTAAACGAAGGATCACACTCTCCCCGAGAAGAATCTAGATTAGCGTACATAGAGAATGTAACACCAACGAGAAATTTTCGAAAGTCTTCCGATTTTGATGAAATTTGGTTAGCCAAACCTTTTTTTAAAATATTAAAAATGTGGCAACGCTGCATTTACAAAACCAGTTTACTTAACCTATTGTAAACATTTTTGAAATAATTATTGACTCAATTTTTTTGCAGCAGAATTTTGCGCAAAAAAATGAAATATAAACCTAAAAAATATTATTTTTTTAAATATTGAAATTTATTTTTTGAAATGATCCCATTTTTATTTTGTTGACCTTTACACTTTTGTTCTAAACACATTTCAGTAGTTTCTGAGATATAGGCAAAACTGTGGATGTATATTTTTTAATAAAATATTTTATTAATATTTTTAATTTTCCTTGGATATATCTACATGTACTGCTGCACACACCCTGTAAATTTCAGAGTGGAATTACGATTTTGATGAACATTGGTATATAATTTTGATGAAAATTGGTATATTAATTTTGACAAAATTATTTTTAAAAATTTTGAAAACTATGACATCTCTATCACTTTGAAATTATATATATTTTGTGGGAGAACTAGTCATATCCGTTGTTGTATGAAGATATTGGGACACATTTTTACGGTCATAACGTCCAAATTGTGGGAGAACTAGTCATATCCGTTGTTGTATGAAGATATTGGGACACATTTTTACGGTCATGTCATAAAGCCCTCGGACCGTCATAAAACCCACATATGCGACATATTGCCCAAAACCCTCAAGATTCCCACGTGGACGGCGTACGATCGAGTTTACAGATTTTCTCCTATGAGATATGTCCAAAAATGGCTACGCAAAGTAAAAGATTTCAGCGTTGCCGGCCTTCGGCCGCGATTACAGATTTTCTCCTATGGGGTATATCCAAAACCGGCTACGCATTGTAAAGGTTTCTTGCATTGGAATCCTCCTATGGGGTATGTCCAAAACAGCTACGCAAAGTAAAAGTTTTCTACATTACGAAGAAACCTTTACAACCTTTACCCCATAGAAGAAAATCTACTATCTACAAAATTTTTAAAATTTAAAAAAAAATATTATTAATCCCTGCCGAAGCCGACACGCAAGAATCCGAATGAGTTTCTGAGTAATAGTCATTTTACGAAAATGTCATAAAGCCCAAACTTTGCGTCATAAGGCCCGAAGAAGTTAGTTGGGCTTTCTGACATTTTGATTGGGCGTTGAGACGTTTTTATTATATTTATACAAGTAAGGAAAGGTTAAAGTCGGGTGGGGCCGACTATATGATACCCTCCACTTTCTACTCCATTACAATTGAATTCGGGGAAAAAGGAGAAATCTAGAACTATCATGAACCGATGTGACCTACTTTCACAACGTAACGTGTTCTGCTAAATTAGATCAAAATCTGTAATACCTTGAGAGAAAAAAGTTAAATCAGGAAGGGTATTTGTGTGAGGGCTGTATTAAAACCTGAAAAGATGTGGCTCACAATCATTATAGGTTTTATTGTTGAAATATAAAGAATTTTGCCAACTTTGAAACTACATCGATCATATTGATCGACCCACATAATACTTCCAGTTGAAATACTAACAACTTGTATTTCAACTGCCAATTTTGAATAAAATCGATGTGCTTTTTGGAGCCCAAAAAGTTAAATGGATATTTGTATAGGAGATATATCTAAATCTGAACCGAGCTGACCCTCTTTCACCACAGATTTTTCCAGATCAAATGCAAGGTTTGTGTCAAAAAGTTATGTGGAGGCCGAAATTTGCATGGGAGCTATATCTAGATCTGAACCGATCTGACCCACTTTAACCACAGATGTTTCTAGTTCAAATGTAAGATCTTGTGCCAAATTTGAAGAAAAAATGTGGTTTCTAGATGGGAAAAATTCAAACCGGGAGCGAAATTTGTATGGGCGCTATATCTAAATCTGATCCTATTTGCTTCATATTAAATAGGGTTCGTCCTTGGGTCGTAAAACTCACATGTGTAAATTTTTGTTACGATCGGATAATAATTGCGACCTGTACTTTGATTACAAGTTTAGATGGACGGACATGGCTAAATCGATTCAAAAAGTGATTCTAAGTCGATCGGTATACTTAACAATGGGTCTATATCGCTTCCTTTTGGATGTTACAAACAAATGCACAAAGACATAATACCCTAGTGGAGGGTATAAATACAGTGGCCTATTAAGTCGAAAAAATTTTAGACGAAAATGCATCATAAAATTACACTGGAAAAACATGATATTTAGAGGTGTTATCAGGAACGTTTTGCTCACAAACGGCTTGACCCAGCTACGAAGTGTTTTGCAGACCACAATCCAATCTTCATTTCTGACCGCAATAATTTTTTCGTAACCCAATCTAATATGTATATTAGATCGGTTCGGAAAAAAATTTTGCCATTATAATCACCCTCAAAATATTTCGCATATATGCTTTACTTTCGAGTAGCTAGTACTTCGAATATCCCCACAAAATCCCCGAAATATTTTATGAAATCAATAAATCTCCATTTCATATTTTTGTCATTTTGATCATCATAAAATTCCCATATTTGGGGCAACATTTTTCATTTACATTTTCTTCTGAAGAGTTTTTAGGCTCTGTTGTTGGTAATGATGGTATTATATCGGTTTGAGAAAACAACATTTATGTGATGGAACTTACTTGTGTTAAACTTACCTGAAAGAAAGAAAAAGAGAAAACAAATATTATAATTAAGAAGTTTTAGAATATAAAAATTAATAATAACAATAAATATTTGCTGGACTCAATGTGGTGCGGTTTTTATAGTGTATGCATCTGCTTAGGACAGGTGGGTGTGGGTGATTGACTTCAAATAACCCTCGGGGTCAAAACGAAAGAGTACACAACTAGTAAAAGTCTCATGCAGTATTAGATTGTTTATGATCACGTCGCTCACATCAAAAGCATCCAATTCGAGCAGAAAGAATCACTATGTCGTGGTAATCGATATCACCACTATTACCACTACCTGCTTGACCTTGAGATTCTTCTTGTAGGAATTGTGGTCCATTAATGCCAACAGCCAAAAATTCACTTCAAGCAGTGAAAACAAATCACGAAATGCATCAATTTTATGATTAACGAAGCCATCAAGTTGAAATCGGGCTTTATAGCTTATGATGATTTTGTTCGAAAATCAGAATTATTTTTATAATATGATTTAACTTTAATGAGGCATTAATCTTTCGAGTAAAAATGCATTTTTATCAACCTTTGTATGGCAACACTGTCCATATGCGCATTTCATATCCTGTGTGGGGATAACTCATCAGTGGACCTTCTGTACATTTACATTTTTGCAAATTTTGACTGCAAATCTATTTCACAATGCTGTGACTGCGAGACATGGACAATGTTATAGTTATCCTCTAATAGACATATTTCGTTGAGTGTACGGAAGAGCGCATGGTATCCATCGGTTAAGTGCTAACATAAAGAAGTTAAGATTTTCTTTGAATGACAGGCAGTATCACTGTTTATTATTACCTCCACTACCACTACTACATCAACTCTACGATTTGCATTAATTCCATGGCATTTACGCTGGAGATGTATGAAATCGAGAAGACAGCGAAGCGACAAGAGGACCTGGTATTAATCGCCTTTTTTGTGTCATTTGTCGCGTTTGCTGCCGCTTGCCTTCCTGGGACTTATTAAAGGGTGATTAAAACGGAAGTTAACTATTTTTGATATTTACATTTAATACTAACAATTGCACGATAATTTGCAACATTTATATAAACTTCTTTAAAACATTAAGTTTTACCTATTTCTACTTATTAGATCCTAATTGACATGTTTTTCTAAAATGGAAATAGTGGTTCTCAGTTGTCATAGAACAAGTTGTACTTTCTAAATAAATATTTAAATTTGAAAAATCATTTCTTTCAACTGTGACGAGACCACAAGTCTTGAGCGTAAGTAATCCGCCATTTCAAAATATCGTGGAAATTGAATAATATTTAGGGATTTAATAATAAATGCAAAAACTAAAAACCCTATCATCAAGTTCTGATAGACCTCCAATTGGACTACCCTATGGTACCTACATACAATGTTGAATTCATTTTAGTTTTTCATTCTTTTCAATTGTTAACCGAACAAACGTTGTTTGTTGTACAGCACAAGAAAAAAACATAAATTAACTTTTCTTTTGTGCCGTTGTTGTTGTTGTTCACAATAAAACTTCGTACTTTTACACATTCATATTTTGATGTTGCTGCTTGTGCTGTCAGAACATTTGCCGGTTGATGAACTGCTGCTCTGCCCCCTCTCTGACTCTCGCTTCAGTCTCGGGGTACTTTTTGTCCGCTGAGCGTTTTATACTCCGCATGTTATTCGAATAATCGGTCACGATGACAATGATGACTCTTTTGATGTCAACAGCAGACGCAGATTCAACATTTTCAGAAGCATGAAATAATGAATGGCAACCCCCTCTCACCGACAACCAAGCATCCATGCCATTCAAATGATTTATATGATATTCTCAAGCAGCAGCAGCACCTCTTCACATAGAACGAGGAGTACCGCAGACAAACCATCACAAAATCACCTCTTCAGACGAAGTTTCATCCCAAAAATCCTATTAAGTATCTGAGGAGCATATTGAGATATATATGTAGTGGCATAGAGATGGAGGTATGTCAAGTGTGGTGAAACTTAAACAGGAGACTTTATATATATGTCTTGTGCATACGTTCAAAATCTTTACAAAACTCTCGTTCCTCCAAATAATATAAGAGGCTTTCCGTTTAATTGCAACTACGGGGCCCTCTAAGGGAATATAAAAAACGGGAAATACTTAAATGATTGAAATTTCGCCCAGGCATGGTTAAAGTGTGGTTGAGCTTAAGTTGTACAGTAGGACAATCTAGATGAAACAGAAGTCGCACAGTGGGTGTAAAGTTTGAGTACCTTGAAAAAATTTTGGGGGTCTAAACTTTTGTTCTGTGAAAGGCATTGAAAAAGTCTGCAGGAAAATTGTTGGTTTTTAATGCAAAAAATCAAATGAAAATTAAAATATATAATTTATTAATTTTGAAATTTGGAAATTGCTTTAATTATCAAGTCTGATTTGTAGATTTTTTCAGATTTCATCGCAAAAAATCAGATGCAATTTAAATTTAGTTTCAATTATTATTATTATTATATATTATTATTGAAATTTATTTTTTTGAAAAAACAAATCTCTTTATTATTTTTCTCAAGGGAATTTTTGGTTTGTAGATCAAAAGCAGATCTTTTTCATGTTTTCTTTGATTTTTTCTCTAGAGAAATTTTGTTTTTTAGCGCAAAAAAATCCAATGAAAATTAAAACAAAACATTTTTTTATTTTTTTAGTTTTTCGTTTATACTTTTTTTGGTCTGTAATCAACATTTATTACTTGGCAGCAAACTACCACGATCATGATTTCGACCATGCCAAAAGTCTTTTCAATTGGCTTCGCAGCGACTTTTCAACATCAAACCCGGCCTCTATAAGGAGATGATTCTCACAAACGAACGAGAAGCACAACTCACTTGCCGAATTTGCGTTTAAAAAAATCGCACCAAGTAATAAAGTACGCATGCCATCTTACAAGCACCTCATGCAGGTATAGTTATACTGCAATATTTCTGCCGTGCCAACGCTCATTTGTTTTAGTTTTTTCGTTTGTATTTTTTGGTCTGTAATCAATATTTGATTTGAACTGGGATATTGTCCTATTTTTTTAAAATATTGAAATGTATTTCTTAAAAAATTCCCTTTTTATTTTTCTCAATAGATTTTTTGGTTTTAGTGCAACAAAACAAATAAAAATTAAAAAATAGCTTTTTAAAAAAATATTGAAATCTAAATTTTGAAAAAAAATCCTATTTATTTTTTTATTTATCCCACTTTTGATTTTAATTTTCTTCGTGGGAATTATATGATTTGCTTCAATTTCCAAACCTGATTTGTAGGCTTATTGAGATTTCTTCGCTGAGCGCAAATTAGCCTTCTACAGTAGAATTGTTGGTTTTTTAGCGCAGAAATTCAAGTGAAAATTTTGAAAATATATATTTGTTATTATTGAAATTTAGTTTTCGAAAAAATCCCTTTTATTTTTCTCAGGGGAATTTTTGGTTATTAGCGCAAAAAAATCAATTGCAAACCAAAAGAATGAAATTTATTGTTTGGAAAAAATCCCTTTTTAATTTGTTGATTTCTTCAGGAATTGTTCAAATGAAAAATAAAAAAAATTTACAAAAAATGAAATGAAAATAATTAAAAAGTAAAAACACACTACACTTTGGACGGTATCTCAGAAAATACTCTGAAATTTAAAGAGCATTTAGATAAAAAAATTCTTTTAATTTTTTTTTGAAAAAGTTATCTATTTTTTTTATTTTTATTTGATTCTTTTTTGCTCTAAAAACCAAAAATTATCCTGCCAAAAATTACTCAATATATCCATAAACGGCGAAAATACACAGTAATTTATGAAAAATCCCTATTTTGGGGATTTTAATTTTCTTTGTGGGAATCGTGGAATGCTTTAATTTTCAAGTCTGTTTTCTTGGTTTAATCAGATTTCATCGCTTAGCTCAAATTTACCTCGAAAAAAGTCTATGTTATATTTGCAATAAACCCGGTTTTAATACCCTTTTTTTCAATATTTCACATGGGGTTTCTTGAAAACCTAAGATTATGTTATAACTGAATATGCTTTTAACTTGTTTGAGAGTTGTGCCATCACGTATCCATAAATGACGAACATACACAGCAATTTGAGAAAAAATCCACTTTTGGGGGATTTTTATTTTCTATGTGGGAATCGTAGGATTGCTTTAATTTTCAAGTCTGATCTCTTCATTTATTCAGATTTCATTGCTGAGTGTAAATTTGGGAGACACCCGGTTATCCATTTTTTTTAATATTTATACTGGGATTTCTTGAAAACCTAAGACCCTAAACACTTTTTGAGAGCCGATTTGTGTTCAGCGATGTAATCTTAGTTAACCATTGAATTCCATTTAATAAATGCATATTTTTATTTTCTCCAGCTTCCATGGAGCCGAACCAGAAAAATTTAAATATATGGACATGACATATAAAATATCCGACAAATGTGCGTAATATCCACACCTATCCATTTAAGTTCATATCTTAAGACAATTTTTAACATTTCACGCTGCCCTCGTAAAAATATACACAACATCAACATACATGATATGGTGTATTTACTATTATTGAAAGTATAAATTTGAAAACAAGAAAAACGTATAAATACAATAAAATAATAGAAATTAAATCAAAATTAATAAAATTGAACTCGACTTGAATGAATTGAATGAAGAAAGGGTGTTTGTGTGTGTGTGAATGAACAGTAAATTTATTTTGAAGCAGAAAAAAACGTAATTATATTTTTATTATTGTTTCTGTTTTCCCCCGCAGTGGTTGGTTGTATTATGTTGTGTGGTATAGAACATCAATACTCTTCTTTTCCATCCATCCAACCAAGAAACAAGTCTTATTTATATCATCATTAAAATGTTAATGACTTTTTCTTTCCATTATTATCTATTCATCAGAGTTTGATTTTTTATGCGGTTTCATTTCATTGTGATGATTCGTTTCGTTTCGCTTCGTTTTTTTTTTTTTGATAACGTTTTATGATGTCACTAACGAATTTATAGTTTCGAGATACCACCAAATATATATTAATATAGATTATTATTATAAAAATAATAATGATTATTAAAAGCAGTATATTCTTCAAGCGAAATGGGCAGAGAGAATATATCGCTATTGTTGATGGCAGTGGTAGTGGCAGTGGCGATGGTGTTAATTTTATGCGATGATTAATCGTTATTCGAACATGAGTGACTTTTTAGGGTCGATGGTTAAAACCGTTCAAAAGAAAATTTACTGAACTAGTAGCAAATCACATATTTGACATCCTTTCTTTTGATGAGTCCGCAGAACATAATTAGAGATCGATCAAATCTAGGTACCGCAAGCTGTCTAAATCGTAATCAGGTTAGATCGGGATGACCCCCGCCGCTTACAAAGTATGTTGTGAAACAAATGTGGATCAAAAATGTTTACAGCAAACTTTGAACTATGATATCGTGATTGACAGTTTGATATTGTACTAGAAACATTTGAGGAATTGTATGGAAGCAAATACACTTTCTGTAATAATCCACTTACATGCGAGTACTTTTACATTTGCGACGATATCTCAAAAACCTTTTGAGATCCCACCATGAAGTTTTCAGAGAATGCACAAAAATTAGAAAAACAAGAACTTTATATACCCTCCACCATGGATTGCATTCCACAGAGGCTGTCGATTTTCGTAGAAGTGCAGTAATATTGTTGAGTAGTTCTTTTAGCGATGTTAAAAAAGTATTATATATGCATTTTGTAATTTGTTTTAAATTAGCCCGATGGCTTTGAATTACAAGTTGAAATTAATAAATCAAATCAAAAATATTACAGGAAAATATATTTTTTTTAATAAAGGCAAACCAAAACAAATATTGACAAAATAATTTTATAAATAAATATAATATTTCTATTAATTCAAACCGCACTTATAAGGCAAGGCTACCAATACGTTAACATTATATATATCGAAATAATACTTCAAGTCAATTCAAAAAAATAAATATTCTTAAATATATTTATATTTTCAAAAAAGCTTAAATACCACAAATATTGGTAGATAGTGGGTGCTACAGTTAGTTGTATTCCTATTCTATCTCCATTATTTCAGGTACATAGTGCAAAATAATCTAACTTCATGATTCAACTAATATTTGCCGTAAATGTAAAAACGAATTTGCAAAAATCTTTTAGTTTGCGTGTCTATGCAGTCAGAGGAATGTATACAACGAATTCCATGATTCTAGCTGCGGTTGGTACCATTTTTATCCGTTCTTTCCTATTTTGAGAGTACGATTTTCTAAAATCTCTTTATTTTACGTGTCTACGCAATTAGAGGGATGTACACACCGAATTTCATCATTCTAGCTGTAGCCGTTTAGTTGTACTATTTTTATCCCTCTGTACCCATTATATCCCTTGAAAGTACGAATTAGAAAAAAATATTTTTCATGTTTACGCAGTCAGAGGAATGTATACTTCGAATTGCACGGCTCCAGCTGTTGTCATTTGGTTGGTACTATTTTTATCCCATTTTTCCGTTTTAACCCCAAAAAGTACAAATTTCCAAAAATCCATTTATTTTACGTGTCTACGCATTTAGAGGGATGTACACACCGAATTACATTATTCTAGATGCAGCCGTTTGGTTGGTACCATTTTTATCCCTCTTTTCGCATTTTACCCCTTAAAAGTACGAATATGGAAAAAATACTTTTGCATTATGTATTTACTCAATTAGAGGAATGTACACACCAAATTTCGTGATTCTAGCTGTTGTCGTTTGGTAGGTACCATTTTTATCCCTTTTTGTCCCCTACGAATAAGAATCACTCTATAGTGCACGTTTTTGTTATAGGAGGAATGCGCATACCCAATATCAAGTAAGATGGATTGAAAAAACACGCTTAAATACTCCAAAATATTAGGGGTTATTATGGGTATTTTTAGTCCTTGTGAGGGAAAAATTTTTCCCTTTGGGCCGATTTCGCACAGTTTCAATCCCAACCGATCTACTACTATAAGACACATTTATGGAAAATTTTGAGGTCATAGCTCCTTTCGTTTAGATGCTAGCGTGCTTTCAACAGACGGACAGACGGACGGACATATCAACAATATATATACTTTATATGGTCTCAGGTCGATATTTCAAGGTGTTACAAACGGAATGACAAAGTTAGTATACCCCCATCCTGGAGGTGGAGGGTATAAAAATTGAGGTAATAAATTCATTACTGTGCGACATGAAAAAAATAATTACCCTACCAACATGTTGATGATAGATCTAAACATCTTACATTTATCTTCAGAAATGTCTTCCTTTTTCATCTTGGAGGAATATTGGTGATATTGATTTTGTTGTCATATTTCTGTGAATGTTTCGAAAATAATATTATTTTATTTTTTTATTATATTATTGAGGTTACTTCCGCAATATTACTTTTCTTCTGGGTAATATGATTTCGAATCATTTTCGTATTATTTTACCTCCCAACTAAAATGATTGTTTTTTTGGATTTATGCGTTCTCCCAAAAATTACGCTTTTTCATTGTCTCTTCGTGAGCTGGACACTTTCAAAATAATCTCAATTAATCAGGTTTTTCTTGAAAAAAAAACCAGTAAGGAAAGGCTAAAGTCGGACGGGGCCGACTCTATGATACACTCCACTTTCAATCGGAATACAATTCAATTCGGTGAAAAAGTGAAAACGGCAAGGTTTTTTGTATCCTGTAAATGTATGTGTTTGACAAAAAATTTTATATCGGAAAGGACATTTGTATGAGGATATATTGAAACCTGGAATAGGTGAAATATAAAATATATAGTTTGGCCAAAATCGGTTAAACTTATGGGAGCAACATTTGAATTTGGGCTATATTTAAATCTGAACCGATCTTACCCACTTTCACCATAGTTTTGTTTAGTTAGATTATAAGATGTTGTGCGAAATTTAAAGAAAATCGAGCACAATATGTGGCTTTTAAAGCGGCTAAGGTCAAATCGGGAGCGACATTTGTATGGGGGCTGTATCTAAATCTGAACCGATCTTACCCAATTTTTGTATAGGTGTTTCTAGTTGGATTATAAGATGTTGTGCGAAATTTAAAGAAAATCGGGTGCAATATGTGGCTTTTAAAGCGGCTAAGGTCAAATCGGGAGCGACATTTGTATGGGGGCTATATCTAAATCTGAACCGATCTTATCCAATTTTTGCATAGGTGTTTATAGTCGGATTATAAGATGTTGTGCCAAATTTAAAGAAAATCGGGTGCAATATGTCGTTTCTAGAGCGGAAAATGTCAAATCGGGAGCGACATTTGTATGGGGGCTATATCTAAATCTGAACCGATTTGTCTCAAATTAAATAGCGTTCGTCCTTGATCCACAAAACTTACTTGTGCCAATTTTTGTTAAGATCGGACTATAATTGCGACCTGTAGTTTGATTACAACAATAGATGGACAGACAGACAGACAGACAGACGGACAGACAGACGGACATTGCTAAATCGACTCAGAAAGTGATTCTAAGTCGATCGGTATACTTAACAATGGGTCTATCCCGCTTCCTTTTGGGTGTTACAAACAAATGCACAAAGCCATAATACTCTCGTGGAGTGTATAAAAATAACGATGCGAATGATATTGAGAAGATGAACCACAAGTGAGTAAAACCTAACATGAGCCTTATCAAATCATTTCAAATCAAATATTGCAATATTTGAGGTTTTCCCAAATTTAGGTCAGTATTTAGTATTGTTTATATTTTTTAAATATTTCTAAAAGCTATTTTTTACTATAAGGACACGTAAAATATAGAATAGGAAAATCATTACATTAGAATTTTCAATAATTTCCGAAGAGACTACCGAATCGTCTACAATGAAGACATTTTAAATTGGATTTTGTAATTCGAATTTTATCATAAATCAAAAGGAATGATAAATAGTCTTCTGAAAACTAAATACAAGTTTTTCTTTAAAAATTATTAGTTTTTCAATCTGAAGGCGCTTTCATTAACGTGTATCAACGTCTGACCACTGTAAAACTTCAAAGTATTAGTTTCACATAAGGTTCACGCCATATTACTCGCAAGAGCGCGGAGATTGTATGTCAAATTTCATCAAAATCGAATAATGTCTAATTACATGAAACTTTGTTTGTATTTAGAATTAAAAATAATAATAATATTCCAAATAACAATGTGAAACACAAAAAATAACTAGGTTCTGACAACAAGTTCACAACAGACTCCCCATTTGTGCTCTTAATATTTTACCGCATCCAAAATAAAAATTTTAGCGAATCATAAATAAATAAATGTCGATCTTGTGCTGAAATTTTGTGTGTGTGCATATAGCATTAACGTGCGTAGTTGTGCCGGTATTGGGAAAAGGGGCGTGGTACCTCCGAATACGAAGTTGAAATCTATATACAATATATTGTCGAAGATATTCAGTTCTATGACACCTAGAGTGCTGAAATTTTGTGTGTGTGCACCCAGCCCCAATGAACGTAGTTGTGCAAAAAATGGGCGGTAGTGGAAAATGGGCGAGGCACCTCCCAAACGAAGTTAAAACCTAAATTGTTGTGTAAGTTAGTTTAGTAGTATCCTGCTCAGACAATATACAAATGGGCGGAATTTGAAAGATGGGGACATTTTAATTTAAATTTTCTAAAATTACACGTTCTTTGGAATTTCTAAAGATACAAAACAAGAAATATTCATTCGTCAGAAGCCGATTTAAGTCAAGAAAACGCCAATTATAGTAAATTTTTGACATTTTTCCCCTATTCGCCATAAACTGTTCTTCAATTTTCTACATGGAACATCTCCATTTCTTTAGTATAGCAGGGAAGTACCTTGATTGAAATTGCTACGTATATCACGGATCACGAGAAAAATCAATATGAAACTTGATTTTTTGAGTTTTTTTTTTTGACTCGCGAAGCGGGCGGGGTTCAGCTAATATTCTATAAAGGCAAGAATATGCATTCCTTTATAACTGGCATATCCTGGTCGTTCCTTGATAATGGTATGACATTACCAAGAGCTAAAATAATAAGTAAATAAGATTCAGTCGGTTAAATCTCACTCTCAGAGAACATCTATATGGAATCAATAAGACACTTTAATTTTACTTAGGGCCGTGAAGGTTCGTGACACATGATCCAAGTCACAATGGATTCCAGGCACCAGTATAGAAGTTATAAAGGATTTAATTTTACCTAGAATAGGGACAATTCTGTGGGAGGTACTAGAAGTGGTGTGACTAAACCATAAATATTTTTAGGTTTATAGTGATTATTAAAAGATTTGCAAATATCAAATTGCAACTAATATTGACAATCCGAAGGGAAGTTATTTTAGTTTTATTTTCATGAAACGGTTTTGGTTCACACACACTTAGGGTATTAAGTCACTCCTTCAAAGCGTTATACTTTTTCCTGTCCCAAATGATATATATCTTCCTACTTGAGTGCGGATATAAAATAATAAATAATTTCTTGTATAAATATCCAAAGTGATACTGATATTTTATTTATATTTTTTATTGGGACAGTTAAATAATTTTTCTACCTATTTCTTGCATTTAGCGTTGTGGTGGAATCCGATATGGAATCGGAATATATTTTCAATTCTGATAAATGAGCAATTCCGACTTTGATTCTGTAACCATCCCGAATTTTTTGTCGATATATTTTTTCGAGCTTAAAAATTGCCATGCCTTCGGGACAATTGGTATAACCTCCACCTTAGTGTAGGGGGTATACTAAGTTTATCAAAAAGTTTTTAACACCTACAAATATCGACCTGAGACCCTTGATTGTCATAAAATTATAAGGTGATCTAACCATGTTTGTCTGTTAAAAGAACGCTTGTATCTAAACGTAAAGAGCTAAGAGGTATAAATTTTCCACGAATACGTATAAAAGTTTTAAATCGGTTACTGTAATTCTATGTAAAGGCGACTGTTTTTAATATACCGGTAATATTATGGAATTGTATATATAAAATACGGCCTGTGCGAACTCAATTCCCTATTGATACTCTGGTTTAATCAAAATGTAAATCCAGCACTCTCTAATGTCGACCTTTAAAATATACCAAATCATTAGCAACATTTTTCAAAACATTCGAGATCTAAAGGGATAACGAATTTGGCGTAATCCCATCGTTTACATAGCAACAACAGGCCGGCATATTGCATACGCTGTACGCAATAAAAACCCAATTGGATGGATGACGTTACAAACAAACGCTAAACAAAACTAAAGTAAAGTTTTGAAAAATTGAAATAAATTCTCATTATCAGTCAGCGAACAAATGAATGAAATGGAATGAAATTGAATTGAATTGGAAAAGTGCACATGGCAACAAAAGAATAGTCCGTCTGTCCGTCCACTCACTGTGCACTTTGATGGTGGTGGTGGCTATTCCCCATACCCAGTGCAAAGCAC
The DNA here is from genome assembly GCA_947397865.1 of Polietes domitor. Lineage (NCBI taxonomy): Eukaryota > Metazoa > Arthropoda > Insecta > Diptera > Muscidae > Polietes > Polietes domitor. Next base: position 101,305,529 of record OX377620.1, read on the forward strand.
AACACTCACATCTCACATACCCGTCATGTGATGGCCCAACCGGACATATGGGTGGGAATGTATTATGAACGCATTTGTATATGTTCAGATGTGGAAGTAGTAGTAGGTGTTGCAAGTAAGAGGAAGGAAGGTACAATTTATTAGACCCAAATGATAAATTGAAAGCAAACAAGGGGCCCAAGGGGGTGGGAATTAAGGCAATCACCAACAAGCCGACCGGCCACAAGCAAACAACAACAAACAAACATACAACACACTCGGAACACTGAGAGGCAAGCAGGCCAGCAGAGGCACATGACAATAAATTTTACACAAATTGCCTGCTCGTGTTGTTTGAAAATGTAGTGTAAAAATTTTGCTGAAATTAAATGGAAGTACATTTTAATAAAATTCTGAAAGGACTTGCCGCTGGCCCGTCAATCGGATATCATGAATGAAGCCACAATTACTATCAATATCGTAGTTGCGACTGGGAATGAATTCACAATTCAAGGATCAATAGCGTAGTTGGGACAACGAGGAGCAGGGCTGTCAGATATGGCGATTTCTCGCCAAACGTGGCGAATTTTAAATATGTTTTGCGACTTTATTTTCGGTTTGGCGACATGACGATTTTTTGGCGATTTATAAATAATACTTGGCGAATTTCTTGGATATTTTTAGAAAATTTTAAATCTCTCCTCCGATCTTATTATATTGGCGTTACTTTGTAGAGAAGTATATTACAATTTGTTTGCAAGACATAGATATGCGTTCATGTCAAACCGAACACTTTTTAAATTACCATTTCCGATTTCTTTACAACTTAATAAAAAAAATGAAAAAGATTTGATTTATAGTGGACGAAAATAAAATATTTTTTAGAAGATATGACCAATTGAGAATTAGTAAAATCAAGATAAAAGGTTCGAGGTAGGAACATTGAAAATGTATTGTGTGAAAATGCTTATTTTAAAGATAATTGTATTCTGTTATCTTTTGTGGTTATCTTTGTGCTTAAAAAGCAAAAAAAAAAGCGAATTCCCGTCCATTATAAACAAACCATGTACATTTAAGAATTGAGAAATAATAATAATTAAAAAAACTGTAATAAATGTAGACGATCTTAAACGCTCTTTATTAGCACGGTATAAGAACATTTTTAACTTTTAAGATTAATAAATACCAATAAAATGTGCCAAATAAATATTTATTCTTTATCGTGAAATGTTTAAAATATTCAATTCAAATATAATATCTGCATTCCATAAATTTTTTAGAAGAACTAAATATGGAAGTTACCGATTTTTGCAAACCTGATGAGGAGCGGAAAAGACGTACAACGTACGACAGACGTACGTCCGGATAATAAACCTACGCCACAGGACCCTACCGCTGTTTGTTATTGGCTATATTGCTAATATTAGATTTGAACATGAACACGCAATTTTCCAAAAATTTATTTCTAAAACTGCATCATTTGACGTGAATCTCCTTTCATTGAGCCATTTTTCAAGTTTGAGAACAGAAAGCACTGGAAAATATGGAGCAATTCGTGACGCAATTTATCGAAATTATTTACAGTTTTGTAGAGCGGGAACAGAAAGAGGTCACAGGGTGCCAATCATCCCCAATATTTCGATGTTTTCAGAGCTCTAACAGTCCTATCTTGCTACGACCGATGTTTGAGAGCTCACATTGTCGCACAGTGGTTGGAAATTGGTTTATTGTGGAAATAATTGTGTATTTTTGTTTCAATTGACGTAGCTCCATGACATTTGAGACACACCGAAAAATTGTAATCAGCGACGAAGCTCATTTTTGGCTCAATGGGTACGTAAATAGGCCGAATTGTCGATTTTGGAGTGAATGTCAGCCAGAAGTGTTGCAAGAGCTACCAATGCATCCAGAAAAAGTCACAGTTTGGTGCGGTTTATGGGCTGGTGGCATCATTGTACCGCACTTCTTCAAAGATGATGCGAATCGTAACGTAACAGTGAATGGTGAGCGATACCGTGTGATGATATCCAACTTTTTTTTGCCCAAAATTCAAGAGCTTGACTTGCATGACATGTGGTTTCAACAAGACGGTGCCACACAGCACGCGCAACTATGGACTTATTGAGAGACGAGTTCGGTGAACATTTTATTTCACGTTCGGGACCGGTCAATTGACCGCCTAGATCGTGCGATTTAACGCCTTTAGACTATTTTTTGTAGGGCTATGTTAAAGCTCATGTCTATACAGACAAGCCCGCTTCAATTGACGCATTGACCATATTGAAACATTTATTCGTGAGATACCGGCCGAAATGTTGGAAAGAGTATGCCAACATTTGCATGAAATAATCTTCAAACATTAAATTATATGGACCGTACTATCGATTCAAATAAAGATTTCATGCATTTTTCTGAATTTTATGTGTTTTTTTAACTTTCCTATAGCTTTTAAAAAAATCACCCTTTATTATGAGTATATAATATGGCTGTTTTTCTTTAAGACTGGATAACTAAGCTGCGATAAAAAATCTAAATAACATGTTAAAATTTCACTTAAAATAATTTTTTTAAGTTGTCGCCAAAAGCAATATCAATGTGTGTGTGAAAACAAATTTTGAAAAAAAAAACAATTGTATTAAAAATGTTGGACTTAGCCTGTATAATTATCCTGTGTAAGTCAAAATTATGGTTATTGAGGCTAAGTCCAATAAAGTAAACACAAAATATTTTTTGAAAGAAATTTTGATACATATATTTATATTGTAGTTGTTGACAATGGAACAATGTGTCATTTAATTGAGACCTTAAGCCAGACAATAATACAAACCAATGTGAAAAAAAAATTTTTTATTTTGAGCAAAAAATTAAATTTTTAATAATGTTTTTGTTATGGCAGCTTGTTATCTCGGCTTAAAAAAAATATAATATATACATAAAAATGTTGCGCTGAGGGCAGGTTCATAAAATTTGGAGGATAGTTCCCAAATATGACGGAGACGTGGATTATTGGATTATATTTCGAAATTTGTACTTTTAGGTGGTAAAATAGAGGTAAAACATCGGCTTGCCTAGCTTGAAACATGAAATTCGTTATGTACCTTCCCCTTACCGTGCAGACACGCGACAAAAATATATATTTCGAAATTTGTAATTTATTGATAAGGGGATAAAAATGGCACCAACCAATGTATTGCAGCTAGAAATGTGATAATATAAACGCGCAGCATAAATGTTTTTTTTTACTTTTAAGGGGGAACTGGACAAAAAGGGATAAAAATGGAACTAGCAAAAGGATTGCAGCTAGAATCCTGAAATTTAGTGTGTGCATCCCTCTAACCGCATAGACGCGCAACATAAATTGATTCTTCATACACTGATAGAATTTTCCTTCATAATATTTATGAAGCGATTTCATAAAAGGTTTTTCAAAAAAAATGCATAAATAACATGAAATGTTTCATAAAATTTTTTCATAAACATTTCATATCTCATAAATCAAAATTGTTAAATTAGTGAAACTTAGTTTCATAAGATCAATAAAAGATTTCATAGTATTAAAGAAACAATTCTTTAATATTATGAAATATGTCATAACCAATAAAATATTTGTGTTATGAAATATTTTCATAAATATAATGAAGGATTTCATAGTTTTTATGAAATGTTTCATAACATACAACTACATTTTTAGTGTGTCGACTTTATTCGGTGAATGCTAGTAATTCTCATTTGTCCGCTGTTAATTAACTCTGACATAAGTATTTATCCTAATTTTGGTCAAAGACATACTCATTGCAAAGACTCTCGCAATGATAGTGTGTGTTGATTGGTTAGTCAACAAGTCAGACATTTTTTTTGCTTTTTTATTTATATTGAAAACTTCAGTATAAATTATTTGTGTTTTTGAAACTTTTTCATAAAATTAATGAAGTTTCTTCATAAAATCTATGAAAATTTTCATAAATTATATTTTGAAAAATAATGAATTTGTATGACAAAACTGAAGAAATGTTTCATAAATTCTATGACACTTTTCATTTGATTTGAGCTTTATGAAACATGTTTCATACATTTTATGAGGTGTTTCTTTGGCGACTTTTTAATGAAAATTTTCAATGAGGTTAAGACAAAATCATAAATAGTACGAAGATTATTCTTTCAGTGCAGTATTCAATTCTCTGAATTTTTGGAAATTAGTACTTTTAATAGGGAAGACGGACTAAAATGGATGAAAATGTTAACAACCAGAGTGCCCCTGCTAGAATCGTAAAATCCGGTGGGTGTGTGCATCCCTCAAAGACGCGTAAAAGGATGTTTTTAATTTTAAGGGGGAAAAGAGACATAAACAGGATCATTTAAAAAAATAATGTAATTCCACCTTTTTTATAGAAACTGAAAATTGCGAAAATTTTCCGCGTGCGAAGTAGTGTTTGTTTCTAGTATTTTACAAGTCTTTGTCGTTGTGACACATGATATTCATTCTTGATTGAAAGTCGACCGCCACGAAAATTTTCTGAATTAATTCCAGTCTTTTTAAGTAACGTTAAATAACACAAAACACTCTGAATAAGGTTATGGTCAAAAATGTCAAACTTTCCATTTAGAGTGATGAAATTGGGGTGTAAAATAAAAGTAAAAAGGAGTTAGTATTTTTTTTATTTTTCGCATCTACGCAGTAAGAGCAGCGTATACAGCGAATTTCATTATTCCATATTGGTACCATTTTTATTCCCTTTCGGTAAGTTTCCCCTAAAAAGTACTATTCTCAAAAAAAATCTTTTATTTTACGAGTCTACGCAGTCAGAAGAATGTGCACATCGAATTTCATAATTTCAATTTCAGCAGTATGGCCGTCCCATTTTTATCCCTCTTTTTCATTTTTTACCCCAAAAAAGAACGAATTTCGAAATGCCCACTTATATTACAATTAGAGATATTTTTAAATCGAATTTCTCGGTTGTATCCTGTTGTCGTTTGACTTGATTCTTGTCGCATTTAAACACCTAAAGGAAAGAATTTTGCAAAACTAAATTTTTGTTCAGCGTGGGGGTCGTGGGTTCGATTCCCACCAGAGGCTCTGGTCTGTCGCTGCAATAACTAGCTACAATGGTCTTAGTCACCCCGGCTCAATCCCTGGACCCAAAATTAGAATATAAATTTACTTTGTATTGTAATTCATAATAAATAAATAATAAAAAATTTTGTTCGCGTTCCCAATATAAGGGAAAATTGAATATAAGGAAGAACATTTTCAAAAATTTTGTTTAAATACTCTAAATAACAAAATCACCAACCCTCTTCTTCTTCGCTTTTTACAGCTGTCCAATAAAAACTAAATGACATACAGTACTGTCTGCGGTTACTGTCCATGCCTGTTGCAGTAACCGCATTAGTTGCGATAACCAAATGAATAATTGTCTCAGAATAAACTCAACAGATTTATTGAACTGTTTACATCCTTTCGTTTGGATTTATTCAGATTTATTAACACCATATTGCAAAGGTATGAAAGTAAGAGTGCGGAATCGGCGAATTGTTTCTAGATTGGTAGAATCTCTCCCTTTAAGCTCTAGTTTTCACAACTTTAAAAATATATTTTTCAACATTTCTTTCGGTATCGCGAAATACCTGACATACTATAAATGTGTTGTAGTTCCCGGCTTGGATATCAACTTTGGAATTTTGTAGCGGATGTATATTATAGATTTTATCATATCATTTATTTCATTTGTTAATCTGTATTCAAAATAACTAATAACGTAATGTTTGAATTTACCCCCAATTATTAGACCAACTACTTAATTACTCATTTTTGTACGAGAGTTTAAATATTTATTTATGTTTCAATTTCATGCAACTCTCTTATGTTTCATGTTTATGTTCCACTTGATACTAGACTACTTGTATGATTTTACTCCTTGCTTTATAAGCCTCTAACTCTAATTTTAAGATGTCATTCGAATTTAACTTTTGGACAATAAAGAATTTAAAACCTAAGCGCTTACCGGCTATTATTTCTAAAACAATTAAAACCATAAAAATATAAATTCATAATCACTTTATGACACTAAATGGCCGTAAGGACTCTAGTGGCTAAAGTGAATCTGAGAACGAGTACTGTCGATTTACCACTTATTCGGGCCAGATAATAATATTCATATCACCCCTAAATATCATTTATTACAATTTTGATTTCATGAAAACTTTGATTATCCAAGAAAACTCAAACGAGATACGAAACAATCGATGGGATCAATTCATGTAAATATCGCTGCAAATTTCCACACTTCCGAGTCTGTTGGAACGATTCTTCTAATTCAGCGTTGTCCTTGGTTAAATTCAAAGTATCTTCATCTATCGCGAAAATAAAAAAACTTAAAACTTTTGAATAGAAGTTGCGATAATCGAGACCATAAGTTGCGCTTATAAAGACTCCAATGCTAATATTAAGTTAGTTGCAAATAACGAGCAGATGCGATAATAGGTGGTTGCGATCATCGAGCTCGCACTGTATATACCGGGCAACTATTATTTAGCTTTAAATTTAAAGAGTTTTCCAAATTCGAATAAAATATATTTTTGATAGAAAACAAACAAAAACGTATAATTTACAATCTCGATCATCCTGGAAATTACACTGACAGTCAACATTACACTTGCAATTCCTCATCCTGTTGCCCTCAAATGAAATTTTAAGTATATCTAACAGATATTTTCCCCTTTAATTTGACACGTCCTTTGTAGTTCTTTTCAGGGGCGAGAAGATGAGAAAATGAAAAACTAAAAACGCAAATTAATTCAATTTTGCCCATAGTTTCAAATTTAAAGAATTGTCTTACGTTGTAATGCTAATGCAGCTACAAAAAGGGTGTTTACGCATGAAAATTGGAATTTGTTATACCCTCACTCTACAGAATAGGAGGGTATATATCATTTGGTACAGAAAAAAGGAACGAGTGACTTAAGTCCCTAAGTATGTTTGGACCACAGCCGTTTCATGACTTTTTAAACTGTTTGAGACATGTCCTTCCGCCCGTCCGTACGCCAGTCAGACTCGCTGGTGTACACGATAACTTTTGAAAGGAGTAACGTATTTGTTCAAACTTTGAACATTGTTTAATTTTCCCAAACTTAGGTTAAGTTCGAAGATGGGCGAAAAAACCACGCCTATTCTGGTACCTCCCACTCAAATGACCTATATTTCATTTGGATTTAGAATAGGAAAAGAGGAGCATCCTGCATATAATATTTTTTTAGTGAAAATTCTTTGCGTGATTTACATTTTATTTACTTTATTTTACTCGCGTGAGCGTGCGTGAACGTGAGTAACGAAAAAAATCGTCGTGTGTGAACGTGCGTTAACGTGAGTCAAAAATCACACACGCGCCCATCTCTACCTGTCTCCCACAGACAGTGGCCAGAAAAGTTTTGGTTAAAATGAAATTGATATAACTTCCAGACAAATAGTCAAAATCAGTTGCAATGTCTCAATCCTCATATTAACGAGCGTGATAGCCACTATGACTTGGTATTTGATCATGTTTTTAGAATTGTTCTATAGATGTGGAAGCTGGGACCATGTACCACGAACTTAAGTAAAAGTAAAATTTCATTCCTTATAACATCCAGACATATGTTCGCTAAGAGAGAGGGTTGGTTTAGCTGACTGGTGTGTGTTTACTCCTGTGAAGGCTTTTCAAAGAATAATGTTTCTTTATTCTGAAGATATAAGTTAAGTTCTCGTTATAAACTACTTTTAGGTTGTACAAAAAATCATCATGTGTAAATCCTCGCCCAAAAAGTGTCACGTTGTGGATGCATTTGTTTCTCAGCAATCACTTGTGGATTTTTCTCAATAGCAAATGAGACAATTTAGACGAATAACAAAGCCGTAAGGATGAAAATGAGCCTCATAGTTCAATGCGATTTTGTTTGTTATTTGTACATTATTTTTTAAATATTGCTAAACAACGAAAAACTTTGTTATTTTCGCCTGTAACTTTATTTAAAAGAAATCTGAACTGTCAGCTATCAAACAAGATGATTTTTGTCAAAAACAACAACAATTTGCTTCACAAATCTTGTTTGTATTTTGGGACATCCTTTACTTTTACTGGCTCGCTCTTATGGCAATGCCAACAACTAAGCCTTTTTCTGAGTAAGTATTGACCTCAGCAAAATAATAATAAAGACGTCAGTCAATCAAGCTCAATTCAAAAGATTTGCAAGCAAATATTGTCATTGTTATTTACAACGAAATTGATGTGGCACTTTGTTCCAAGTATTCCAAACGAGGTTCACTGCACCAGCAAGTATGTCAGTGTGGTACTAAGTAGGTTCCATAAGACGCTTTTAACCCATTTGTGGTACATCGAGCGACCAGTCAATATGTGACTTGTCATTTGACTGACAATTGAAAAAATATATGTACATATATATACATACATATATATATAGTAACTAACAATGCCCTGTCAACAGTTTCAAAAGAATCATCTGTTAAATGAAATGTTAATTAAGTTGTTTCACTTTCTGAGGAAACAATAAATCGTGTTTGACACAAAAAAGAAAGTCTCTTCAAGCGGGCAAAAAAATAAGTAAATAAATAAAAAATGACAAATATGGGGAAAAAGAACAAAACTAACTAGCACAGAATGTCTAAATGACTAAAGACGACCCAAGTGATTCTCGAACAGAGGCGGACAGACAATTGTGCTACACATACTACAATCCTCCATGGGGCTTGCGAGGAGTACCTATTCTCCGCCAACACTTCTTCTGTTTTGCGGAATGAATAGATTTTGTTCCGTCGCGTTTTTTTGTCTGCCACTGGAGGCCCGGTGTCTGCCGTTGGAGCTCTGAATATGAATCTCTGAACAAAGTGAAAGATGTGTGTGTGTGTGTGCACGGGGCAGGCTATGCCATAGTTCATATGAATTGACACACTCATACAAACGTCGACTCATACTCGGTGTGGCATGTCGCGGCATATGTTGAATGCTGAATGGTGGCGACGACGACGAAGACTCTATGCCCATGACGACAATGACGACGATGATGATTATGACGACGCACTGACCCAGTTAATTTGCCAACTTGAGCGAAACAAATGTGCGAAAGCATACGGCGGCGGCGGCTTTCGTACAGCATATGGAAATGTAAATGAAAATGCTTTACGATTCGCCGCGTCGTGTGCGTCTTTAACCCACGACATGAGAAAAGAAAGAAAAATACGCTTTATGTTAATAAACACAAGAGCAATATTTACTTTATGATTATAAGTACATAAATAAGTACCGGTGTATAAATGTAGATATTTCGGAGAATCGCTACACCTCGTTGGTAACCACTGACACCACCTTGTCCATAGGGATAAGAGGCATATTTTCCATAAGGAAAAGTGGATAAAACGATCTATAAGGTAATGTGCAAATTTTCTTTAGGGAAGAATCAAAATTTCCATAAGCAACAACATTCGTAGAATAAGCACAACTATATTATTTCGGGCCCAGACTACCCATCTTGACGTATAGATGACAGTAATGATAGCTGTGAAATGTGACAACATTATTCAGCTTAAAGTTCCGTTTTTTTTTGGCAGTCATAAATAGTCAACGCTATAAGTGATTTTTTAAACTTAACAAGAAAAACGGCGTTAAGTTCGGCCGGGCCGAACTTTATATACCCTCCACCATGGATTGAATTCCACAGAGGATGTCGATTTTCGTAGAAGTGCAGTAATATTACAGGAAAATATAATTTTTTTATATAGCCAAATCAAAACAAATAAAAATATTAAAAATATAATTTTATAAATGAATATAATATTTTAATTATTTCAAACCATTATTTATTTCAAATCAAAAAATAAATATTCTTCTATTTATATTTTCAAAAAGCTTAAATACCATAAATATTGGTAGATAGTGGGTGCTACAGTTGGTTGTATTTCCATTCTATTTTAATTCCAAAAGTACAAATTTTGAAAATCCATTATCAGACGTACATAGTGGAAAATAACCTAACTTCATGATTCAACCAATTTTTGCCGTAAAAGAAAAAATAAGAATTTGGAAAAAAATACGAATTTGTCTATGCAGTCAGAGGAATGTATACACCGAATTCCATGATTCCAGCTGCGCCCATTTGGTTGGTACCATTTTTACCCCCTTGACTTTTCTACGCAATTAGAATTTCATCATTCTAGCTGTAGTCGTTTAGTTGGTACTATTTTTCTCCCTCTGTACCATTGTATCCCTTGAAAGTAAAAATTTCGAAAAATCAGTTTATTTTCCGTGTATACGCAGTCAGAGGAACGTATACTCCGAATTGGATGACTCTAGCAGCGGTCATTTTATTGGTACTATTTTTATTCCCTTTTTCATTTTAACCCCAAAAAATAGAAATTTCGAAAAGACTGTTTATTTTAAGTGTCTACGCAATCAGAGGAATGTATACACCGAATTTCCTTATTCCAGGTGTAGCCGGTTGGTTGGTACCATTTTTATCCCTCCGTACCCATTGTATCCCTTGAAAGTACGAATTTGGAAAAAACCTTTTATTTTTCATGTCTACGTAGTCAAAGGAATGTACACTCCGAATTTCATGACGCGGCCATTTGGTTGGTACTATTTTTATCGCCTTTTTCTATTTTGTCCCCAAAAAGTACGAACTTCGAAAAATCAGTTTATTTTCCGTGCCTAAACAGTCAGAGGAATGTATACTCCGAATTTCATGACTCCAGCTGCGGTCATTTGATTGGTACTATTTTTATCCCTTTTTTTCATTTTAACCCCTCCGTACCCATTGTATCCCTTGAAAGTACGAATTTGGAAAAAACCTTTTATTTTTCATGTCTACGTAGTCAAAGGAATGTACACTCCGAATTTCATGACGCGGCCATTTGGTTGGTACTATTTTTATCGCCTTTTTCTATTTTGTCCCCAAAAAGTACGAACTTCGAAAAATCAGTTTATTTTCCGTGCCTAAACAGTCAGAGGAATGTATACTCCGAATTTCATGACTCCAGCTGCGGTCATTTGATTGGTACTATTTTTATCCCTTTTTTTCATTTTAACCCCAAAAAGTACGAACTTTGAAAAATCCGCGTATTTTACTTGTCTATGCAATCAGAGGAATGTATACACCGAATTTCATTATTCTAGGTACAGCCGTTTGGTTGGTACCATTTTTATCCTCTATCCCATTTTACCCCTTAAAAGTACGAATTTGGAAAAAATACTTTTATACACCGAATTTCGTGTTTCTAGCTGTTGTCGTTTAATATGTACCATTTTTATCCCTTTTTTGCCCCATTTCACCCCCTACAAATAAGAATCACTTTATGGTGCACGTTTATGTTGTAGGAGGAATGCGCATACCAAATATTAAGCAAATATAAACAGACATACTCAAAAAACATGCTTAAATACGCTAAAATATTAGGGATTATTATGGGTATTTTTAGTCCTTGTGAGGGAAAAATTTTTCCCTTTGGGCCGATTTCGCCCCATTTCAATCCCAACCGATCTACGACTATAAGACGCATTTATGGAAAATGTGAACATTCTAGATCCTTTCGTTTAGATGCTAGCGTGCTTTCAACAGACGGACGGACGGACATGTCTAGATCGGCTTAGAATTTTGTGACGATCAAGAATATATATACTTTATAGGGTCTCAGGTCGATATTTCAAGGTGTTACAAACGGAATGACAAAGTTAGTATACCCCCATCCTGGAGGTGGAGGGTATAAAAAGAGCGCCCGGTAGTCGAGTTGGTAACGTGCTCGGCTATCAGCGTGGGGGTCGTGGGTTCGATTCCCACCAGAGGCTCTGGTCTGTCGCTGCAATAACTAGCTACAATGGTCTTAGTCACCCCGGCTCAATCCCTGGACCCAAAATTAGAATATAAATTTACTTTGTATTGTAATTCATAATAAATAAATAAAATAAATAAATAAACTTAAAAAACATTGGCCACCCCGACAAGACTGTCGGTCCTAACAATATAAGAGCCGAGGGAAGTCTAATCTTTTCTTTATAGTAATAAAGTATTGGGTTGGCGAACATAAAAAACGCAAATGACACTTTGGGACGTCGGTTTTTTTGAAACAAATGCAAAATCTGTAAATCTTTTTTTCAGTCTAGTGAATTTAAGGTATTTTTGGATCTGAAAATCTTGAAATTTTTGTATTTTAGCATTTTAGCAAAAATTCCAAATTTTGAAACACATTTTCCTACTTTGGAAATTCAGCTATTTTTGAAAAAAAAAACTAGTAGTTTTCCTTCTTCTATCCGTTTTGATGAATTTCGAATATTTTATTGGATTTGAAAATGTATTTTATTTTTTTGCAAAAATTTAGTTTAAATAAAATCTTTAATAACTCAGTCTATTGTAGACAGATTTTTAAAAAGAAAGTGGCGTTGCACTCCTTACTAGTTGCATGAAAATCGTAACATTTTTCTATTTTTGCGTTTTAGTAAAAATTCCACATTTTGGAACAGATTTCCCACATTTTGGGAACTCGTTTTTTTTTGTTGAAAAAAAAAAAAAATACAAAATCTGTAATTCTAGTAATTTTTCAATTTTCTAGCAGTTTTGATGAATTTTAAATATTTTTTAGTTTTCACTTTGGGAATTCGTTTTTTTTTTGTTAAAAAAAATCGAAATCTGTAATTCTAGTAATTTATCAATTTTCTAGCAGTTTTGATGAGTTTTAAATATTTTTTAGTTTTCTCGTTATGTTGGCCTGTAATCAATATTTGATTTGATCTGGGATTTTTTATTTATATTTAGTAAAAAATACAAGTTTTGGAACACATTTTCCCCATTTTGGGATTTGTGTTTCAAAAAAAACCAAATCAGCAAATCGAGTAATTTTCCATCTTCTATCTGTTTTTTGGTGAATTTTATGTATTTGTGTTGGACCCGAAAAACGTAATTTTTTGTGTTTTTTGCATTTTAGTAAAATTTGGAACAAATTTTCCCCACTTTGGGAATTCGAATTTTTGAACAAAAAAAAAATAAAATTTGTCCATCTTATTATATATTTTGTTAGACCTGAAAATCATAAAATTTTTGTATTTTTGCGAAAATTTAGTTTATTTAAAATCTTCAATAACTCAGTTAATTATAGAATTCTGTCTACACCACTTTGGTAATTCGGCCTTTTCGAAAAAATTAAAAATCTAAAATTTTTCCATCTTTCATCAGTTTTGAAGAATTTTAGGTATTTTTGTTGGACCTGAAAATCTTAATATTTTTTTTTTTTCATTTTAGTAAAAATTGCGACCATTTAAGTAAAAACTCCAAATTTTGGAACAAATTTTCCCCACTTGGGGAAAATTTCATATAATTTTTGTATTTTTGCAAAAATTTAGTTTAAATAAAATCTTTAATAACTCAGTTAATTATAGAATTCTGTCTACCCCACTTTGGTAATTCGGCCTTTTGGAAAAAAATGAAAAATCTGAAAATCTAGTAATTTTTCCATCTTTCATCCGTTTTGATGAATTTTAGGTATTTTTGTTGGACCTGAAAATCTTATTTTTTTTTGTTTTTTTTTCATTTTAGTAAAAATTGCGACTATTTAAGTAAAAACTCCAAATTTTGGAACAAATTTTCCCCACTTGGGGAATTCGGCTTTTTCGAAAAAAATGCAAACTCTGAAAATCTAGTAATTTTTCCATCTTCTATCCGTTTTGATGAAATATAAATATTTTTTTGGACCTGAAAATGTTCAAATATTTGTATTTTTGCATTTTAGTAATAATATTTTCCCCACTTTGGGAATTCGGCTTTTTAGAAAAAAAATGCGAAATCTAGAAATTATTCCATCTTCTTAAATTAAATCTTCAATAACTCAGTCAATTACACACAGATTTTTAAAAAAGTGGCGTTTTACTCCTTACTAATTGCTACCATTTAAGTAAAAACTCTAAATTTTGGAATACATTTTCCCCACTTGGGGAATTCGGCTTTTTCGAAAAAAAAATCTGTAATCTAGTAATTTTTCATCGTCCATCTGTTTTGACGAATTTTAAGTATTTTTGTTAGACCTGAATTGTAAAATTTTTGTAGTTTTGCATTTTAGTAAGAATTCCAAAATTTGGAACACAAAGTCAAACCAAAATCTGCAAATCTAGTAATTTTTCCATATCATATATCTGTTTTGATGAATTTTAGGTATTTTGGATGGACCTGAAAATTTTAAAATTTTTGTACTTTTGCATTTTAGTAATAACCCCAACATTAGGAACATATTTTCCCCACTTTGGGAATTCGGCTTTATAGAAAAAAAATGTGAAATCTAGTAATTATTCCATCTTCTTAAATTAAATCTTCAATAACTCAGTCAATTGTAGACAAATTTTTAAGAACAAAGTAGCGTTCCACCCTTTTCTAATCTTCCTTTTTAAATAAATTCACAAGTAAAACACTGTCTAATTTGAAAAATGGCGAATTAGCCACGATGTCGAAAGGAAATCGGAACGAACGATAAAAAATCCAATTTCTTGTTTTATTCGGCAAAAACTAGCAGAAAAATAGTATCAGTATGGACTGTCCTATACTGTATTATAGTTTGCTTCATCGCTACTTTTTCTACTCCCAATTAAAGTGAAGCAAATTTATTTTCGTAGGGCTTTTCTGTCGTCGACCTCTGCTTGCAAAACTAACAACAATCAAAGTACACACGCGAATACACCGCTGTTCTGTGATGTTCTCTCATTTGTGGGGGGGGGCGCTCTGGCCAAGTAACACAAATATTTATTTTTGAAATGTATAACAAAACGTTCGCGGTACGGAGCGGTGTGTGCAAGTGTTCGTTTTGTAGATTTCACTTCCTGCACTAAATACAAAATTCATAGTGCTGTTTTTATTTCTTTTGTTCAGCTTATAGAATACAACAACAACAAAATATTATTTGTAAACACACCAAAGGCAATAGTGTTGCTTTGAATTTTTCAAATCTGTGATTATTCAGATTTGAAAATTGAAAGCTCAATCAAGCAAGCGCCCACCGCCCGCATCATCAGACAAAACCACTCAAGAACAACAGCCATTACGACGTCGTTAGAGAATATAGATAGACTCAACATAAAATCAGAGCCACCTACTAGCCAGCCACCAGAGCGTCTTCTTGTGTTAACGAGGGAGGGGGCCGGACGGCTGGTAAGAGGAGGGGAGTGCTGGCACGTGTCTAAATAAGTCTACACTAGGCAACTGACATTCGTGAGCAGCACTCAGTCGAACAGATGGATTAATGCAAATGTCACTGTGGGCCATTATCATATGAATGCCTTGTATATTTCCGGAACTGATAGAAAATTAATTGGGTGTCTGTTGTTACCCAGACATACAATAGTCGTTTGTTTTGTTCTGTTTTGTTTACTGCTGAATATTGAAAAGCGACCTACGTTCTGTGTTTTTTTTTGCTCGACTTTACAAAACGACTCTAAATGATTATAGGAATGATCTCCCATTAACGCCCAGAGAAAAGTAAAGCTTTTGTTCAGTTGGAGGGGCAGTTGTATGGGGGCTATTTGAGAAATGCAGATTTTACAGCGTTACTAGGATAAATCGGACGGACATTTGTATGTGGTTCATAACAGCACTTGGGGGTTGTAAATAACATGGACCTTTATAATTTCCTCTCACGGTAGGTATTATTGTTGAAGTGATGAAAATTTGATCAAGATCCGATGTAAGCTGTAAGTTCAAGACTGGGTCCATCAGTATGGGGGTTATACCAAAATATCGAGTAATATATTTGACTTTCATAGTAGGCATTCTTAGTTGCAAATATATAAATGATCTGCAAAATTTGATCGACTTCTGATGTAAAATGTGGGTTATAGCGTGTTTATAATAAAAATTGGGACCTTTATGTAAGGATCTTCAAAGAATTTATTGTTGGACTGATTCTACGATCGTCCTTTCTTGGCTTAGGAAAACTCCATGCACTTGGACTACATTTGTTGCCAACACGGATTCAGGAGAATGTAGGTGGCCACAACTGGCATCACGTTCGGTCTGAGGCAGAGAAAAGAGCCGAGGTGGCGCAAATCGGCGGCGCGCCGCCGCCAACCTTTTTCCTGTCAGCCACGCCGCCGCCGATGAATACTGCTGAAAACGGCGCAACAATAACAAAAATTATAGGTTACAGCCTTGTCACACTGCCTGCGAAATCTAGTTTAAATGACATAAGGTCGATTTACAAATGTCAGATTCCATACAAATATGACATTAGAAAATCGACCTTATGTCATTTAAACTAAATTTCGCATGCAGTGTGACAAGGCTATTAGAGACATTTTGATCTTTTTTAATCAACCATCAAACCACCATAACTACCAAATATTGCAAGCGGTTTGTTTACATAAACTGCCGTTAAAAACGCGCAAAAGTCACATTAAAAATAATAAAATAAATCTAAATATGACAAATGGATTTATCGGATTAAGACGAAGAATTGAAAAATGAGGAATGTGCAAAAATCGTAATATCATCCGGACCTGGCGCTGAATGTTGGAAATACTTTGGCCATTTTGGGGAAGACCAAATTTTGCAATATATGTTTGCAAACTCAGAATAGGATTCTGAAAGGGTGAGATAACTTTAAATAGCAGGCTGTTCGATTGGACTTACTAGCTTAATATTTGTATAGAATTTACTCACTTAACAAGAAATTAGCTTACTACTCTCTTAGTTACTAAGTAAGGTGGTGCCATCTGTTTATCTGTGATTTTTATACCCTCCACTAGGGTATTATGTCTTTGTGCATTTGTTTGTAACACCCAAAAGGAAACGATCGTTTATTATACAGATCGGCTTAGAATCGATCTATTGGTGTAATCAAATTACAGGTCGCAATTAAATAAAAATAGAAACCACATATAGTACCCGATTTTCTTCAAATTTGGCTTAACACCTTCTAATCCAACTGGTAACACCTATGCTGAAAGTGGGTAATATCGGATCAGATTTAGATACAAATGTTGCTCCCGATTTGTATTTTTTAAATCTGGAAACCACATATTGTACCCAATTTTCTTTAAATTTGGCACAACATCTTATAATCCAACTAAAAACTCCTATGGTGAAAGTGGGTAAGATCGGTTCAGATTTAGATATAGCGCCTATTTTGGCAAAACTTTTTATATTATATTTCACCTATAAAAATTCATGGGGAAAGCGGGTCAGATCGTTCCAGGTTAACATTTTTTCTCAAACACATACATTTGCAGGAAACAAAAATCCTTCCCGATTTCACTTTTTTACCGAATTGAATTGTAATGGGATAGAAAGTTGAGGGTTTCATATGGTCGGTCCCGTCCGACTTTAGCCTTTCCTTACTTGTTTTATATAAAACCAATGGATAAAAATGTTGCATCCTTATCAAGTCCCTTAATGGTAAGCTAGTAAACCCAATAGAACAATCCTAATATTTGCATACATACATGCCATGCAGTAAAGGGCTAAGAAAAGGCTAAAGTCGGCCTGGTCTGACTGTATGATACTCCACACTTTATTAAATACTCAATGCTGAATTCATTGGGACGATTTTAGGGATCCAATTATTAAAAAAGCATAAAATAGAACGTATGTGGCATACCACAATCATTTAAGCTCTAGAACGAATGTATTAACCCCACATTAACACATAGGCAAATGTTTAATTGTCGAAATATAATGATAATTAGAATTTTGTTACACCGCCGCCGACCTGTCAAAAATGGGTCGGCTCAGCCGTCGAGCCGCCGCCGATAACAGTTAAAATACTGCGCCGCCGTCGCCGACGATTTTAGCTCGGCTCCTTTCTCTGGTCTGAGGATAACCCTGCTGATTTAGGTAGCCGCGGGCTTTCGCCTGTAGAGCTAGCCACGTCTCAAATTTGGTGGCACGGACCACAATGGCTCCGCTTAGATAGCGCTCAATGGGATATTGGATCGACACCGATATTGAATTACGTGCTGTCATACTTCGTTCTTCACGAACTATGAGGATATCCTTGAAAGGTGTTCGTCTTTGGATAGAGTTTTGCGTGTTGTGACATACATCTTTCGATATTTTAGATAGAACTCATCCTTCACATAGTGGTCATAATCTTTTCCAAGATTCGACTATTTAGAGTTCTGAGCTGAAAGCCGTCGTCAGACTACGTCTGGCTTCATTGGCTCAGAAGGCACTTTTCACAGACGAATATGATTCTTTGTTGCTCAAGAGACCATTAGATCGTAAGTGTTCGCTCTTACCGCTAAATCCATTCCTGGATGAAGCGGGGGTCATTTGGCTACACGGGAGGTTGGTTAGATCACCCAGTCTATCATATTCCGAGCAGCATCCAACTATTTTGCCTTATGCAAGTAAATTTACTCAGCTCTTGGTACAGTTCGTTCATGCGATAACTATTCATGGTGGAAACCGGCGTATTAAATATTGGATTCCCTGTCTGACTTCATTAGTTAAAACGACCATCAATCGTTGCAAACTCTGCTGGTTAGACAGAAAACGATCGTGAGCTTATGGCCGTCCTTCCTCCGGAGATAACTGTTATCACAAGGCCCTTTGTCACTACTGACGTAGATTTTGCTGGTCCTTTCGAAGCTAAATCTTTTACTGGTGGGGCATGTAGAATAACAAAAGGTTACGTTTGCGTCTTCGTTTGCTTTTCTACGAAAGCAATACACCTCGAGGCTACCTCAGATTTGTCAACGACAACCTTTTTAGCCGCATTTCATAGGTTCGTTTCTCGTCGTGGTTGTCCAAAATCGATATTTTCAGACAATGACACTAATTTCGTTGGTGCTTCTAGGGAATTGGAACTGAATTTCAAGTGCGTGCTTCGTGAGAGTCGAGGTCAGGATTATTCCGCATTCCATGGCAGTTCATTCCTGCCGGAGGCCCTCATATGGTTGGGTTTTGGGAAGCTGCGGTGAAGTGATTAAAGCTTCATTTCTGCAAACAAGCTCAAAACTTCAAATATACGTTTGAAGAATGTTCTACGGTTCTTTCCAGAATCGAAGCTTGTTTGAATTCCCGACCACTATGTCCGACAATCCACATGATCCGGTGGCGCTTACGCCAGGTCATTTTTTGATAGGGTCGCCGATTCTGGCTCCACCGGAGCCGGCCATAGAAGAAGCGCCATTACACATTGTGAATCGATTCAGAACAATTAAGACTGAGTGCTTCATTTTATAAAAACGCCTCAATGTATATACATTAGGCTGGGTCATGAAAATAAATTGGTGCGGTCTCCCTCCAGAAATGAAGATTGGAGTTAATTGATTTAATGATGTTCTGTAAAATATGTCCTCGCTGGGTCAAGTCGTCCGTGAGCTAAAGGCTATTGTAAACACTTCTAAAAATCGTGTTTTACCGTGTATCGTATTTTATATTTCTTAAAGAATAAATCAATACCAATACAATGATGAATATCGGAAGAAAGATGTCGTCACTGACTCAGGGCAAAATTTTCAAACTCCTTTTACAACAAGTAAGAAAGCTTCACTCGGCAAAACCAACACCCTCACTCTCGGAGAAAACATATACGGAAGTTAATAGGAATTAAATTTTACTTAGGACAGGGTAATTTGTGTGGAAGGTTAGTGGCACTTGGTTTCACCTTTCATACCTTCCGATACGATATATAAAAGCATTTTACGTTCTTCCCTATAATGTTTTGATCGTTCCATAGGAAATTTAAAATTTTCCCTGATTTTACTTTAAATTTACTTTACATAAAATTTTTCCTATGAAAGTTTAATTTTACATGAAAAAATTGACTATTTTTCTACAAAACCTTGCTCCAAAACTCTTTACCCTCAATACTCCGCCGCCTCTGGCCAAATGGAGGTTTAGTGGGCTGGCCGTGCCGTCATATCCGCTTGATAAGGCAAATAATATGACCCAATGAATCAAACACCACATCATAGTGAAATCAAGCGCAAATTATAGAAAATCATGGCAAGTTACATTCATAAGGCTACCATGAAGTGAAAACTTTATTTTACTTTGCAGCGAATGGTCTTCGCTGTTGTCCTATCTCTAGCACAACCGGATAACCGCATCATCCGCTTCAACTACCAGCAAAAAAGGGTGTTCCATCTCCATCCCCCTCCCAAACAAAAAATACCAACAATAGCAGCCACACTCCTTCCCTATCCTGCAACTATTTTCATTAATCGGAAATATCATAAAAAGGATGCACTTTGGGTGGGAGTTGGTCGTGTGGTATGTTTGTTGTGTGATTGTGATTTTCTAGTTTTTACTCTCGCCGTACAAACATACATACATATTTTCTTCTATGGTTTATTGCTCTATTTTGTTATGCTTCATTTTCATCCTCCGAGTTAATGGCGGTATATTGACCTAAATTCCAAAACATTTGTTATTGGAGGAGCGTTGGCGATGTTTCTTTGTCTGCCCGTGGTTGTGCTATTTGTGCCAGTGGTTCCTGGCACAGCCACAATACACCAGCAAAGTCAACAAGCCAGCAAGCCTGCCAGCCACCACCCATCCGAGCCGGCATAAGGAGCTCGCCCATACCCCGCCCGCGTCCCCTGCCTGGTTTTTGGGTAAATAATTTAACGTCGCTATTCCCCCAGTTCCTGCCTATTTCGTGCTGCCAGCCAGCCAGCCAGCCAACGTTGTTATTATCTTGTTCTGCAATCTCATCCTTCCATTATTATTCCCTAAACTTGCTTTACTCGGCTGCTCTAATGGTTGTTTATTGTTGTTGCATGCCATTGTGCCGGGCTGTGTGGCATAAACATGTTGCAAGGAAAGCGTAAAGTGAGAAATATTTAGATTTAGTGTCTTAAATGTTGTTGATGTAATGTGTGTGAGTGTTGCACGCAAGGAAGTGCCACTCCCTCTTCCTGTGCCTGTGCCTTGCCGCCTGCATTAAAACTACTCACACGGAAAGGTTATTGTACCGAGAATTTCCTACTCTTCCTTGTGAGCATTCGTTTGTGACAGTTTTGCTCAACGGAACACTTGTTTTGAAATTTACAAAATTGCATTAGACGAGTAGGCAGGCTGGCAGGCCTGAGAGGCATGTTGCTGCTGCTGCAGCCAACGTCATGTTGAATTCAGGTGATTCTACTCCAGGCGAATTTAAATTTAGTGAACGAATGGTGGGAAATTACAGGGATATTTTGACAGATATCAGATTATGATTTAATTAATAGTTGAAATTACACTAGGCTATGAATCATAGCCTATTTCCATATAAAAATTCAAAATTATTGCAGATGTTTGCCCTAAGTGTCTGTTTTATAGTTTTCGGAAAAAATAGAATGCTTGTTATTTCTCTAAAATTATTCTTAAAAAAATAATCAAATACACAAACGTTTTTATAGAATTGTGTGTGCTTTCAAGATAAGTGCCAGTTCATGTCTATGGCTTTTTGCTTTCCACTTTAATTTCAAACCATAACATAAACGGCATAATTGCAATTTGTTTATCTAATTAGTAAAATGTATACTTTTTATTAAAAAGATAACAGTATCTGAATATTAAATAGTCTATATATGCACATAAATTCCCAATATTTGACGCATTTCTTTGAATGATTTAATTTTTTTAACACATTAGAGAGGAAGGACTAATCGAACAATCAGCAATAGTATGATATCCGAGGCCTCGAGAAATGTCTACATTTTTGTAAATAGTATCCCAAAATAAGAGAAAAATGGTCGACATGTTGTCGATATCTCACTTATAGAGTTATCGCACGTTAAAGTTGGAAAAAATGATTTTTTGTATAAAGAGATCAAAATGAAAAAAGTAAAATAAACTAAAATAGTTATCGAAACATCGAAATTAAAAATAAAACAAATAATTTTGTTTTCATTTGTTATTATTTCTATTTCACTTCAATGAAAAGAAGCGAAAAAATCTGATAAAATTTTTCGATAACTTTCGAGTTATGAAAAATATTAAGATCTTATAAATTTTTGAAAGAGAACTTCAAAATAAGAAAAAAATAAATTTTTCGATAACTATTTTTGTTATCGAAAATAAAAAAATAATTTAGTTTCCATTTGTTATTATTTTTAGCTCATTTGAATGAAAAGAAGTGAAAAAATAGGATACAATTGTCGATAACTTTCGAGTTATCGAAACCAAAAATATGGAAAAACTGACTTTGACAAGAGTATGATATCCGAAGATCTAATTATATTTTTGAAAAAGGATATCAAAATAAAAAACAATTATAAAACCATGTTATCAATAACTCGCTTAGTTATCGTGTTCTCGCACGTTAAAGTTCGGAAAATAATGGAAATGAGATCAAAATGCGAAAAACGGAAAAAATATAACTAAAGTCAGCGATAACTATCTTAGTAATCGAAATTGAAAATTTGGAAAAATCGTTTTTTTACTTTTTGTTCATTTGAATGATAAAATCGAGTAAATATTTTCGATAACTTTCGAGTTATAGAAACCAATGGAAAAACGGACTCTGGCAAGAGTGGTCTCAAGATCTCACTATATTTTTGGATGAGTAAGAAAGTATGTATCGCTTAATTATCGAGTAATTTCACGTTAAAGTTTGGAAAAATCGAAGAAAAATTTAATTTTTTCCAAAATGAGGTTAAAATAAAAAAAAAACGGAAAACAAAAACTTTCGATAACTATGTTAGTGATCGAAACATTGAAGATGAAAAATATATATATATTTTTTTAATTTGTTTAGCACATTTGACTGAAATTGAGTAAAAATTTTCCATCACACTCGATTTATCTGAGTAAACGGAAAACAAAAACTTTCGATAACTATGTTAGTGATCGAAACATTGAAGTTGAAAAATACATATATTTTTTTAATTTGTTTAGAACATTTGACTGAAATCGAGTAAAAATTTTCCATCACTTTCGATTTATAGAAACCAAATTTATCGGACAACCCTGGTTATAACTATCTGAGTAAACGGAAAACAAAAACTTTAGATAACTAAGTTAGTGATCGAAACATTGAAGTTGAAAAATATTATTTTTTAATTTGTCTAGCAGATTTGACTGAAATCGCGTAAAAATGTTCCATCACTTTCGATATATAGAAACCAAATTTATCGGACAACCCTGACCATAACTATCTGAGTAAACGAAATTGAAAATTTAGAAAAATTATTTTTTTTATTTTTTAATTATTTTTGCTCATTTGAATGAAAAAAAAAACGAAAAAATCAAGTAAATAAAAGAAAATACTCTGGCCAGAGTATGATAGCCGAGGTCCCAAGTTATGACTATATTTTTGGATGAGTAAGAAAGAAATGTTCGACATGTTAAAAATTAAAAATTGAATTTTTGTAAAATGAGGTTAAAAGAAAAAAATAAGACAACAAAATAAAAAATTTCAATTACTATCTTAGTTATTGAAACATCGAAGTTGAGAAATATTGATTAAAAAAACAGCACATTTGAATGAAAAAAGCGAACAAATCGAGTAAAATTTTCCATAACTTTCGAGTTATAGAAAACAAAATTATCGGAAAAACTGACTCTGACAAGAGTATGACATCCGAGGTCTCAAGATATGACTATGATTTTGGAAAGAGGATCCCAGAATAAGAAGAAAATGTTAAATTTGTTTTTTACAAATAATAATAAAATAATAATTTTCGATAACTTTCCTAGTTATCGAAACATGGAAATTGTTTTCTATTTTTTATTTTTAGCTCCTCTTAATTGAATAAAGCGGAAAAAACTTTCTAGAGGACATAAAGAAAGTTTACCCAGCACACACTGCTCCCAGGCATTGGACAACATTAGAAGGAGTTGTTAGAATAAATGAAACTTCATTTCTAAATTGATTATGATGCACTGAATTCAAAATTATTTTTACGTAACATTCAGGGTTTTATTGTAAACTGGTTTTGTTTTAGTAGCTTTAAATTAAGCAAAGAAATAATCAGCAAAAAGTAATTCACATTTTAGTAAAAATAAATAATTTTAGACACATAAAAAAGAATCGGAAGAAATCGAAAAAGATTTAGAAAAAAATCAAAATTCGTATCATTACTCAGCCATTCAAAAAAGTATAAGAACATATTTTTTCAGTCTAAAAATTTATTTTTGAACTAAGGTAGTTATCGACAATTAAAAAATTATCGAAATTTTTTTCTTCTAATTTTCGATTTTGAGCCCATTGGAACGAAAAAATCAATTATTTTCAAACTTAAACGTCCGATAACTCGATAACTAGGCTTTAAATACACAGTTATCGATAATTAAAAAGTTATTAATTTTTTCGGTTTTTCTTTTCCTTCCAATTTCGACTTTGTCCATGGAACGAAAAAATTTCTTTTTTAAACTCTAACGTCCAATAACTCAATAACTAAGCAATATATCGATAACTTGTCGACCAATTTGTTCTTATTTTGAGGTCCTCTATCTTGGGCCCTCGGATAACTCCCCGAACAATTGAAACAATTGTTGATCACAAAATTTCATTGCCTTGTTGTTCCGTTCACCTGTCTGTTCCATTGAGGTATTTTCCCTGGACAGATTGCATTTGAATCGCTTTGGGAATTGCATCAATACATATATATGTATGGGTGATTTTTTAAGAGCTTGATAACTTTTTTAAAAAAAAAAACGCATAAAATTTGCAAAATCTCATCGGTTCTTTATTTGAAACGTTAGATTGGTCCATGACATTTACTTTTTGAAGATAATTTCATTTAAATGTTGACCGCGGCTGCGTCTTAGGTGGTCCATTCGGAAAGTCCAATTTTGGGCAACTTTTTCGAGCATTTCGGCCGGAATAGCCCGAATTTCTTCGGAAATGTTGTCTTCCAATGCTGGAAGCTGGCTTATTTCTGTAGACTTTAGACTTGACGTAGCCCCACAAAAAATAGTCTAAAGGCGTCAAATCGCATGATCTTGGTGGCCAACTTACCGGTCCATTTCTTGAGATGAATTGTTCTCCGAAGTTTTCCCTCAAAATGGCCATAGAATCGCGAGCTGTGTGGCATGTAGCGCCATCTTGTTGAAACCACATGTCAACCAAGTTCAGTTCTTCCATTTTTGGCAACAAAAAGTTTGTTAGCATCGAACGATAGCGATCGCCATTCAACGTAACGTTGCGTCCAACAGCATCTTTGAAAAAATACGGTCCAATGATTCCACCAGCGTACAAACCACACCAAACAGTGCATTTTTCGGGATGCATGGGCAGTTCTTGAACGGCTTCTGGTTGCTCTTCACTCCAAACGCGGCAATTTTGTTTATTTACGTAGCCATTCAACCAGAAATGAGCCTCATCGCTGAACAAAATTTGTCGATAAAAAATTTCGAACCGAACACTGATTTTGGTAATAAAATTCAATGATTTGCAAGCGTTGCTCGTTAGTAAGTCTATTCATGATGAAATGTCAAAGCATACTGAGCATCTTTCTCTTTGACACCATGTCTGAAATCCCACGTGATCTGTCAAATACTAATGCATGAAAATCCTAACCTCAAAAAAATCACTCTTTATATATGTTTGATCGTGTCTATATTTTATTGATATACCAAATTTCGCTTCATTGATTTCTAAATCTCGATAAAGAATTGATTAGTTCGATTGTTTTTATGGGCATATTGCCAAAAAAGAAAAACAAAACATTTTGTTGTTTTCTCTTGTTTACAAGAGTAGTTGTTATTGTTGTTTCTCTTTATCCTCCTCCTCCTCCTGCCCTCCTCTTTTACTTCTCCTTCTTCGTGTGTATTAACAACTATTGTTTATTTGATTTGTATTTATTCACTTTTGCCTTAAGTATTTTTACTTAAAAATGTGCTCAGTTTGTTTAGATTTCGTTGGGATTTGGTTTTTGTTTTCTTCGTTTCCGTTCCAATTTTCAATTGAAAAAATACATTTACATACATACATACAAGTTTAATAGCCTTGCAAAATAAAACTAAAAATAAACTTTTCGTTTTAAATTTATTGGTTATTTAAGGTTCCGGTTTAACTCCGGATTGTATCGAGTATATTTTACAACTGAACTTTAGAATCTATGATAAAAGTTAATGAGGCATTGAAGATGCTCGAATTTATTAATTGTCAGCATAAAAGAACCACGACAAAACCAAATTTCATCATAGCAATGAAGATGCTCGAATTTATTAATTGTCAGCATAAAAGAACAAAGACAAAACCAAATTTCATCATAGATGAAGTAAATTGCGTCAACAAATATAATTTCACAATTTGATGCAATGTTCATGGTAATGTTTATGTTATGGATTGAGATTTAATTGATGGAATGTTTACGTTATCGAAAACAAAGAAAAAGCCCAAGTGTACTGAAATTCATGGGAATTGATTTGGCTATGGATTAAGCGACATAGGCGAATGAATTGGGTTGAGTATATGTGCTTCACATATAACTTCCCCTCCGTTAAGATTCGAGTCCCTTCGAATGCCAATACATTTTTTTAATTTTCTTAAAAAGTAGTATAATATTATAATAAAAAGCAATGTGTATATAATATAATAATTATGGTTACTTTTCTTATCTTTTATGAATTTACTTATTTCACTTACATTTGTCATGTTTATATCTGGTAATATTTCTGTAATATTACCAGGTAATTTATTAACATTTGGAATAATTGTATTCAAGCGACTTTCAAATCTTAAAATTTTATAATTATCTATAGATATTTCGCATTTATCAAATTTAATTAAATAATGTCCTTGTAATGGATAGGAGAAATTTGAACAAGAGTCAAACATATTATCATCAATGTTTATTAAAATTAAATTTCCAATTTCTATTTCATTAATTTCAATTTTATTCATT
The DNA here is from genome assembly GCA_947397865.1 of Polietes domitor. Classification (NCBI taxonomy): domain Eukaryota; kingdom Metazoa; phylum Arthropoda; class Insecta; order Diptera; family Muscidae; genus Polietes; species Polietes domitor. The sequence continues at coordinate 101,332,312 of OX377620.1, forward strand.
TTTATTTTAGAACAGTTACTGTAATGATTATTCATAATACTTGATATACATTTTTCAGCAGACTTCATTTTATTTAATACATTTTCATTATCTACTAAATACGTTACATTATCAATATTAACTGTTTTAGTTATTTTAATATTCAATTGCATATAGTTTCTATCAGGGATAGGTAGTACAATTTGTGTCTTATACATATAATTTAAAAATGTAGGTATGGACAAAACAAAAACAATCATATTATGGTCAACTTGTCCTATATTACTCTTTATAAACCTCAATTTTAAGTTGTCAATCTCAAAGTGATCTATTTCCTCATTTGTCAAAAAGAATTTACTGGCAATTTTATATTTCGACATAACAATGTTTTCCTGAACTTCTTCAATTTTATGTTTTACTTCATTTATCAGCAACATAAAATTATTATATTTTGTCATTTTCAAATTGTCTTCAATCGAACCCATGTAGGTCTTATTGAACCAATTCTTATTCTGTTCCAAAACCAATCTAATATTTTGTAGGTATGTTTGCATTTCCGTATTTATCTTGACCTGTTTATTTAAATTATTGATCATATTTACCTGATTAAAGTCTATTTCCTTGAAATGACCTTCGATTCTAAACCTATCCTCATCATCCATGTTTCCGAAAATCCAATTTATTAGCCTGCCTCCAGCATCTATTAAAGCTCTTCTATTTCTATTACCAACATTGACATGCATTTTCAATGTCTGCAATAAATGTTCCAACTCACCGATCTTTCTATTAAGATTTATCATAAGCCATCCATCATTTACATTATAATACTGAGAGATGCCTGTTTTGAGTTTGTGGATTGTATCCTCGAAATCATCCAAATTTATGACGTGCATCAATTCTGTATACCCACTTATAATATTCAAAGGATCGCCTTGTAGAATGGTATAGCCTGCTTGCGTTTCGATTTTCCTGATTTGTACATCACATTGACTGTTCAATATCAATCCGAACATCAGTATGATCAGAAGGATCATTTTGAGAGTTGTCTGTAAAAGTTTTTAGAGGTCTTTTAATGTTTGCCAAATCAACTTTGTTGGGATTACTAGAATTATATTTAATAAATCTTTTAGCGGTTTTCTGTCGCTGAGCCCCAGGATTTTTTACAAATAAGTCCCTATTATCGTATTGTGGGATTTTCTCTCGCTTTGAGTTGATCCTATTGATCGCATCATTTTTCCTGTTATCCATATGCTCCGCAATTTTGTCATAATCAATATCAGATCTATTGAGGAAATCGATAGGTTTCATGTTTGTTGTAGAATGAATAGTATTATTATAAAATCCTATTGCCCTAATAACTAATTCTTCAATATCCATATTCTCGTCTTCTCTTTTTAAGATTCTAATGTGTTCCAAAAGAGTCGAATGCATTCGCTCAATATCGGAATTTCCAGTATGAGAATGAGGGGTGGTGAAATGTGGTCTAATACCACTTTCTGTGCAAAACAACTTCACCAATGCATTGTTAAATTCATTATCCATTATGAGCAACTCAGGTTTTCCGAGGAGTGCAATTCTTTCCTCTAATTTAATCTTTACTGTACACATATTTTTATCAGAAATTCTATGTACGGATCCCATCTTAGTGAACCTATCAATTGCTGTCAAAAAGTAAGTCCTATGAACCTGGAATATGTCCATATGAACTATCATGTTGGGTTTATTAGGAGTAACAGTATGGTTAAAGCATTTCTCAAATGGTTTCCTATCGTATTTATTTTCGCTACAGATTCTACAGGCATTAATAAATTTATTGATATACTTTATTAAATTCGGATAGAAGTAAGAGTACTTTATTTCCTCAAAGTTTTCCAGAATTCCTCTGTGATTCGTATTTTTGTGAACACTATCCATTATTTCATAAACCTCTTCTTCATTTTGTAGATCAACTGCTAATTTGTTACACTTAACAAATTTTAAATTTAGATTGTCCCCAAACAAAGATGTAAGCTTTTCTTCAACAATTGCATATGAATCCTCTTCTAATTCCGAATAAATTCCAATTTTCCCTTTTTTAAAATTTCTTCTGAATAAATCATTTAGATAGTGTCCATTTTGTAAGTCTGCCTCAGATATATAAAATATTTTATACTTCCGGTACAAAGTAATCATTTCACATGATTTCTCTCGAACAATTCTAATTTGAGTTCTATACTTATTAACGATGGAATCACTAACAATTATGTTCGGTGTCTGCTCTGTTATCAACTCATCTGATATTTGAAATAATGATTTCATGTCAAGGTTTTCCTGATTTTCGTCATCTATTTCCAAACGACTTAAAAAATCAGCCACCTTGTTATCTTTACCTTTGACATATTCTATGTCGAAATCATATTCTGCCAGTTTGATTCTCCATCTTATTAGTCTAGAATTAGGCTCCTTCAAAGAGGCTAGCCATCTTAGAGGTTGGTGATCAGTTTGAATCAAAAATTTTACACCGAAGAGGTAGGGTCTAAAATATTTTGTAGCCCATACAATAGCCAACAGCTCTTTCTCAATGGTGCTATAATTTTTCTCATGAGCATTGAGAGTTCTGCTAGAGTAACATATTGGCCTATTATCCTGACTTAAAAGTGCTCCCAAAGCTACATTACTGGCATCCGTAGTAAGCACAAATGGCTTTTTAAAATCCGGATAAGCCAAGACAGGTGGGTTAGTTATTATTCGTTTCAACTTACTAAATGATTCAATGTAGGAAGTGTCATCGACATTTATCTTCATACCCTTTTTAAGATATTTGATCATCGGTGAAGCAAAGGATGAATAATTTTTTATAAACTTTCTGTAATAACCCGTCAAACCCAAAAACGATTTTATACGTTTTACGGTATTAGGTATTGGTACTTTATTTATAATTTCAATCTTCGATGGACAGGGTTTTAAACCATCCGAAGTAACCACATGACCTAAAAATTTAGTTTCCTTAGCCAGAAAATTACACTTGTTCAGCTGTACTTTTAAATTATGTTTATTTAAAGTCTCAAAAATTTTCGAAAGGCTGTCGAGATGTTCTTCTAAGGATGTCGAAAACACCAAAATATCATCCATATAAATCACGCAAATCTTATTGATATAGTCCCTCAAAACGTGGTTCATCATACGTTGGAATGTTGCAGGAGCATTTTTCAACCCGAATGGCATTCTGATGAACTCAAAATGTCCCGTGGGTGTGGAGAAAGCAGTTTTTTCTATGTCCCTCTCATCCATCATAATTTGATGAAAACCCTTTGCAAGATCTATGGTGGAAAAGTACTGAGCCCTGCCTAATTTATCAAATAACGAATCAATGTTGGGAATAGGAAATTTATCATCGACTGTAACAGCGTTAATGGCACGGTAATCTATGACTAAACGCCATTTCTGATTACCGTCATTGTCAGCTTTCTTGGGAACTATCCAAAGAGGAGAATTATAAGGCGATTTACTCGTTCTTATTATTCCCTGGCTTAACATGTCTTTGATTTGTTTATCTATTTCCCTTTCGTGCACTTTAGGATATCTATATATTTTAGAATGTATCGGTCTGTCCATTGTCGTAATAATCGTGTGTTTCACATCGGTGGTCATAGGCATGGATTGACCCTCATGATAAAATGTATTCTTATATTTACATAAAAGTTTATCTATCCTATTTTCCTCTTCTCTATTCATAAATTCTGGCAAATTAATATTACAAAAATCCAAATTTTGAATCTCCAAGACGGTTATATCATCATAATTTATCTGGGGAGCATTTGGGTGCAAAGAAATTGTAGTATCGTCAATTAGAAGTCTCATATTTAAAAAATCAATGATAACCCCCATTGGCATTAAAATGTTGTTGCCAATAATACAATCAAAATTCCTATTTCCCAAATCTATAAGTTTTAACGACATAGTTTCCCCAATACGATTGAACTCACATGGCACATCCACTATGACTTCTTCATTTATCAATTTAGTACCCGCGAGGGTGTTTATTTTAATATTATTCCTCATGTTCCTTTTTGACGACACAGCCCCAAAAATCCTGTAATCACCTAAAGTTGTGGCAGCGCCACAGTCAATTAGGCATCTAACTTTTATTTCATTAATTGTCAATGAAACTATTGGTAAGTAGGATTTTGAGGCTGTGTATGAAAATTTTCGTTAGTAGTTACGTTACCTAATTCCATAGGTTCGTGGTTTTGATCGTTATGTTCAGAACGCCCTAAACCATTTCCACTATTATGTCCATACACATTCCCAGTATGAGGTTTATATGAATTTCCATTGTTCGAATTATTGTTGTTTTGTCCATCTTTTTTCTGAGGTTTAAACTTTTTCGAACCGGATTTTTGTTTGCCTTTTATATAAATATCACTCAGAAGGTCATTTTCCAAATAATAGGCAATGGCTTTATTTATTGAACTAATATTGTTCTGTATGAGTAACGATTTTATATATAATGGCAAACTATTCAAGTATATACCAAAAATAGTTTTCTCATTTTCTGTTGGACTAAACATATTATTATCTGGATTTAAACTATATTTCTTATTCATTTTGTTTAAAATATCCAATAAATTATTGTGTAATTCATCAATATTGTTTGCACTTACATTTAATGCATCTGTTCGTAATTTATAAAATGACTCCTTCACACCGAATTCTTCCTTTAGCTTATCTAGTATTTGATCCCACGTTGGTTGCAGAAGGGTTTCCACAGCCTGTAACGCCTTTCCCTGGAGACGATTTGCGAGAATTGAAGTTATAATTGGTTTATGCTCCTCGTTCATTAATGATATGATTATATTTACGTCGCGTAAATAGTTGGTTAATTGGTACTCGTTAGTACCATTGAATGTCGGAATGTTGCGGGCTTCTTTAAGCCCCTCAGAAAGCGATAACGCCATATTTTTGTTTTTTTTTTTAATATATTTATATTTATTTTTATTTTTAACGTACTTTTACAACGTACGTATAGCTGGTAATTTCAGTTAGTTTTAATTTGTTATAAGTATCAACTTTTCACTATAGCACTGGAGGGTCCCGTGGGATTCGCAGTGTTAAAACAAGTTGGTTAATATATCCTTTCTTCACGTATTTTAAGTTCCTTAAGAAGGAACAACAAAATGCACTTTTGTTTTTTAGAGGAAACGAATGTCCTTTTTTTTAGAGATCCAGCTTTTCACTCTGGATCCTACCGACTGCGCCAGTTTAATAGCCTTGCAAAATAAAACTAAAAATAAACTTTTCGTTTTAAATTTATTGGTTATTTAAGGTTCCGGTTTAACTCCGGATTGTATCGAGTATATTTTACAACTGAACTTTAGAATCTATGATAAAAGTTAATGAGGCATTGAAGATGCTCGAATTTATTAATTGTCAGCATAAAAGAACCACGACAAAACCAAATTTCATCATAGCAATGAAGATGCTCGAATTTATTAATTGTCAGCATAAAAGAACAAAGACAAAACCAAATTTCATCATAGATGAAGTAAATTGCGTCAACAAATATAATTTCACAATTTGATGCAATGTTCATGGTAATGTTTATGTTATGGATTGAGATTTAATTGATGGAATGTTTACGTTATCGAAAACAAAGAAAAAGCCCAAGTGTACTGAAATTCATGGGAATTGATTTGGCTATGGATTAAGCGACATAGGCGAATGAATTGGGTTGAGTATATGTGCTTCACATATAACTTACATACGCGGTAAAACAAATACTGCACGGCGCCAATTGAGATTTATTTATTTTTTCTGTTCATGACATTCAATTCCTGTGAAATGCGAACTATTTCTTGTAAATAAATAAATACGTAGATTAAGAGGGCGGGCAATTTTTTGTTTATTGAGGGTAATTCAAAAAAAATCGATACTAGACAATTTCTGCAACTCAATTTTGTTCATGAATTCTAGCAGCTCGTGCAAAATTTTTTTTTTTTTAACTTGCCGAGGGGAGAGTATGATATTCGTGGCCTCAAGTTCTGAACTAAATACTTGGAACACCTCACAATAAGAAAAAACAAAATCGATTTTGTACGGATGTGGACGTTAAAAAATCGATTTTTTCGTTCCAATGGACATAACATCGAAAATTAGAAGAAAAAAATTGAAAAATCTTTAGTTGTCGATTACTACTTTAGTAATCGATAATTTTCATAGTTATTGATTGTGAAAATTCTATAAAAATTGTGTGTATTTTTATTTAAAGCAAAATTCTATAAAAATTGTGTGTATTTTTATTTAAAGCAAAATTTTTAATTACAAAGAAATTCAATAACAAAAAACATGTTCTCCAAAGAAAACTAGAAAGTAACAAGTAATGAAAGGCTAAAGTCGGGCGGGGCCGACTATATGATACACTCCACTTTCTATCCGAATACCATTCAATTCGGTAGAAAATTGAAAACGGGAAGAATTTTTGTATATTTCCTAATCATAGGCTGATATGACCTGACCCAATTTGTCAAATCGAGAAGAATATTTGAGTCGGGGCAATATCCAAGCATGGAATGTGACCCACTTACACCATATGCTCATCTAGTTCAAGTATAACGTGTTATGCTGAATTTGAAGAAATTCTCTGAAAATAAGTGGTTTCTGGGTCGGAAAAAGTCAATCCGGGAGCGAAATTTGTATGGGAGCTATATACAAATCTGAACCGATCTGACCTATTATCACCACAGGTGTTCCTAGTTTAAATGTAAGATGTTTTGGCAAATTTGAAAACAATCTGACAAAATATGTTGTTTCTAGTTGGGAGCGAATTTTGTATAGGAGCGATATATAAATCTGAACCGATCTGACCCATTTTCACCATGGGTGTTTCTAGCAGAAACACAAGATATTTTGCCAAATATGAAGAAGATTTGTTAAAATATGTGGTTTCTACAGCAGAAAAAGTCAAATCAGGAGCGAAATTTTAATGGGAGCTATATACAAATCTGAACCGATCTGACCTATTATCACCACAGGTGTTCCTAGTTTAAATGTAAGATGTTTTGCCAAATCTGAAGAAAATCTGTTAAAATATGTGGTTTGTAGAGTGGAAAAAGTCAAATCGGGAGTGAAATTTGTGTGGGAGCTATATATAAATCTGAACCGATCTGACCCATTTTCACCATGGGTCTTCCTAGTGGAAGTAAAGAGTGATTTTTTTGAGGTTAGGATTTTCATGCATTAGTATTTGACAGATCACGAGGGATTTCAGACATGGTGTCAAAGAGAAAGATGCTCAGTATGCTTTGACATTTCATCATGAATAGACTTACTAACGAGCAACGCTTGCAAATCATTGAATTTTATTATCAAAATGCGTGCTCTGTTAAGAAAGTTCAGAAAGAAAGAAATTGTGTTCAGCGACGAAGCTCATTTTTGGCTCAATGGGTACGTAAATAGGCAGAATTGTCGATTTTGGAGTGAATATCAGCCAGAAGCATTGCAAGAGCTACCAATGCATCCAGAAAAAGTCACAGTTTGGTGCGGTTTATGGGCTGGTGGCATCATTGGACCGTACTTCTTCAAAGATGATGCGAATCGTAACGTAACTGTGAATGGTGAGCGCTACCGTGAGATGATATCCAACTTTTTTTTGCCCAAAATGGAAGAACTGAACTTGGTTGACATGTGGTTTCAACAAGATGGCGCTACATGCCACACAGCTCGCGATTCTATGGCCATTTTGAGGGAAAACTTCGGAGAACAATTCATCTCAAGAAATGGACCGGTAAGTTGGCCACCAAGATCATGCGATTTGACGCCTTTAGACTATTTTTTGTGGGGCTACGTCAAGTCTAAAGTCTACAGAAATAAGCCAGCAACTATTCCAGCTTTGGAAGACAACATTTCCGAAGAAATTCGGGCTATTCCGGCCGAAATGCTCGAAAAAGTTGCCCAAAATTGGACTTTCCGAATGGACCACCTAAGACGCAGCCGCGGTCAACATTTAAATGAAATTATCTTCAAAAAGTAAATGTCATGGACCAATCTAACGTTTCAAATAAAGAACCGATGAGATTTTGCAAATTTTATGCGTTTTTTTTAAAAAAAAAGTTATCAAGCTCTTAAAAAACCACCCTTTATAAGATATTTTAGCAAATTTGAAGAAGATCCGGTAAAATGTGTGATGTCTAGAGCAAAAAAAGTCAAATCGGGAGTGAAATTTTAATGGGAGCTATATATAAATCTGAACCGATCTGACCTATTTCCACAATAGGTGTTCCTAGTTTAAATATAAGTTGTTTTGCCAACAGATAAAATATGTGGTTTGTAGAGCGGAAAAAGTCAAATCGGGAGCGAAATATGTATATAAATCTGAACCGATCTGACCAATTTTCAACATGGGTGTTTCTAGTTGAAATATAAGATATTGTGCCAATTTTGAAGAAAATCGGTTAAAATATGTGGTATCTAGAGTGAAAAGAGTCAAATCGGGAGTGAAATTCGTATGGGGGCTATTTCTAAATCTGAACCGATTTTCTTCAAATTAAATAGCGTTCGTCCTTATCCCGAAAAACTTCGTTGTGCAAAGTTTCATTTGGTTCTGTCTACAATTGCGACCTGTATCGTGATTACAAGAATAGATGGACGGACAGACAGACAGACGGACATTGATAAATCGATTCAAAAAGTGATTCTAAGTCGATCGGTATAATTAACAATGGGTCTATCTCGCTTCCTTTTGGGTGTTACAAACAAATCCACAAAGCTATAATACTCTCGTGGAGTGTATAAAAATTAATAAAAAAATCGCGCGATTTTTTAAATTAATTTTTCGTCTGCTAAAATAACAAAAAATATCACGCGATGACTTCGCCAGTTATCAAAGGCAGTTCTGCATAATCATAATTTCCACCCTGTGAAAGGTTTCCTCGGGTGGCCTCTTTAAGTAAATGATTCTCAAAAACGAATGGGAAGCACAACTAACTTGCTTCCTTCCTTAGAAGATAGCATACATTTAGCGCAAAAAGTCAGATTTTTTGTTTCAAATCGCGAATTACGCATTTTTCTCTCATTTCATCAACAATAAAGTTACGAAGCCACAATTTCTATGATTATTTAATATTTTCTACGAGAAGTCATTGATTTAGACGATGATATCAAAAGCATCGAGCTTTCTGTAAGACAACATTGTGCGAACCATTGCCGAGATAAGGCTTTAAAAATTGGTCGATAGTTCGACTTTCAGAATACGCAGCCATCCGAGGCCGTAACACATGCCCCTATATGCCCCTAATTTTATTCGAAAACTAATGGAATAAAATTATCTCTCTAATAAAGCCAATTATTTAATCTCGTATTATTTCAATATAAAGTTCTACGTGACTAAACAAACATGCTTTATTTGAGAATAGTATAAAAATGTAGCAATTATCTGAAAGAATTATTGCATTTTGTACTGCACTTGTAACGAAATATCGTCGACTCTCTAACCCCACCGGGAATTCTGTGTAATCTACTACATAGTAGAGGGTAGCAAAATTCGACTGGGCCTTTATATTTGATTTTTTTATGAACAAAACAATGAACTCACAGAGTTTTTGTTTTCTGCAACTTTTTTTGTTGTATTTTTTTTTGTGCTGTGATTTCGAACAAGGATTTCCACCGCCTTTTATCACTTTGGCAACGAATCAAGAAAAAAGTTTATAAAAATAAATTTAAAAAAAGTGTGTAAAAACAGTGCTAGAGAAAGGCCAATGACTTTGTGGCTGGTGGCAGTCTGGCCGTCTGTTGGAAAAATAGACACAGTTTTCAAAAAGCTACAAAATTACCCAAAAAAATGATCAAGTTGAATAAATAAATCTTTAAAAAGAATCGATACCCTACTAAACTGAGTTGAATTATACTTTGACATCAGAAGAAAAAGAAAATAAAAGAAGCATTGAAAATAAGTCAAATATAATGACTACAAAGTAAATTCGCGACATGATATTTCAACTTAAAGCGCGACCGATGATTTCATTATAACGTCTTCTGCTAAACTCTTATTTTCTGTAAATGGTAATCATCCATAAAAAAAACTAAAAATACAATTAATGTGCAACAATTAAAAACGGTCAAGTTGGTCGGTCACCCATTTAATAGGAAACAGCAAACAAAAAAACAAAAACTAGCTCACCAGTGCCTGTGGATGTTTGTTAGAGGAAATCGTTTAAAGTGCAGCGAGTCAAACGGAAATGGAAGCAAATAAATTGAAAATGTTAATTTGCCGCCTGATATGACTACTGAGGCCAGCCAAACGGACATACGAACTAGCGAACGAACGATTGTTTGTGGACGGAAGGAATTGGATGCTTTAAGAGCAGCGACAAAAACAGATAAAATCCAAAACACATAAAATGAAAAAATCCATAAATTTCTTGTTTGTGTTTTGTTACTCGTGCGACAGGGAAAAAAATCCTTCAAGGACTGAAACCTGTTATAACTTTAGATCGAAAAATACACACAAAAACACAGAGTGTGAAATACATATAGATGTATACATGTATGTAGGGAAGCTACAGTGGGTCTCACCCGGAAGGTGGCGTATTCACACACATAACTTGCAATTTGAGGACATGGAGTGATATCTCAATCCAAATCGAAAATTATCATCCATTTTAGAGCCCATTACACCGTTTAAAATTTTGTTTTTGTGAACTGAAAGTAACAATACAATATTTGTATACCCTCCCTCATAGAATGAGGGTTCAGTATGTTTGCCATTCCATTCAAAATGCAAAAGTCAAATCGAAAGTAATCATATTTTTTACAGCATACCTTTAGGGGCAATATTTTTTCTGGCATTCAAATATGGGTATTAGTTTGTACCTTAAAACCAGTAACAAAATATTTAAATAGTAAATGTATAACACCTACCGACAATCCATATTACACTTGAACCGGATGATATACGTCTTAAACTTTATGCAAAATAAAGATTGTTGGCGTTTTCAGTTCTCACCCTGTTGCCCTTAAAAGGACTATAAAGTTTCAAAGGATAACATTTTTCACATAATTATTTTTAATACTTATTCGTATAGTAAGATACCGATATTGCAAAATACACATGTTCTGACATGTTCATAGGTTTATAAAAATGACTTGGCAGGATTTTTGGAATGATTTATCATTTCCTTGATTTTTCGCAAATGTTGAGCGGATATATTAACGGCCTGGCCCACGATGTCGAACATTAACGTTCGCATGCCTTTCATGCGACAAACAGCTGATTTGGGACCCACTAACAGACACTAGAACGACAAAGCGAACGAAAATCTATGCGAACGAAAACGTAAGCATTTCAGTACAAAATCGGGGGCCACTAACTATTTTTTCTGTCATCTGTGCGAATGAAAATGTCAAAAGCACTCACTTGTGTTTTGTCTGTCGTTTTCATAAATAAATAAAAAAGACAAAATAAATTTAATTTATATTTTTGTTGCTATCCTCTCTACTTCATCCTCTTCTTCCTCTGAGTACCGGAGAACACATCACGCATTTATACATTCCGTTGCTCCGTGCACTGGGTCTTTCAACCACGTTCCTTGTATTCATAAAGGGGTATTTTCATGTAAAATAAGTATTTCCATGTAAAATAAGTGTATTCTTATTGGTTTTTGGTCATCTCATGAATGTCGGAGATGACCAGTAACTACCCACGGGGATCTCGAAATTAACATTCCTCCAAAAAATGTGTGAGTTGGAAAAATTTATATTTTTCGACAACACACAACAACTGCAAATATTGATTGTTTACATTATTTATTTGAATTTTGTTTTCAGTTATTTCAGCTGAGAAAAAGTTGTGTCAACTTTTTTATTATAAGTTAGAATTTGGATATTTAACGCTTTTTTCTTGGCATATTTGCGATTATTTGAGAATTTTTTGATCTGGCAACATTTTCATTCACTCACAACACGTAAGGCTATGCGAACGAAAAGTCAGAAGATAGTGGGTCGCTTTTTGATGCGAAAGTGAGTGACTGGCTTTCGTTCGCATAGATTTTTTTCGACATTGTGGGTCAGGCAGTAAGCCTTAGGTATTTATTAAGTGGTATGAACTGGTTACCATCGATCAAAAAAACATCGAATTTTATCTGAGATTTCCAAAATTTAAAAAATAAAACTTTGCATATGGGCACCTCCCAGTGGCCCTGACGAGACATTCGCATGCCTTAAACTACGCCAAAAACAGGAAAGAAACTGAAAAAGTCGATCAGCCTTTTTAGTGTTCTAAAGCGCTTAAAGAGTACTACATTTTAAAAATATATCGTCAGGATTTACTACAAATTAGTACAAAATTATAAACAATTTTACATCGAAACGGACGCTGCAAAAAACAGAAGTAGTTTTGAAGCTATTATAGAAATATACAAAGTTCAGCGATTTTTTGAGAACTTCGTTTTTCCATATATATGTATGTAAATGAAGGTCAGGGGATATATTTTGTTCGTAGATTTATGAAATATGAGAACTATCTCTTAGATTTTTTAATTAGGTACAGCAGAAATACGGACGCGACCAAACGGACGCTACAAATATTTCCACTCGTAGTAAAAAAGTAGTAATTTTCGTTATAACACTTCAACTTTTATTAATAATAAAAGAGAACAATTTAACTTCAAGTTTCATAATAAAAAAACTTGTCGAAATAAGGAAAATATAAAGTTAAAAGCTATTAGTGTGGTCTGATTTAATTTTTTTGATAGACCTTTTTTGGGAGATGCCCATATGGCGTTGGCAGAGCTGTTAAGTAATGATTAGTAATCGTAATCATTAGTAATTAGATTACTTTTTTTTAAAGTAGAAGTAATGATTACAATACGATTACATTCAGTTTTATACGATTAGTAATTGATTACGATTACAAGTAATCAAAAAATAATCAGGATTACTTGCGATTACTGAAAAATAATCAAAAATAATCAAAAAAAATGAGTTCGACTACTTTAAAAGATTACTTTTGATTTTTTGTGATTACTTTTGATTCTCGCGAAATCGGTATGAGAGTCATAGTAGTCTGTTTGTCAAAACTTTTGACTTTTCAATATATGTCAGTTTTGATTTTTTCTGTTCTCGTTCTTTTGCCAGCTAAAACCGAAAGGTAACGGTAATCGCAAGTAATCCTGATTATTTGTAATCGTAATCAATTAGTAATCAGAAATTGTTGAATAGTGGATTATATAATCATTACGATTATTTTTAAAAAGTAATGTAATTGATTACTAATCGTAATCGAAATTTAACAGCTCTGGGCGTTGGGCATGGCACTGAAGAAATATATGACGATTTTTCATATTATGTTATATGAGAGGTAGTCGCGAATGTGGGCGGATTTTAACAAAAACTTATTTTTGACAATTCTTATTATTGAGTATTATTGACTTATTGAGGGATGTGGGCTAAATTTCAAGGACCTAGCACTATTCCTTCTAATTTTTACCGTAGCATGTATGAAAATATTCCACTGTGCGCCGTTCGCGTCAAAACTACCAAATTAGATAATTTTCAACTTTTATTTTTGTGTTGTTTGGTTACACTGTCCAAAATATTGAGAATTTTTGATTGGAACAGAATAACGATCCTATAATTCTGAAAGGGCATGTTGAGTATACCAATTCTGCAGAATAAACTTAGTTCAGCTTAGTTAGTCCAGCTCTCTTTTTGGCCGAAAGGATCATTATACTAAGCGAAAATTTGTGGAAATTGTGGAATTGTATGAGGATCTTTTTTCTGGAAGATCTTAACCCTCTAGCTCCTCTCTTTATGGCACTCTTTATTGACACTCTTGTCGAGAAGATCAAAAAAGTTCTTTAAAAAAGTATATTTAAGAATTAAAATTGTCTACGAAAATATTTGCCGGGAAATTTCAGTGGAGGCTACCAAAAACACCAAAGTTGTAAATAAAACTAATCACGCTTAAATAGTAAAATAATATGCCAACTTGAACAAAACAATTACTAGGGTTAAAATTTCTCCATGTTTTCTGGAAGATCGATCTTTTTCGACAAAAAAGGGATAGCACAAACAAACAACAATACAAATTGGATAATTTTGCAAAATTTTCATTTCCAGGTTGGATATGGCTAAAATGGATATTCGGAATCATATATATTTTTATATTTGTTCATGTTTTCCACTGTCTATAGGGGTACGAAATCTGGAGGGGTTTTTTTCACAGTCTTCAAGTACCTCCCACACAAATCACCATAACCTAGGGAAAATATGCTAAGTCCGAAAAGTGAGTTTTACAGGTGAGGCGTTCAAAGTTTATTTTATATAACTATGTTAGTAATAAAAGTTAGAAAATGTTTGAGCATAGCTTTTAATTGGATTAGCCGATCATTACCAAAATTTGAGAGCAGAATCTAAAAACGCAAAGAACTTGGAAACATGCTAAGTCGACTTAGCATATTATTGTTTGGAGGAGTCAATATGTTCTACATGGATTATTGAAATCTTTTGTGATTTGATAGCTGACAATATCTTAATAGTCGTCATACTGGCATAATATATGGGAGGATTGTACCATTTTAGTTAAAATAATATCCAAAACAGTTTCAATTTGATATTTGAAAAGATTGCCACGCCCCTTCAATTACCTCCTATACAAATTTCTCCATCCTAGGTAATATCAAATCCTTGATAAATTCTATTTCGATGATCTATATACCCATACTTTGATATTTTGCAATGCTGTAATAGTTGTTTTATGTATATGGATCCATTTGCCACGCCCTTTCTAGTATCTTGCACACAAATAACCCTAATTATCCCTTTGTAAAGCTAGAGTTTTTATAACTCACTGTTTGGCCTACTGAACTTTCTTACTTGTTTTCCTAATTTAATGTTCTACAGCCCAACAACACTCACTCGTTGCCTGCACTGTAAAAATTGAAAGTTTGTCTGCAGTTTTTTTTTGCTTTTGCACTGCCTTCGTCGGTGTCAGGTTTCCTCTACTGCAAATTGTTCCAAACACACTCACATTAAACATCATTGACATCATCACCTTCTCTGACAGTACGAAGAGAAATGTGGAAGGAAAAAAGAAATCCCCTCGACCAATTCCGATGATAATAACAATCTGTTCATTGGAAACAATTTACAAAACAAACAAAAAATGCGAAATTTATGCAGCATTGTGGTTAGAACTGAATCTTTTATATACCTTCGGCATGGCACAGATGTCGGCGTTAAAACATGTCAAGGAATCAATCGAGTTTTTTTTAACTTATCGATTATGTATTTCGATATTAATTATTGTAATACAAATTTACTGTTAAAATTAAAAAAAAACTGAAATGAATAGCCGTCAGTTTTTAGAAAACCTACCAAACCTACCCAAATCAAGATAGTATGGGGATTTTTCAATATTTGTTTATAGAGTTTAAATCTTCACATATGACACATTAAATTTAATTAGTTTTGAATTTTTTATCGCCCAAAATATAAGTTATTTGATTCTTAATTGTTTGGCTTAGGTCACTGTTGTATATTATGTAATGACTATTTCTGGATAGATGATAGATTAATTTCCAGTCATTTTGTTAAACATTTTAATCGTTATAAATTCCAGAAAAATCGAACTTTGATTACAGACCGAAATACAACAAATGAAAAATAAAAATTTCATTTGCAAAGTTATAAGGATTGCAATTTCCACAAAAATTATGTGTATATTGAAATCCTTGTTCATAGTTCGCAATTGGCTTGGCCGATATAACTTTCTTGAAAGGAAATATATAATAACAAGTAAGAAAGCTTTAGTCGGCTAAACCGACATATATACGGAAGTTATAGGGAATTGAATTTCACGTATGGCAGGATAAATAGTGTGGAGGGTACTAGGAGGTTTGTGTCACATAGCTTCCACATTTATAAAACAATTCCAAAAACCTAATCAAATATCAAGCCAGAGTGCACCAGTATAGAAGTTATGAAGGATTTTATATTATGTCGGATATAAAAAATTGAGTGGGAGGTACAAGAAGAGTCGTGGCTAAAATGTATATATTTTTAGGCTTAAAGTGATTATAAAATAATTTTCAAATATCAAATTGCAATTGATTGGGATTACCCGTATGGATTTTATGTCGGTTTTATTGTAACCAAAGTGTATGCCACTTTGTGTGGGAGGTACCAGAGGGGGTGTGACAATATCGTCCATATGCCATGCGAATGTAACTTCTGTAAAAGGATTGTCAAATATCAAATTTCACAGTATTCCGATCATTTGTATAGAAGTTATAACAGCTTTAATTTTGCGTAGTTTTGGATGATTTGTGTGGGAGGAACTGGAAGGGGCGTGGCAAAACCCGCCATATTTAATACACATAAGGTGAATGTAAAAACATTATCAAAAAACAAAATATTGCGGATTCCGAATATCTGTGTTGAAGCTACAGTGGTTTTAAATTAACAAGGAATATGTGTCATTTGTGTAAGAGGTACCAAAAGGCGGGTGGCAATTTCGCCCATCTTCGAACTTAAACTAAGTTTGGGGAAAATATTACCATGTGCAAAGTAGTGACTGGTAAATCGATTCCGATTCTAATCGAGAATCGATTCTGAGGGTTCAAAACTCGATTCTTTTGGAATCGATTACATGTGTCCAACTTTATACTGGAATCGATTATCGATGCTTGAGAATCGAAATTTAATTTAATGGAAAACAACCAACAAGAATGTACTAAGTTTGTACGTACTTTTGCGGTAACAAGTTGTGAAGTTTAAAAATTGTAATTGTATTAATTAAACAAAAGGAAATGACACTAAATATTGAATTGATATAAAAAATTTACAATGGTATAAAGGTTAGGAGCTCAATATGTAAATACTAAACACTTGGGCTTTCTTCTTCCAAGCATTTGGAAAAGAACATAAAATTTTGCGTAAAAAGACATCACAATGCTAGATAGATCTCTTGCAATGGAAATATCGGATAAAGAACACATAAAACATATTATAAAAAATGTACATAAACAAAACTGCCATTGGAAAAGTATTTTTAAGTGCCCATGGAAATATTATTTATACAGAATTGGTCCACGGCCACGAAAACCAAGATAGTTTTCTACTTTATTTGTTATTTTATATTGTAATATTATTTATATTTCACGAATTGCTAGTAACTCCAATAAAAAATCTAACAAATTCTGAAAATTCGGTGAATTAGTTCAGACGATTTGTTTTATCAATGTTCACTACCAACAATACAACTGATGGAAAACATTTACATCTTAATATCAAGATCCTCGAGAAAATCTATTTGAAATAAAATATTTTGAAATTCGATACACATATAGACAATTTTCTTTTTAAAATTTAAAATTCTTTTTTAATTCCTAAAGTATATAGTTTTTCTATGGTATCATTAAATAGATCAGAAAAAATATATATAAGAAAAATGTTTTCCAAAAACTATATAAAGGGTGAAGGCAAGCCCCACAAAAAATAGTCTAAGGGCGTTAAATCGCACGATCTAGGCGGCCAATTGACCGGTCCCCTCTCAATAAGACCATTGTTGCGCGTGCTGTGGGGCATGTGGCACCGTCTTGTTGAAACCACATGTCATGCAAGTCAAGCTCTTGCATTTAGGGCAAAAAAAAATGTTGGATATCATCTCACGGTAGCGCTCACCATTCACAGTTACGTTACGATTCGCATCATATTTGAAGAAGTACGGTCCAATGAAGTCACCAGCCCATAAACCGCACCAAACTGCGACTTTTTCTGGATGCATTGGTAGCTCTTGCAATGCTTCTGGCTGATATTCACTCCAAAATCGACAATTCTGCCTATTTACGTACCCATTGAGCCAAAAATGAGCTACGTCGCTGAACACAATTTCTTTCTTTCTGAACTTTCTAAACAGAGCACGCATTTTGATAATAAAATTCAATAACTTACAAGCGTTGTTCGTTTGTAAGACGATTCATGGTTAAATTATAGACCAAACTAAAGATGTTTGACAGTGAAACAAAACACGAAACGTGCGTCAGCTGTTTAAGCCAGTGTTGCCAAAATGATAATAGCTAAAAAATAACCCTTTATTATAGATTAGTCAGAAGATCACCTTAGTGTAAAACAATTAAGGAAGATCACCTTAGTGTAAAACAATTAAAGAGGCGTAAAGTGCGGCCATACCCTCCACCATTGACTGTATGCCACAGATTGCAGATATTTTTTATGCAAATTTAAAGACGACTCTTGCTTGTATGGCGATGCTAGTGCAAGTGCATTCAAAAAATTTAATGAAATACCCTAACTATTAGATGTTATTGTGGAAATTTTCTGTACTTGTTAGAAAAAATACTTAATACCTCTCGAGTTTTATGGTTCAACATTTCCACCGATTCCGATTAAGAATCGATTCTTAGGTCCGATTCTAAAAATCGGATTCCAAAATAGTTGATCGGGAATCGAAAATCGATTCTAGTCCTCGGTTACCATTCACTAGTGCAAAGTTTGAATAGATTCCTTAACTCCTTTCGAGAGTTATCGTGTATACCAGCCAGACGGACGGACGGCTCAGACAACTTAGAATGTCTTCAACGGTACTTAAGGTCTTAAGTCACTTCACCTTCAATGCATTACACTTTTTTTCTGTCCCAAATGATATATACCCTACTCTGTAGAGTGATGGTATAAAAATAATTAAAAGAAGAGGGTTGTGGTTTCGTGACGAAATTGCTCCACTCCGACACCGAAGTCATAGCGAAAAGATTGAAAAGGAAAGTGCAACAGTAAAGCCACACATACACTCTTGGCAGACACCGTGTTTCGACTGTTGTGAGCTGTCTTATCAATGCCCTTAATTATTCTTATTATAATATTATTATATTGTTATTATATTATTATTATATTACTTTATTTATAAGGTATCCAGCAGAAAATTTTTAGACCAAGTCCAAATCAATGTAATAAAATGTTTTAAGACGTAACCGGAATAGTCATAAATTCTTTATTAAGTTTAAACAAATATTGATTACAGACCAAAAAAAATGCAAACGAAAAAACTAAAACAAAGATATAACCTTAAAATAGGTTAAAAATTGCGAAATCAAGGATTTAAATATACCCTTGTGTGCAGGATTTTTAAATTTTTTGAAATTAATTTTGCAAATAAAATAAAAATTAAGAATTTTTTCTAAGCATGTGTGAAATATTTTTCTAAAGAATATAACTAATAAGGTGATTTCTATTTTTTAAAACTCTCGTTTTTATGTCAATTTCACTCGTGCTTATTGGCGTTGCAGTACCACTGTATGGGACAGTCTTAAGAAATTGCGCAACAAACTCAGAGAAATGTCAATCGGATATCAAATGCCAACATTTTTTTCCACATAAAATCATTTTCCAACCACTGTGCCCCGGCAGCATCAATGTCAGCATCTCATCATCAGTATTCGTAACACGAAACAGGTATCAGGAACTACACATAAAACACTTCTTGCTACGATTATAAACGAAAACCTATTAATACTGGATCAGCAGCTGCAGCAGCAGACGCGAGTGTCGATGCGACGAGGACCCCAATGTTTAAAGATCAATAAAAAAAGTGTTGGCTTGTTGGATGTACAACAATAATAAATACACATATTCACACACACACACACACACTCTCACACAGATACTCAAACAAACACAACCATAAATTAATTTCAAGGAATTTCAGATAATAAGTTAGCTGGTGGCTACACTGACATCATCATATATGAAGGATTCCATGTAAATGCGATTTTTTCGGGGGGAGGAAGTAATTTAATGAGAAAAACGAAATATTGAAAATAAATAAAGTTTAACAGCAAATGTGGCCACAGACATTGAACATTTAGTTATTATAATTGTTATTGTAATAGAAAGGCAGATTTCTTAATAAATGAAAAATTTTCTAAAATAAATTTTCGAATTAATAGATTGTCGATGTATTCTACTCTGGATACATGTGGAGTTTTTTTGGTAGTAAATCATAAAAATACGTTGATGACAAAAATAATAAAACAAACATTCCCAAAAGCTTGTACTCGAAAAAATCGTCCTAAATCGGCTCAGACCAACTCTACCTTGTAAATCCATAAACAATTTAAAATTAAGGAATCGTTTAACTTAAATACATTATGGCTTTTTTTCTTTAAGACTGGATAACTAAGCTGCGATAACAAAAATATAAATAAAATGTTAAAATTGCACTCAAAATAAAAAATTCTTTTTAAAAATTGTGGCCAAAAACAATATCAATGTGTGTGTGAAAACAAATTTTGAAAAAATAATTTTGTGTTAAAAATTTTTGACTTAGCCTGTATAATTATCCAGTGTAAGTCAAAATGAAGTGTTTGTTATCGCAGCTTGTTATCCCGGCTTAAAGAAAAACAGCCCTATTGTACTGCCATGTATATGTCCAATTTTAATTCACTTGCAATCTAGACAATTTCTTTTGCCTATTTGCGAAAATGCCTTACAACAACAGCTGTTAAAAAAACATTTACAAAATAATTATAAAATTTAGCTGTGTTTCATATGGATCGACTCATATGTAGCCACACATTTCATTGGTAGATTGTCGCAGTCGTTCCGTTTTAAGTTCAATACAACCCAATGCCACTGAGAGCCTACTATAAATAAGTTCCTATTTCTATAACGTAATCGCGCGGCCCCTGAATGGAGGGGGGAATGGTGGTGTGTGTTTCTGTGTACCTACATCCATACATACATCGTATGGAGATAAGGGTACTAGGAAGAGTTGTGCTGCAGTGTTGTTCCGAAAATAATCAGCTTCCAAGTGTATGAAAATCTCACTGATGAGCAAGTGGACTAATAAAAGAAGCATTAGGAAGACACTAGAACGTGTCCCAAAATACCTAATTTAGAAAAAACAATTAAAAATGCGTAAAGTTCGGCCGGGCCGAACTTTATATACCCTCCACCTTGGATTGCATTCCACAGAGGCTGTCGATTTTCGTATAAGTGCAGTAATGCCACAGGAATATGTTAATTGTTTAATATAGCCAAACCAAAAAATAAAAATATTAAAAAAATAATTTTATAATAAGTATTGCATTTTTATAATTTCAAACCATGCTTATACCAATACCAATATGTTTATTATATATATCGAAATAATACTTCAAGTCAATTCAAAAAGTAAATATAATAAGACAGCAATCTTCAAAAAAGCTTAAACATTACAGGTTGTATTTCCATCCTATTTTAATTCCAAAAAATTTTGAAAATTCATTATCTCACAAGTACAAAGTGCAAGATAAGTCAACTTCATTATTAAAAAAATACAAATTTGGAAAAATATTTTCATTTTGCTTGTCTATGCAGTCAGACGAATGTGTACACCGAATTCCATGATTCTAGCTGCGGCCATTTTGCTTTATCCCTTTTTTCTCATTTTATCCTCTTAAAAGTACGACTTTCTAAAATCTATTTTTAAAGGGTGATTTTTTAAGAGCTTGATAACTTTTTTTTAAAAAAAAACGCATAAAATTTGCAAAATCTCATCGGTTCTTTATTTGAAACGTTAGATTGGTCCATGACATTTACTTTTTGAAGATAATTTCATTTAAATGTTGACCGCGGCTGCGTCTTAGGTGGTCCATCCGCTTAGTCCAATTTTGGCATTTCCACGTTTTTGAGTAACAGAGACCCAATTGGTGCGAACGGCGACGAATCGAAAATTGGTGGTCATCATTAACACTGGCCGATACAGCTGCGATATTTTCTTCAGTTCGCACTCTACGTAAGCGTGTTGGTGGTTTAATGTCCAACAATGTAAATTTGGTGCGAAATTTAGTCACAATAGCCCGAATAGCCGCTTCAGTGGGTCGATTAAACTGACCATAAAATGGAAGCGCGCAATGAACTTTCTTAACAGAGCACGCATTTTGATAATAAAATTCAATAATTTGCAAGCGTTGTTCGTTTGTAAGACGATTCATGATGAAATGTCAAAGCATACTGAGCATCTTTCTCTTTGACACCATGTCTGAAATCCCACGTGATCTGTCAAATACTAATGCATGAAAATCCTAACCTCAAAAAAATCACTCTTTATTTTATGTGACTACGTAATTAGAGGTATGTAAACACCGAATTTCATCATTATAGCTGTAGCCGTTTAGTTGGTACCATTTTTATCCCTCTATACCGATTGTATCCCTTGAAAGTACGAAATTGGAAAAAACCTTTTATTTTCCATGTCTACGTAGTCAAATAAATGTATACTCCGAATTACATGACTCTAGCTGCAGTCATTTGGTTGGTACTATTTTTATCCCCTCTTTCCATTTTAACCCCAAAAAGTGCGAATTTCGAAAAATCCGTTTATTTTCCGTGTCTACACAGTCAGAGGAATGTATACTCCAAATTTCATGACTCTAGCTGCGGTTATTTGATTGGTACTATTTTTATCCCCTTTTTTCATTTTAACACCAAAAAGTACGAATTTTGAGAAATCCGTGCATTTTACGTGTCTATGCAATCAGAGGAATATATACACTGAATTTGATTATTCTAGTGGCAGCCGTTTGGTTGGTACCATTTTTATCCCTCTATTCCCATTTTACCCCTTAAATGTACTAATTTGGAAAAAATACTTTTATATTTTGTATCTACTCTATTAGAGGAATGTACACACCGAATTTCGTGTTTCTAGCTGTTGTCGTTTAATATGTACCATTTTTATCCCTTTGGGCCCCATTTCACCCCCTACAAATAAGAATCACTGTACGGTGCAGGTTTTTGTTATCGGGGGAATGCGCATACCCAATATCAAGTAAGTACAAGCAGACATATTAAAAAAATATGCTCTAAAATATTAGGGACTATTATGGGTATTTTTAGTCCTTGTGAGGGAAAATTTTTCCCGTTGGGCCGATTTCGCCCCGTTTCAATCCCAACCGATCTACGACTATAAGACGCATTTATGGAAAATTTGAACATTCTAGCTCCTTTCGTTTAGATGCTAGCGTGCTTTCAACAGACGGACGGACGGACATGGCTAGATCTTCTTAGAATTTTATGACGATCACGAATATATATGCTTTATAGGGTCTCAGGTCGATATTTCAAGGTGTTACAAACGGAATGACAAAGTTAGTATACCCCCATCCTGGGGGTAGAGGGTATAAAAAAACATAAAAATTATGACGATGAAAAAATGTCCAAGAAATGTCAAGCATGCACGTACATTTTCATTAGAGATATTATTAAATAAACATTCAGACGGGTAAGGCCAATAAAGGATCTTGTCATATCATTTATAAAAAATTAAAGTATAGGGTGTGGTCTATTTGAAACTTCAAATTTGAACTACCGATTACTTTGACTTTGAAAGGTACAAAAACATTCATTTTTATTTTCAGGGTTATGTTTGACATTTGCAAAATGGGACGCTATACTTTCGAACAAAGAGAAATATTAAAAACATACTTCCAAAGCAGAGAGTCTTTAACACAAACTGTAAGAAATTTACGTGGAAATTTTTCAAGAAGGGATCCTTTAGTTCAGCCTTCATCTCGGTGACCATGTAAATAAGCAAATTTGCCGCATATGGGGTTCAGAGAAACCACGCGACTATTGACAATGTATCCACAACGCTACAATGTATCCACAACGTGTCACTGTTTGGTGTGGATTTTGGGCTGTGTTGAAAAATTGGTTTGATCCGAGTATTGACGAGCCAGTCGTGGTAGTTATATGAATGATATTGTGTTCCATATTAAATGACAAAGTTCAACCTTCCCAATAAAACCAGAAATTCGAAAAAATAATCAGTACATCCAATTTAAAATTTTAAATGGTCTATACTTCCTTAAGCAGGAAGCACATATTAGTCGTTACCCAAAATCCCAATTTGCATATTTCCCGCATTTAAGGAAGTTTTTTTTTAACAACTTGCAAAAATGTTGATAATATATTAGTATTAATAATAGAATTATTAAAAATCAATTGAAATGAATATTTCGTATGTGGTCACAGAGGTAAGATGTCCGCTTTGCACCCAGAAGGGGTTTATTTTTTATATTTTTTATATATAAATAATGTTTAATTTTGTAAAATGTTATTAAATGAAATTAACGTTTTTAATTAAATTAATTTTGTTTAACAATTTTATAAATTTATAGTACTATAAAATATATAATTTTTCAATGTACTATAAAATATATAATTTTATATTAATTACAGTGTCCCTCTAGCTCCTCTCTTTATGGGTCCGTCTTTCGTGATAATCAAAAACAGTCCTTTCAAAAAGGACATTTAAGTATTAAAATGTTCTCTGAAAATTACACAACTTATAAATACAAAAAAAAAATACTGGGGATAAAATTCATCCGATTTTCTTGGAAAATCGATCTTTTTTGACAAAAAAATGTGTGTATTTCGGTTTAGCATGGTAAAGAAAAAAATACAAATTGGACATTTTTGCAAAATTTTCATTTTCGCGGGAGATATGGCTAAAATGATTTGTATACATGACATGTAATTTTCTCGCGATCTAACCAACGGATCCGGCTGAGCCAATGTCGCTTGTAACATATAGGGTGTTTTTTTATTGAGGTATAGAACTTCGAATTGAAATAAAACACAAGAAAATCGTTTTAATGTCCATCAATTTTGCTTTATTGGAAGGATAATTTTATGCCATTAATGTTTAAATATGATTTCGGGCATGTGGCCGCCGCGGCTGGCTCGAATATAGCCAATTCTACAGGTCCAATTTTCAACCACTTTCTCCAATTGCTGTGCACGGTGGCGAATCGATTCATTCGGGTCCTCTTCAACACTTTGCTCTACAGCGGCAATTGTTTCTTCGGTGCGCACTGTTCGACGTCTCTGCGGATGCGTATTATCACATAGAGTAAACGTAGTGCGAAAACGATCCATGGTTAACCGAATTAATTGCTCTGATGGACGATTATGTCGACCATAAAATGGTGAACTTCGCGAACTGAACCATTACTTTCGAAATAAATTTGCACGATTTGCAAGCGTTGTTCTTTTGTCAACCTGTTCATGATGAAAAGGCAAACCAAACTAAATATTAATCACTTGACAGCTGACAAAATGGCCGCCAGTTAAAAAAGTGATGCCAACTTAAAGTTCTATACCCAATAAAAAACACCCTTTAGATGTAGTCAGTCGCGAAAAAAACTGCAGTTGTTGCAAAAATACACAATCCACATTTATTTTTTTCTATCTAGGTATCTGAAACAATTCTGTCACAAATATTTCCTATTAGGCAGCAATTGTATGTCAGAAAATGTGTTTTCATCGTCTTTTTTTGTTTTTCACTATGAAAACGACAATCAAAAAAAATATATAGACGTATTCCCACATCGACTCAAAACAATCTCTGTAGATATTAGCATGGTTTATATTTAAAAATATTTACTAAACATTACATTAAAGTGTATATGTTTCTATTGGGCTTATTTTTTTTTCTTTCCTTCTAAAAATAGCCGAAACAAAATTTGGAGGAACTTTGACAGCGATAACGGTACAAAATCTTTGCCTCCCTCCCGTCTTCGTGGTCCAGACAAATATTGTCATATCAATTGTTATATACACTCAGAAAAATAGCATTCCTAAATTTGAGTAAAATCCACATTTAGTTCAACAATTGTACTCCAGTTTAGTAAAAACTTCCTTGAAAATAGGTAAATTACCTAAGTATAAGTAAAGTTTCCTGATTTCAAAGTCATAGCAAATAGTTCATTTACTAGAACTAGGGTAGTAATTTTACTTAAAAAACATTTCATTAGATATTATAAAAAATTCTTACAATTGAGTAAATTCATACTTGTGTGGAAGAAAATTTCCAAGTTTTTTCATTAAGAAAATATTAAGATTTTCTTTGTATGGAAAAAATTAATTTAATTTAGGATGTTTTAACTAAGCTTTTTCTTAAAATTTAGTTAATGTGTTTACTCAAAATTTATAAAAAATCACTTCAATTCTTGAATATTAATCTAAGAAGCAATTCTCATTCGTTTGTCGAAACTCATTTCTTAAATACTTCAAGTATTATTCTAAACTACCAATGCGAACGCAAGATAGGCGCTTTCGCATTGGAATAATTGCTCATGGGATAATGGCAGTTGTATAATGAATTTTTTGAGAAAATAAGTTACCAATTTTTGTATCAGTTTTGCGTACTCTGAAGTATAATCATTTGTTTGAATTATTTTTAGATAAGTTGAACTTATTTTAAGTTCATTTTTTTCCTTGCACCAAGTAAAATTTTTCGTAAAAATTTAAAAATTGATATGAGTAAAAAAAAAATTTTTGGAAAAATTTTACTTGAATTTAGTAAAAATTGACTTGGTTTTAGGAAAAATTACTTAGATTTAGTAAAAATGTACTTGGTTTGAGGAAAAACTTATTGGAATTTTTCTTTGTTTAAGTAAATATTTACTTGATTTTAGGATAATTGGACTAGATTCAAGTTCAAAGCATGTACTACTTACAAGGAAAAGTTTGAACTTGATAAGGGGAAATATTGCTCTAGTGCTATACGATGTTAAATTTTCCTAAACTTTAGTTCATTTTAACTCGTTATAGGGTTCACTTTTTTCTGAGTGTAATAAACAAAAATCTAATCTCAATTTTTCTAAGACAACTATCGAACATTTTTATTTTATTTTTTTTTATTTTGACCATATTTTTTTATTTTTTCCAAACTTTAACCTCCGATAACCCAATTTTTTATGTTGATCTTTTGTTTTCAAAAATATTTTTAAATCTTGGGCCTCGGATATCATACTCTTACCAAAATTGGTTCTGGAATTTTATGTATAAACGGTTTACGTGGAATCACCAAAAACTTTGAATTAAACTTTCGTTTTCATGAAAATATGTTGTTGTTTATATTACATATCAGCGAAGAGTATTAAAATATAATAGCAGACAAAACGTTTAGATTTCAAATTCGATTTTTTTAAGTAACTTTTTTGTCAAAAATTACTCTTTTGAAATACCGCCTAACGAGTTAATGCCCATTATAATTTAGTTTGAATGGTAATTTAATAGATTTCCAGCACTCTTCATTTTAAAATTAATAACAAATAGCGATAATTTTATTAACAAATGAATTCTTTCTCATTTATAAAGGTGTTTCGATTTGTACATCCCCTTTTTAAGATCCAATATTTACTAAATTTCGTTTCTGCCATTTTTTGATGACAAGAAAAAATAAACCCAATCCAAATGCATTTTCATTTTGATGGTTCACTTTAATATGCATACTACTGGATATTAAATATATTTTAAAAATACTAATAGATCACGCAACACTGAGCAATAAATGAATCTTGTTTGTTTAGAGAAAGTTGAAATTTCAAAAGACCGCACTAAGGAAAATATCTATAAGTCCGACTGCAGGGCAAAGTTGGTAAGTTTTTCCAATCGAAAATAAGAGAACATGTCAATAAAATCCTTTCCCACATGATATACAATACAAAAATTAAAAGTTTCGAATAAGAGCTGTTTTTAAACGTTGACTCCCCAGGATTTTTGGGGGAATATTCAACTCCCGGGTGGTTTGCATTAATTTACATATCATTAAAATAATGTTTAAAATTAAGTACACCAAGAGTTTGTTTTGGTTTTTCATATGCCCATGTGAACAAATTTGTTCAGTCGTTTAAACGACTGAACGAAAGTCTTAATTTTAATTAATGCGGGCGAGTGCTATCAAAATGTTTGTCACGAAATGTTTGAACAAAATCATCGTCAAAGTCCAACAAACGTTCTAACGACCACAAACATTGACAAACATCCACAAACAATTATCAATTATAACTTAGATAAGGATGGTGGCCGCCAAACATTTGGCTTTCGTCATGCATATTAAAAAATACGGTCAAACTGTCGCTCCAGCAAACATTTTTGTTTGCTGGAAAATCAGTCGGCACTGTGGGAGAAATGTTAAAGTTGAAACGATTTCTAATTAGAAACGGAAAAGAGTTTCCAAATATATTTTGGTGATATTTTAATCGAAACTGAAAAATCCCATACATTAATAAAAATAAAAAAAAATATTTTTTACATGTTTGAATTATTGTAAATAGTAGCATCAAAACAAATTTTCCAAAAAAAAAAAAAAACATTTTCTGTTGACTTTTTTGGATAATTGACTTATACTGGCTATTTCCAAATTTTATAACATAAAATTAGTTTTTCAAAATTTGATTTAAAAACTATTTTTTATTTAAGGTTTTTATCAAAGCTTAATTATCCACCCCTAATATCACCTGATATATCTACAATACCTGTTAAAAATATTAACGGCCATATTCAATTTTCAAAGATTTATAAACAAACTTTTCAACTAAAATCATAGGTTAATCCCCTGATAAATTATTACGAATATGGCAGTGGATTTATAAGGGAAAAACTCATTATTTTCCTTGAAATTTCCAACGAATTGTGACCAATAAGAAAAAAAATCTTTCACAGAAGCGGAAATGATGTTCGACATCACACACACACGCGCACAAAATAATTTCGTGGTGCACTCTTTTACCGGAAATGATCAAAATGCCGACAAAAACAACGTAGAACATGAAGTAAAAACAAAATCAAAACAAATTGCAAAAGAATCAAAACGGCAATTGTAGAGAAATTACGACGAGAATTACATTCCATTTGATGTTGGGCAAGAGCAATGAATAGAGTTGCCAGGTACCCTTTGAAAAAAAAACAATTCACGGTAAAATGTTCAATTATTAAATGACAAAATGTTCTAGAGTGATGGTTTAGTAAATAAATTTGATTTAGTCGAGGGAAAATAAGCAAAAATAATTCTTAAGTAATGAAATGGTCTAGGGTGGTGATAAATAAAATTTTCTTTATATAAATAAATTTGCATTCTATTAAATATAGATGCAAAATGGTCTTGAGCCGGGACAATATCCCAGTTCAAATCAAATAAATAAATAAATAATAAAAAATAAAATAGTTTTAGTCATATACCAAAACTAAGTTTCGGGAAAAAATACCTACCCGTAATTGGAAACAAGTTTTTATGCATTCGTAAAAATTTACAAACATAAGTTAATAGTTTTTAAACTTTTCCAAAATGAAATGTCTCTTATAGATTGTGATGGACAAAGAAATAACAGAATTTCAACTTTTTGGGGAGTAACTTAGATCCAAAACAAGCAAAAAACACATTAAAGTAGAGACTATAGATTCAAAAGATATACTCAGTGGTTTAAAAGCATATATAAAACCGAAATAACACAGGATAGGTTTAGAAAACCATATTTAAGGAAAAAAGGAAAAGTTCCTAACATCACCCACTTGAAATATTCTTGTAGACTAAAAGAATTCTGTAGCGAAGAATTCTAAAAACTATTTTTTTTTTTAATATAAACAGACTAAAATTCCATGTGAAACGTATCAGAAAGTTTTCAAATTTGTACTTCTGAATAAGAGAAATAACTGTACTACCCGATTTTCCAAAAATATCCAAATTTCGCTGGATATTCTTCCGAATTTCAACAAGTTTTATCTACTGTAATGTAATATAAAATTTTCAAATCTTTAAAAATAACTATTTTTAGTTTCTTCTTAATTCCCTGTAATTTTTCAAAAATCATGATTATTTTTTAAAATATTTTTTATTAACAGCTTATAGTGTTCATAAGTTACGTTTCAAGATGGAGTTCCTGGTACTTATTCTATATACAACCATTATAAAAAAGATTGCAGCCGAAATTAATATTTAATAGAAATAATTAAAAAAACATTCTTTAAGCTGGCTCCAAAAAATGTAGATATTCCCGAATACAATTAATCTTTCGTTTGTTTAAATCTCAGTCCCAAAATATTCTATTTCTATTTTTAATATATTCTTTATAAAATCCGCTATAGCTTAATTTTTGATTCAATTTGCGGATGGCTCGCTGAAAGGTACTAATAACTGCTAACTGTGATTTTTGGAATTTCTTAATCCAGTAGGGATGACAAGTAAATACTTCTACATGAAGAGCCATTTATTTATAGATTTTCATCATCTAGGCCTCGTTTTCTTCGTAAAAATTATACTGTAATATAATTTTTCGACATAATTACCAAAAAATATAGAAAATGAAGCGATGTTATCGTTATAATAGAAAAAAATCCGACTTCTTCTATTTTATATATAGTATTTTTCGTGCAAGCAAAAAAACATTTTTTTTGAGACTGTTTTTATAAAGTTTGTTTCTATATTGATTTGTAGTGATATTCGCCGTTTTATTGGGCATGTTAGATGCTATTATATTTTTTATATTTTCAAAATGATAGTACGAATATTAAAGTTACTTTCGACGCAAATTAGAATATTAGTAAAAAATAATTTCGAGTTGAAATAAAAAAGTACTTTAGAAACTATTATACATTGCCCTTCAGCAAAATTTTTGTTGCATAGTGTAGTGTGTTATCGCGAAATTTCTCGATTTTGATACAAAAGTGTTTAATAATGCTTGTTCTATCTATCTATGTTTATAGCTATCGAGAAATACATGTAAGACTCTGACAGTAGTATGTTATGTACTTGAAAGAGATACGTATTTTGGTTCTCCTGAACATTTTCGTTTTTCGATTTAACTGGTTTTTACTTGTGAAATTTAGCATGCCCCCGATTCTTGTAAATGCAAAGAGTATACAAAAAATGCTACAAAATCACAAAAAAGAGCGCTAGTGGCAACCCTGACGACGATGAGGCGAAGAGGTAAACAAAAGAAACACTTGACAAAAAGAGTAAGTCACACATATACACACATACACGTAGCATCGACATCAATAGTGGTGCTAATTTAGCGCTTTCGTAAAAACTTTAGCGATTTTCTAAAGTTCAAACAAAACTTTACAAATAAGACCATTTTACTTTTATTTAGCATTTTCTTTTTATTAAAAAGAAGTTTTGTGATTAAAATTATATTAAAAGGTCAACATTTAGGTTAAGTGATGCTTTGTGTTTTAGAAAATGTAGCGATGTTTGATCAGAAAACCACAACACAAAAATCCAATATCGACTTTTGACAGAAATTCTTCTGCTAAATTAGTTAGAAAAACATATTTATTGTTTTCTTTGTAGTTCCAATTTTTTCTATCCAATAAAAAATACTTAGCACACAAAACGGAATTTTGGTAGCAAAAATGTTCCTTATGCATTTCTTATGGGACTACCGAAATACCGTTTCATTGTAGTGTTAACATTTACCCTTGATATATATCGAATATAAATGTCTGGTCAACTTACTCTCATTTTCACCATGTCTGTTTAGATATAACCAATAATTATAGAAGTACATCTCCACACAAACTGACAGATGTAACTGTCGGTTAGTTCTAACTTCAGTTTGACAAGACATGATAAAAATGAGGGTTAATGTTAGAGCTAAACGGTAATTATTGTCGTCAGCTTGTGTGTAGTTTGACATATATAACTGTTGCTTAGTTCTAACCAGACATTGTGAAATTGGGATTAAAGGCTATTTTAAACACGCAAAATGCCGCAATGCACAAAATTTTTAATATATGTTGCAACACCAGTGTATGTAAAAGCTATAATCTCGCATTTTTTTAACACGTTTTGGCCAAATATTTGGTGTTTCTAAACCCCCTATAAGTAAAAAAATATTAACTTATTTCAATTTATTTTCGTTTGTTTTATTTCGGTCTGTAACACCATACGTAAAAAGTCGTTACACTTGAAACGGACGCTATACTTATGAAACTATAGGCAAAATGGAGTTAATTACCGTTTATAGTTTTTCATTTTCTCATCCTGTTGCCCCTTGACAGGACTGCAAAGTTCCAAAGGATACAATTTTTCAAAAAATTATTTTATATACTTGTTCGCAAATTTTGATAACGGTATTAGTGTCAAATTAAAGTGGAGAATATCTATTAAAAATACTTCAAATATCATGCTTCTATCTGTATTAGTTCAATATATATTTCAAGTTTACCCCTTAGTTTTTCTAGTTTATTCATATCTTGTTTTTTAAGAGACAAAACTGTAAATGGTTGTAAATACTAAACTAATACAGATATAAACTTGAAAATTGAAGTATTTTTAGAACAGATTCTCTTCTTTGATTCTGCATTTATACCGGTGTCATAGGGTGTTAATAAGTATTAAAAATATTTTTTTAAAAATTGTATCCTTGGAACTTTGTAGTTCTTTTAAGTGGCAACAGGATGAGAAAATGAAAAACTAAAAACGCCAATTAACTGTATTATAGTTTCAAATCATGTTTCAAGTGTCGGACAGTGTAATGATTCTTCCGGCCAAAGGAGACTGACAAAATGACTAAGAAGCGTCGTAATGGAGGTTGCTTAAAGCACAACAGAGGCCATGTAAAGGCTGTGCTCGCTGTGTGCCCAAAGATAAGGCCATCAAGAAGTTTCTTATTCGCAACATCGTCGAAGCCGCCACTGTTCGTGATATTTCCGAAGCTTCCATTTGGGAATCCTACACTTTGTCCAAGTTGTACGCCAAGTTGCACTACTGTGTGTCCTGCGCTATCCACTCTAAGGTCGTAAGAAATAATATATCAAAGGAAGCCCGTCGCATCCGTACTCCTCCAGTCAGAACTTTCCCCAAGGATATGGCTCGTAATCAATATTTAATTTGAACTGGGATATTGTCCTGGCTCAATAATACTTTGCATCTACATTTTTTTTGATACTCAGAGCTATATATTTTGTTTAACTACAATATGAACATATTTTGCAATAAGTGAAACGTTAACCTCTTACTTGCGTTTTTATTATCGCAGCTCAATTATCCAGTCATAAAAAACACCCTTAATACCAAAAAAACGAAAATGTTGGTAATTTAGTTTATCGAATTAAACCAGTTAAGCGATTTGCCAATAAAACACGACTATAACATATTTGTGAGTAAACATCAATTCAAGTAATACCGGCGTATTTTATTAGGTTACACTACACAAAATTGGTGATTTTTAGGACACTTCGTTGGCAGCACTGTGTCGACAACAACAGAAACAAAAGTGCAACAGGGGACTTGGGAACTTTTGTACAATAACTCGAAGAATAAAAAAACAAATACACCAAAGCGCAGTCAGCCACTGCTAGTTGCACTTTAACATTTTTCTTTTATTTTTTCACACCGCAGAGGAAATAATTGTAAGCGGCACCACAGAACAATAGCAAAAGAGATAAAAAACAAACAGCTGGATTCACAAAAAAAAAAAAAAACAATGCTAAACTACAAGAACAACTTTAGTTTTATTGTTGTAAAACCACTTGCTAAACAGCGGCATTATTGCTGCGCTGTTGCTTTTTTTCAAGGCACTCATCTCTGTTTTCATATTTCAATTCACGCATTAAAAAATATCTTTTCCTCTCATCTGCATATTTCATGTTTATTTTTTCGTGATACTTCATCCATCCATCCATTACCCCTTCTCTTCTCATGGTCTTTGGCGCTCTTCCGACAATCAACAAATTGACGGCGGATGTGACGGAATTTCTCACAATTTCAGATGATGACCAGATACTACTGAATGCCCGAAGCCGGGTTCCTGCTGATTTTTACACAGTGTTTGCAAGGTGTGGGCACAAAAAAAAACAAAAACACTTGTTTTGACATCCAGTTTTATAAATAACAGCAGCAAGTTGATCTTTACCAATAACACCACACACTCTCACACAAGCAACTTGCACGCATATATTTTTTTTTCTTTAAAGAAAAGTCCTATTTTCCAGAGTACAGTCCATTTTTAAATATTTATCCACAATTTCTGTTTCAGTTTTAAAATGATTTTTATTTATTTATTTTTGGTCACTTACAAATTTTTCATCCGATGCAACTTCCGAAGCCATTTTAAACGATTCAACTAATATTTAGCGATGATAAATTGATGTCGGTTCCAGATGAAAATCGATGTCTGACGGCAAAATCTACCCTTTTTTGAAGTCGATTTTATATTTGACTGTCATCGACATTAATGCAACGATTTTCGATTGTATTTCTAAAATTATTTTCGATTGTAAAAATTTACTTTTTTCTGTTAAAAAGATAAAATAGATTAATGTCCATTATTTATTCAGTAAATAAATTGATTTTGCATGTGTTGTCAGTGATTTAACTTTAACACTGAAAAGCGAAATTTGCTGCTAACTGTGGAATGGAAATGCCTAAGTTCACACAAAGCGGCAGTTGTATCCGTTAGTACTAATTTGAGATTATTATTAAAAATAATGCCTGATCCACGATCTCGAAAGAAAATCTAAGCGAATGAAGTCAGTCAGTCTCCCACTATCTTCTGACTTTTCATTCATAAATATAATGCTTATAGCCTTGTCACACTGAAACGACATAAACTCGATTTACAAATGTCAGATCCCATACAAATTTGACATTTTTAAATCGACCTTATGTCACTCAGATAGATTTCGCATGCAGTGTGCCAAGGCTATTTTCGAGTAATATGTAAATAATAGCTGGAAATTCAATTCATAAATCCGAAAAAATAAGCCTTTGTTATTTGGTACATAATTAATACATCGATTAATCGATTTAGTCCCTAGTTTAGTTGAAAGTCGATATTCGCATTAGCTTATCGATTAGTGTTGTGTAAAGTGGTTACCCGATACTGTTAAAACTTTTTTGACCTGAGTACTCGATCCTACTCAAAACCGTTAACAGTTATTGTAAAATTCAAATGTATTTATTTATTTAAAACATTGATTAAATCATATAACATTTATTTTAATCAAATGATTAAATTTTCAAATGGTAGCTGTATTGTTTTCGTTCAGTATATAAGCACTGTTTACACTTTAGGATTTATTGTATAACTTGAAAATTACCATGCATGTCACACAAATTCAAATCGCACGAGTTCGGAAACCAGAACGTATTTAGCTGCTGCAAAAAACGTAAAACGAAAAAAGCCGTTTTGAAACCAATCACAAAATCTGAAGTGAAATTGATATTTTATGTAACTTAAACTCCAATTTTTTTTGGAATTCTGTTCAAAATTAATTATGAATATTGTTTTTATTAAAAAATATACTAAATACATTGAGTATGATAATTTTAACATTTTTTAAATCGTATAAAGTATGCCACAGGCATGTCACAGAAATTCAAATTGTACGAAAACTGAAAAAAAAACGTTATTGATGTTGCGTTGCCATCTGCTCAATTGTGTGATCTTATCATGTTTTACATAAATAGTGGCAGCCTTAACCAAAACAACTCTTAAACCAAACAAGAAAACAAAACATATCTGAAGAAGAATACTCCGCCGAAGAAATTTAAGTGTTTGTCTTAATTAATTTTTACATATTTAAAGAGGCAAGTACAAGAACATATCCCAATCCAATTTTTCGAACCAGCTGTTTAAAATTTCAATGCTACCATATTTTTAATAGGAAATATTCGTTTTCCATTTTGTCGGTTTAATCGAAACCAGCAAGAGTTGAAGAAGCAAAAGTAAAACTTTACGATTTAGAAATACGAAATCAAATCGTTTTCCTAAAATTTTTGTGACATGCCTGTATGATGAATTTTTCGATGGAATTTAAGTTTTATCTGTAATTTAAGGCTTAGATATACTAATAATACAATATTTTTGTCTGAAAAGACTTCAAAGAACTAGAGTCGGTATTGTAAGTTGTACAGTAAATAAATATTTATGTATGAAGAGGACTATGTGTCTTAAATCTAGAATACGGACAGTTCTAGAGTTACGGCCCCGAAACATTGAAAACCTATTTACTTATATCTGCATTGTTTAAGAAAAGCCAATAGGTGGAAACGTTGTCACCTTATCAAGTATCTTAACTGTAAGCTAGTAAGTCCAATAATATATACAGAAATTAAATTAAAAAATATATAATTCAAAATAATATATACCAATAAATATCATATCATAAGTTTCGATGTGCGTAACTTGGGAACTATAGATCACAGTAAACAATTATATTTTATATTACTTTCTTAAAATTAACAGCCCGTTCCAACAAAACCAATTTCATAGGAATCGGGCTCTAGTGAAAAATACTTAAGTTTATCAAAAGGCCTTTCGGACAAAATCAATTTTATAATAATCGGACGGTGGATGCAAATCGGGCAATAAATAACGAAGATATCACTAAATAGGTTTTCAAAGTTTCGGGGCCGTAACTCCGGAACTATGAAACCGCTGAAAATTTTATTTTTTTGTTTAAAATTACGATTTTAACCACTCAAAAAAGGCCTATGTCCGTATTCTTGATTTACCACAAATCAGTATTGCTGTTTTTCTTTAAGACTGGATAACTAAGCTGCGATAACAAAAATCTAAATAAAATGTTAAAATTTCACTCAAAATAAAAAATTATTTTTTAAAATTGTCACCAAAAGCAATATCAATGTGAAAACCACAATTTTGAATAAATAATTTTGTGTTAAAAATTTTAGACTTAGCCTGGATTATGTCGCTTTCCTCTTGATTGTTTACTTGAAGTTTTTTCTTTTGATTGTTTACCATTGACTTTGACAGGTGAATGGAAAGTTCCAATAATACATTGTCGTTTTGATTTACAGATACAATTTCCACTCACATATCGAGAAACAGTGGAGTTTTCTGTTTCACACTTTCTCGATGTAAGAAGTTCTCACAAAATTTACAGATCAGGGGTACTGATTCTGTATTTTTGTCGAAAATAACGTGAGTTCCATCAATGGATAAAAGGCCTCATCGATGTACTTTCTTCTGCTTCAGCAGTAAAGCTGCATTTTTATCCTGCAATGAAAAATGTTCAAACAAAATTATTTCAAATGCAGTTATTAAATTTAAACTATTTAAAATAGTTGCCAATACCATACGAAAATTATGAAATTGGAAATCATGCGTTACAATTTCACGTAGTGACTAATTTCGCACTAAGTCGTCGTCGGTAAAAGCCGAAAAGTCGGCCACATAATAAATATGCTCCGCAGTTGCTTATTCTTTGGTACCGGCTTCGTTCTCTAGAAATGTGTGTTTACACATGGATACAAAGACTATAGAATTTTACATAGACAACGTATAATAGGGCGTACCTCAAAAAAAAAGTTCGCCGTACACCTTCGAATATGAAGTATTATTGAAAGGTAGTTTCAAAAAAAAAATTTTTATTTTTTTATGCCGAACGTAGGGGTCGCGCTTTTACATTTTTCTATATAACTTGTATTTATAAACGGATTTTAAAGTGTGATACATCGATGTTTTTGTCTCGACGAGGCCGATTTTTTTGTCTTTGAAGTCATTGAGCTCAAGCACCCCCTTCTGGTACTTACCCATCATTTCTCAGTTGCTACTACCCTAATGTACCACTCTAATAATCGAAAATTAAAGCTCGCATAAAATCATGAATCATGTTTGAGCTCAATGACTTCAAAGACAAAAAAATCGGACAAAAACATCGATGTATCACACTTTAAAATCCGTTTATAAATGCAGAAGTTATATAGAAAAATGTAAAAGCGCGACCCCTACGTTCGGCATAAAAAAATAAAAAAAATTTTTTTGAAACTACCTTTCAATAATACTTCATATTCGAAGGTGTACGGCGAACTTTTTTTTTTTACTTGTAACCTGGTACGCTCTAACGTATAAGGTTGTTCACACAATAACTTGGAAAGCTTTTCAGATAAAATATTGCATCATTTAATAGATCTTAGCCTTATTTTACAGATAAAACTTGTTTTCTATCGATAGATTCTAAACTTCTTAAGTTTTCATCATAATCTGTACTCAAGTACAATAAATTTTAAAGTGTAAACAGCGCTTAATGGTCAAACCTAAATCCGCACGGTCAGCCGCTGCGGACAATTTCGATACATGCTTCTGATGGTAGCTACCCAATTCCGCTATAGTTGAAAATTCCAACCTCGATAGTACCACTAAAAACGGTGCAAAAAGATATCATTATCCGCAGCGGTTGACCGTACGGATTTATGTTAAATCCAATGGTATATTTGTAATTATGAGTATCTAGTACAGACCACTTAACAATTTTTAAAGGCCGTTAATAAGCATTCAATATCGAATATTTCATTACGTACATATTTCTCAATCGTACTTTTGGGACTTTTCGTGTTATTGTGAATTACTTTTTGTAACAAAATTCCAAAAGCAATCGTATATCGAAATCTTCAACATTCTATCATATAATATCGACACAACAAAAAATCGCTTTTAAAAGCCAAAAATCGATTTACAACTAAAATCGAAATCGATTTACCAATCACTAGCTGCAACTAGACGTTGTGCAGACGTTTTGCGGAAAACAAGAAACGAAATAATTATAATTATTCAGTACAACAAAAAGAAATAATATACAACAAATAGTGATAACTAATTAAATAAAAGAAGGCCACACATTCAAAGAAAGATAATGGCCAAAGCTAAAGGAAACAAGTGAAATAAATTGAAAGCCACAAAATTCTTAAAAGGTGTAAGAAAAAAGGCATAAATTAAAGAAGTTAAATGAATGTAAAGTAAAGATTGGCAAGAGAGGGCAAACAGGTAACAAGAAAAGAGAATAGAAAAGTGGTCGTCGGTCGCCTGCCTAGTGTTTCTGCTGTAAGTCAAGTCGTGTGGACTGGACGGTGTTCTGCAGCTTGTGTGTGCTTGTGAAAAGAAAGAAGAATCAAGCAAAAGGAGTTACGCAAATCTCAATCTCGAGAAAAAGCTAAGTTGCAAGCATTGATTGTGTATTACAGCAACAAAGCAAAAGCGAAGCAGCTAATGAGAAAAGTGAAGTAATAATTAAAAGCAGGAAAAAAGTCTCCGCGCAACAACAAAAAAGAAGTTTGGTAACCAAACCAGCCAGTCAACCAACGTACGTTTGGAACAGCGCAAGCTAACGTCGCGTGAGTGTCTGTGCCTGTGCCTGAGTGCGATTGTGTGTTGTGTGTGTGTGTAGGAATAACAACAACGTCATGGGTGACACGGCAACGGCGGCGGCGGGACCCCGGGTCGTTACGATTTTCAAAACAGAAACGGGATTCGGCTTCAATGTACGCGGCCAAGTTTCCGAAGGCGGCCAGTTGCGTTCCATCAATGGGGAGTTGTATGCCCCACTGCAGCACGTCAGTGCTGTCCTGGAAAATGGAGCAGCCGAGAAGGCTGGCATCAAAAAGGGCGATCGCATATTAGAAGTGTAAGTAGAATCAACAAACGTACGAATGTTTTTATCAAAGCAAAATAATCAATTGTGGGTGTTTTTGTAGTGTGTGTGTTTGATCTGAATTGTTCCCGTTCGACAAAACCTACGTCACTCACCACACACCGTTGTAGGCAGCCAGCAGTGACACAAAGCGAACAAGGCCTCCCGTCATTTGTCACAGGCTACAAAGAAACCTACTCAATTTTTGGATTTCCGCTTGAAATTTTCCCAGCACAAACGAAACGAATGACCTGCTTTTTATATCCAAACAAAACTAAACCCTAAACCACCCCTTGGCAAACAGAAATCCACCGCTTCAAAGGGGGATGATATGACCCCATCCATATCTATAATCAACCCAATTCGAGCAATAAACCCCAAAATATTAAAGCTATTTTGTCGATTCAGAACACGATAACATTCCATGCCTTGTCTTGTGTTGTGTTGTTGTGTGCGTGTGTGTTCGTTCGTTCCATTTATGTGGACATAATATTTCCTTTAATTTCTCAATAATGCCCGTTCTTGGTGGTGGCAGCAGACAGGCGCGCGTCATTTAAGCCCCCACCCTTTGCCTTGTTCCACGATTCACGAGCATAATGTAAAGAATAATTTCATGTTTGGCTCCTCTGTTTGCCTTTAACAAAGTCGTCATCAGTTTTATGCTTGTCTCTGATTCATAACAAGAGTCCACTGATGGGCTGGCTGACTGTTAAATATTTGAACTGTTTATGTTTTAACATAGTCTCGCCTGTTATTGTTACAGTTGTTGGCCTGTGGGTCACTGTTCTGTTAACAGTATCAATCAGCTGTTACATGGCTGGTGCTTCTGTTATCGTTTCGCTGCTGCTTAGTTGTTGTTGTGTAGTATGGGACGATGAGCTCTTGGCTCTTGCAATAAAATAGAATTTATGATGTTTGACATTTATTTCCATAAATTGTATTCCGTGTGACAGAAGTTATTAGCACTTGTTTACATTCGCAAAGAGCTAACGTCTTTCTGGAGACATTTACAATTGCAGGGAAATTATATTTGTTTGTGGAATGTGACGGCGTTTGTTAAATACCTGTCCCTGTCTGGAAAAATCTTATTGGTTTGACAATTATGGTAAAAATGAAAATACTATGGAGGAATTTAGAAATCCCGGATCTTTTTGGAAACAAAATATTGCAACAACAAGATATTGACGCTTTGAAAGCAAACTTGTTTACAGCGATTTAAAGGTTATAGGGATAAAATGCGAAGTAGCGGCATGGTTCGCAAGTCTCGTGATCTTAGAAGAGAGTTGGTCAAAGTCAATGGAGAAGTTGTCAAGCACCCTGCTCACCCATCAGCAGTTGAATCGGAAGAGAATAAGGGTACGCGCACATTTACGGACTGTATGATACTCTACATAGAAGAAGATCACATCGTCTGACAATAAATATGAAAAATGAGTCCGCTGATTTAATTATTTTGGCTTTCTCAATTGCATGTCTGAAAGAAATAATTTATAACTCTTGCAAAGGTCTTACGTTTTTGAGATTTTACGGACGCCTCTTGTTATGATCCACGATATCGTCGATGAAGATAAGAAAAGGGGAGGTGAGAAGCACAGAGCCCTGTGGTACTCCTGGGGGTATACTAATATTGCCATTCCGTTTGTAACATATATCGACATATATCGAAATATCGACCTGAGACCCTATAAAGTATATATATTCTTCATCGTCATAAAATTCTAAGACGATCTAGCCATGTCCGTCCGTCTGTCCGTCTGTTGAAAGCACGCTAGCATCTAAACGAAAGGAGCTATGATGTCTAAATTTTCCATAAATGTGTCTTATATTCGTAGATCGGTTGGGATTGCAACTGGGCGAAATCGGTTCAAAGAGTAAAATTTTTTCCCTCACAAGGACTGAAAATACGCATAATAATCCCTTATAATTTAGAGCATTTAGGCATGTTTTTCTATATGTCTGCTTGTACATACTTGATATTGGGTATGCGCAATCCCCCTATAACAAAAATACACACCACGGTGCCTACATTCCTCTGACTGCATAGACCCACAAAATAAAACGATTTTCCAAATCCGTACTTTTTTACTTTTACGGCAAAAATTGGTTGAATCGTGAAGTTAGGTTATCTTGCACTGTGTACGTGTTTTTTGAAGATTGTTACTTTATGTTTATTTTTTAATCGACTTGAAGTATTATTTCGATATAAGCGTGGTTTGCAATAATAAACATTTTTATATTTATTTATAAAATTACTTTTTCAATATTTAAATTTGTTTTGGTTTGGGTATATTATAAAAATTTACATTTTCCTGTAATGCTACTGAACTTCTACTAAAATCGACAGCCTCTGAATGTAAACCATGGTGGAGGGTATATAAGGTTTGGCCTGGCCGAACTTAACGCCGTTTTTACTTGTTTTTAATATTTTATGCACAACGATCCAGCCTAATATCTCCTAGATACTGTCGATATTTCAAAGTGATTCAAACGCAATGAAGGAAAGCTACAATGACATAGTATGCAAAAATTGATCAGAGGAGCAATAGCAAAAAATGGTGGGAGTTCCAATTAGATATATAACATTATATGGGCAATTGATCAAGATATAACGTAAAATATTTATTCTAGGGCAGTAATATGGATCTGGCTAGAAATGTATGGAGGCTATACCAAAACATGGACCCTTGTAGCTCACTTTCACAACATGATATGAAAAATTTGATCAATATTCAGCGTAAAATACAGATTCTAGAGAAGTAATGGGCTAAATCGGAGGAATATTCGTATGGCGACTATATATAAATCTGACTCGATTTTCTTTACACTCAATACCTACTGTCCCTGACAGAAACAATTAAGGAAAGGCTAAAGTTGGGCGGGGCCGACTATATGGTACCCCACACATTACACCCTATTATAATGGAAAAGTAAAATGGGGAAAGATTTTTGTATGTTTCCAGTTGAAATATAATGTGTTCTGCTAAATAAGATCAAAATCTGCAAATGTAAGAGTCTGAAAGAAAAAAGTTAAATCGAAAAGAACGTTTTTTATTTGGGTTGTATTAAGACGAACCTATATGACCCACTTTTACCATAGATGTTTCCAGTTGAATGGCACTATATCAAATTTGCAGCAAATCGAGTACAAAATGTGGTTTCGAGTCAAATCGAGAGCGACATTTGCATCTGAACCGATTTGTTTCAAATTATATAGGATCTGACAATAATTGCGAACTGTACGGACGGATAGGACATCGACTCAGAACGTGATTCTAAGCCGGTCAGTATAATAAACGATGGCTCTATCTCGTTTCTTTCGGATGGTATAACAATACTCCTACCAAATTTCACAGCGATCACAGAAGTTTGCGAACAAACTGTACTGACAACAACTCCGCTAGTCATTCTAATCCGATCGGTACACTTAAATGTAAGTCTATTTTCTTGGCGATTATTATTTGGCGTTACAAACATGGGGTGTAAAAATATCTTATAATACCCTATTCCACGATAATCAGTTTAAACTTTTCAGAGACAAGCACATGCAATTATTGTGGTACTACCCCCAAAGTATTGAAGAACCCCCCCTTAAATATGTAACGTTGGTGTCACTAAAACCATGTTCTGTGTACTGGGAAGTGATATTAATAAACTGGATATTCTATCCCTGAAGAGAAGTCATCTATATATCCCAACTACACATGTAAAAGTGTATGTAGAGCATGACTCTCAAATTTTCTAGAATAGCGTTAACATTTTGTCCGCCAGTGTTATTTACAACTGTCTCAATAACTATTGGGTCATGTTTTGTTTTTGTCGTTGTTTCTACATATTTTTGGGAACACAACAACCCATATCACCACCATATTCGCATGATTCATTCAATTGAATATCATTGATTTTGGACGTGAGTGTTTTTGTTTTTTTGGAATATACGGTCGGTCGATAACTGAAAAGTTAAATCTAAACAAAAAAAGTTATGGGATTCTTAAGAAATTCCGGCACGTCCACCATACTGACACACACTCACACACACAAACTCACCTGTAGTTTACTTTACTGTTTATTTTCGGTTCTTTGTGTGTGTTTTTCTCTACCGTTTCATATTCGAAAAAAGGTGAAATGCTGCTTCCTTCACCTCCACCTACAAAGCCAATGAAAAAGGATTATTGGATTATTAGCGACGGAGGTGTTTTGTTTTGTGTGAGCGCAGATGAATATGGGAGGACCAGCTATTTTTAGCATCATTTTCATCAAAATCTATTTGTGTTTTCATATTTCCTCCGATGCCACCCCCACCAGTGCTGCACTGCTGTCTCGTTTGCCGCTTAATGCCATGTTTTCAAGAGGCACTTTGTAGCTAAAATTCAATTAACATTAATTTAATAAAAAATGTTGACCTTTTTGTTCGTTCGCTCGCTCGTTCGCTTGCAGCAACGTCATCATCGCCAACACACATCTTCATTATGAGCCAGCCACTCATCCATCCATCGTCACCGCGATATTTTCCATTCATTCGCCTGATATCAGCCTTGTTGTTGTTATTTTCTATTATCCACATTTTTGTCACAACAAAAGCCGCAAACGTCATTAAAGCCAAATAAAAATTTCGACGACGACAACAACGACTCGACGTCAAAAACAAGAAGAGTTTACTTGCTTGGCGGCATATTTGTGTGTGTGTCGCAATCAATCCTCCGGTGTGGTTCGCTTACATTTTCATTGTAGATGGAAAAAGGTTTCGTGTTTACAAGCAAAATATCCTTTTCAGTGTTTATTCAGGTCACAGTGGCCAGATATTGACAGAGTTACCCATTGAAAATATATTAAAGGGGCGATATTCGATATGAGGCATGTATGGTTACTATGGGCATTGTTTTTGTTTCCAAGAAATTGGTTCATATATATCACAGAAACCTTTTTTTATATAAAGTTGTGGACAAAAAATAGCACCGCATAACCTTTTCAAACTTTAGCCAACAATTCCAATCGGAAAGGACATTTGCAAGGGGGTTAATTAAGGACTGATAAGGCCCACTTCCATATGTGTTTCTGCAAATTTAGATCAAAATCGACAGAAGTGTGTGGCTTCTAGATCTGATAAAGGTATATCTAGAGCGAACAAAATGTATTTTTTTTGACCGATTTGATCAACTTTCACCATATCCGCAGAAGTGAAAGAGATGCTAATATTGTGACTCGGAAGCTGTGAAAATTGTATTTAACATGAGGTTGTCATTGGAGGGTGTCCTTCATGAATATGAACTATTATACATGGTGGCGCAGAATGAGCTATATGGTTTATA
Source organism: Polietes domitor (assembly GCA_947397865.1). Lineage (NCBI taxonomy): Eukaryota > Metazoa > Arthropoda > Insecta > Diptera > Muscidae > Polietes > Polietes domitor. The sequence continues at coordinate 101,376,789 of OX377620.1, forward strand.
ACTTTTTTTTATTTATGCGATTATTATATTTTTTTAAATACATTTTATTATTGGGTATTTTTTTGCAATTAGCTTTGAAAATGAATTATTTTCGTACGTTGTTCGATCGTGTAATGATTCATAAGTAATTCCCAAAGTCTCCTTCACAAAATGCTGGAAAAAAAACAAAGAAAGAGTAATAATTAAAAAAGTTATAAAGAATTCAAACCATATAGCTCATTCTGCGCCACCCTGTATAATGCAAATAAATATTAAATTAAGTTAGTACTACACTAATTAATTGTATTATTGATATGACTAACACTAAGGGATGTTAACATATTATAAAGTTGCTTGGAAGTCATTCGAAAGAACATCTACAAATGAAAAAATATGTAAATTGGATATTTTGGGATATGACTAAAATATGCTTCCTGCCGAAATACTTTAAATTTTTTGCTGCGCAGTTTATATATTTGGGAAAGGAAAGGAAGGAAAGGATTTCATGTAAATAGGTGCAAAAGTCAGTCGGTTCTCGAAGCCCAAAGCACATATTACAAAAGTAACACATCAACTTTTCCCATGGACACGGCTGCAAATAAATATTTTTTTCTTGTGATCCATAATTGAAATTAAGTTATAGCGTTTATGTTTCTAACAAGATCACATTTTTGGGATTTATGTTTCCCATTTTAGGGATTTTAGGGAAAATTTATATGTAGTATCACCAAAGTAACGCGATTACAAATTCTTGAATTGTTTTCGAAAACATGTTTGCCTGATGTACAAATTCCACAATTCCTAAAACGGGGAAAATAAATGGCAAAAATCTTGAAAGCATGTCCTAGCGATCCACATTCTGGAAAATACATCTGCTCTAAGCATGATAAATTTAATAAAGACATCTCTTTCCATTCAAAAGTTACAGAATTAATATTTGATTTGAACTCGGATATTGTCCTGGCTCAAGACCATTTCGCATCTATATTTTATAGAATACAAATTTATTTACAAGTGACATGGTGGCATTTATTACTTGGCTGCACACTACCACTATCATGATTTTCGGCCCACGACGACTTCCCTCGCTGTGACTTTTCAACAAAATTGCCGGACTCTTTGAGTAAATGATTCACGCCCAAACGAATGAGAACCACAACCCACTTTCCGAATATCACTAAAAAAACAGCGCCAAGTAACAATGCATACACTTCCCTTCTATTATAGCTAAGATGGAATATATGTGTATATATTGCATTTTTGTTGTATTCAGGCTTTGGTGGAATAACCCATATGAGACCTGAACTACACTCAGAAAAATAGCATTCGTAAATTTATTTATTTATTTCCTTCTTTCAAAGCCATAGTAAATAGCTCATTTACTAGAAATAGGGTAGTAAATTTACATAAAAACATTTCTTTGGATCAAATAAAAATTCTTATAATTGATGTACTTACTAGTTTGAAGTTCACTTTTTATACCCTACACTACTTCGTGGGCTAGGGTATTATAAGTTAGTTTCGCGCCAAATTTTTGTAACACCAAGAAATAATCGAGCTAGACCCACCTTTAAGTATACCGATCGGCTTAGAATCACCAGCTGAGTCGATTTAACGATGTCTGTCTGTCCGTCCGTCATTCTGCTGTCCATCTAAGCTTGTTCGCACTCTACAGGTCGCAATTGTTGTCCGATTGTCATGAAACTTGGCAGAAGTTATTTTTTCTGGCCAAGGACCATCGGTATGGTATTTGGAGAAATCGGTTCAGATTTAGATATATCCCCCATACAAATGTCGCTCCCGATTTGACTTTTTCCGCCCAATAAAGCACATATAGTATCCGATTTTCTTCAAATTTGGCTTAACACCTAATAATCAAACTAGAAATACCTGTGGCGAAAGCGGGTTAGATTGGTTCAGATTTAGATATAGCCCCCATACAAATGTCGCTCCCGATTTCACTTTTTCCGCGTTAGAAACCACATATTGTATCCGATTTTCTTTAAAATTGGCACAACGTTTTATAATCGAACTAGAAACACCTACGCTGAAAGTGGGTAAGATCGGTTCAGATTTAGATATAGCCCCCATACAAATGTCGATCCTGTCGATTTTGGCCAAACTTTACATATTATATTTCACCAATAAACATACATGGTGAAAACGGGTCACATCGTTCCAGGTTTCAATATACCCCACATACATTTACAGGATTCAAAAATCCTTCCCGTTTCACTTTTTTACCGAATTTCATTGTAGTGAGATAGAAAGTGGTGTGTATCATGTAGTCGGCTCCGTCCGTCTTTAGCCTTTCCATACTTGTTGGGAGATGCCCATATGTCCATACTTTGATATAACCCAAGTGGGACCCATTCTGATCTATTACAGCTCTTGAAACTACTTCTTACATCGGATCTTCATCAAATTTTGCGGATCATTATATGTTTGAACTAGGAAAACATACCGTGAATGAAAATCATATAGGCGCATGTTTTGGCACAGGCCTCAAGTGTTGTTATAGGCCCCATTCAAATGTCCGTTCCATTCATCCTATTACCGCTGTATAATCTGTATTTATCATTCGATGTTGATCAATTTTTACAGATCATGTTATATTTACTTTACTCGCAATTTCTGCCGGCAACTTGTTCAATTACTTTATTATTTACCATACTCATTAAATTTGACTAAAGATGAATTTATAGTAACTGTATAATTTATATGAACTACATAAAATTGCTCCCATGAAATACCTGGGTTTAGTAATCAAATCGATGTACATACGCAGGGAGTGGTGTAGGGTATTATATAGTCGGCCCCGCCCGACTTTAGCCTTTCCTTACTTGTTTTCCTTATATCAAGTAAAATTTTCCTCAGTTGAAGTAAAAATTACTTGCTTTAAGGAATAAATCAGCAAAATTGTTCTCAGTTTAAGTAAATATTTACTTGATTTTAGTAAAAAATTTACTTAGATTTAGGAAGAACTTACTGGAATTTTCCTCAGTTTGAATAAATATTTACTTGGTTTGAGTAAAATTGAACTAGAATCTAGTTGAAAGCATGTACTGCTTTCAAGGAAAAGTTTGAACTTGATAAGAGGAAATATTGCTTTAGCGCTATACGAAGTTGAATTTTCCTAAATTTTAGTTCATTTTAACTCATTATAGTGTTCACTTTTTTTCTGAGTGTATGATTATTTTTTTAAATGCAAAACCACCAAATTAATTTAGCTTGGAATTCCGTATTTGTCAGAAAATGATTAAATTATTTCTGCGTGTTTCTTCTACAAATTTGGCATAAAACTTCAACATTTGGCAAGATTTAAATATCCAAAGATTTGATGGATTTCATTAAATCAAAATAATTTTGTTCCCCTTAATTTATTCCGGTGGGAACATAGGTTTTCTAGAAGGTTTTTCCATCTTACTCTATCGTTACATATTATTTTTATTTCATCCCATGACATATTTTTTCTCTCCATATCGCGTTGATTCCATTCTAGAGAATATCTTGTTATACTACCAGGTTTTTACGTAGGATGTGCCCAATCCACCTCCACTTCCTTTTCATTAATTGGCCACTTATAGGTGTTTCATTTGTTGTTCTGTGCAATTCCTCATTTGTGATGCTGTTTGGCCAGAAAATTTGACATATAATACGCAGAAATTTGTTTATTTTAGTTTGAATTTTCTGTAATATGTATTTGGTATTGAGCCATGTTTCGCTTCCATATAGTAAAGTTGTCTTTACACATTAGTTGAATATTCTCAACTTTGTTGTCAACGAGATTTGATGGGAACGCCATATTTTATTCAGACGACGAAAAGCTGATCAAGCTTTCCCCAATCTATACCTTACATCATCTTTGACGCCACCATGTATAGACATAATACACCCGAGGTAGCAAAAGCTATGCACATATTCGATTTCATGATTTCCAATCGTAAAATAGTTATTGTTGGCGTAATTAATGCACATTGCCTTTGTTTTTTGAATATTGATCAACAGTCCACTAGTTTCTGCAAGAATGTCAGGTCATTTACTTTGCATATCATAACTATATATATTAGGCATATATCGTCTGCAAAGTCTAGGTCTTCAAAGTGACTGCGTTTTTTCGATATCTCTGTCATAATGTTGCCAAGTACAACTGCAAATAACAATGGAGATAGGGGGAAGACCTTGCTTCACACCAATGTTGGTAGTGAATGGCTCACTGTACATCCCGCCATGCTGGACTTGTAGCGTAGTATTATCATACATCGCCTAGATAACGTTTATAATTTTGTTTGGTACTCCTTTATTTCTCAAAGCTATCCAGATAGCACTTCTTCTCACGGTGGCAAACGCCTTTCGAAAATCTATAATAATAAGAGGTATAATGGGGATCGCCATTCAATATACTTTTCGATTATAATCCTGAGGGTGTTTGCCTGGTCAACACAGCTACGATACGGACGGAAACCGGCCTGTTCATCTCGCAGTGATTGTTCAATACTCCGAAGTCTACTATTTATTATAGTCGCCATTATCTTATAGACAGTGTTAAGTAGTGTAATGCCTCTCCAATTATTGCAGTCTGTCAAGTCACCCTTTTTTGGGAGTTTTATTATGATTCCCTTCAAAATAATTAAAAATAAATAAATATAAATCATTTCACAGGAAAATGTTTCTGACACGAAGTCTTCTGACTGATTTATGTTATCAGTTGACATTCTCTGAAAGGAATGAAACTGTAGTTTTAATACAGAAAACTGTTTGAGTCATACCGAAAAACTGGACCTAAGAGTCAAATACCTTCAAACCGATTACGAATATGATCCCTTCTATTTGTGCATATTTTTAGCCATCCATGTATGTAATTCTAGACGGCCCTTTGTGGTTATGGTGGTGGCGTAGCTGAAACCAATAAATATGATTAAATGGTCGAAGAACTGTCGGGTAAACAAACACTTTTTCCATTCACATTATGCCACTCGTACTCGTGTTCACGGCGGATGTGGCTGTTTGCTCTTCACATTCACAGTCTTACTACATGGCAGCAACCAGTCTCTCTGTGTCTGGCTGTCTTTTTCGATTGTAATCCAAACAATTGTCATTATTTTGTTGTTAATGAACTAAAATTGAATAAAACTAGGAAATCCATGAGAACGGTGAACAATGGATTTCGTTTTGTGTACGCATTTGTTCCACCGGTCAGACGTTCACTGCAAGTGTGGCAAACATTTGGACAATTGGGTTGTTTCCCCTCCCCAAAATAAAATCTCCATAATAAATTGGAATAGAATGTTGAATTGGATTGGCCCAGGTTTACACAAATAATTAGAAAGTTCAATGTCTGTGCCTCCACTGATCGCTGTGACGGTAGAATCAAGTGTTACAACTAATTCTGTTTTACTAAAATGTCCAACGGTTATCGAAGGAAACATATTTTTTTCTTGAATTTGTTCAAAATTAAATGCGTGTTTAAATTAATAATATTTTTTATCATTTCAGTAGTGAATTCTAAATATTCTCAATTTTTATACCATCCACCTCCACGATGGGATTATACTGAGTTTTTTCATTCCGTTTGTAACATCTTGGAATATCGACCTGAGACCCTATAAAGTATATATGTGCCAGTTAGAATGATAGTTAGACCACTATCAAAAATAAGATAGAGATATGCCAATTTTTCTTTTTAGTTTTATCAGATCTATAATTTAAGAACAATGACATTTTTCATTTTAGACACACCAAAATTGACTTTAGTGTTAGTTTGAAAGTGGTCTAAGTCAAACTATATCCACTAATATTGATGTGTGGCGATGGAAACTAACATTTTTTATTTATAATGTCCATTTTAGATGATTCAGATAATTTGAATAACCTATAAAATGAAACTTTTTGAAAAGTAAAAAATAATTTCAATACAAATTTTTATCTTCGGTTATCTTATTTTGGTTAATTACACCGAGCACGTGAGAGATAATGGATTATAATAATTTAAACTTTTGGTATTAAAATGGGATGGAAATAAAAACCAAACGGTTGTAGCTGATAATGTACCAACTATCATCCAATATTTATAGTTTTCAAGCTTGTTTGAAGATTGGTGCCTTATATTTACTTGAATTGAGCAAACGTGATGTATTATTTCGATATATATAGCATAAATATATTGGCCTTATAAGCATGGTATAACATTTTATATTTATTTATAAAATTATTTTTACAATATTTTTATCTGTTCAGGTTTGGCTATATTAGAAATTTTAACAATCAGCAGGTAGAGGGTATAAAAAGTTCGGCCCTGCCGAACTTAACGCTGTTACTTTATTATCTAATACAGTTGGCCAGCGTACCGTTTCATTTATACTCCAACGCCAATGAAAGTGTATAATTTTCACTAGCAAAAACAAGTAAGGAAAGGCTAAAGTCGGTCGGGGTCGATTATATGATACCCAACACATTCTACATCACTACAATTCAATTCGGTGAAAATCGTGAACACCATTTGTATGGGAGCTATATATATATCTGAACCGATTTGACCCATTTTAAGTGTTTCTAGTTGAAATAGAAAGGTGCTACGCCAAATTTGAAGAAAATCTGTTAAAATTTACGGTTTATAGACAGGGAAAAAGTAAATAGCGAGCGAAATTTGTATGGTGGCTATATCTAAATTTGAAACGATTTGACCCATTTTCATCTGAACCGATTTGCTTCAAATCGTTCATCATGTCTGTGTCATGTTTCGTTAGAATCGGACAATAATTGCGACCTGTATCATGATTACAAGAATAGATGTTAGACACAGACGGACATGGCTAAATCTATTCGAAAAGTGATTTTATGTCGATCGGTATAATAAATGATGGGACTATCTCGCTTCCTTTTGGGTGTTACAAACAAATGCACAAAGACATTATACCCTTTGGTGTAGTTTATAATTAATAAAGTCATGTCATGAGAGAATATTAAAGAAATCAAGATAGTAAGTAAACTTCTTAAAAATTAAGGTCATTCCCGTGACGCCCTGGACGTTTTCAATGGACAATATCGTAAAATCTCGGTCAATCAATATGAGAAGTATTTAAAAATGTTTAAGCGGAATTGTCACACCCGTCCCAACGGAATCGCTCATATATAATATGTTTGCTCTGCTTTTCCCTTATATTTTTCTCTGTTGAACAAAAAGTATAATTATTTTTGCTTTAATTTAAACTACTCACTTTTAGTTTCATTCTTATCAAAAAAAATAATAATAATAAAACTGCACTATCATTATTTTATGTTGGGTTTGTAGTTTATTATTATAAATCCAAACAAAACGTCAATACGGCACAAACAAACGAACGTATATTGTTTGCACTTTTTTTGTTTGATTGTTGTTCTCGTTTCGAACCCACCACACCAAACGATGACTCACACCGCCGCCGCCGCCAAAATCTCCATGGCTTTTATGCTGCGGCACCCCCAAATATTCTGTTCAATTCTTTCACGTCTTTGGCCGACAACAATTCTTCACTGTATTTTCTGTTGTGTTTGTGCTGCGCTTAAATTACTGTTTTTGTTTTCTGTCAAGAACACGTTCTTCAATGTGGTTCGTTCTTGTTCTCCTTCTTCTTCATCTTTTACGCCCCATGCGTTCGCAAGTCTTACCAAATGCAATTCCAATTCTGTATGAATGCTCTTGAATGAATTTATTATTGCTGTTGTGGTTTCAATAGTGGTTTCATTCATCTCTTCGATGTTATTATAAATTTATTGCAAAGGAAAAATTTCGTAATTTTTTTATCAGAATCAATTTAAATATTCAAGAGTAGAAGAATAGAAGACGTAAAATAAAATTCTCTAATAAATTTCCAAGAATACGAAAAAGTACCAAGAATTTGAAATCTTATAAGAAAAACTTTCGTTGTGAGAATTTGAAAACTCCAATAGCAAACTACGAACAAAAATTTAGGAAAATTGAATTTTGTATAGCACTAAAGCAATATTTCCAAATATCAAGTTCAAACTTTTTCTTGAAAGTAGAACATGCTTTGAACTTGATTCCAGTTCAATTTTCCTCAACTCAAGTAAATATTTACTCAAACTGAGGAAAATTCCACCAGTAAGTTTTTCCTCAAATCAAGCATACTTTTACTAAATCTAAGTAAAATTGTTTCTCAAATTTCCCTAAATCTAAGTAAATTTTTCCTAAAACCAATTGTTTACCTAAATTTAAGTACAATTTCCCTACTCAAATCATGTAAATATTTACTTAAACTGAGGACATTTTTGCTTATTTTTCCCTCAAAACAAGTATATTTTTATTTAAAGTGAGTAAAATTTTATTTAATACAAGGAAAAAGTGAGCTTAAAATAAGTTCAATTGAACTAAAAATAATTCAAACAATTTCAATTCAATCAGAGTAAACAAAACTAATACGAACAAGTAAGGAAAGGCTAAAGTCGGGCGTGGCCGACTATATAATACCCTACACCACTCCCTGCGTATGTACCTCGCTTTGATTACTAAACCCAGTTATTTTATGGGAGCAATTTTATGTAGTTCATATAAATTATACAGTTACTATCAATTCATCTTTAGTCATATTTAACGAATATGGTTAATAATATGGTAACTGATCTAATTATCCGACAGACAAATACAAATTATAGAGTAGTAATAGGATGAATCGGACCGACATTTCAAAAGGGGACCTATAACAACATTTTGGGCCTGTTCCAAAACATTGGCATATATATTTCTCATTCACGGTAGGTATTCCTAGTTGAAAAATATCATGATCTGCAAAATTTGACGAAGATCCGATGTAAGATGTTGTTTCTAGAGCTGTAATAGATCAGAATGGGGCCCGATTTGGGTTATACCAAAGTATGGACATATGGACATCTCCCAAACAAGTAAGGAAAGACTAAAGACGGACGGACTTTCTATCTCATTACAATTCAATTCGGTAAAAAAGTGAAATCGGAAAGGATTTTTGCATCCTGTAAATGTATGTGTTTGACAAAAAATGTTAAATCGGAAAGGACATTTGTATGGGGGTATATTGAAACCTGGAACGATGTGACCCGCTTTCACCATGTATGTTTATTGGTGAAATATAATATGTAAAATTTGGCCAAAATCGGTTAAACATTCGGGAGCAACATTTGTATGAGGTCTATATCTAAATCTGAACCGATCATACCCACTTTCAGCATAGGTGTTTCTAGTTCGATTATAAAATGTTGTGGCAATTAAAGGAAATCGGGTACAATATGTGGTTTCTAAAGCGGAAAAAGTGAAATCGGGAGCGACATTTGTATGTGGGCTATATCTAAATCTGAACCGATCTTACCAAATTTTTGCATACGTGTTTCTAGTTGGATTATAAGATGTTCTGCAAAATTTAAAGAAAATCGGGTACAATATGTCGTTTCTAGAGCGGAAAATGTCAAATCGGGAGCGACATTTGTATGGGGGCTATATCTAAATCTGTACCGATCTTACCCAATTTTTGCATAGGTGTTTCTAGTTCGATTATAAGATGTTGTGCCAATTTTAAAGAAAATCGGGTACAATATTTGGTTTCTAAGGCGGAAAAAGTGAAATAGGGAGCGACATTTGTATGGGGGATATATCTAAATCTGAACCGATTTCCTCCAAATTCAATACCGATGGTCCTTGGCCAGAAAAAATAACTTCTGCCAAGTTTCATTGACAATTGACCGGTTTGACTCTTTGCACTCTAGATATCACATATTACAAAAGATTTTCTTCAAAATTAACAAAACATCTTATATTTAAACTAGGAACACATGTGGTGAAAATAGGTCAGATCGGTTCCATACACATTTCTGTCCCGATTTGACTTTTTCCGCTCCAGAAACCATATATTGTATCAGATTGTCTTTAGATTTAGCAAAACATCTTTTATTTAAACTAGGAACACCTATGGTGAAAATAGGTCAGATCGGTTCAGATTTACATATAGCTCCCATAAAAATTTCGCTTCCGTATTGACTTTTTCCACCCCAGAAACTACATATTTTCACCGAATTTCTTCAAATTGATTGTGAAAGTTAGTCACTTCATTCCATGTTTGGATATAGCCTCGATACAAATATTCTACTCGATTTGACAAATTGGACCGGTTCATATTAGTCTGTGATTAGGAAACCTACAAAAATTCTTCCCGTTTTCACTTTTTTACCGAATTGAATTGTATTCGGATAGAAAGTGGAGTGTATCATATAGTCGGCCCGCCCGACTTTAGCCTTTCCTTACTTGTTCAATTCTGTAAAAATATGAAATTAGACAAGGACTCAATGATTATTTTGAGATATTAAGAAAATCGGACAATCGGATATATTTTAGAAACTTCGCATTTTTCGATTTTAAAGAAAAGATTTTATGTTTTTTTTTTTACTTTTTTATCAATTTTTTACGCATTTGTTCATCGTGTGCTGAAAATTTTATTTTTTTGTGTTACAGATTTTCGCCTTTTTGTGATTTTGAAAAAGTAATTTACTTTGTCGACATTGTCTATCTGTTGTTTCTCTTACATTTTAATAGATTTTGCCCTCGAATATGTTTTATTAGAAATTTTAGTTTCTTAGCTTTATTATGACGCCAAAACTGTCTGTGCCAAATAAGGTTTGATTGTAATAAATATTTAAAAAATATCCTTTCTGAAAACAAATAAAAAAGTCTTTGAAGAATAAAGTACATATTTAGGAATTGCTAAGGGTGCAATAGGATAAAATATTTTTAATGCAAACTGTCAGATTTTTTTAGTTCCAAAAGGCGATTTACTTATTTTTTCTCATTAACTTTTGCAAAGTAAGTACCCAGCTGAAAAGATAAGTTGCTCATCTTTATCAAGCTAAAGTTTATGATAATCGGAGTTCATTTGCAGGAACTATGCCCAAATCGAATTAATATAGTCAAAACTGAAATATTTGTGCCAAATGAAGATTGTTTGTAAAAAATATATAAAAAAAAACCCTTTTAAAATAATATGACCAACATAAATTTTTTCATTTGAAAGCCTTTGCAGAATAAAAAACATTTTAGTGCAAAATGTCAGATTTTTTAGTTCCAAAAGGCGATTTACTCTCTTTTTCCTTATTAACTTTTGAAAAGTAAATACACAGGTGAAATGATAAGTTGCTCATCTTTATCAAGCAAAATTTTATAACAATCTGAGTTCATTTGCATGAACTATGCCCAAATCGAATTAATAAAACTGAACACAGGTGTAGAGTGAACCATTTTAAACTTTAAATTAGAATCGACTATAAAAAAGTACTGATTTTTTTATTTTCCAAATTTCTGTTTTTTATTGGAAAGGTTAAACTTTGTCATTTAATAATGGAACACTTATTAGTCATTCATATGACTACCACGGTTGGCTCGGCAGTACCTCATCCGATCAACCCAATTTTTTAGTATAGCCCAAAATCCACACCAAACAGTGACTCCTTGAGGATGCATTGGCGTCTCAATTGTCAATGTAGTGTGTGTTTTCTGAACCCCATATGCGTCAGTTTGGCTTATTGGCATAGCCATTGAGATGAAAATGAGCTTCATAAAGGCTGAACCGAAAGCCGATCTATTCTCGAAATTTTTCCACGTAAATTCCTTACAGTTTGCTTTAAAGACTCACTACTTTAGAAGTAAGTTTTTAATATTTCACAAATTTTGTTCGAGTGCATAGCGTCCCATTTTGCAAATGTCAAACATAAACCTGAAAATAGGAATACAAAAGAATGCTATTCTACCTTTCAAAGTCAAACTAATCGATAGTTCAAATTTAAAATATTAAACGGCCCACCCTATAGTACTGCCACTCATTCAGGAGTATACATTGACGTTGTTTTAATCTTCGCATAATTGAAAATCAATTGAATTCTCAATGGAACTCAAATTCGACCACATTTGTTTCCCGTTTTGGAAATAAAAAATCTGACAAAATGTATCCTATCTTCCAAGCAATTCCTGCAATTTCGTGCAGGCAAAAGTTACCATGCAAGAACGTGGAACCCTTCAACCTTTCTAAATATGTATTTTATTCTTCAAAAGCAAAGGAAAGAGTTATAATTCAAAGTCATAAGTATATTTTTTAATTGTTTAAAAAAAATATTTTTTGCATATTATGAAGAAATACGTAAATAATGTTAAAAATAGAGCGCCCGCTAGTCGAGTTGGTAGCGTGCTCGGCTATCAGCGTGGGGGTCGTGGGTTCGAATCCCACCAGAGGTTCTGGTCTGTCGCTGCAATAACTAGCTACAATGGTCTTAGTCACCCCGGCTCAATCCCTGGACCCAAAATTAGAATATATTAGAATAATTAGAATTACTTTGTATTGTAATTCATAATAAATAAATAAAATAAAAAATGTTAAAGATGTAATAACAATTAAAATCGAAAAATACGAGAAGTCAATATTGGGTTAATTTTTCAAATATATCTGTTTGCCCAATTTTCTTAATATTAATAGGACAGTTTTTCTTTATAGCTAGATAACTAAGTCTGATGAATTAAAATATCACTCAAAATAAAAAATTATTTTTTAAAATTGTCGCCAACAGCAATATCAACAATGTGTGTGTGAAAAAAAAAAAAATAAAAAAAATTATTTTTTGTTAAAAATTTTGGACTTAGCCAGTATAATTATCCAGTCAAATTTATGGTTATCGAGGCTAAATCTAAAAAAGTCAACACAAAATATTTTTTTCAAAATTTGTTTTGATACAAATATTTATATTGTAGTTGGCGACAATGTAAAAAAATAATTTTGTATTTTTAGCAAAAAATTTAAATTTCTTCTCATTTATTTTGGTTTAAGACCAAAGGTTGTGCTGAAGTCTTCAGCAGAATCCAAATTTAGCAAAAAGGCAAAGTGAGACCTTTATTGTTGCAGCTAAAAATTGACTGCGCAGTTTCGATGGGCGCTACGCCATCTCGTCAGAACTTTCGCAACGAATGTATGTCTTTGACTTAAATCAGGGTTCATATTAGTACCAGCGGTCACATATTTCAAATGAGAAGCGCTGATAAACAAAATATTCCACCGAACTAAGTCGACACACTAAAAATCTCACTTTGCCAATTCAATGTTGTGCATGCACACAACACACAACAAAAAATTAAAATTTTATTGACATTTTTGTTAAGCAGCTTGTTGTCCCAGCTTAAAGAAAAACAGCCCTAATATATCTTAATAATATATTTCTTTCTTTCAGTTCTTTCCTACAGAACTGAAAAATGTTTACTAGAACAAAAGTTATTGAATTTTGACCGATGTATTTTGATTCAGAACCACATAGTAGGCCTGTTCGATTGGGCTTACTAGCTTAATTTTTATATGGAATTTACTCGCTTAACAAGAAAGTAGCTTACTACTCTCTTAATGCTGCCAGATTTTTCTTGTTGATCCATTTAAGATAAACCAATGGACAACAACGTTGCCACCTCATCAAGCCTCTTAATCGTAAGCTAGTAAGCTCAATCGAACAGGCCTATTATCACTTAAAAGAAATTTATTCCTTAGCTTAGCAACACTTCTCTGAAAGCCGTTCCTTACTGATAACATTGCTAGCAGTTCTTTCTTTACATTATTGACCTCTGAGAACAGTTCATATATGGCAAACTGGCGGGATTCCCCTTCAATGTAATTGCATTTTTTGCAATTACAGTGGTGTTGCCATGCAATCTGCACAAATCTCCTACTGTAGCTGTTGTTTATTTACAAATAAAAGTGGTAATAAAAATTGTTATAAAACGTTTCTTTCATGTTTACAGTTAATTATGGAATTTGGTTTGAATATGAAATAAATGTTTGTGTGCGAACCGAACAGCCGAACAAACGAACATGTTTATTTTTCTCTCTTTTAGTAATTTATTTAATCGAAACCAATGAGTTGTATGTGTGTGTGTGATTTGTGAGATCCAGGGGGTGTGCTGAGTATGCCAGTATTGTATAGCGGAGGGTCCAGGAAGAGTGGGTTGGAGGAGGAGGTGGTTATGTGGAGTATTATTAGTTGAATAGTTAGCTAGCTAGCTGGTAGTTTTGTGTAGGGTTGTTGGTGGCACAACTTGTTAAAATTACCATTCAAATACGAAATGAACTGTTAAATTATTCAAATAACATGTAATTCATGTACAAACAAATATTCATACTCATACAAACACTCGCATATAAATCCGTACATATGTACATAAATAATTAACCGAATAAACAATTGTTGGTATATAGAATTTAATGGAATGACTTGCACATAGAGAGACTGAAGCAGCAAACTACTTTTTTGAAAGCTTTTCACTATAATGAGCATAAAACTAGCAGCAGCATTATTAATGGCTTTTATTTGTTTGAACGTTCTTTTTTGTGAACGTAAGTTAGATTTCTTCTAATTACCGGTAGTGATAGGCGTAGTTTTGCATTGGGGAAGATAGAAAGAATATGATATCAGAGATTGTGGAACATAGCTAGAGATCCGATTGACCAAAGTGCAATTGGTATAACACACTTTTCATTAAATAATGTTTCGTTGCAGTAACGAAACTTTCGTTTGTATTGGGGTTAATGTAATGGGGAGATAGAAAGAATACTATATCAGAGATTGTGGAACATGGCTAGAGATCCGATTGACCAAAGTGCAATTGGTATAACACATTTTCATTAAATATTGTTTCGTTGCAGTAACGAAACTTTCGTTTACTTTCAATGTCAAATATAGATTGTTTGCAATAACTGTAGTAAAAGGTGCTCTTTTATATGTCTAATATATGTTTTCCTTCAAAACAATTAACCCCTAATATCCTGATTATTTTGAGCTGACTGTTCCTAAACCACTTCTTCTAAGTAGTGGCTATATTTAGAAGATTTCCTTCAAAATAATTAGCCCTTAATATTCTGATTTTTTTATTGATGAACAGAAAAAGTTACAAAGTTTTTAATATTGTAGAATATATTCTGGGACCAAATTCGACTAATTTCCATTGATGATGTTTTTCTCACTCTCCATGTCTCTCTTACCAACAAGCGACACTAGGGCTACATTTCTTCTATACATCACTTTAGAATCCTAGGTGTATTTATACTCTTCACGAGAGTATTATGTCTTTGTGCATTTGTTTGTAACACCCAAAAGGAAACGAGTTAGAACCATCGTTTGTTATACAGATCGGCTTAGAATCACTTTTTGAATCGATTTAGCAATTTCCGTCTGTCCATCATTGTTGTAATCAAATTACAGGTCGCAATTATAGTCCGATCTTAACAAAAATTAACACAAGTAAGTTTTGTGGATCAAGGACGAACACTATTTAATTTGAAGCAAATCGGTTCCGATTTAGATATAGCCCCCATACAAATGTCGCTCCCGATTTGACTTTTTCAGCTCTAGAAGCCACATATTTCACTCGATTTGCTTCAAATTTGGCACAGTATCCTAGAATTGAACTGGAAACAGCTATGGTGAAACTCGGTCAGATCGGTTCAGATTTAGATATAGGCCCCATACAAATGTCGCACCCGATTTGCCTTTTTCCGCTCTAGAAACCACATATTTCACTTGATTTGCATCAAATTTGACAGAGTGACCTATAATTGAACTGGAAATAGCTATGTTGAAAATCGGTTAGATCGGTTCAGACTTAGATATAGCCCCCAAACAAATGTCGCATCCAATTTGACTTTTTCCGCTATAGAAACCACATATTTCACTCGATTTGCATCAAATTTTACACAGTATCCTATAATTGATCTGGAAACAGCTGTGGTGAAAATCGGTTCAGATTTAGATATAGCCCCCATACAAATGTCGCTCCCGATTTCACTTTTCCGCTCTAGAAACCAAATATTTCACTCGATTTGCTTCAAATTTGGCACAGTACCCTATAATCGAACTGGAAACAGCTATGGTGAAGGTGGGTATATATATATATATATATATATATATAAATGTTGCTCCCAAATGTTTAACCAATTTTGGCTAATCTTTATATACATATTATATTTCGTCTATAAACATACATACATAAAATTTTTACAGGATACAAAAATCCCGATTTCACTAATTTACAGAATTAAATTGTAATTGAATAGAAAGTGGAGTGTAGCATATAGTCGGCTCCGTCCGAATTTAGCCTTTCCTTACTTGTTTTAATATTAACTGCTTGATTTGGTGATTTATGTGCATTATTTCGCCACTACCCTCCCATAGATGTCGCTGTAAATAACTATATTATAATGAACTATTGATTTTAATTGATTTTGAATTCGAATGACAATCAACTTGTCATTCCAAATCTTCAAGTCTCCCACATTTAGCAGCGCTCCTGGGCTAAAGCAAATAGTGAGATGCATAGTAACATAAGCTTTGCTATAATAGAAACGACGTTAAGCTTAGAATAGATTTCGTGATCTTTGCATTTTCCGCATATGTTTGCACACCTGTATAGACAAGCATGTGACCCACAATCATCCACCAAACCACAGAATATTTTTTTTCGAGGATTTGCTTTTGGTTGTTGCTTTGCCGCTGAAATCAATAGATTTATTTACGTCACCATTCACGACAACTGCAACCTCCACGAATACAAACAATAACAATGCCAAACAACGAACCAACCAAAAACTTAAGTTGTGAACTTTTTCCATTTCCTCCAGCGAAAACTCAACGTTAACAAGATAAAGGGACTATGATAACAGAAACCAAAGAGAAAAGTGAGCAGAGCAGCCAATTTCTACAACAACAAAAACCAAACGTTGTATCATAAGGTCAGAGGTCGGCGGTGATATGCCTTATCTAGATTTATGCAGAATTTCGTTCTTGTAATGCCAGGGGGCTAAATAGATGTTTTGTTGTTTTGGAAAACCAAGCCACAGCCTGCTTAACATATTTCAAAAGCAGATGCAGTAGCGAATATATACATACGACGACCCCTTATATGTAAATATATTGTTCTTTGTATGTGGATT